>CADCXA010000059.1:0-600000 GCA_902806565.1 Hypoxylon rubiginosum | reverse complement strand
GACGCCTGGCTTACGGTATACGTCGACTCAGAGTCTACATTCGTCTCGACTTTTACCAAGGCACCAAGCACACTGATAAGCTCTCCGAAGCCTAGAGGTCACCTTGAAGTCCATATGAACATCACACAGGTCCTGCCCAAGGATACTCTCTTTCCTTCCGCGTGGCTTGAGATTTGTCATCATCAGCGCTGCTCGTTTCGACAAATACATCGGTCGATTTAACGATGTGCTGTTGGCTAGAAGTTGAGATTTCATCATCCAATCTATCCCAATTGGAACCCTCTTTTCGGCGGATGTTTGTGACTACCCCATTTTGCTTCCCACCGCCAATAGTGATGAGCTCTGTTGCACCCTTTGAAGGAGAAGTAGTTAGCAGCTAGTTTGACGGCTAGGATCTAGTTGAGAGTTTCTTACATCGATTGTTCCTAACCTGGACCTCTTTCCCGACATCGCAGAGGAGCCTTGGTAGAACTTCTTGAATAGCCGACGCAATGGGGGCAAGGAGCAAGTGATGATTCCTATGCCAGCCTCAAGTATCGACCAAAGAATTGTGTGGCCCCAATTATCTATAAGGGAGCATTGAATAGTAAGCATGTTGCATCGTATAACTAGGTCGGCTGGATGTAGTGAATGCTTACATAAAGATTCGAATGGATACTTGTCAGCATCATAAGCATGGTAGTACCCCATACGGACCAAACCGGCGGCACTACCAATGATACCTAAACTAAGAATGACCTGTACTGAAATCTTCCGTCGTCTTGGCATTTGCAAGTTCCTCAGCATAAAGAACGGTGTGATGGCACAAGTCCAGTCCACCATGGCGAGAATCACCGATCCAGCATAGCTGATGATGATCCATCCGTCCCTGAGACGACAATAACCCCTTCAATCCCGATTAGTCAACACACGGAAAACTTAGACGCAAGACATACAATTTCTCATTCCATAGGGCTTGGATAGGCGAGCAGCTCGCAAACAGGATGACAAGACACACAAGCGCGTTGATGGCGAGCACGGCCATGTTTCCCCAAATGATATAAGCGTAAACCTTTGTCGCACTTAATCGTAGAATCATAACGGCCATTGCGAGTTTTGTCAAGACGGACGACGCGAAGTAGATTATCTCGAAGCAGAACATGTAGCTCTTCACCCGGACCTGGTAATAGACGAGCATGCCATCGGGCACTTGACTGTCACGAGCACCTAGGCCATAATTGGTTGCTAGAATGAGGAAGACGACCGAGGGTAAAAGCGGAACCTATTCCAGTTGTCAGTTGACAGCAAAACAAATGGAGCAAGTAGATATCAACGAACCCATCCGGCCACTGCAAAAATATCGTCCCATCCCCATCGCTGCGATGTTGTGGAAGAAAACTTCACATAGACGCGGAGAGCAATGATGAGAGTGGCGAATACACATATAACATATGTTATTGCCTGAATCGTCTTCGAAAATCCCTCAACTGGTAACGGAGAAAGGTGGTTTGCAACGTCCTGTATACGATCGCCCTCCGCGCTTCGGGCCGCCAACGAAGTCATTCTAGACGACCTTCGAGAGCTTCGGCGAATATCAGCTAATAGCCCTCAGGTTATCGATGTGGAGAGTCTAGACGAAAGCCGCAAAAGTAGTCTGGAGCTAGCTGCCGGTACGGCTTCTGGGACCCGAGAAGGTTAAGTAAGAAGTTGGCGACCCAGTCCTAGGGCTTTGGTAAACTGCAATCCGCAGATCCCTAGAAATCCAGGAGTGTCGACATGGTACCCATACCAGGATCATACAGTAGGCACGAAATGGTAACAGTCGAGGTGGGCGACAAAATACTTCGCGCACGGAACGCATGTTCAATTCTACCGGTACGCATTTGCTGTGCCTCAGGGGCCCAATTTCCCCATGGAACATCACATGTCTGTTGGTGATAAACACACAGTCTCCTCCACATGTGGAGATGAACTTTTAATCACCAAAATCCTTACGAGGCTTCTAGAACCGGGAATGTTTACGCGGTTCCTAGGGTTGTCGAGACGCTAGCTAGGGGATGATACAAACCCCGGATTCTCGCATAGGGTAGACGATAACAAAAGTCTCGGCTGGGGAGCGCACGAGGTAACTCGTGCGATAGCCGCTACAGGAGGTGTACCCTTGGCCTTGAATGACCTTTTGCTCGTTCGCAGTTCCGCATGGATATGAATACCTACTGGCCACCTTCGACTACCGTGTCGCCGCATCGTCGTAACGCTGGAAGGTAAGTATGTTCGATTTCATGTCTAATCGGCCGAAGGCGCCAGAGCGCGTCCCGACCGATGTCGTCGTCCCGGTTGGGTTCTTCGACGACACCATCATCTTCAGGACATTCGTCTTGTACACGATGTTCGTATTTGACGATGTTCTCGATCCCCAACGACTACGCTCCTCTCTGGAGCGCTTGGTTAACCGCCCTGGCTGGAACAAGCTGGGAGCTAGGCTGAGAAGAAATGTACGGTATAAGGCTTCTCCCAATCTAATTCCTAACCTGGGTTCTAACGCAGCGCTGCAACTAGGAGCGAGGAGAACTCGAACATCACATTCCGGCTTCGTTTTCTCTAGAACGTCCACCGATTAGTTTCGACCATGTAAACCTGAGCGATGTGGCCTTCCAAGACCATCCTGCTGCTTCGCATATACCCCGTCCACCACGCGATGGCCGACCAGCGCTTGTGGGAGATCCCGACGACCTCTCTGAGTTGATATACGGCCCCGAAACACCAAGAAAGCTCGACGATTACATTTATACGGACCGGCCCGAGCTGGGACTGCGTGTTGTCTCATTCAGCAACTCTACGATCGTCGTCCTGTACTGGATGCACCTATCCTTTGACGCCATGGCTAAGAAGTCCCTTCTTGAAGCATGGGTATTAATGCTACAAGGAAGAGAGAGCGAGATATCTACACCACTGGCTCCCGACAACTATATACTAGAAAACTGCGGCAAGAATCCAACCGAGCGCCACGTCCTCGCCGATCGCCATATTTCAAAACCCGGTGTTTTCTGGTGGGCGCTTCAGAATGCCTTCAGTCTGATATTTCGTAAGAAAGAGCATCGTATGGTCTGCGTACCCGCCGCGCATCTCGCAAAGTTAAGGGCAAAGGCTCTTGAGGAGGTTAGTGCCGAGCAGCTTGTCTCGGAGAAAGCTGAAGCACCATTCCTGACCGAAGGAGATGTTCTCGTGGCCTGGCTGTCTCGCTTGGCGGTAGCTAATGCTGCTGAGAACACAACCGTGAGTGGCCCCACTTCCCCCTTTTCTGCCCAGCACACCACCACACTTGACACTAACTCGATATATCCTAGGTTGCCGTACAACAGGCCTACGGGTGGCGGCCCGTCTTGCAGGATTTAATTCCCGACAATCGGCCGTTCCTGAGCAACTGCGTCGGCTTCCTTGTCACTCTAATGCCGGCCAAGGATTTACTCCAAAAGCCTCTTAGTTATCTCGCCTCTCACATCCGTCGGTCGATCCAGGAGCAAGGCTCACGCGAACAGGTGGAAGCTTACATGTCACTCGTCCGGGCAGACCCCAGCAATAAGGCGCCTCCTTTTTTTGGAACCAGCTCGATGCAGCTATTGATGTTTAGCAACTGGCAGAAGGCAAACTTGTACGGAATTGATCTTTCAGCCGCAGCCGTTACGCCACGAACCGCGCCGTTGACGCCCTCGTATATCCAGAGCGTGCAGGGTCCATATAACTTCACAGATGGACTCATTATCGTGGGGAAGGACGCCGAAGGAAATTACTGGATTTCCGGATACAGATACGCGGGACTTTGGGGGATGATGAAGGAGAAGATGGAAGAGGAAGTAATCTAGCTGGGAGTATGGCGCGCGACAGCATTTTGGAAGTGATATTACTAGATTATTTGCGAACGTACAATACTATAGATTTTTTTTATTTAATATTTAGTTTAATAATGTAATGGCGGCCGAGGCAGATAGTCGACGATGAAATCCTACCTAGAAGCCAATGACCACCTGAAGCTATCCAGATTGAATCCCACCTGTTCATGCCTTCCCCGGAAAACATCTCCTATGCCTTTCCTCAAAAATGATCTGTTCGCATGTCCGCCGCCCGCTTCGTCAAATGCTTTGAACACCGCACCGACTCCCTCGGGTGACGGTACATCTTCGATCGCCATCCCAGCACCAAATCCTTACCAGGCGTTCATGGCGTGGGCTACACCGCCAACAATGCAGGCCTGTCCACTAGCGTAAGTGAGCGTTGACTTGTAGTCCCCCATTGGGAATACCCATGCGGATCGGGCTGGTCCAATATCAGCATTTAAGGGGTTAGCTGAATAAATTCAACGTTAAAGTAATCCCAGCTGTCAAATATATCCGTTCAACTTTTACGAGTGAGACGATACTTTCTACCAGTTCACGAAAAATTCGTCGAATTTCAAATTACTAACCTATCCGAGCTGCTGATCAAGTTCGAAATACTCCGCGCCCATATGTAAGATCTAAAGTAGCTCTAGCGGGCTTCCTGCCAATAATGACAACCTGTATATAAGAGTTCCTTATTGCTAAAATTCCGAGAATGACGAAGAATACCTGGAAGAGGAATTTGCTTCGTTATCTGTAGGGTAGGGGTATATCTTGGGCGAGGAACGCCTCCCCTCGTGCCACCCCTGAATGGATTAGGAGATAGGCGGCCAGCTCGGCCAATCGGCCTTGTCCGCGTACAAAATTAGTTTCCCGGCCGCGCAGTAGTCTCGGCAGGGTCTCAGCCGTTACCGTCGGGGGGTAGGGTTACAGGTCTGTTTAGCACAAGAAAGATGCAAGCCCCTTTGTCCTTGGGTTAGGAACTTTATTCTCGCTTAGGTTCATAGCTCTCTGCGCAACAGCATAGTCATTTTCTCATTGCACGATTGGCCTTGTAATACTGGATTGCAATCTGTATAGAGCTAAGCCTTACCGAAAAAACGAAACAATTCATCCCTTGATTCCGCACCAAACATCTTCTCAATATTTCCACCAACAACCAATCCGCCTCAGGTGTCGTATGGGGAAACGCCACGAGCCTGGTAGATGAGAGTGACGATGAGACAATGAGCCTAGTAGGAAGACCCTCCTATGTATTTCCTTATTTTCCCCTTATACCAAAAGACTCGTTCTCCAATCATGACATCATGGCTATCTTCAAAGCCGTGGAGGCTCTTCAGAGGGTGTGCCAGCTGGTACTGAAGGGTACGAGAAGTTGAAAAACTCGTATTATTCTTTCCTGCATAGCGATCTCTCCCCGGAAGCAGAGGGCAAAGTAGCAGAATTCGTCCAGATCTTTACATAATAATTCATTCGCCCTCAATGAAGTAGCTCAATTCGCTATCCGCGGGGCCGGCCAACAGCCCTTACCGGGCTGTCCTAACTTCAACAACGGCGTTACGGTTGATTTGCGTCTTCTAACGGACCTTGAACCCAAACACGGCTGCGTTTCAATCGGAGCTGGCCATCGCCGGTGTGCCGTCTACGAGAAGCTTAGGTACTCAGGCTGTCAGGAAGGACTTGGGGTCACAGACGGCCGGTCCTCGGAAGAAGGAATCGACGGTGTCACAACCTCTAATCTTATCTTGACGGTCTTTGGTTGGTTGAACAGCGCTGATTCCGCTGTCTTTCCCCGCATTGCAAAGGTGCTCAGCACCAGAAGTTCAAACTGACCACGATGCTGAACTCTCAACACTTGTCAACATCACGACCATAATCTTGCAGGGATGAAATTTTTCGAATTCGCAACTGAGATCCGACTCAGTATCTACTCGGAACTCCTCGTTCTCGACGAAACGATAGACTTCGCGGCTGATCATGGCCCACCGTCACCACCTCTCTTTCGATCCAAAAGGGATGGACTTTGTCCCGCTCTTCTCCGTGTTAGCAAGCAAGTGCATCGCGAGGCCACTCCACTACTCTATTCGAATAATCGCTTCTGGTTCCCTCAAGTATTCTCCGGTCGCACGGACATCGCTCACATTGCACCATTCCTAGGCCAAATCGGGTCTCGAGCAAGCCTTATTCAACATATTTGCATCACTTTCCCTAGTTTTGACCATTCCCGCCTTCGTACTGCTGAGCTTCGGAAAGGGCATGTTGAAAATCTAGAGCTTATTCGAGATACATGTACCAGCATCAGGACTCTCGAGCTTTTGGTTCCGCCCGATGACCGCAGCTACGCGCTCGGTATTTCGCAAATTGCAACTGAGGCAACGGATCTACTCAACACGCGCTTTAGAACTATTACTTCCTTGAGAAAGGTCAATATCAACTTCGAAGTGTATCCCGGAGAGGATATAGACGATGATGTGATGGAGAAGCTGCGCGGCTACGGATGGGCGGTGACCACCACAAAGCTTCCAAAGAAGACTTGGATCTCCTGTGATGATCGAGTTGAATTTGATAATGAGGAGGATTGTATTGCGTATGATAATGAACAGTTTCGTCTCGACATGAAGAGAGAAGAGGAAAGGGTAGAAGAACTATGGACGGAGGAATATGATCGGAGGAGACGCGATCCCTATTGGAAGAACGATTCGGACTACGATTGAAATTGCCTTGTCATATTCCAAATCGAATTCTACAACCGTGTAATCGCAGGTCTCTCGATCCGCCACTCCACTGCTTCAACATCCCAGAGCTCAGAGACGAGGCAGTGAGAGGGTATAGCGAGTGGCAGCAATCGAATGTGGGTGGCAAGAGACCGAAGGCGGGATTTCGGAAGGTATACGAAGTAGCGTTGCGGTATAGTTTAGATTCAGAACAGGTGTACGCGGAGCAAGGTCCCGGGCTTTTCGTTAAGGAGATGTCGCTTACGGAGTTGCTTGTCGATTTACTCATGACATTTAGGGATGGGTCGGGCGATATAAGCCTGCTTGTGACTCTAGCATAACGAATTAGTTTGAATTTATACAGTAATAGAGTCTGCTCACCCACCTCGACTTATCCGTGTAATTCGTGAACGGGTGCGGTTTCGATGAACAGCACACAAAGCGGCAGTTTATTTTCGCTTACAGGGCACACAAGTCCGTCCACAGACTCGTTCGTTAACTTAACGGAGCTATCCTCAGTGAACTAGACTAGAGTACTCAAACACTCTCAAGGTTGATGCAATACGCAAGTGGCTTAGAGAATAGGGCATATATATATGAGATTCAGGGTTTGCACTAGTGAGGATAGAAACTGGCGTATTCTTTAGGGAAAACATTTCTCAAGAACGAATACGTTCTTGTTGATGAACCCAAGCATTGTCGGTCCCAACGTTTGCCTGAATCAAGAGCCAACATAAGTGTTGCCTGACAATCCCGCGTCAAACCCGACCACCCCCCCGACTTCAGTCCCCGGTGTTCATCTTCATTATCAAGTGTTTCGCGCCTCCGAATCGCAGCTTCCCCCCGCTCTGATCTGATCATCACTTTCCCTGCCGCTAAACGGTGAAGTTGTCCGTGTACAGCGTGGTAATAACTTTATCCGACTCTCGCATATATTCCTCGCCGCCGTACTCCATCATGTCGATCTTGAGGCGGAAGATCCCGGGATCACGCATGATGAGCGGAAAGACGGCGATCTGGCGGCCCTCCCAGGCCTCGACGATTTGGCCCTTGATTGCTGTGTGGGGGGCCGACATCCACTCCGTCTCCATGACCGTGGACGGGCACGGCCGCTGCAGCTTGATGCGGACGTAGTCCCTCTCGGCGGGCGTGGTGTTTGTCCCTATAACCAGGGCGAAGGGCTGAGATTCAATGACACGTTTGCCGAGTCCCTTCTCGATCCAGAACTTGGACGTCGTCTTCCGTTGCTTGAAGAGTTCCATGGCGCGTGTCAACGCAATGATTACAACAGGCAAGTAAGTGACCGGCTGCTGCTGCAGCTCCTCCCCGGGCGTCTCGTCCAACATAGCCGTTGGCGTTGTCATATTTGTTTGGTAGGTATGGTTGGTATTCCGCTAGCTGTGGTTTGGGAAGAAGGAGCGCGAGGAATTGAGAAAGGCGGGGGAAGCGTGCCTTCAAATAGAACTTCGAAAGTCACAAGTTGCTTTCCTGTTTCCCTAAAGATGGTACTTGCTGTCCAGTCACTACCAAGTAATCATAGCTTGGCAGCTCCTGTTCAGACTCCGTCGTGCTGTTGCGGCGTATATAAGTGATGTGTCATTTCAACTATTAATCAGGGGTCAGGGGTTCAGAAACGCATGGTCATCGCGCTACTTGTCACCCAAAGTTGAACAATAGTTTCTCACAAATCTTTTCGCTCCCAACAAAACGCTCTGTCCGTGACTAGGTAATTTTCCATTTTCACCTTGTAGCTTGCAGCAAGTATGTCGATCAGCTCTAGTAAAAGCAGGCGGATTCTAGAATTGAGATTTAGAAGATAGATTTCCCCGGTGGAATAGCAACAAGGCTATGAGCTCTTGGAAGGACTAAATAATAAAATTTCCCAGAGGAATTTGAGAAATCTTGTAAGTCGTCGACGGATTTATAACAATTCACATAGTATTGAGGGTTTGCCCAGTTGGATGTACCAAAAGCACCCATTAGTTATTTCACCAGGAATAAAGTAGCTATGTAAGATGCTTAAGACAAGTTACAAGTTCACTTGAATTTAGCAGATCCTGCATGTGAAACGCTCCAAAATGTGTTGTCAATTGACCATAGCTCAACGTCTAGTTAGAAGACATGCCAAAGTCTCGAGAACCCCGGACAGACAGATATGGTGAATATCCATCAACTACCCTTGTTCTTGCTGCTGTGATGGTGGCCTGAGTGGCCTCCCTTGCCGCCCTTCGAATTGCTGGTGCCGGTGTTCTCGTGATGTCCACCGCGCGTGCCCGAGGCGTTAGATCCCGTCATCTCCCCTTCGCGTCCAGAGCTGCCGCCTCCGCCTCCAGAGCTGCCGCCGCCGCCTCCAGAGCTGCCGCCGCCGCGTCCGGAACTACCGCCCTTGTCGTTAGAAGACATCTTGCAGCAAAAGTGGTTCTGGCGGGTTGCTAGATTGGGAATGGATTGTAGATTGAGAATGGGTTGTAGACTGTCTACAGTGATATTGTTGAAGTTTAAGCTGTTGATTCTTGTGTGCTTCTTGACTAGATAGATTAGTTTCCAAGGGTCGACGAAGCCCTTATATACACTTTGGGGCAGTATTCTTATTCATTGCCAAGGGGTGGTGCCGCTTCTGCCGAATATCAGACTATTGTTACCATTACTTGAAACGCTTGACAACTAAGGAATATGGCAACTCGACTGCACAAAATGGGCAATCAATATCAGCGGCCACTGCGTGAGAGAATAAAGTCCGGCATTTACTTCTTGGCATAGGTGTATCTTACGAGACACGGTCGAAGTATCTGGTCAGTCTATGTTGTACACCTTGAGGTAATCACGCCGGGGTAATATGGTACCGTTGACTGAATCGATAGAGGAATCGAGCCAACGAGATTTTAGGATCGGTGGCTTCCGTGATACATCCTTACTCAACTAAAGTATGCAAGGAAGCTCAAGTCAAGAACGGGAATTCTGGCATGATCCTAACAAAGTAACACTCAGCGGCACAACATCCGTAATACTCAGAGCGCCGAAGTCGTCTGAATCGGACGAATTTTTTGATAGTTCGGCATAAATCTTCTTAATATAGTATACTATAACCCTAAAGTAGTAGTTTGCTGCCTCCATTCAGAACGTCAGAGGGGCACAAGCAAACAGTGAATAATGACAAAGTAGAAAACAACATTAGCAAACAAGGAATTAAAAGATGAAAGGGCACGTCATTGAACAGAAAGGCTCGCATTTTGGAACCACGGCTGTTGTTGTGGAATATGAGTATTACCCCTGAATCAAAATTCAAGGGTTGGGGGTTCTTTAGTCCTCAGCTTCCCCCTATTTCATTATCGAATACTCGAGGTTACCCATCCTAGAGAACTAAATGATGCCGCTCCGTCAACTCATGGTCTGGCCCTCCTCTCGTCTGGTGCATTCTTATAATAATTTTCTATACTCCACGCTCTGATATTGGGGGCACGCACGGCTACCAAGAATCTGGGCGAAGGTCGAAATTGGACTCTACCTATCATCATGTGTTAGAGGTTAGTTTCAAGGTATTGAATAGGCACAGATAATCTATACATGATTTCGTGTTGCTATCTACCTCCTAGGTAGTCTTTCATAACTAAACCGTACCCCACCTTAGAAATTCTAGTGTCCTAAGAGTTCGCTTGCAAATATCCATGCTCAATAATACCCCCCTTTCCTATGTTGTATATAGGTCACATGCGGTATTCAATTCCTAAACTCCGGCAACCCATACTCTCATAATGTTTAGAATTCGTATAGCCTACTCGTAAAGCGCAATGCCTAAATCAATCCGTTAACCGTCGATCAAACGATCGTCTTCTCTCGACCTATGCAGCGCCTGCTGAAGCCTCTCGTTCTCCTCGGCGCGGATGCGGCTGCGCGCGGCCTCGAGCCTCTCGACGCCGGCATTGATGGTCTCAATGTGGACGCTGAGCGGGATAGCTGCCGTGTCAGCCACCAGCTCAGGTGCCGTGACCCTGTCCCGCAGGTCTTCTAGCTTCGTGTTGATGTCGTACAGGTCATGGATCAGGACGTCGAGACGGGCGGCGGCCGAGGTCCGCTGGACCTCGACCTGCTCCAATAGATGCAGCTGGGACTTGAGGTTGTGCAGGCGGCGGTTGTTGGCGCCCACGAGCGTCCAGATGTCCCAGAAGACCTCGGACTTCTTCTCCTTTACGGCGTTGCCCGTGCGCACGGCGTGCTCGTGGATCAGCCCCAGGCTGCTCTCGGCCTGGCCGAGCTGCCGCTGGATCGCCTTCGCTTCGACGATCAGGTTCGAGATCTTGTCCGACACCAGCGACGTGTGCTCGATGTACTTCCCTAGCAGCGCGCGCTCGTCGAACACGGACACTTGGAACGGCGAGAACACCCAACCGCTCAAGCGCGACACCATGTTGTCGTTGGCCTCGCGGTTCGTCGCGATCGAGTCGATGAACCGCGTCGTCCACCGGTTGATGCTGATGACGCTGTCGACCGCGCTGCCGACGTGGGTGTTGAACATAGTCAGGTCGTTGGAGCTGGCGCGGATGCTGTCGATGTAGTTATCGAACTCGTGAACTAGCTCGTCGCGTGTCGGCAACTCGCTGTATTTGACCATGGTGCGGAGGTCACGAACGGATGCTTCCGACCGCTTCATCTCCATCGGTAGCGAAACGCCCTGCGCGGAGTCTTCTAGCACTTTCTCGAACTGGGATTGCACGCTCATCAGCTCGTCGAACTCCACCGACGAGCCATCTCGTGATCCCGCATGCGACGACACGTCCGGACAAAATGGGAGGTTGATTAGAGAGGCGCCAGGTACGTGGCATAGAGGCGCAAACGGTGCATGAAGGGAGTTGACAAGCATGTCTTTGGCCATCATGCATGCGCCGATAGTTAAGTAGATAGCAAGCATCATTGCGAGCGGCCACTGTGCGTAGCGGAAGGCCAAGCGGAGGATACCGAGAAGCCAGGCAGCAAAGTCGAATAAAAATTCAGGAGCAGAAGAGGTAAATCGCTGTGTAAGAGACGGTCTGTTTGGTGGAGTGTTTGGTCTGTATCTGGGATTTTGCGAAGTTGATCTGGTGTTTCCCTGGCGAATGCCCCTTCTCTTTAATAGCCGCAGTGCATCAGCCGTTGGTGAATTATAATCACTTTGTTGGCTACCAACCGGAATGGTTGGCATAAAGAACTCAGGAACGGGTGTTCTGTCTTTGTCCGTGGACATATGCCTTGTTGAAGAAAGTGAGGGCTGAAAAGGGGCCCGCAATATGACCTCTTCATCATCTGCGCGGTCGGCAAAATCGCGAATGCTGTCCTGAGATCCGATGCTGAGGCCCTGGGATGATATGGGCTGAGAGGATCGTTGCGATTGGCTGCTATATATAAAAGGGTCATCTTCAAAGGGATCTTGAACTATAGCCGTGTCGAAGCTGTCGTTCTCGCCTCCTTCTACCAGGCGCCAGGAATCCTCGACGGGGAGATTTGATCTTCGGGACCGCGCCATATTTTTAGCGAGTGATGTGAGGACCGACTTATGTTCTCATAGCCCGTGTGGCGAGAGTTGCCGTGGTGTGCGTTGAAGATTAGTCGAGGAACAAGGTATGTATCGAACTATGTATTGGCCGTTTCCGAAAAATCCGTAGGTACGTCGTACTAGGGCCCGAGTCCTGGTAATATTACCTAGTATCGTTTTCGGTCGTATGTGATTGTTGTTGTGCAAGTTGCAAGGCAGATGCGTAGGTTAATATATACCTATCTAAATGCCAAGACAGTCGACTCTAGTTGGGTCTCGATAAACAGGGGTTGCAAATCGACTTGGAGTGACTCATATGGAAAGTTGGAAGCTATGGGAGCAAGGTGGAAATGAGTAGGGTTTCATATGATAGTCGCTTGTCTTGAAGAAGTGTGTAGGGTCGAAAAGAGAGACTCATCAGCCTTATAAGACGCGATATCGTGAATTGGTCGCGGATGACTTCATGTCACGGGTTCGCGCGGGCTTGACGTTGTGGCGTGTGATTGGATCTGTACGTGTACGATGTTCAATGGTCTGGGGTATATGTACATGCTCTAGGCAGACAAGAGACCGTATGGCGCGAGTACCCTATACGGTTGCCGAAATGGTCCTTGTTTTTCAATTAAATTCTTATTTGGACTAGCGCGTCAAGCTTCAAGAGGGACAGGGAGCTAGGGAGCTAGCTACCAATCCCTGCTTGATTCTCCAATTTTCATGTTGACATTTCTCACTGTGTAAACCTTCAGCTCCTAATTTTTGCTGGGTATTCCGCGTTGAGCTTTTTCATCCAATCATGATCCAAAAATTGGCGGCATGCTCATGTTCGCACGAACCATAGTGAGGATACGCCCTCATATATCGAGATGCGTGCCTCCACCTCGAACACGAACACGAACCGAGTCGTTCCCCTTTAAATGCCTCTGCTACCGAACCTGTTCATCCCACTCCACCTCGGGTCTCCCACCGAAACCGCCCGCCGATCACCGACAGCTCGGCGTCCAACAAGAGCTGTTCACTACCTCCATATACAGTCCCGGGTCGCCGATCCTGCTGCCTAATGGCACCCGCATCTTCAACCGCCTTGTCGAGTTTCTTCGGAAACAATATGTACGGTACGGGTTCGACGAGGTCATCACACCCACCATCTACAAAAAGGCGCTATGGCGAAAGTCGGGCCATTTGGAAAATTACAGCGATGATATGTACACGGTAACGAGCACATCGCCCTCGCGAAGCGATAGTTCCACCGCCGGCGACGAGGAGGACGAGTATGGTCTCAAGCCCATGAACTGTCCAGGCCACTGCCTAATCTTCGCATCCCAACGGCGGAGCTACAGACACTTGCCTATTCGGTACGCCGACTTTTCCCCACTGCACCGGAACGAGGTATCCGGAGCTCTGAGCGGCTTGACGCGAGTGCGACGTTTCCACCAAGATGACGGTCATATTTTCTGCCGACCGATACAAATCGAGGAGGAGATCAAAAAGACACTCGACTTCGTGCGTGTCGTGTACTCGACCTTCAAACTGGGCCCATACCGATTAGCATTATCGACACGTCCGGCAGATCATTACATCGGGACCGCCGAGGAGTGGGATGGGGCCGAAAATGCCCTCAAGAGGGCACTGGACGCGTCTGGGCAAGAGTGGGCTATGAACGAAGGTGACGGCGCATTCTACGGACCCAAGATCGATATCGTACTAAGGGATTCGGATGGCAAGGAACACCAAACGGCCACAATACAGCTCGACTTTCAGCTCCCAAAACGATTTGATCTGGGTTATCTAGCCCCGGCCCCCGAATTCGAGCGGCGGGGTGAAGTCACCAGCGATCCGGACAAGTTGGCCGAGTCTGGACTTGTAACCCCTGTACTAATCCACAGGGCTGTCTTGGGCTCGGTGGAGAGGCTCATGGCTCTCCTTATCGAGCACTATGACGGAAAGTGGCCTTTCTGGTTGAACCCGAGACAGGTAATAATAGTCACCGTCAACGATAGTGAACCGGTGGTAGGGCTGGCCAAGTCGGCCCAAGATATCCTTATGGGCCGTGATGGGTCGGTCGATGGTCCAGTTGTAGACCCCTCTCAATTAATAGTAGATATTGATGACAGCCCACGAAGTCTCCCGCAGAAGGTGCGCGAGGCTAAGTCGAAAGGCTATGGTGTCATCGTGACCGTCGGTCCCAGACAGGTACCTAACGGGACAGTCACAGTGGATATGTCGGGAGCGGAGAGCACAAAAGCTCCCCAGAAGCAGGAGATGCAAGAAATGACGCCGAAAGATCTGCTTGGGCTTCTCAGGACTAAAGCTAATTCCTACCAATGACACAGCGTAGCCTTCATATCATAGCTACCTTTAATTCACGTGTTCCGTAACACCCATGCTCTGTTAAAGAGCATATTCAATAGCTGTTTCTCAGCTGTCCTCGTCCGAATTTTCTTTTATCTTTTCGTCCAACCCCCTCTCCCTTTCCCGAGCTTCCAGTCGTTCTAGGATCTTGATTGGCCTGTAGCAATAGACAGGACATGTTAGCACGGGGTGCCCGGGTAGATGATTGGGGAGAAAGTAGGAGAAAGTAACGGAATGAGGTGGAAACTTGCTCTTTCAGTTCATCCGAGACAGGTAGACCTCTGGCCTCGACCTGTTCGACCAGCTCGCGGCGTCGGACTAGCTGGGCTCTCATGTATTTGACCGTCTCTTTAAGGACGAACCCTTCGGACCGGCCGTGGCCTTCGAGCCCGGGTACGAGGCTACAGAGTTTGTCGAAGCCGGCCCGTATCGCCTCTCTCCGCTTCTGTTCTGTTGTTCATGTTAGCAAATATCTTGTAACGCTATATGGAGTCAGCCGAGGTACCTGATGCGATATGGTTTTGCTTCTTCTCTTCTTCGGTTAGGCGAGGTTTATCATCCTGGCCTGCCAAGGAAGCGTCTCCGTCCTGAGGAGATTTAGACCGCGGTTCCGACATTTCTCTCTCTTTTGACGGTGGGAAGAGCTAGTATGAAGCGAGGTATCGAGAGGTGTTCGGTTTCGTTCGTGGTCCTAGTGGATTGAGGAAGGTAAAATTTCCGATAACTTCTGCTCGTGGAATGACTAATATGTCGTGTATCTAGAGACATGAGACAAGTGCCACTGAATACGACGAGACGTTGGCTTGTGGTTCAGAGTAGAGAGCCCCGGGAAGCACATCTTCCAGGAATAGAAAGGCACATGTAGGAATGCGCTTCCCAAGTACCGGCATCAAACCAGCCAACCTGTATGTGCCTGGTACTATGGGATATTACGACCTCGACGTATTGCGACGTAGAAAAAAACAAAGTCGCAACTTGATGAGATCCAGCCTTTTTTTGTCTCTTCGCAAATGCTAAATGGATGTCTCAATGTCTTCAATCTCAGGAAGTGCATGTGACACTCCGCCCCCACCACCTAGTTCCAGGCACACCCCCCTGTCTAGCTCTCCATCTCGCCATCCAACAAGTTGTTAACTCCGGATTTCAGCCCCTCCCCCAAGATAGTATAGCGTCATTGACAGTGCTGAGTGACGCAGCTCCTTTTCGGACCTGCATTCTCGACCCCACCGACTTATTTCGAAGTTTCCAAAGGCAATTTATTTTCTAGCTTTCACAAGCCGACCTGAACAACCAATTCGACTCCTATGTCCTCTACTTCTGCTCTTGACTAGGGAATTCTTGTCTACGACTAAGTGGCTACAGGTTCTAGTTCACCCAGATCTTTCACATATCTCCGTATTACCAAGCAAAAGGGGGTTTACTCCTTATACCTACCACTCCTTCTCGCCTCCCCCTTAAGAAGCTTTTAAGCACCAAGCTTCTAACTCTACCTACGCACCTTATACCATCCCATCCACCACAATGGACGAGAAGAAGAACCTCACGCCCTCCGACCCGCCCCCGGACTACGAAACCTCGGCCGCCGAGCACGGCCAAGGCACCCGACCTCCCCCCGCACCACCGCCGTCCCAGGCCCGCCGTCCCCCGCCCCCGCCCGGCGCGCTCCTCGACCTGCCCATCCTCAAGTTCATGCGCACCCACCGCGTGATCCTCGCCTCCGCGTCCCCGCGCCGCCGCGCCCTCCTCGGCCAGCTCGGCCTCCCGCGCCTCGAGGTCCGCGCCAGCGCCAAGCCCGAGGACCTCTCCAAGGCCGAGCTCGGCCCCTGGGAGTACGTGTCGGCGACCGCCCGGCAGAAGGCCCTCGACGTGTACGCGGCGGCCGTCGAGGAGGCGGCCGCGCGGCAGGCCGAGCCGCTGCCGCTACCTCCGCCTCGTGGTTCGAATGGCGGCTCGTCCGCGGACCCGACGACCGACGTGGATCTCGACGCGGAGCGCAGCCGCAAGGACCCGGACCTGGTGATCGCGGCGGACACGGTGATCGTGACGCGGGACGGCGCGGTCCTCGAGAAGCCCGCCAGCGCGGCCGCGCACGCGCAGATGCTGCGGCACCTGCGGGACACGCGGGCGCACCGCGTGCTCACGGCCGTGTGCGCCGTGGCCCCCCGCGCCGACGCCCAGCACCCGGGGTACGCGCTGGCCTCGCACGTCGAGGAGACCAAGGTCGTCTTCGCCCGCGAGTCAGACGGCCTGCCGGACGACGTCATCGACGCCTACGTCCGCACGCGCGAGGGGGTTGACAAGGCCGGCGGGTACGCCGTCCAGGGGCTCGGGGGCGCGCTGCTCGTCGAGAGGGTGGACGGGCCCGTCGACAACGTGGTCGGCCTGCCCGTGCGCAAGTGCCTGCAGCTCTGCGAGAAGGTGGTGTTCCGGCAGGGCGAGGAGAGCGACGAGGAGGACGAGGGCGAGGAGTGAAAAATGAAAATGCGACGGATGAATGATTAGGGTTATGGTAGCAGACAGAGAGCCGGCTAAAAGTGATGGGTTAGAATTTGTAATGTCCCGCGCGAATCCGAGGTCACTTGTGCGAGGCGTATATAGCAGGGTAGGTATGGTCTACGGGATAGAACTAGTAATCACTGCATTGGACACTGCATTAAAAAGGTTAGAGCAGAATTCAAGCTATCTGCGATGAGTACGACGAAGCAACTATAGGCAGTAGTCAAAAACAATGCAAAATAATCAAATACTAAACACACTTTTTAACCTTTATAATACAAATGCTCTTTTGGCATAAAATAGACAAGCATAATACCTGGAATGGATATATCGAAACCATATGCATTGGCATAGTAGCCCCCAACTGCGGCTGGCCCAATTCGAGAATAAGAAACAGCAAAGATTTGTGCAACTGATAATGCAGGCCGAACATGGTGGCCTCGAGGTGCTGTCTGTTATGTAGATCCTGACTCTCCGTTTAGTCGTGACCCAGGACTCTGGTCCTGTTCTGTTTTTTGAAAACTCCTCACCCTGTCCTGCTGGTAAGGACTCCTCGCGCCCCATCATGTATTCAACCTGAAATGCAACCCGACAATTAAACTCCTATAAGGCAAACAGACAATATGAGAACAAAGAGGGAGGAATACATCTGGGGGAATCATGAATAGAAAATAACTATAAATAAGAACAAGGGTATTCGCCATTAGACTCGAAGAATATGAGAATATAAATCGTTAAGCGTAAGGTCAGGCTTGCACTTGGTGCATGTTGTCCGTTGGTTGAACGAGTAAGTGCAAGGGGGGTAGGTGTGTGGTGTCGGTGAGTTGTGACTGGTATTGCAAAAAGGCTACTTTATAGGCCTTGGAGCAGCAATAGGCGCATCATATTACGACTTAAAGGGCGCAAATATTTCAGCCCAATATTTCTTGCCTTCGGGCAACTCCAGCTGGTGCACGTTTCGACAGTGTGTCCGGATATTGTCGGTGCGCGTATGATGGAAGACCTTCTCGCAAGACGTATCACCCGGGCAAGGTATATTTATATCCCCTTCGCGGTGGTTTCTCTTGTGTCGTGATAAGTGCGAGCTGGCATGCTTCCCGGTAAAAGATTTGTCGCACGATGGACATTGCACGGTGCTGCTTACAGATGGCGACGTGTTCGTGGTGCTAGAACCTGTTAGATACACACAACGGCAATATCTAGATAAGGGGACAACATACAGAGCCGTAGAACGATCAGTGCCGGTATGCAAGTAGCTTTGCCCATTACTTCTTGACGAGTCGGAGGTAAATAGCGTGGGCTGCTTACTGCTAGCACGCGGAACACTTTTACGTCGCAGGTTTCGATTACCTCTAGGGTTGAGACCTTGCTGCTGAAGGAGGTATGTCGGGTGGTATGCCCCAGTCCAGTCTCTTACTATTGCTTCGACGCGTTGGCCAATGTTTTGATTCTGATCCCGACGTGGTTGTCGTGCGAATATCCTAGGAAGGTCATACGATGCAGAGGCCGAGGAGCACGTGTCTAACACGACTCGAGCGAAGCTAGCACACGACTCGAGAGAGGGTAGTAAGTGCTTGCTCAGATGGATCATATAATCCGCCGTATCCGTAAATGAATGCAATTCACCGCGTGAGACCAATGACAATGTGACCGAGACAATCGCCCGCGCCACTGGGTCGTGCGGAAACTGCGACATTGAGTTCCTCAGCGGACCAAAAAACGAGGATTTGGCGTTCATATAGAACAGTACTTCGGAACTTCGCCCGTTCGAATGTGGCCGTCCGTTGCTCCCGGGATATGAGTCGTAGGAAAAAAGCGGAAGTAGATTACCGCAATCCTTAAAACCTAGTTTGCTGGTGTGAGAATGAATCGCTGCATATTCGAGCAAGAGACTTACCATTCATAAACTCCATGAAAACGCGGAAAGGATTGGAGTGATGCAGTACACCGGGATTCATCCGAGTCTCGAATGAGGGATAAGTAGACTGTTGGGAAGATCGGTACACGTCTCTAAGGCTAGACGATGGAGGTTGACGTTGCATAGTCGCGTACTGATTAGGCTCGTCGAAGAAGAAGGAGTTGTTGCTGTTAGGTGCGTGACCCAACACCCCAAAATTATATACATAATTATCGAAGGTTGGAGCCTGGCTCATGTACGGAGGGATCGAATAGTCCCCGGCCGGAGGGTTGAAGCTCGCGCTTGGGGACAAGGGCCCATGTTGGGGTGGATCGTGTACGGAATTGTTGTCGACGGTCATCGGATAGGATAGAGGATGAGTCGGAAATATACTTCCTACTCCTGAAAATGATGGATCAGAAGGCCATGATGGTGGGGTATCCCCTGAGGAAGACCCTTCCCATGATGTCAAGCGTTCAAATACTGCGTCGAGGATCTTCTGGTTGGCTTCCGTTGCCTCTGGAATCATGCCTCGCCATGTGCTGAATGCCGACTCATTGACATCCCTGAACAAATTTCTCTTTTGGGCGAAGACGTAGATTGCCTGCTGAACAATCATAGCACAGAGGATATTGTTGAACTGATTGGGAACCCTTTTTTGCGAGATGTCCCCCAGGGCGTGTAAGCCATCATTTATGATATCCTTCGTGCGCTCATACGCTCTCGCCCAAGGCCTCAAATCATCGCAACGCTGGAGCGCAAGGCGGTACGTATTGATCTTCCGAACCAACCACCATGATAGGTCCCATTGTGATTGGCACAGTCTATCGACGGGGTTGGGCGAACCGTTAACTCGACTGGCATTCCATGGGACGTCTTGGTGGCTTCCTATCACTTGATCATGTCGTAGGGTCGGTATAGAAAAAGGTAGTTCGGGCGTTGTAACAACTGTGTCTAGGCAACTCGTCAACCAGCTATCGCCTATACTTGAATGCACATCGGACTATACCTACCATCTAAGACATTAAGATCGGTACCCAAGGAGTCGAGAAACTCGCAAAGGATAACTAATTTCCCAATGTCGTCTCGGCCAGCAGCGCCAACGTTGTGGTTGTAAGTTCTGAGTGACGATTCCGGGTTGTGGTAGTCCATATCGTGATGCCTGACGGCCAAGTCTTATCCCACTAGGTAGTCGGTCGTGATAAAGGGAGTGGCCGAGTATAACTCGGGTCGATGGAAGGTATTCGGCGCTTGGGTACTACAATGGATCGGGCTCGTAATGCTATTTAGGTGGAATAATGCCATTTTTCAAAAAGCCCAAGGAAAGCGGGTTGGGCCTGGGATTTTAACAAAAGGGACGAGAGAAATGTCCTAATTTTGGTGCGGTTTTTGGAGGTTAGCAGCTCAGCATCATTGGTCCTGCGCAGGTACCTATGTAGTTGTCCTTAGACGATAGACAAGGTGGATAGGGGATGTATGTTATAAGCCACAACACCAAGGGAACTAGGAGTCATAATCGTAATCGCGACTAAGATGAGGTTGTCATGGCATTATTAAATAGCGATACTAAGTCGGCCATGTTTGCGAGAGACTGTAGGTATATAAGATTGATTTCTGGTGTACTTCTAAGGTCTATTAGTATAAGTCGCAGATATGCAGTGTCTGCTCGGGGCGGGGTAGCTTTTCGAGGGGGTGTAGTGTCCGCTCATCTTACCTACCACCATATACGGCATAAGAACCGTCCGTTTATCGATGATTGTAGCCGATGTCCTTTAAACCATGGAGAAATCGTGCATTAGAGCTGCGATCTGCCGGCGATTGAAAGATAACACACCACGTCACAACTGTGGTTAGAAGATAGAGCGGATACTTCTCCAGTTCATGACCAGTTCGTCCCGAATAGCTGGGGGAACGGTCGTCGAGAAAGCAGCAACAAGCCTGAAGGCTAGCTAACGGGGCGACTTTGATTGAGCCTCAAGTAGGTACGTACCGGATGGCATTGGGCAGCGGCGTATAGTCAAAGGATCGTGTTAGGTATTAGTGCCCAAGTGCTGGCATGGCTCTCAGCCATTCAATCGCAATTAGAGGCTAGATAGTGGTGGAACGGTAAAACAACACCATCTCACCCATCGGAATTAGCGGCCGGATGGAGCAGCCATAACCCTATCCAACCAGCCCAACGAGGCGATCCAGCGATCTGGCGACTTGTGAATTGAGCTATAGGAAAGCCACGGGGATTGGTGTGTACCAAGTAATAGGTCAAGTGATGACCGGCTAATGCTTCCAAGCTCTCGGCCCACCACTCGGAACCCATCTCCATCTTCTCCATCTTCACCACAAAAAGAGACCCTTTCGTGGCTCAGCGAGCTTCGTTGTCGTTGGCCAAAAGTCCACATCGGATTTAAAATCAACGCCAATAGGCTATAGCAAGGAGTGCCGTACATGTGTTATAGCTCCTACCGAAAGGGGCACCAACTGACTAGTGCCTATCCCTTAGCTAGCGGTGAACGCAAGTATGTCTTAGCTTGAAAAACGGGATGTCGTGGTACTAAAGTGGTAGCATTCAGTGAGCCAATCTTCGTTGGGCACAAAACGTGCCCTGGATGACAGTTGGGTTAGTGGCTATGGTGTAGGGTGTCATCCATCCCCTATCTTAAGACGGGTTGAAAAGGTGAACAAACAGCGTAAAGTCCCAGGATAAAATATCACCCTAATACAATTCGACTTAGAGAGTAGTAATTAAGGACAATTGGACCCATGTCTACTTCAATTGCTGGGCGTGGCTTTGTCGTAGCCCGAGTCGTGTGTGTTTGCTCAATGCGCGCGCGCGAGCGCCCGCTGCGAGTTCAGGACAGACTAGCACTTGAAGGTGGCAGTGAAGACGACGTCGACTCGTGCTAGGTATTGCGCAGCCACACTCTTAGGCTCGACATTGCATGGTATGATGAAATGCTGCAGACAATTGAGTGATGGAGCAAGGGACAATCAAAACATCAAATGGGAATTATTTGCTTTTGCGAAAGAGGTCGAATTTGAGTTGAGAGCACCCGCTATAGAAAAGTCAGGTAGGTCCACCTGCTACCAGCTAGAAGGTTAGTTCCACAGTTTCACTGCGTCCGTCATTTAGCGGCGGGCACGCGAGTATAATTCAATTTACCTACAATTTAGCGTATCTGACAATTAACGTCATTTCGCATGTCAATTTTGTGGCTTGTCAGGGGTAAATGATCACGAAAACGATCGCCTGTATCCCTCCGTGCCGTTGGGTACCAATTAATGATTTTTTTTTCTGTCGCATGTGAGTCATGATAAATCCGAGGGTGCAGCAAAGAAAATTTTTAGTATTGCATCTCCGGGTAGGTAAAAAGATGTCCTGACTGCGGCCCAACCAGACCGTAATTTCATTATTTCATATCATTAAAAGGAAATAAAAAGGAGGAGAGAAGAAAGGACATGTCCACGTCACATAACAAAGTACATACATCCTAATACCCTACTAGTACCCCACCTGTTCTTTCACATCGTGGCTTTATAGAATCGTAAAGGCCTCCATACAGAAGCTTCGGAGACCGACCCGAGGAGAAACATAGACAACGACGGGACCTTCGGAATCTCGCAGTTGGCAAATCGGACATAATGTAGCCCTAGCAATGCCGTAGTTATAGCACACACAAGAACTTGTACATCGGAAATTAGCTAGGCGAACCAATCGTCCTCGAAGCATGGGTACCTAGCAATTATGCCACTGGGGTCGGTGCGGCTGAGTACCTACGTTGACGTACAAGGTAGGCTCGTCACATAGCGATCTCCAGTCGAAGATGGCGTTGAACAACACACGATACTAGTTCGCACGACGGTGCTGTAGGCCTGCAGCTCTAAGCCGGAATCATGTGGATCACAAGAGATGCTGTGTACCTATGATTAACATTAAATCTATCGTAGAATTGCTGTCTATCTTTAACCATGCCCCATTATGCCCTCTGGTCATTGGTCGTCATTCATGTCGCTGTGGGAAGCGCGGGTTAAAAGTTTTATCGTTCTATCATGGTTCCACGGTTCGTCTTTCTCGGCGCGATCTCATAGCCTTGCTTTCCTGCTGGGCTGTTTCGTGGGCCAAGTTAAACCGTTGACCGGGTTGCCGGATCCTGCCTATATGCGGGCGTTCCAAGCCCTCCATACCGTAGGAGGACTAGTGGTGGCTGTTTCAAATCTATCCACCTGTTCATCCACTCATCTGGGTCGCTTTAGAGGATGGGCTTCGGTATTTAAGACGTATTCGTCTAAATCAATCAAGTCGGGAGAAGAGAATATAAGGTAGAAGTATCTCAATGTCTCGGCCAACCAGAAACTCTATGCCAGCGTTAGTTAAAATCCAAACATTGAGCAGTGTGGTCACACAAGCTTACCTCCATAGAGTCCGACTTAACGGTATTCACCTCCCTGACGGACTGGATAGAGGAAAATGCTAGGTCTGTCTCGGTAGCCTTCCGGATCGCCTGAAACATCCTCCACGCCATTTCTTGATATTCGGGGTTGCCAGTCATGCGATACATGAGAAATACACTCTCAATGGCCTCTGGTCGGAGAAGGTAGCGTGGATCACGCGCATTCTTGAATCCCTTCGTTAATTGCGTGTTGGCCTCGTTTTCCCATGTTGCCTCATCCCATTCACACGGTTCCAGCGTATCACATTTAAACAGGTTAAAGATTTCGGGCATAATACCGGTAGGCATCGCGTCGTAGGCCCACACACATCCTCGTGTGATTTTCTCGCCGATCTCGAGGTGTTCTGGGATGTTAAAAAGCTTGCCCCCAAGCCCGAACATTCCTCCAACAAAGCACGAGAGGTGCTGTCCTTCGGCGGTTAGGCGAGGTCCCACGTCCGACGAGACGTACACATTTCCGGTAAAGAGAATGTCGTCTTGATCCGGCGTCATGGGTCGGAATAATAGATTCTTTATAACCGTGTCCATTGCTCCACGGTAAAGCTTTTCGTACATAGGTTCGAGTCCGCCGAGGATGGCATAGGTCTTTGGTAAGTATTCGTAAAGACTATCCGCTAGCGCCCCGAGCGTAAAGCTGTTATCGCTATTCAACTGTAGCTGCGCAAAGTCCAAGTAGGTAGGCCACATGCCCGGCAATGCCGTTTTGTTTTGCCATTCGTCTAGAATCAACGTCACTCTGTTTATGACATCGTAGTATTTGTTGTCTCCGGTAAGCTGCGCCAGGCGCGTAAATTCGAGGGAAGACGACGTGACAGCAGCTGACGGGTCGTGATACCCAGCTACCTGCTTGCCATCCTTGGCGTCGTCGAAGTCGAACCAGAACGGAGGCATGTGGTTCGGCGTATCGTATGCCATATAAAGCATATCTCCAAGCTCAATTGCTTTCTCGAGTAGCGCTGTCTCTAAGCTCAAATCGTAAGCGCCCAGGAGCCCGCCGAGATGTCGAATAGTAGTTTCGAAAAAGTTGATAGAAGTGTCGCGGGTGTCAACCCAGTTGATAGTGACGGCGGCGGCGGCAGCCTGGTAGAATTCGTCTTTCAGGCCCATTATCCAGAGAGTTGAGAGGGAGTCGACCAGGGTAGCGCCATATCCTCCGAATCCAGGGGAATCGGTTCCCTTTCCAGATACTGGCTTGAGTTCATCGTACCCAAACCCGACATTCTTGTAGCTGGTCCAACTCTTCACGAAGGCGGCTTTCACCTCGGCGCGGCGCTCGGCTAGGACCTCCTCCCTCGCAACGCCCTGGGGGCTCGTGTCGGTAGTGAAGGCATATTGTACTTTCGGCAGGGGTAGAGGTCGGCCTGTCGGTAAAGGCGCATACTCTGATATGGGATACTCTAATGGCTGCTTAGACCAGTCATAGCTCGTCCTAACGTAGGTGAAACCGAAGAGTGTATCGCGATGCTCGGGAACGAGTCCGACTAGGAGATATAGCAGAAGTACTACAAGAAGAGCGACGAAGACGCGTGTCTTTCGTCGAAATATAGCTATCATGGCGTGTTGAGGCTGTTGACGAAGCTGCCATTCCACATCTTCAATAAACATGGAGAAGTGGACGATGTCTCCCACCCCGTCAACAGGTAGGGATAAAATTGATAACACATTACCGGTACAATAATTCCGTACTATGTACAATATGTACTGTAAGAAGCCAAGACAAAGCGGCAGATGCAGATGGGTATTGTTGGTTGGATCTGACAAAGGCGCAGTGCGATTTGCATTAGTGAAACAAGAAATTACATGTAGCAAAAAAATACCAGACGTGTTAGGAATTGAAAGTCACCCCTTGGAGTGGACCGGGATTTGGAGTGCCACAGCGCTGTTCCTGGCTTACGTTGACAGGCGGATCTTGTACTTATGTGTGTCGAAGGTGTCGAAGGCCCTGAAGCCTGCTAAATTTCCCGGCTCTTCGGCACTGCGGCCACTGCCTTATGCCGCTAGCAACCGTCAATTGGCTCCTCGAGGACGCTAAGTTCGCCAAGCTTACAGGCTTACAGGGCTATTAGTAACATTGCAGCCCTTAAGGTGGCATTGTTAGGTGGCATTGGGGTTCGCTAAGATGCATCTTCCCTTCAACCAAGTATCATTCTTCTGCGTCTACCACGTGTAATATCTCGTATTTAGACCGAGTCAATTCAGACTCAGACACTTTATTGGATATTGTTCACCAACTCCAACTGTCTTATCACTGGATTTAAACAGACCTAGGTGTCATATCCAAAGTAGCTGTGTGTTCTTTGTGAGTAATCACTTTTCCATTACGGACTCCGAAATTACGCTGTAAGTAACAAACATCTTTGATTGTCTGTACTTAATCCATGTCACCGCTGGATGGCCCGAACCAGACGTTGCAGAAAATTTATGTCTCTCAATGGGGGTTTCTAGTTTTACGAATTGTGTGAGTTTAGTTCAGGGAATCAACTTCGAGGGCCAAAGACCATGTAAAGATCGTTTCTACTCAAGTCTTTCCTACGAAGTACTAGTTTAGACCTCGAGGTAATGAACTCAGTTGCTTCGGCTATTAGGAGTTTATATCTAGGTATTGACATACATAGAACATCAAACACTAAGTTGCCAGTTTCTTAATCTAAGTGCTACAGTAGAGTGAAATAAGAAGGTTGGTCTGCATAGCCAACTTAGAAATGAGAAACAAGGACAGGGCTACTATTCTCCTGTTAGGGAGTATGTGCGAAGTAGGTCAGTTGCCCATACGTATAAAAGATAAAGGTCTACGGAAACCTAACCACTCGACGGACTGCCATGATGGGTAGTACATCCTTAATAGACAATCACCGTAAGCCCTTTAATCTACCAAACAACATCCCAAACATCCCTTTCCAAATACGCCGTATTTTCTCCCATCCCTTCTCTCCCCTTTCCGCCTCACCATCATCTTCACCCTCGCCACCCCCATCCTCTCCTTCACCCGCCTCATCACCCCTCCCCATATTCTCTACCACCCACGCGACCTCCTTCGCCACCACGTCCGGGCGGTCCCTGACGACGTGGTGCCCGCAGTCCGGCACGTGCACGTACCGCTTCCGCGCCGTCCTCTCCGAGAGGTCCAGCTGCCTCTTCTTCAGCCTCTCGTCCTCCTCGTCCCACGCCTTCAGCATCTCCCTCCTGCCCCGTAGCCCCTGCATCTCCACCTCGCTCGCCGCCGTCTTCGCCGTCGCTGCTCTCGCCTCCAGCTCCGCGATCTGCGCCTCCACGCCCATCAGCGAGTTCCCGCGGACCACGCTCAGCGGCCGCCGGCCCAGCACCCGGCGCCGGTACTGCGCCTCCTCGACCCCCGCGTCCAGCCCGCCCTCCTGGCCCGTCTCCACGAGCACCACACCCGCCACCTGCTCTCTCGGCGCTTCCTCCTCTAGAAACGTGCGCGCGAACGCGCCGCCGTACGAGTGCGCGACGAGCACGTACGGCGGCTTCGTCGCCTCCCCGCCGGCCGCCAGGTACGCGAGCAGGTCCGCGGTAGCCCGCGGCGGCTTCGGGTTGTCCTCGCCCCGCTCGAAGGCCAGGACCCGGAGGCGCAGCGGGGCCGCCGTGAGGGCGCGCGCCAGGGCGTCCCACGAGGGCGAGCACGACTCGCCCGAGCCGTGGAAGCAGATGACGAGCGGGGAAGACGTAAGAGAAGAAGAAGAAGGAGAGGTGTTCGTGTCCCCCGTCGCGTCCTTATCTGCCGGTGCCGAAGCCACCGCTGCTTCTGTTAGCGGCTCGGGTAGGAAGAGCTTGTGCGCTGGGTTTGGTAATGATGACGATGCATCCTCGATGATTTTAGTTGTTGATGATGATGTCGATGGCGACGCTAGGGCGTCACCGCCGAGTTTCGCACTCATGGTGTCGGGCGCACGCGCGCACAACTCTTCTCACCCCTGCTGTTGTTTGAGTAGGAAGACTCGTATTCTCATTTTGACGAAAACGATTGCGTTGCGTCTTTTATGTCAAAACGTTCCTTCGGGGATATCGATTTTCAGAGACCTTAAATTCCCATGATTGTCGCTTTCTCCTTGTTCTTTCGTCTTACGTATTAAACCCGTAGTTCAAGGGTGGGTGGCTTTCAGTTGTATTTGCTTACGCTCGTGTTCGTTCACTTGTCTTAGGTCATGCAAGGGGAAAAGGCTTTTGGCGCACGGACCACCAGCCTAGCAGCCTTGGTGATCGATTCTGCGAGGTACCTAGACTTAGACTGCTAGACCACTATGAAATTTAAGCGGTCAAACACGAGAAAGACAAAGCGTCAGTATACACATCAGAGGTATACAGTAGTAAAAATTGTCACTTGTAGTATTCCTATAAGTATAAATATCGCAAATTTGGGTATATCCAAGCAATCTTCATATGCAATCCCGATCCCTTGATATACCAGAACCCCAGTGTCCATAATGCCCAGGACTTCATTTCAAAAAAAAACCCAAGGCCCCTTATGAATGAATACCAAAAACTAGGCTAGCTCTTTGCCCGAATAGATATGCTTTTCTTTCCTATAAAACGCCCAACCAATGCTGAATGACGCCGCAATTCACCGTCATGCGAAACCTGGTCCTATACGGAGCTTTCATCGAAACCCTGGGAAGACTTTAAGAGCTGTGCGTTTCCCTGTTCATCTGTTAGTCGTATACGCTACGGATCAGATAAGTGGACTTGCATGGAGGTCGCCCGTCGTCGCTATTTGTTTCGTCGACGGGGACAATCAGGTCCTGCATGCGATCTCGTGTCGTTCCGACAGTGCTAAGCCTTCCAGCCCTTGGTTGCTCTGGCAAGCTAACAGCCTGCAAGTCAAGACCCTCATCCGGCTTGGGAGATGATACGTGCCATATGTGCTTCTTCATGTTACTGCTCCAAGATGATAGTCTCCGGCGGCCCCTTTCCACATCAACATGTATTACAGCACCCCGCGATCTTAACCTGCGAGTACCAAATTCCCTGCGCACCATGGAGTTGGTGATCTTAGGGCAGTAACCGGGAGGGAGCATTGACGCTTTGCAAGAAGGGCATAATGAGCTAAGTTGGCTCAAGAACTCGTCGATACATTCGGGGTGGTAGATATGACCACAAGGCAGCTCACGAATGATTGTCTTCTTAGATTCGAAATCTTCCAAGCATATCAGGCATGCGGGTTGGTAATCCATGGCTGAATCGATTTTCTCGTTTCTCGTGTCGTTCCTTAGACTCACAGGTGTCCAACTGGCTTCGGATGACCTCCGTCCCTTTTTCTGTGGGAATTTTCCTGTCGTGGGCGATGGCACTGGTGGGTCGTAATTATAAGTAAATAACGGAAAAGCCTTTATATGCTTCATCGGTACGATTAATCGCTTGATACCTAGGCCTTCCAAGTTCACTTCGCCTCGCATCACACGCCGACGTAACGCGGCACGGCGGCGGCCTTGGACAAAGTGCATGAGCAAGGATGTACCGCCTATGACGGCCACGATTACACCAAGAATGATCAAAATGAAGGCCCAGAGTGGAAGTGTCTTCGAAACGGTGATTACCGTCAATTCCGTCCAAACACGTACGTAATCCGCCGGATTTGGGGAATACGTCGACATGATCTGGTCGCTGAATGGAACTTCGGATAAATCGCCAGAATAGAGGCTTAGCTGTCGCATCATCTCATTTCCGGAGGCGCCGGGAATCGCATAGACAGGATAACGATTCGTCGTCTTCCAGGCTCCCGCGTCCCCCAAGTCCCAGGCCTCGTCGTCGACATCTGGCGGTTGGCTAGTATCGCTATCCGGACGATAAACCAGCATTGCTCGGAGAGGATCTGCCCTGGCCGAGGCTAGAAACGATCGGGTACAAGTGGCGTTGATCCATGGCGCAAGGGCGATTAGATTGTAATTCGTAGTTGGTAGATTTACTTGCCGCGTGACATTCTGCGGGATGTATGTTGCCGCTAAGTCATTGCACGGATCGTCGTCAGAAAGATCCGGTACGTATAATAAACCTTGGACAACTCCATTCGCCGTCGATACTGATGTGGTTGAGAGAGTGGTAATATTCCCCAGCAGATCTTCCGAATACGCTATCTTGCTCTGTGACGATGTATGTGAGCAAGCAGGATACTTTTACCCAGTAGTAATTCACACTCGTTTCCGAAGGGTAGACATAGAGATAGAGACATAGACGTACAGATAACGCGGTGATGTTTCTGAGGATGGTACTCGGGACGGAATGGCCGTCCGACCAACTTGGGTTACTAAATAACAATCTGGTCGAATGTCAGTATGGGAGTCAACAAACTTGATCATTCAAGTATTTTTTATTCTTTTTTTTTGTTCTGCAGCAGCCAAGCCAAGCCAAGGGGATTTTTAACTTATGGCGATGCGATGCGATACGATGCGATGCGATGATGTATGAGGTGTAATGTTACGTCGTACAAATGCAAGCGATGCAGCGACCGCTAGATGCACTGCCGATGCACTTAGACAACTAAGCACCATCCACCATCCATCCCCATCGTCGTCACCAGTCAATCAATCCATTGCCGTCTAGATCAATCAGCCATCGACCGTCAGCCAACCAGCCACCACCAAGGCTATTAAGCTTTTCTTAAATAACCCGGTACCTGCTTGGCAAATGCTTGATCAAGAAAAAGTGAGGGATGAATTAAATAAAGAAAAAGAAGCTTTTTCTTGGCGACATACACAACATTCCGGACGGTTTGGAGTGCTGTAAAAATCAACGTTAGTGACCGCTGCCAAGGGGCTCTAAAAGGGTTCGGCTGGTGCCAAGAAGATCAATCGCCATAACAAACTGCTCTCGGCAGCGGGGAAAAAGGGTCAAAAAATATGACAAAAAGCGCCAAGTTCCCAAGTTCCAAGCTGCCAAGTGACCCGAGGATCAAATAATAACAATAAGAAAACTATAAAATAAAAAAAGGGGTCCAAGACATACACATGCTCTTGTAATCATTACTATTCAATTGATCGTTGAGACATTACGTTCGATAGCTTCACAGCAAAAAGGAGAGACAATATCTCAGGAATATCTCAGGAACGTGACGACGCGAAGGGACTGGACTGGAATGAAAAAGTGTACGAAGTAGGTTAAGAAGCGATGAAAATGATGTTCTTGGCAAGTTTTGGGGGTTGGAAATTGGGGGATGGAAAAGCAGAACAATAGGGGTCTGGGGGGGTTAAGGGAATATCAGGCAGGGATTGGGGGGGTGGAGATGGGATATGAGAGATGGGAGATGACGGGGGTGTAAGAGAAGAAGGGAAAAAAGGGAAAAAGTGTCTCTCGGTCTCCATCATCCATCATCAGCTGAGGTCCTACCAGCCAGCCCAGTCTACATAGTACTACTACTAGTCTCCGACTCCTTGACGGGAAAAGCCTTTTGGTGCTTTTGGTTGGAAGCGAGACTCCATGCAATAATAACTTGTTGCATGAGATGCCACAGGACTCATTTTGATTCGACCTTGGCTCCTGTTGTACTTGCATGCCTAACCGTACATACATACATACATACATACATCCTACATTACATATACATACATCATATATGCTGTGGTTCTACAGTCGACGGACTTCGCAGTTGACTACCTACCTAAGGTATGTGATACGACAGATACTCCAGCCTGTAACCTGCAACCTGCGGTACATCCATCATACATCATATGTTAATATCTTCTTCTGCCTTCTCTGCTTCTGTACCTACATGAAAAGGTTGCCTACATAAAATGACACAGATCCTACTCCTACTGGATGAGGAAAAGATACAATACACGCAATGCCTAAAGCAGTTAGCCTGATACCCATTGTATCATACTATGGTAATACTGTTTGGGTTAGGAGGTAGGCTACTGGTACCTATCGTGAAATGGTACTTTAGTGGAATCCATGGCGCACAGACTAAGGTACTATAGTGACACGGAACCAACAATCATGTGTTCATCCGTGGCCATGTCGGTGGAAAGGCTTGGAATGCTTTGAGCTAAGGATGAGTTCTCGGGAGAAAGGCCAAGATTTCAAACTACTATGTACGATACAATGACAGTAGAAATAGCGCAGAGATGGACACGCTGACACGCTGACACGGAGCATGGAACATGGAACACATGGAACATGGAGCATGGAGAAAACAAGCCTTCTCGAAATGCATACACGTACATAATAAATAGTACATAAAAGCCGCTTAAGCATGGGGAATCCTGATCAGCATCTCAAACCCCCTGTTCCCCTGTCTCTCTGCTTGCTCCCCCTGTCCTCCCTGTTCCCCCTGCTAACCCCGACAGCCCCGACCTTTATCATTTATCATCGCTTTATCATCGCTTCAAAACGGTCAGTCGGTTTGGTGTATCATAAGTCTGCATAGTACACATACAAACTCCATTGGGGCATTGTGGGACTTGACAGTTGGAAACCGAGCTCAGCTGTAACCTGATTACGTTAGGTGACCCTATTCCCGTCTCGACCGCGCCCTAACACTATTGACGCATCAAAATAAATGAAGTGATATGGGCTGTGTTGTACACGATACCTGGGTATAACACCATCACCAAGGCGCTTCTCCGGTCACGCGAGTGAAGCTATTCGGTATATAGTACCTTTTTTATTTCAGCATTGCACTAACGACAGGCCGGTCCAGACCTGGACCAAACAGCTTGTCGCGCCTGGACGCCTTAAAAAAGCTTGTCTTGTCTCATGCATAAACAAATGGGCCCACCACAGCATCCGAACCAACCAGCGTCGAGCTCGCTACGGAAGTACGTAACACGGATGGTGATGACATCGCAGCTAACGGCTCGAAAACGAAAGTCCTCTAGCAAATAAAGCACGCTGCCATGCCAGCATGCCTTGGCCCCCCCTCTCCACGGCGAGTTGGGATTCGACGTTGGAGGATGAGATTAGAGATCACTGCCCGGGAAACCTATTGGCTTGACAGGAAGATAGGTGTCTCGGATGCATGCCGCTCTCTATCGTCTGTCTACATTTCCCCCGAGTCTTCCGGCCCTTGAGACCAAGCTGCCAGGTCCAACTTCAATTTTGCTGACTGAGCATCTGGTCACCCCAACATCGAGATTCAGAGGCTTCAATCTCGAGGCAGCTGATAAATAACACGCAGGTTGGTAGCACAACTACCTAGGTTCAGAGGCACTTTGCTATGAGCTACTTAATCATAATGCCATCACGAATTGTACCATTCGTTTGCAGTACAAGTTCGAGTACGAGTAAAAATTGTACGAGACGTCATATCGTGTCGAGATCGCTAAGGCTCTTCCATCACGTCGCTGTAACGTAACGCAGGCAGAGACGCAATGATAAGCACACCGGGGGTAGCAGAGGGATGAAGCCCCGGTCATTACCCTCCGATTGTATCTAGCTATTTCCGCGGGGTTACGCCTCTAGCTCATTCGCCGAGGACTCCGTCGGGAACACAACGGGGAAGCCAAGAAAAAAACCTCAACAACATCTCATCGGAGTGGGCCCCGAAATTCCGCTACACGAGCCGACATGCTTCGGCGGCTTCTGTCCTCTATTCGCTGAGTATATCACCTAGAAGCCCCTATTTCTTTAATATAACTTAGTAGATATGTCATTAATATCACCGAGATGCCCGTATTAGACTTGCTCAACTCATATTGTGATCTTAGGAGAATTAGTGCAATTCGACACAACTACGTGTTCCCCCTTACCACATAGAATGTCTTGTTAGCTCTAAACACCACCTATCACTAAACCTTACCTGCTCGAGGCAAGAGATTCTTAGACTATTTCAGCCGTATCTTTTTGAATCACCTGAGGTTCAAGGTAATGTCATGCTTCGAACTTCGCAACCTTTATTTGCACTAGCAATTCTGATAAACTACCTACCTAAGTAGTTACGCGCAAGCTGGAATTAGCCCCTGCGGATGCTACGTCAACTTACTACCAACATGGAAGATGATCATGATTGTGGGTGCCCCCAGTTTAGATAAGGGTCCTAGGGAAGATCTCGCGATGCTTTAGCGCCACCCCAACCTCGCCCTAGTACCTTAGGTAGGTAGGCAGGCAAACTTCCAATTATAACAAAGGTATCTCTTGGCTGTCTCTCGGGTATGTATTTGCGATCAAGTCGCCTCCCCTCACTCATCGCGTAACGGATCAAGGCTGTTCCCAATGTTTGGGTTGGTATACCCCTTATCGATGTAAAATATCTAAATTACCTAAATTATACACCTGCAATCGACTAGTTCTTGTAGCCACTCCGGAGGATGTTAAAAGCAAAACGTATTCACAATGTTAGGACCTTAGCCTTTGGCCGAACCGTGGGTCTATTAGGAGATAGAGTAACCCTATGTATACCTAGGTCCGTCGCGGTTACGTTCGTAGCTCTTCACGCAACAATTTAGTTGCTACCTAATCGCATAGCTGACCTCGTGACGAGCTCTAGTAGCAATATTTTTCAACTGCCTTTTTGCCCTAATACAATTGTAGCTCTGGGTGTAGATAGGAATGGTGACTCGTATATGTGGGAGTAATAGTAGAGCGCGGCGTGATTCTCTGACTCTGGCCATTCCGCGTCCAAGTTTTCTGCCTAACATATCACATGCCATCCTAGTGAGTAGGTATGTGGTGCACTCCCTTGGATTTATTTCCATCTTGTTCACCGTAGACACTTGTGATTTGCCAAAGCCGTAGATCGTCGAATTGAAATTCCACCACGCTCTAAGAAAACTAACTAAGCCCAGCCTCCGTTGCTATTCCGTATATGAAATAGTGGAAAAGAAATCTTATAGGCTCGCTAGGTCCGTGGGATATATGTGCTAACAGTTGGTAGTAGCTATAGCCCAGGGGTAGAGACAAGAACCGCGGAATTCCGAAAAGAAGCACACATAACTTCATTCATATATTGTACTATCAAGTATTGTTCAAGCCGGCAGGCTATCTATCTTAGTATGAATCATCAGTCCCACAGGCACGCCCCTCAACTGACTGTGTTGACGTGCCTAACGCTTTGTGAGCGACGAAACTACCATGGAAGTTCCATTATCGGCGGGTAGTCGGTACATAATCGCATTGTGGTATAGGCCTTCGGTTTTTACTACGTATATACAATCGGCCAGTTTAATTCTCCGAGAAATTGCAACTTCTACGATAAAATCGGCCACGTCATGACTATCCACTACAACGGAAGACATTAGGTACTATCCCTTGGGCTCCCTTTTCTTCTCTTCTAGAACAAGATCTACATAATCGTACGTCCGTCACAAGCTTCATTTACACGATTATCACCCGAAATCAAATACATGATTTTGGACCTTTGGAACATGGCCGTCGCGATGAAAAGAGAACTACGAAATACAGCCTGCTCGGGTCTGCCTCTGTCAGCAGGGTTTAGCATTCCTACTTTGAGGGCAGAACCAATCGCTGAATCGCCCTGCAATCATCCTTTCTTGAGGATTTTCTCCTCTGAAGGGTCCTTGCCGATATGTCGACTACTACAACCGTTTCGTCGAACAGATTGGGCTCCTAAAGACCTTTTTTCTACCCTTAGCAAGCTGCCAAAAAATCAGACCGCCGAGAAGTGACTAAAGCTAGAAACCATTATCTACTGTCTGCCGACAGACGCGTCGTACCCTCTCGTCCATGTCTCTAGAGATGATCGTTGGATGTCTCCCCAATCCCGAGTCCATCACGTACGAACCGTAGCGAGATTACACTCTACCGGCCTCAAGCAATCCTCTTTATAGTTTTTATCAGGATATGGGTAAGTTTATATGGAAATTCGGGCCTTGAGGAACTATACGCTTGTTTTCATCGTCCTTGCGTCGCACTTCTTCTGCGCCTAGAAGGACGACTGGGTTTGCGCTAGGCTTAAGTCGATTTCTGTGGCTGGTCCCCTACTCACGGATGGTCTTGGAGCCAGGCATAACAGTCAAAGGTTGATCGTGGGCGCGGGGGGGCTGCGCTGGCGGGGCCTAAGCTCGAAAGAACGGAAATATGAAGCGGAACGCAGTGGCTTGCTAGCGTCTTTCGCTATAAGGTCGCCAACGGTCATGCCTTGGCTGAATGGGCTGGCACTTGACGTTCGGGTCTGGGCGAGGTGGCCTATAATATGCGGAGAAATGCCGCGCGGAAACGTGCAAGAGGCCCGCCGCATTCTTATATAAGAGGAGGGTTAGAACGCGATCAGATCTGGCCACACGCGGACACCATCGATGCGCTGGGGATAAAAGGGAAAGCAATTCACCGATATTCTTGGAGAAGACTTAGAAGGAAATGGCAATTCGGTATAGCACTATGGCTAGCAGTTCAACCCTTTATCAGTAGGCCTGTGGTGATATATGGCGGTGGCAGCAGCGTAGGTTATCTCGTTGAAGTATAATTATAATGAAAATCGCTACCCGGTTTCGTTAGGTCTACCTCAAGTACACACCGGGGCGCTTCATAGTCAAAAGGACTAACAGGTGCTGCATCTCCTACCTTCGTGCTCAAGGGGAATAAAAGGAGACTAGGTACTAAGAAAGTACACAGGTCCCCAAAGCCAGGGTATTAAGTTAAGGGGTGACGGAAGAGTAAAGAATAGATACACTGTACAGTATCAAGTCAGGTAGTTATGGCACGGGGGAAGATAGTCAATGTTACGGTAAGGACAGTCTATTTTTATCTAAGAGATAAGTACTTCGCAACAAACACGGCAGACTATGTAGGTACATACAGATTACCCTAGGTAACCAACAACCGACAAGATTTCCCGTATCATCCCAAGACTAATCCCTAGGCACTAGGTAATCATCAAGGAGTTCGCCGGAAGGTATACCTAGGTTCCGTCGACGTTTTTCTTGGTCGGGAGGCTTTTTTCTAAGGGGTAGCGCTGGGGACGGGGACGGAGGTGGAGTTGGACGGCGGGGGGCGGCCGGGGCCACCGGGGAACCCACCGCCGGGACCGCCGGGACCGCCGGGGAAACCGCCGCCGGGGGAGGAAACACCGCCGGTCTCGTAGTAGTGGGCGGCGGCGTGGGCCTGGGCGGTCTGGTTGGCGGTGAGGTCGACGAAGACGGTGAGGTAGGCGAGGATGCCGTCCTGAAGCTCGCTGCCGAGGACGACGTAGTCGACGAAGGGGTCGTACTCGGCGGTGGACTGCTGGGCGTCGATGCCGTCGTTCTCGTTGAGGGTCAGGCGCTGGGTGTTGGAGAGGTAGGGCTCGTTGAGCTCGACGGCCGTGATCAGGCTCTGGTCGAAGAAGAGCTGGCCGATGTGGTTGGGCTTGCCGTCCGTCAGGTACGTGCTGTTGGGCAGCACCGTCGCGTTCTCCGTGCTCATCACGTGGATGTGCGGGGTCCTGCCCGTGTAGTGACCGGGGAAAATCGTGTCAAATTCTACCACTCCGTCGTCGTCCGTGATCTGGACGCCGCGGCCGTGGGTCGCGTCCAGGCTGCCCTGGCCGTTGCCGACGCCCGAGTATACGCCCGTGGCGTTGCAGGCCCAGATGTCGATCAGCATGTTGGGCACCGCCTCGAGGCTGTTGAGGTCGATGAACTGCAGGTCGAGGTGAAGGGGAACACCTGCCTGGGCCTCGGTGATGTCGACCTGCGGCATTCAAAGTTAGCGGAGTTTTTTGCCAACGCCGATGGGATAGGGGATTCAGGGGCACAGGGGGTGGGGTCCGAATTTTTAAAATTTCGAGGAAGAATCTGAATTTGGAAGACTTACCCGGATAAACTCTCCGGAAACCCAGTAGGGACCGATGGTGACCTCAGGGACAAGAGCAGCGGTCGAGTTGGAGTCGAAGATGACGTCCAAGGGGGTGTCCAGAGTGTAACCAGTCTCCGAGGAGTTGTGGGAAATGCTCAGGTATTGCTCAAGCGCAGTCTGGTCTCGCTTGTGTTTCATGCTTTCTACCGAGCATTAGTTGTCTGGCACTACCAGAGGTCGTGGGGGAAGAAACTCACTCTCGGTAATGCCGCGCTTCTCACGAAGAGCTTGGGCGGTGGCAGCTCGTCGAGCAGCAGAGCGGGCCTTTAGTGCGGCGGTGTCAGGGCTCGTAGCCCATTCGGAGATGGCGCGGCGGGCACCGGCCTGAGCGTGCTTGTGCATGCGCCTCTCATGGTTTACCACCTCCTTGCTGTCGCCAGGGTGAGCGACAACGGCTCCGATGAAGGAGGATGCCGCCAGGGAGGCAGCGATCGTGCGTACGTTAACCATCGTGACTGGAAGAACCCCGAGACCTCGAGAGAGAGTGAAGTAAAGTAGAAAGAGCGAAAGCCGTGGATAGTACAGGCAAAACCAAGTGCGGACAGCGGAGAGACGACTGCATCTTTATATCTTGGAATCGAATATGTGATATGATCTACATTACTGTGTGTTTTAACCAGAGTTCTCTATCACGCAAGAAAGTTGCGATATTCTTCTTCCCTTGTTCCTAATGGCACCCTCCTAAATTGGCTTCCCCGGGAATCCCCTCCCGTTGTCCCCTGGGATCTACACAGATTCACGCAGGGATCTGATGTCGAATCATGTCAGGGGACCGAGCCCACTTCGGCATGGTAGCCAAAACTGGTAGGTAGCCAGCAGCCAATCAAGGCATGGCGGTTGAAAACGCTGCGATGCTAAAGGCTGGGCCGAGCCAAAACCAACGTCAAAAAATGTCAAAGAGGAAGTGGTATTCTAGAGGCGTGTGCCACGGGTTACATGATCTAAAATGGGTTTCGGTGCAGCCTTCAAAATCCCGAGAGGATGTCTTCTATCGGACCGCGTCTGCTCGCGTTCAATTGTCTATTTTAATCATTGAGGCATTCGCTGTTGGCATCTTCATGGTTATTAAGGGTATTCGCGAAAGCTTGGCAACTTCGTACGATATGCCGGCTCTACACATGATGATATGAGATATACCTCCGAATTTGGGAAATCGGAAGAAGAGCTTGATAGTAGAAAACATGATTTATAACCCCCGGCAGAGATGTCGGCTCCGCAGCAGAGATGGGATTCCCGTACTAGCATAGAACGAGATTCGATTCCTCAGGGTCTTTTATTCTCTTTCCAAATCCTGCATAGCTTCCCCGTAACACTTAGCTGTAATTCTCAAAACCAAAAGGAAAAACATAGCAAACGGGAGCAAAGTGCAAAGTCGCAGTATCAAATCCCAATCTAACGTTATAACTAATGTAACCTGGACGCGCGGCTCTCCTATACTGTCCAATATTAGGGAAGCGCCAAGAAGTTGCAATCGCATGTAGAGTGCTCCCAACGTGATACAAGGCTCGAGGCGCCGCTTGGATCAATCTTGCATTCTTTTTTTCCTTCTCTTCTATCTCGTAGCCCTGTTGTAATGCCTGCCATGACGAGTCCTCAGGGTCTCCCGGCAGCCTATCGTGGGCATCTTCTTCATGCGGAGCGGTAGTTGAGATCCACTTAGAGATGCTTGGCAAGGAGCGTCTACGCCATCCCAATACCCATCCGCCCCACCTCGTCTCTCATCATCCTTGTCTTCGACGCAGGATGGGACTCAGACCAGCTAATAGGAGGATTGACAATGGTAAGCGGAGGTGAATTCGAAAGGAAGGTGGGTGTGAAGCTGGAGGCGAATAGAGATGGCTTCGTTTCGATGGCCCGAATAGCTACCTGCCACAGATAGCATGGCCCTTCCATCTTTTACTACTCACCTTCCTTTGGCATAACAGTGGGGTCTAGGGCTAGCCCCCTATTGGAGTTTGCCACGATAGTACGCGCCTCGACAGCTGAGATAGTTCCAGAAGGTTTGACGATTCCATTCTACAAATTTGCCCGTTTTAAAGCGTTTTCCAAGTAGTAATTACCAAAGGCTATGTCGACACTCTTTGGTTCGGTCGCTTCCGTACCTAGAAGGATGCATCTAAGAAGAAAGGGGCTCACCAGGGTCGTAAACGCTCTCTACTCCGTGCCTCGACTACGCGTCCCTTACACTTGGCGCTCACCTGATTTCTATCTACATACGGTAGATTGTAAACATACAATGCCAACGAATTACGACTACCAGATTACCTACCTAGGTAGGTATATACGGCCATGTTCGAATAGGGCATAGAAGAGAAAAGACAAAGATATTCGCTGTGTTTTGGTTATCCTTTCTGCCTTGTGGCGATTCTATCGTCCTAGTCGCCAAACATCAACGCTCTTTGCGACCAGCTTCATAGAATCACATGTTCTTTTCTTGTAGATCTCGAGAAGATAGTTCACGGCTTCTGCGGAGCGCAGAGGGATTTCAGAACAATCTGGATGAAAAATCATATCCTAACCTCGGATCTCCCCTGCTTCAGCTTACTATCGTCTAGGCTACCTAGGCTAGTGAGCAAAAGCCAGCCGCGTCAGACAGGCTGCAGAGCTCGGGACAAACGCGATCAAATGTCTCAATCGAAGAAAAGCCGTTGGAATGTGATATGTCTCGAGATTGAAAGAATTAACTCCATTTTCAGCAGCACTGAACACGCCACGTAAATTGCGTCCAGACTGCTCACGCAGATGTATACCTACCTCCTAGATAGGTAGACACAGTAGATACCATGAACATTAACAGATAAAGTATATGTGGTTCTCCCCTTTTTCTACCTAAGTAGACTTATAAGCCTAATTCCAGACGGGAAGAGTAAACTGACCATAATCTTCACGATCACAGGTGATTAAAGGCCGAGGTGTGCCTGGAACGGAGTAGGAAAAAGGGGGTAATGGTGAGAGTTTCAAAATGTTTATTGAAAACGAAATTTGCCTCTCATTCTAGAGAAGCTAGATACAGCACGAATCATTGACTTGTCAGTTGTCACAATAACAAATTAGTCCCCTCTATCAATAGCACTTACATGAAGCTCCAAAGAACCCCTTGAGAGTGTGAAATACACACGAGCGGGAACAGCGGTGGAATTCTTATATCAGGCCAAACTCTGGCTCTGTCCCTTTGCCGGGGGTTACTCTAGACGTCTTATGCGCCACTATTGTACGTCACTGTGCCAATGGATACATTGTGTGTCTAGGTAGTTAGCCGGATGTAAACAATTTTATCATCATCATGGCTGGCGTCTCCTAGGTCACAGCGGCGCAATGTATCAACGAGCCGCAATAACATCGCACCGGATTCCGCTCGGAATCTGCTTCTTCAAGCCTAAGAGCTCGTACTTCTTGAATGACATACGCGTTCCCTATATATTTATATTAGCCGGTAGCCCCTACACGTAATGCTTTGATCGACGTCGGCTATCCCTTTCGGGTGTAACATCGCGTGACTCCTGGAAACGCACCCCGCAAAAAAAGCGCTTCGACCCCGGCAGACGGAATCAGAGGCTCCAAGATGAATGCCGGCATTATTGCACAGGTAACGTGAACCGCAAGTTCTATTAGGTGAAATGGCTAGCCCCCGAAAATCACGGAACACTCCTGTATCAAAGCCCTAGATTCGCTGAAAAGGTACACTGCCGTAGAAAGCATCCCATAGGACCGACTGCGGCGAGGCGTTGACAGCGAGGTCCACAAGATTTCTCATTCTTATGACAGCATCCTTCTTGCGTCCTTCTTGCTTCTACGTAAGAGTGATGCATAAGAAGCGTCGCCGTTGACGCCGCCCACGTCGTACGTATCTAGGTGTCACGAGGCTAACAATGTGATGACAACTATGTTGTTGCGCGAAGAGCTATGAACCTAACAGCTGCTAGATCTGGATATACATAAGGGGTGGAGTATATACCTGAGTTCGTGCGGTCTTAGATATGACGCCGTCATAAATAACCCCTGGCAAATAATCTTATTGTTCCATTGTCGAATATCCGACGTTATTTAAAATCCTAGTGCATTTTAATAGAGAAAAAGGCCGCAAAAATATATCAACAGCTCAGGGACAAAGATTGTCGTTGCCGTGACAGTCACTGGTTCCACGAAGGCTCAAGAAAACTGGATATAGCTTCAATGAAAGAACCGTCCCCCTCGGCCAATGACACATAAATTTCGCCCACAATGCAACAAGATAGCCTAATGAGCCATTGTTACTAATGCTTCTGGAGATTGACGTTTAAGTAGATCAAAAAATTTAATGGATATTCGCACTGGACTTAGGTCTTGTCACACAAACCTAGCCCTTACTATCCAGGAGGTATCGTGACCCCTAGGATAGCGGTATCGGGTGCTTGTACCACCAGGGGTATCGGAGGCGAACGATGAGTTCCCTTGCCTGATAGGCTTCTTTGTCTGTCATTCTTGTATATACGAAGATGTTCGTAGCTGTTAGGTCTATAGCTCGTGCAACAACGTCTTAGTTACCCTCATCGCTTGGACGGTCTCGTGACAGTGGCAGCTGATCGGGCCAGGGAGGACGACATATTGATCGAAGATCCACTGTAGAACTTGTATTGCGCCATAGCATGCTTTGTATGCTGAGGGACATAATCTCTTCTCGGCTATAGCAAGAAGACCTAGAAGCCTGGCGCAACTGCCCTCGGAGGGTGCGTTGAAAGTGTCAACGGCTTCTATCACGTTGAAAATACTACTGAGCTCCGAATCTCGAATGATGTGCCAACCACCCCCTGCAATTAATTTTCTAGTAGGTCCAACTGGTTTTCTTTGTGGTTTACTGAATCATGTAGAATATGCAAACCAAAAAAATGACGACAACAGGAATATCGCAGTGCAGTTCTGCTTAATGATATCGGTGTCGATGGCGCTGAATAGTATCAACGCGCGAGTCTGAAGCTAGACTGCCTGATGGTCTGTTTCGTGGCATCAAGTGAAGCGCAGCAAAGGCGAGCATCTCATCCACAAGGAAAGGTGCCAAAAGGGCAGATTCGATGCCAGAGAGCCGGCATGTTTTTCATCGGCAGCGAAGTGCGTATGTGGTGGCCTAGGTTGAAGACTTGGGGTAGCGTTTGCTGTGCGGCATGATTTTCAGAACTGGGGCCAATGTTGTTTTTGAAGATGGTATAAAGGGCAATTCGGGTGGTGAGTTGGTTGAGGCGGAAGTAAACGATGCGCCATCGGGGACTGGAAGGTCTGTAGCAATATAGGCATACGAATATGGGCGGTCCAATGTTGAGCACTGTAGGCAGACAGGCCACTGCTCGTCGCATTTGACACACAGCCACTCGCACTCCCCACCTCCTCTGCGCGATTTATAGTGCGCTGGTCTCTCTTTAGGAGGCGGCGACGTCCATTTGACGATGAAAGCCGTAGACCGAGGGTTCATAACGCCGCGAGGACCCTATAATCTAAAACGGAGTAGTATCTCGGCTGGTTACCTAAGGTACCTAGGCAAATACCTAGGTATGAGGTAGGTAGGAGATTTTCAGAGATTCTAATAACCCAAATGTTATGCTGAAGCTATAAAAATCTTCGATGACCGCGCCATACCTAGTCCGAGATCACACCGTGACGTTAGTAAAATAGGGGTGCACTCGGTACGAGTAGCACTGTGCTTAACTGTATACTATAGCCCATGCTCGTATTTGGTGAGCCAAACTTGTATAGTATAGTTCGGATATTTCAACTTTCCCAAACATATAAATCCACGAACACATGCTCTTTAGGTAGATTTAAAGTCCTTGTTCTCAGATATATCTTTTAATACCGAACCAATAATATAGGCTATAGTGTTATTAGATTTCTAGTGGTAAAGTTATTTGTAAACCTCTCAAGCGCCATCTCGTAGACATTTTGTGATTAGGTAAGTTGACTGCCTGATCAGGTAGGTGGACTGGCTAACTTCTTGATTCATTGGCTGAGAAAATGTCGCCGAGACGGGCGCTTGAAAGGACGGTGTGGAGTACTTAATCGGTACGGACAGTACGGATCGATACACGGGTTGAATACGCGTATTTGGAGTGGAGTATGCATCTCCCATAATAGAAAACGTGGGTTTCGATGGGGCTATGCCGCATTAATTTTAAGCTCGTAAGGCAGTGGTAGGGGATGTCTATAGATTCCATCCACCATATTGGCCGGGCTTGGACGTATGAGGTTTAAGAAATTTCCTACCAGTGTTGCGGCAGCTTGTTAAACGGAGAGATGAGACCATATTGGCCAATGCCTACCTCTACCTTGTATTTATCTACCTCCTAGGTAGGTACCTATGTAGGTACCAGGTAAGTACCTATATAACAACTTTCACAGCATTTTCTTTGCACCCGATTCTTTACCTTTTTGGCACTGGGAAAGTCTGCATGTTTCGTGGCAAGACCCAGCAGCAACTGAGTCTCTGTTTATAATTACGTCCGCTGGTTCTCAGTTCGAAAAGCAAACTTAAAGAATCTTAAACATGGTCGAGCTCAAGCCATACAGCGGCAAATATTACCTCTGGCAATATATACCCTCCACGGAAGCTGCTGGCGTGTTTGCAGCTCTTTTCATTCTGGGAACTGCGTACCTCACTTGGAAAGTCATCAGAACTCGGGCATATTTCTGTATAGTTTTTATCATTGGCGGTATTTGTTAGTGCCCCTTTTCTTCCTTCGAAGCGCCACACAGGACCCTTAAACTAATGACTGCCTACCTAACACAGTTGAGATTATTGGCTATTGCGCCAGAGCGGCAGCAAAGGAAAAGACCGACGTACTCATGCCATACGTTATCCAAAGCACCCTTATCCTAATCGCACCCGCCCTCTTCGCAGCATCGATCTATATGGTCTTGGGGCGTGTCATCCGCGGGGTCCTCGCAGAGTTCCGATCGGTCATTCCTGTCAAATGGCTTACCTCTATTTTCGTATGTGGTGACGTCGTGTCTTTCGCAGTACAGGCAAGCGGGGCTGGTATCATGGTCACAGGAGACAGTATGAAGACGGGCGAGAACATTATACTCGGCGGCTTGATCGTTCAGGTTGTTATGTTCGGGCTATTTGTTGTTGTTGCCGGAATTTTTCACTCCCGACTCCGTCAGTGGCCGACGGCACCCTTTTTGGAAGATCGCGCCAAATGGGAGAGCATCCTGGCGATGCTTTACACAGTGAGCGTATTTATCTTGGTGAGATCTATTTTTCGCGTCATCGAATATTCAATGGGCCAAGATGGGTATCTGCTCAAGCATGAGTGGACGCTCTATGTCTTCGATGCGGTGTTGATGTTTGGCGTTGTGGTTGCATTCGCGTACAAATTTCCGAGTTGGTTAACGAAGGATGTGCTTAAAGACGAGGAGGCGGTAGGGCGAGAGCTTATAATTCGTGATTGAGTCACAAACATTGAGAGCTTTCAAAAAAGGGGGTGGGCGAAAGACCGAGTTTCCAGGTACCTAAATTAGTAGTGTAGAGGCTTTTGGATGCCTTATCGCTACCTGTGCCGGTGTAAATGGATGTTGATCTAGGTAATTCAATACTTGGATCGTATAATTCTCACGTTGGAAGTAATTTCACTTGTTGGGGGGCTTGAGTTCAAAGAACAAATTAGATACAAGGCTAACCTTAGTTCAATATGCCTGACTAACTTGGTGGTAACATGATGAAGGTCCAGGAGATTAGTGTGTGCTTATTAGAGAGCCTCATCTAGACACTAGAAAAAGAGGTACTCCACATAGCTAGAACCCGCTGTTACATCAGATTCGGTGTGGAAATAATTCCAGTGTTGAGTTTTACCAAAGGCAATATAAAATACGTAAATAGTACAAAGGCCGGGTTTTCATAGGAAAAGGGGTTCTTGTCAGCTGAAAAGCGGGTTCATTACCTGTAAGACAACTGGCAAAGAGAATGCGCTATAATTATACGGGTAAGATGTGCTATAATATTTTTATTTATAAGGAGCTTAGTGGATACTCTATGCTATAATTATAGGAGAGTTAGCGGATACGAGCCCTAATCGCTGCTCTGCAGCTGATATGCCAGCTACCTAACATGGGCCTCCAGCTGGCAGCAGCTGAGCGACAGCTGGAGAGGCCCTTGGGGAAAAAATCTTTGACCTTTGAAAGCAACCTTCGTAGCTGTGAGCGAGATTATAAAAAAATAAAAATAAAACTTTCAATTAGTAAATCGCCCGTAGTAATGATATAGTGTGATAATTTCCGGTACACCAGCCCTATTCTATGAATCTTGTCGACATTCCTTTTCCATAGTGTCATTCAAGAGTCGTGTGTTCATCGGATCCTAAGGTCTTAAATCCTCGCAAACCCATTTCCCTTAGACATGAGATATTCGTCTCCGCTTCCTTGGAAACCGGCGTCTTCGCGAGTGATTGATTCTTTGTTCAAGACTTTACTAGGGTGGAAGAAAACGAAGCATGCGGTTACGATAAACATTAACAGCGCATCCAGAACATACGCATATGTCTCATTCTGAAGCAAAGAGCCGTCACTACTCTGTGCATATTCAACCATGCGGAAAATCGACCGAATCATTATCAGAAAGCTGGTAAGGTAAAGAACCCAGAGAAGCTTTTGCCATGGAGCAGGTGTTGCAAGCGACTTCGGAGAGGGACCCTTATTAATGCGAATGTGGACGACCAGTAAAACGATAATGAAGAGGCCAAAGAAGATGACCTGAATGGCAAGTCCGAGGAGGATGACTTTGTTACCCAGACTTTGGGATGACTCGGTTTTAGCCGTGGCTAGTATACCACCACCTGCATAGTCTGTCAGCCACTCTGCAACGTTTATACAGATGACATTGCACGTCACATACCCCCTCCCTGACCGAAAAAGGATAAGATATCGCCGAGCAAAAAGAACTTTGTAAGCCATCGCGGCCGGATCATGGAATATGCGTCCACCTCGAGGAAACGAATTAGGCGACCCAAGATCATGTAGATGGATGCGGCGAATAATGTTGGTCCGAGGAGCGTAAGTAGACTTTGGATAACGTATGGCATCAGGGTCCAGTCCGGCGTCTGCCGCGCCGGCACGGCACGTGTAATGTATCCGCCAGCTTCAACTGTTCACGGTAGATCCTGTCAGCGAGAGGCAATATCGGTGGATTACAGGTTTGTCCTACATAAACATCCGATTATAAACGGAAAGAAGTACCAGGTCTTGTTCTTCGACAAAAGTTGAATATGACGCAACGTCGCAATGCAGAAGAGCAGAGCAAAAACGACCGCTGCTGCAAAAGAAGGATCGTAGTGGTAAAATTTGAATCCCGCCATAGCGTAGCTGGACTGGCAAGCTATGTGAAATGGTGAGCTGGTAGAGGACGGGCAGATGAAGGAAATCGATAAACGAATGATGATAATTGAAAAGTGTGAAAGGCCAACGAATACTGAAGAAAGAAAAACGGACTGAATATGAACTTACTATAATGATGATCGGATTCGCCATGATTTTATTTATATCAGAAATCTCCTTAGGTACCTTCGGAGACGTATTGGGGCTGAGCAGCGGGTTCTAGACCCATGTGCTCACTCGGTAGTATCTTCAACGCTCCTGGCAGAGGTAGGTATCAAGGCATTCTCCGCTAGAGAGTCTAACGAACCCAATCACAGACGCGACGTGTTGTTTCAAAATTACTGTTCGAAGGCCATGCTGGACCGGCAGGATTTCGGATAGGGGCTGGCTTTTCTATACGCGTATAGAGAGAGTGGAGCTAGGGGGCCCGTTAGAAAATACCACCCGGACACTAATGCTCGGCTTGTTCTGTTAGAGACCTCCCCCTGGATCGATCTCATCGGCTGTTCCACCGCATTACCACTTACCCACTCGCTTACGGCTATGCAAAATCCGCACATAAGTACCTAGGTAGCTTTCAACTTGGAAGTAAAACCGATTCGTATTGTATGCGTAAATAGCAAAGCCGCTAGAAGCTGATACCATGCCCTATCATGTTATAGTTGACTAGGTAGGTATTCTGAAATCCTTGTCGGAGAGACAGAAAAGGTAAAGAGTGCCATTCATAATACGTTCAGTGCACAAGTTTCATGAGAGGAATCGCCACAATATAGGAGAACCACGCAAAGCAAAGGTCTTAATTGTAAAGGCACTTCGATCAAGCATGGATACTACTTATATTTTGCTTATCTTAGCTGGGTAGAGAGTTCCCCTCCATATTACTTAGTCTTTGGTCGTGGTAATATCTGGGTGCCCCGAATAACATTTCGCTCTATATAACATTAGCTACAGGCTTGCGACAACTGAATTGGAGCCTTAGAGGGCCAGGTATAGTAGAGAAGCAGTCCAACGTTTTCTTGTGCAGCAATGTTCCGTCTTCTCCAGGGGCAAATGTAATGTTGAAATTGTCAAGCAACACTACTGCCAAGGTACGAATCTCCATGAGGCCTAGATTCTTTCCTACACATGCATAAGGCCCTACCAGAGTTAACGAAATTAGTATAAACTCGTTTAAAGATTATGTGGGAAATTTTCTTACCCATCCCCCACGGCATAAAAGCTGTCCTATTCTTCACCATTTCTAGTTTGGTGGTCCAGCGCTCAGGAATGAACTCAGCAGCATGCTCAAAGCAGTCCTCACCTAGGCGGAACACGTCAGTACTTTGACCAATATTAATGAAGACCTCATAGTCTATACTTACGGCGGGCGAGCGTATATTGTGGTACAAGAACAGTGGTGCAGCCTGGGATGAAAGTGTCATTAATCTGCAAACCCTCTGGTGGTGTCATGCGAAGTCCGCCCGAGGGGATGGACGGATGCAGACGAAATGTCTCGTAAATGCAGGCATTCAGGTGTTCAAGACAATTCAGTTGAGTAGAGTCCGAGTAAGAAGTTAAGGCTTCAATTTCCTTGCGGACTAATGCGGCGTGAGCCGGATCAGCGACTAGGTGATAAAAGAGAAAAACGATAGCCGAGATGACGGGCTCTCTGGTACGGGTTAGCTCTTTCATATATCAACATGCATATACGAAGTAGAAGGGGAATAGACTTACGTCCCGCCGGTTACCATTGTTAAGAAATCGCCCATCAGCCAATTCCAGTCCTTTTTAACACCGGAATTTTTGCTGGCGTCATCAATTAACCAGCCAATGGTCTGTCTTGGTACGTTAGAAATTCACCTCATCAACCTCAGGAAGCTTAACGAACGTCTTGTTTTTCTGGATTGCTCTGCATTATAGTGAATTAGCTGAAAGATTCGACCCTTTATTACCGAGTTGAAGTCACTGACATGAATTCGTTTATTGATAGATTCCTTAGCCCAGGCGAGGTAGCTATTCACACCCCCGTAGAAACTAAGCGAGTCGACGATGTGTATCATCCAGGGTGCCGATGTCATATAGCCTAGAATAATAGTTCCAGCCTTAAAGACGTCCAGGACCCAGTGGTTCTGACCGCTCTCAAGCATACCAAAAGACTGATTGTACTGAACAACACCCATGACATCGAAACCGTAATACTCGAACCATTTGGTAACGTTGATGGGCTAATCTAGCCTCTCGTAGATTGTTTTTTGAACCAGTTGAGCGTGCTCTAAAAGTGTGTCCTCATGTTCTTTTAAGGCCTTAATACTAAATGCATAATCCCAGATACGACGGCGCCAGTCGTGATCGTCACGGGAGCGGGCGAGGACGACAGCATTAACTGGGGCAAGATTATCATACCAATCCGTTTTTGTGCAGCGTGAGGTTGAGCCATGAATGGGCATGATGGCATCAGGATGGAATATTGTAATCTCATTTGGACCAGTTCGCACGAAGTCGCCATATTTCCGGTGTAGGTCGTCGAGGAACAAGTGCTGCCGGGAATCTGTGACTTTCAATAGGTGGTATAGTTTGGATATAGCCGCTAGCTTTGGGCCTGGGAAAGACTTTGTCCTGTGAAAGAAGAAGCGGTACAGAACAATGCTGAGAATCAACGAACCAAAGAACGAGACTTGGAACAACAGTATATGAGAAGTGCTCAGGCCTGTAATTTCCCTGCCCACGGAATTAATAACATGAGGGAGTACAGTAATAACTAAAAAGGAGCATAGTATGATAGGAGCCTTAAGATGGTGCTCGCCGTGCTTGAAATACAGGTGATGGGAGGCAACTCCAGCAGAGGCGGCTGTGGCACAGAGACACAGTAGCTCCATATTGAAAAAATGAAATAGTCACGAAGATTCACGGTCTATCTAAAGAGTTCGTGATGAAATTGCTAGTTCTCTTACGATCGTAAAATATATATTCCACTGAACCAAACGAGAGTTCGCGCGTTTATTTCTAATGTGGTAGTATTTGGGTAACCATCCCTGTACCTACCTGGTACATAGTAGCAACAGTAGGTAGCTAGATCAAAAGGACTACACTCTTACGCATAGGTCGATATAGTAACTCCTTCTAACAACGAAGTGTTTCTCCTGCCTAGTATTGATCAGCTTTCACTGGGAATAGGTTAATGCCTTATTACGACTCTTATTGGGACACTCACCAACCCACCAAGATGGGCCACCAGCAGCGCCGTGCCTTGGTGCTACATAATAGACGTTATTATCGCTTGAATGATCGACATGCATTCGCTGCCTTAGGCAGGTAGTCTCCTATCAGAGAGCCGACCGATGTGCCTTGGCGCTCTTTACGACCCTATCACTGCAGCGAAGGCTGTGAGAGCTGGCATCTAACAAGTTAAAAGCAAGAATAACCGATCCAAGTAACTCTCGATTTCCTCTGTTCAGTCTTACTCCGCATTCCCCCCTCACTTATGAATTGCTGACACACTTATACCCTCCGAAGAGTCTGAATTTGAGACTCACGCCAGCCTTAGATAACAGTTAGGTAGTGCTTTTCGATCTCAGAATTTCCCATAGGGCTCTCGCAAAATGATACCCCTCTGGTACATGCCCAATGTTGCATTGCGGCGAGTTCAATGTGACAGTTGGTGTTGGTTTTGGAAAAGAAAGCTCAGCTTCTTAAATCCTCCAAGTGGTCGGCCCCCAAAATGCCCCATGCCAGCTCATCGATTATCACAAATGGAACCCAAACTCCGATTTTAGAGCAGTTGTGATATATATATTCGTTTGTTTTACTTACTGCATCGAAGCTCGATTACCTCAAATGTGTGTTTACCAACAGGGCTGTCCCTAGCAGACCCCCGACAGGTGGACGGTTTCACCGCATTGATCTGACATGCATAACCTATATTATACCGTCGTACACTGAGGCAGGCTGTAGCTATTCCTAATGCTATTGGTGCTTAGGGAAGAGGAATGCCCTCGAGTTGGAGGGTACTGAAAATATACGATGCTCATGAATGGCGTCTACGTTCATTTGAAAGATAGCCTACCTACCCCCTGGGTAGAGACGCATTTCTACGATAGTCTAAAACAGACAAAATGAGAACCTAGACATTTAGAGTCCTTCTCATTCTTGAAAGGGACAATTTATCTCCATTCTCACATGGTGCGTGGAGAGTAAATCGCATCACGACACGCCTTGGTTTACCAACGTTACACAGATAACGACCTGGAAAGATGTCTGCTCTAACTCCTCCGCCCGATGGTGATGTCAACCGTGGCCCGACTCTAATCGCAATATTCTGGACCGAGATAGGTGTCTCGATTATTTTCGTCATGTTGAGATTTTACACAAGACTTAGGATGGGACGCCTCGGAGCCGATGACTGGACTATCCTTATTACAATGGTACGGAAAAACTAAAAATGTAGCACTGGCGTTCTTCTCTGATCTTCTATATGGCAGGTTTTAAACATAGTTACTCTGTCCCTTTGCACGGTCCTAGTCCATTATGGCCTCGGTCGGCATATGTACTATATTCCGCCAGAACACATGTCTGAGATAGTAAGATGGAACTGGATCGTGCAGCCTTTTGGCATTTTGACTCTTCCCGTAGGGAAGATTTCAGTTGTTCTCCTGCTTGAGCGGATTATGGGCCAAACTACAATATGGCGCAGATGGTTCCTATGGGTTAACATGGCCCTCTTCACTGCCAGCATGGTTGTATCATCTATCCTCAGCTTCGCCCAATGCAATCCACCTCGTGCACTTTGGTCCGAGGTTCCTGGATCTGTCTGCTTGAAGCCTTCCATCCAGGCCAACTTTGCCACATTTACCTGCGCTTACAGCTCATTTCTTGACTTCCTCCTGGCTCTCATTCCTATAACGTTTGTACGAAGACTCAGGATGTCAATCCAAACCAAGATCGGCTTATGTGTCTTGCTTGGTATGGGGGTGCTGTCCGGTATCTGCGCTGCTATCAAGACGGCCCAGTCCAATGAGCTCGGTATTCGTGAAGATGTATCTTGGGCGCTTTTTCCCCTTTATGCGTGGAGCTCGTGAGTCTGGCCTGATATATTGTATCTTATCAGAGCGATGGAACTAACCTGTCTACGTTCAAGTTCCGAGATATTTCTAAACATTGTCTGCGCCTGTATCCCAACGCTCAAACCTCTCTACGACTACGTCACAAAGAGCAAGCCCCTTCAACGCAGTGAAAGCGGCGGGCAGGCAGGGTCAAACGGCTCACGATCTCCAGACTTTAACCTCGTTAAAGTGCATGAGGCACTCAATGGGAGCTCATACACCGACCAGGCCGTTATTCAGACTGTTAATAGCGCCCAGACAAAATTATCACGCAGCCGAAGTGACGACCAAGACACCAACTATCAACAACCATTCTTGGAGGAGTCAGAATCTCGCATCAGGCTGGCACCGGTGTAGAAGTGGTACTTCCTCGATTGCCAAATTACCTCGAGGTTTCTATGTCAAGTAGGAGGGTGGGCAGTCCTAATGTAACCACCCATGGTGGGAGGAGGGCTGACAGGTGCATAATGCAGAATTGCTGTAGCGTTGGGGGCGCAGTCCACAGCGCTGTTGGTTGCAACAAGAATGTCGATCCGACGTTTAATATATTTCGCTTATTTTGCTTGCTTGCCCCTAAATAGTTTTCGCTCTATGTATGGTGCAGCTCCCCGCTACAGGTCTTGCGTCTCCAACACATAGGACATCTTCAGAGCCCTACTTGATAGATCAATCTTGGCTTAGCCTCGTTCCTAATTTGGTTTCCACACTCAGAACTAAGTTCCGCTCGAGAATACACAGTAATAACAACAGTCTTGAACTAGGACACGAGGAAAACATGTCGAATGCCATTGCCCGGCTTGAGGCTCTGACCAAGGCGCCACCCAAAGATCCTGCTGAACGTCTGAATATATACAATGCCGCTAGGAAGCTCGTTGTCGCCACCGAAGACCCCTTCAATACTATCTGCCGTGTTAATGGATCAGTAAGTCAGTTTACCTGAAGCTCATCATCAGACTCAGGTACTTCGGTTTCTGCTACCGCAGACTAATACATGATAGCCCATGATCTTAACCTTCGCACAAGTGGCCTCTGACTTAGGCCTCTTTCAGAAGCTTGCAGAAGCCTCTCTTCCGCTTTCAAGCGCCTCGCTAGCTGACTCTACAGGAGCCAATCCACTATTGCTAAGTATGTACTTACCATTATAATAACTAAAGATGCGCGTGTATCCCTAATCGTACATCGCTCAGGCCGTATCCTTCGTTTCCTGGCATCAAATGATATGATCACGGAGACCGGAGAGGATGCATTTACGGCAAGCGGCGTTACTCGCACCCTCGCCCGTCCTGGCTTCCGGGCAGGGATTGCCCATACGTTAGTACTTCAATTGCATAGACACCTCAACAGCTCGCTAACGCAAGACTTCAATTCGAAGCTTCTTGGCAATCATGCCTTGTCTTCAAGCTACTCCCAAATTCCTTGCCGACACTGGCTACGTGAACCCAACCGACGTATTGCATAGCCCTTTCCAGATCGCCCATAAGACCGACAAGCCTTCATACGCGTGGGCAATGGGTCAGCCGAAGCTCATGGAGGACTTCAATTTGTGGATGGCCGAGCAACACCAAGGCCAAAGAACATGGTTGGACGTTTTCGACTTCGCCGGCCATGTGGATGGTTCATCAGCAGAGACTCTTGTTTTTGTAGATGTCGGTGGCGGAATTGGCCAACAATGCGCCCTTATTAAGACCGTGTTCCCCCATTTGCCTGGACGTGTGGTGTTGCAGGATCAACCTTTCGTATTGCCACATGCTATTCCAATAGATGGCGTTGAGAAACTGTCTTTTGACTTTTGGACGGAACAACCTCTCAAAGGTGAGCAAAAATCCCCCCTTATAATCCTTGCTCCTTTCTAAGGCGACTTAGACGCTCGTATCTACTATATGCGGAACATCCTGGAGGATTACCCGGATGATAAGGCAATTACTATAATTGCGAATACATTACCGGCTATGACATCCGACTCGATACTAATCATCGATGAGATGATCATTCTAAATCGTGGTGCAAGTTCGCGTTCAACATTACAGGACATGACGATGATGACTAGCTTGGCGTCAACCGAAAGGACGGAGAGGCAGTGGGATACACTTCTTGACAGGGCAGGTCTGCGAACTCTGCAAAAGACAGCGTACAACGCTGCTACCGGGGAGAGTATTATCGTGACAGTGCCAAAGTAAGCGGCTGAGCACCGTGAAGACTATTTCCACCAGTCCTGGGTCCCTATTCGCGTCTCGATGGGTTGCCAGCACGGAATGTATACGGTTGTCCTATTTCAGTGACCTTAGCTTGTGTTGAATGAGCGGGACGTCTTTTCCATCGAGACACTATCTGATTATTGTATCAACCTGACTGCTGCTGCAAATTGTTAGATACATCGCAACTAAAGACTTGAGTAGTAGTTAAATATAAGAGCAAGAATTGTCACGAAGTCAAACATGCGATGGGAAAACTATGGACCTAGGGGGCTACCAAGTTCCATGTATATATAGGTCACGGCAAAGGGATCTATACGTCTAATGAAGAAAGTTAATTAAGTTTTAAATCAATCCGACAACCTGGTGGCTGACGTTGAGGGGGTGTGAACGTTGAGGAGGTTGAAGACGTTATTCTCAAAAAATAAATTAAATAATAATATATATATTGTACGTTTTCATTTGGGTTTTATAAGCCTTTTTCAATAACTTGACGATCTGCTCCTTCAGCTCCGGCTTCTGCGCTAAGCGCGTCGAGTACCGAGCCGTAATCTCAGGGGTCGACCCTTTTTCATCCACCGCCGACGCGTCCGCCCCGCACGATAGAAGCACTCTCACCATATGAAGCGACCCGTTCTCCGCCGCCCAATGGAGTGGGGTTATACCCTGTCTAGCAGTGCCAGGCAGCTGCTCCATGATGGCCTTCACACGGAAGCCCCAAGGCAAAGGCGTGTAAAACGGCATTTCTGCCACGGCCGTCCTGTGGTTCTGCCCCCAGCCGCGAAAGAACGCTGGTGCTCGTGCCCGGACGTCTGCGCCTTGTCTGATTAGCTGGTGGGCTAGAGCCGCCGCCTCGAAGTCGCTGGAATCCCCGGTATCGGTGTATGCGGCAAGACTGTTTAAGGGCGTCCACCCTCCCACCGTGACGACCTCGGGTTCAGCTAGGCGAGAGAGGAGGTAGACAGCTGCGCGAACGGCTTCGTCACTGGTATTCTCGTACGCCTGGGGAGATGGCCCCCTCTTGTACACGCCCTTGGATGTCTGGGCCAAGGCGCACATGAACGGCGTCCAGCCGTTGTGGTTTCTCGCGTCGATGTCGAGACCGTGGCCAAGAAGATACTCGAGAACGTCCACATTGGCGCCGGCGGCAGCGCAATGTAGAAGCGACTCACCGTGGTCATTGAGCTAGGTGAGAAGATGTGGGGGTATTAGCGCCGGTAGATAAAGCAGGAAGTTGTCGAGGCCGAATGCGAACGCAGCGTAGTGCAACGGCGTCTCCCCGTTTGCATTTCTAATAGAGGTAGAAGCGCTGCCGCGCAGCAGTAATTCGATCCCTTTCTGATGGATGCGGCATTCGCCGCTCATATTCCGCACGGGGATAGGAAAAGTCAATTTATGTAATAGAGTCTGCCCTTTTCGGTCTTTTATATCTGCGTTGGCGCCTGAAGATAACTGTCAGCGAATATTCATGTGTACCAAATGCCAGTCTTAATTTGCATTTATTGAGTAAAGCTTCCAGAGCCCTCCAAAGTTCGATATGGCTGGCAGCTTTATGGAGGAACGGCTCGCCGGAAATTGACCCGTCGGGGTCCAATCCGGACTCGACAAGCCGATCTATAACCCGCTGCTGGTCCCGGTAATCCTCCTCCTCGTACTGCGAGTGGATTTCTCCGGGTAGAAGAAACTTGAAGAAGCATGCCTTGCCTAACATTTCATAAAGGACCTCCTCCGCATACTCGACTCTTCGTAGGAGGACGTCGACTACTTGGAAGCGCCATTGCCCAACAGCAGCTCGCAAGGCGCGCTCCTTCGTCGCCGCCTCCCAGCCGTCCCAAGCATCGAGGAACCAATTGACCAATAGCGACTGACCGCACATGGCCGCCTGTTCTAGACACGACGACGGTTCATTAGCGTGGAGTTCGGGGTCTACGCGGTACCAGAGCATGGGCATAATTTCCAAGTTGCCCCTCTGCGCCGCGAGATGCAATGCCGTGTTGGACGTAAGCCCTTGGTCGTGTTCAAGCAGGGGATCGGCGCCTGCGTCAAGTACCAAACGGACGACCAAGGGATGCGCGCACCACACGGCGACGTGTAGTGGTGTACCCCAAACGTGGTTCACGTGGCATAGACCGCCACGAGAGCTCTCTCGCAAGAGAGGCTCCATAGCATTGATATCATTGTCGCGGGCGGCCGCGTGAAGGCGTTCGCGGGGTGAAATGAATGCATCTTGCATAATCACAGTTACTTGCTGCTCTGTTAAGAGCGCCACTCGGTCGACTTGGCAAAAGGGAGGAGATGTGCCAATGACACTGTACTACACAGTGGCTAGCACCGTCTGGCGGACACTGTATGTCGGGTACCCCTATTCGATTCGGCGGGTTTAAAGCGAATAAGAGTGGGCCCCTATACGCGTATAGATTTTTTATACGCGTATATAATAATAAAACAGATTTATATAGTTTTTTTATATTATTTAGTTGTTTTATTAACCGGATTATTATTATAAATTACTAGATATATTAAAATTAAAAACTTTAATTATAGTTAAATATAAAAATAAAAATACTATATTATTATTAAAATTTTAAAAATATTTTTAAAGTTTTAAAAACTAAATTTTATTATAAATATAAAGTTTAATTATTTATAAAACTTTAATAAAAATAACTTAAATTTTAATATATAAATTTTAAAATAAATATTAAAATATATAAAATTATATTAAATTTAAACTTATTTAATTATTAAATATTTAATTATTATTATTATATTAAATTTAATTTTTATTTAAATTAATTAATATTTATATTTTTAAATAATTTTTTAAAATATAAAAATAATAATATTAATTATATTTTATATAATTTTTATTTTATTAAGTTATTTATAAATATAATAAAAAATATTAATTATATAATTTATTTTTTAATTAAAAAAAAAAAAGAAAAAAAAAAAAGTTAATAATATTATAAACTTTTTTTATATTATAAAAATCTAATTTTAATTAATTAGTTATATTTTAATATACGTTTAATAAATTTTTTATAAATTTAATTAATTTTTTTTATTATTTTTTAAAAAAATTAATAATTAATATAATTTAATAAAACTTATTTTACGTGATTTTTTTATTTTATTTATATTTTTTTTAAATTTAAAATAATAAAACTATAAAAAAGAATTTTAAAAAATATAAAACGATTTTAAATATTTAATTAATTAATAAAATTATAATAATATTAATAAAATAAAAAAAAATTAATTTATTAAAGTTATTATATAATTTTTTTTAATTAATATTAAAGTTTTTTTATTAAAAAAATAAAGTTTTATAATTTTTTTTTTATTTATTTATTAATTTATTTATTTATTAATTATTTATTAATTTAAATAATATTATAATTAAACTATATATTAATTTAAAAATTATATTATTAAAAAACTTTTAATTAAATAAAATTTTATATTTAAATTATATTTATAAAATTATTAATAATATTAAAATTTATAAAATAATATTTTAAAAAAAAAACAAGCTTTAAATTTTAATAATAAAAAATAAATAAAAATAAAAAATTTATTATATTAATAAACTTATATAATAATTTATATATAAATTTATTAATAAAATAAATAAATTTATATTTATATAATATTAAATAATAAATTTTATAAACCTTATTATATAAATATAACTTATATATATAAAAATATATTATATATAATATATAGTTATCTAATATATAAACCTATTATATATTAATTTATATATATAAACATAGGTGTATTACTAAAATTTAAGTTATTTCCGTTTAACCCCTGTGGGACACCATAGTAAAGGCTCCCTTAGGAATTACCCACTGTTTGGCGCTCGGATCCCAGAAACTTACGTCCCTCCTCGTCAGCTCAAACTGCACAGCAATAGATTCGCCGGCATCCAAGGAGACTTTATGGAATCCCCTGAGAACTTTGGCCGGTGTTCCTTCGGGTGTAGTGTCCTGTGGAAAGGCAACATACAGCTGTGGAACTGCATGGCCTGTCCTGCTGCCTGTGTTAGACACCTCGACGGCGACTCGAGCTACACGCGTCCATAGGTCAATAAAACCGCCTGGCTCGATCCCTTGTGACTCATCCACGAATGCAGACAAATTCGCAGCTATGTCGACTTCGATGATATTACTCATATCGGATGAGGTGTAGGACAGACCGAAACCGAACTCGTACAGCGGTTCAATATCTTTAGCGTCGAAGTGACGATAGTCAATCAGCTGACCCTCGTCAAAATTAGACTGCCAACCGTTTGTCGCGTTTCTTTCTGGGGATTCAACAATATCCGGTCCATAATCTGCGAGCGTCTTGGGGATCGTGTAGGGAAGTCTCCCTGAAGGCTCGACCATTCCCCAGAGAACATCTGTGATGGCATTTCCTGTTTCCTCGCCAGGATAATGGGCTGCCAAGATGGCCGTGACATTTTCGTTATCTGCCCACGGCATGAGAACTACACCAGGTCCATGGATGATGACGATCGTATTGGGGCAAATAGCAGCGGTGCTCTCTACAGCCTGCGTGGCATTCCATTCTAGATCTAGGGAAGACCTGTCCACACCTTCCGTCGCGTACGCCTTAAGGAATAGTAGACATGCCTTTGGGACTGGATAGATTGTCTTGAATAGTCCTTCCGCTATCTTGTCGTTATCTAAAAGGATTTGCACACGCCCTCCGAAGGATTTGACCTTTTCTTGAACCGCGTCCAGAGGTGTAACAAGATCAGTGTGCCGGACTGTGCCAGACCCCCCACCGATGTCGTATGTGCCCCATTCAAAGCCTTCCGAATGGTCTCCTATGTCAAGATACACGGAGCCCACGGTGGGATAAAGGGCATCGTTACCGAATACTCCGACATTTGATGAGTTAGTCAGAGGCAAAGCTCCATTAATGTTTTTCAGGAGCACCGTTCCCGCTGCACCGATTTCTCGGATGATTGCTGCGTGCTCCCCGCGAACATCTCGAGCGTCAACTTCGGGATAATACGCGGATAATGGAGACCCATGACCGAATTGATAAGTCAAAAGGACAGGGCCGCTAGATGGGTCAACCGTCGGAAAAGAATCATCTTGACCGAGACGGAAATATGGAGACATGACTCTCTTAGCCATGTCGTCGAGGCGCTCCACCGACACGATGCCGTCGTTGACCGCTTCAAGAAGCCGATCGCCGAAGTAAGCCGGCCCTGCCAGCGTACTGACATTTCCAGGCATTTCAATGTCAAGACCTTCATTGGCGAAGTTTTCGGTCCCATGGGTGGCGAACCAGTCCGATATAACATAGCCGGGGAATGCTAATTCTTCCTTGAGAAAAGTGGTGAGAATATCCGAGTTTGCACACGAGTAGTTGCCATTGACACGGTTATAAGCACACATGATTGTGGATGTGCCTGCCTTTACTGCGTCCGCGAATGGCCAGAGGTATAGTTCATGGAGCGTTCGATCGTCTACATTCGAGGAGATGGCTTCTATTGCTGTCCCGTCTTCTGCGGTTGATGAAGTTCGCTGAAGCTCTTGCTCGTTAGCAACCAGGTGCTTTGAGCATGCCTGAACGCCGGTGGATTGAATTCCAGAAACAGAAGCGTTCATCGACACGCCGGCAAGATAAGGATCCGGTCCGAAACCTTCCCAGTTGCGTCCACCGCGAGCATGACGGCCCATGGGGCCCGTACTAGGTCTATATGATGGTAAGCTAGGCGACTTGACGCGATCGACGATGAACGCACCCCAAGACGACGTGAGCACCCTTTGCTCTAAATTCTTCTCCTATAGCCACTGCTCGCCTGTATATGAGCTCACGATCCCATGTCGCCGCTACGGTGATGCCAGATGGGAATACGCTGACGCCGTCCGAGCGAGCAACGCCAGCCGGGCCGTCGGAGAAACAGATGCCATCAAAACCTACACGCGATATTGGCCCAATCGACCCGACGCAGGCTAAACTGGGGTAGAGGTAGCCGCCAGAAACAATACCAATCTTTTCTGTGAGAGTGAGATTCGAAACAAATTCGCTAGCCTTTTCTAAGGCTTCGGACCATGCTGCGCAGACTTGTCAGCATGGCCGTGGAATGTGGGCCTGTAATGCACTTACAAGTCTCGCCTCGGGGAGGCGCAGAAACTAGTACTGTCTCTGAGGCCGCAAAGACGGTCAAGACACTAAAGATACCTCTCAGCTTGGTTAACATGATTTGGCAGGTATTTTAGTAATAAGGTGAGACGTCTATAGAGTGCGAAAGATGCCTAATACGCACACTAAAGATTACAACAACTTTATATATCACGGCAAGTGGTCTCTGCCCCCTGAATATATACACATGATGTCTCTTAACCTTGAGGTAGTTTAGAATTAGCCAAAATGATGCTCCATGAAGTTCCGCGCAATATAGCCACGAATGTCTACTAGGTAAGTGCCTACCTAGGTAATGAAAGAAAACGACGGAGCAAATGAAGCGATGGGGTAATGACTCGCGACCGCCAAGATAGATGCGGACCTAGGCACCTTCGTGGGCCAACTATGGGTTTTCACACCGAATACGCGTATATGCGCTGCTACCCCTTACCCGGGACTAGTGCCACTCTACCAATGCCGTATCCGGCCCCACCGTCCTCGAAACCGGCCCCTGATATCAGGGATGTACGAATTTAGAAAAATGCTAGAACAACTTAGTCGGGAGCCTAAGTTCACGAGCACTGCCGAGATCAAATCTCAGCGAGTGGCCCAATGGAAAACGAACTACTACTTGTATCTTCCGATGGCCTCTTCACTGTTCCTATCCAGCGATATCAGCCACTGCCGGTTATAATCTTTACAGACAATGGCAACCCAGGAATATGAGTATCGAGTAGACGGTCCACCCCCATACATTGACCCTCCACCTACAGAGCTCGACCGGAGGAATCCTGTAATGAAAGGTTCAATTCTATAACATACTCTAGTGTAAACCATTGAAAAGACTAACACCGAATAGATGATGGCCGTCTCGATGTCGACGTAGATTCCTCGATCGTCAAATATCTGTCCTACATTCGCCGGCATTCAAAACTCGAGCCATTACATGGTGCCCAAGATGAAAATGATAAGGATTCCGATCCATCACCTCCATACTCGCAGTTCCAGGTGGCGGAACCGCCTCCTTTCCCGGTCAAGCTCAATATAGTCATACAAGTTGTCGGGAGCCGCGGAGATGTGCAACCCTTCATCGCGCTCGGCCACGAGCTGCAGAAAGACGGGCATCGCGTACGTCTTGCAACGCATAACGTGTTCGACAAGTTCGTGCGCGATTCAGGGCTGGAGTTCTACCCTATAGGAGGCGACCCCGCTGAGCTAATGGCCTACATGGTGCGCAACCCCGGCCTTATCCCCAGCATGCAGAGCCTGCGCGCGGGCGACATTCAGAAGAAGCGCAAGATGATGGCCGAGATGCTCCACGGCTGCTGGCTGTCCTGCATAGAACCGGATCCCGTATCCGCGGCCCCGTTCGTTGCCGATGCGATAGTGGCGAACCCTCCGAGCTTTGGTCACCTGCACTGCGCGCAGGCCCTCGGAATACCGGTGCATCTCATGTTCACGATGCCGTGGTCGACGACGAGAGAATTTCCCCACCCGTTGGCCAACATCAAGAATGGAAGAGGTTCTGGCACCGAACCTCACGTTGCGAATGCCCTTTCGTACTCGGTGGTCGAATTTCTGACGTGGCAAGGGTGAGTCGAATACCCCTAAGATGCTTCGGAGATAAGTAGATGCTTCCGCGTGTTAAGCTGACAGTCATAACCATAAGGCTTGGCGATATCATCAACGAATGGCGAGACACATTAGACTTGGAACATATTTCCTTCTCAGACGGCCCCTATCTTGCGGAGATTTTGAAAATTCCCTTCACCTACTGCTGGTCTCCAGCATTAGTCCCCAAGCCAGCCGACTGGGGCCCGCACATAGGTAAGTTTGATCTATCTGCTGGAATTCAGACTCTTCTTCTTAATCATTGCTTTCTTAACGTATATACAGATGTGTGTGGGTTTTTCTTCCGCCAACCTCCCGCCTACACCCCTCCAGCGGAGCTAGATGAGTTCATTAGGGCCGGTACGCCACCTATCTATATCGGCTTCGGAAGCATCGTTATCGATGATCCGCAGAAGATGACTTCGATGCTGCTAGAAGCTGTTCAAAAGTCGGGAGTACGTGCATTGATTTCGCGGGGATGGAGTAATCTCGGCGGCCCCGAAGCGGAAAACGTCATGTACTTGGGTGATTGTCCACATGAATGGCTGTTCCAGCATGTTGCTGCCGTTATTCACCACGGTGGCGCTGGTACAACGGCCTGTGGGCTCGTCAACGGACGGCCTACCACCATCGTGCCCTTTTTCGGAGAGTTTGTTACCTCGTCCCCGACAGCTCAGTGGGCAACTAGCTGACCCAGATCTCCGTTAGTCAACCATTTTGGGGAGATATGGTGAGCGCCGCCGGTGCTGGTCCTAAACCCATTCCCCATCGATCTCTCAGCGTAGAGCTCCTTGTTGAGGCTATTCGATTGTGTCTAACACCCGAGGCTCAAGCAGCAGCGCAAGAGATCGCGGTAAAAATGAAAGCCGAGACAGGCGTCAGAGCAGCGGCCGCGTCCTTCTACGCAAATCTACCAGTTCACAAGCTGGAGTGTGATCTCATAAGGGGTCAGCCTGCCGCTTGGGTGTACCGTAGGAAAAACACTCGCTTGAAGCTATCTAAGGTTGCTGTCGAGATACTTGCAAGTCATCTCAGGATTGATGTGAGAAGGCTGAAAAAGTGCGTTGAATGCCGACTGTGAACAAGTTCGCTCCGGATAAATGCTGACTGTCTATGCTCCAATTTAGAAACGAGACCCGGAAGATCGTCATCGAGACTCTGCGATGGGAACCAATTACTGGCACAGTGTCTGCGGCGATTGGCGTGAGCCGCGACATGGCGAAAGCGGCCGCAGATATCGTGGTGAAACCTGCGAAGGCCTACAGAGACCGATCAAAGGTGACATCGTCAGACCCCGGCGCGAATCAACCGGTGCAAGCGTTGGATCTAATGAGCCGCTCACCCGGAATGGAAGGATATATTGCTTCCAGTAAAAAGAGTAAAACGAGAGACTGCATGACCTTGACGACGTCCATGTCGGCTGCGTCGGCATCCGGCGTGGCTGAATTTTTCAAGTCTTACGCAGGCGGTTTTGTCACCATCCCCTATGCATTTACAGAGGGGTTTCGAAACATACCTCATCTCTACGGCGAAGAGGTCCGCGATATTGGCACAATTACCGATTGGAAATCAGGGACAGCGGCTGGTGCCAGGGCCGTCGTTTATGGGGTTGTAGATGGAGTTTCAGACGTCTTCGTTCTACCGTACAAAGGCGCACAGCAGGAGGGTGCGTTGGGGGCCGTGAAGGGTGTTGGCAAAGGGCTTGCCGGGATGTCAAGCAAGCTATTCACAGGTAAATTTCCTATCTTCTATTCAGCCAATTGCTTCGTACGGCTCCGCTACTAATATGGATACCTCCTACAGCAACTGTTGGAATGGCCACCTATCCACTACAAGGTATCTACAAAAGCATCTGGACATCCGCAAAACCGAATACCCAACGATCGATTGCACTTGCGCGGCACGCCGAAGGCTCATACTTGGCTGCTAAAGCTCGAGCGGATGGCATTGACGACCAAGTAGTGATGAACTCCTTTGAGACCCTGATACATAACAATGCGACCGGTCGCTTTCTTGATCTACCTGGTACAGGGAAAGATGGCTTTGTGGGAGTTTGAATAGGCAAGGTACAAGATACGCCTGTAGTCGTCATTTAGAATCTTCAGCTTGCTTAGCTCGTGTATTGCCAATGATATCAGGGATGACTAGCCCCTATCCAAGCCAATATTACTCCTCGTCCCGTAAAAGGTCGAAAGACTAAAGCCCTGATAATAGTTGGCCTGTGTAGAAGTACTTGTGAACTCGAGCCTTACTCGTATACGATGGGGTTAAGTACCTTTTTACTTTAAGTAAGCACTGCTTTTTCTGCACCGACTTACTAATACACGTATTCTAGAATGTTACACAGCATGTAACCGCGCTGACGTTCCACCCTACCACCTCCGCATAAATCGTCATTTCCAGGTGGCAGTGAGGCACTAAACATATGGTACACTCTCTCCCTAGGTCAATATTGCGAAGTGAGAGATATCTATATGAAAGCGAAACCACACGGCCACATTCTTTGTCACTCCAGATCTAAGTCATGTCAGGCATTCTTATTGCCGCTTTCACTCTTTCTGTAGGTGCCCTTGCTCGAGCTTCCTGCAAGGTCACCCCGTCTGACGCGAGTTGGCCTACCACAGCGGATTGGCAGGCTCTTAACGACACGCTAGGCGGCTCGCTGATCGCCACGCGCCCGGCAGCCTCATCATGCTATCCCGGCAACCCCTTTAATTCCTCGCTCTCCTGCAGCCTGGTTGAGACCAGCTGGACCCTGTCGGCCTTCCACGCATCCCCCCCGGAGTCGATTGACTACCCCATCTTCGCCAACGACTCTTGCCTTCCCCCGGGTGCGAGCGGCTATAACGAGACCCTCCTAGGATGCCACCTCGGCGGACTACCCATCTTCATTGTCAACGCTACCAGCGCGGTACAGATCTCCACGGCCATGGCATGGGCTTCCGCTCGTGATATTCGCATTATCGTCAAAGGCACAGGCCACGACTTGAGTGGCAGGTGAGGAAAGCGTCCCTACCTAGGGACATACCTAGGTAGACATGAAATCCCAACGAGGAGCCCGTTTGCTAATAAACGGAATAAAAACCAATAGATCTCCCGGTGCTCATGCGCTCTCCATCTGGACACACAGCCTCAAGTCAATCAAGTATGAGAGCCAATGGCAGCTTCCAGCCGGCGGAGTAGATGATGTCTTGATAGTTGGTAGTGGTAGCAACTGGGGTGAGGTCACTGCGGCAGCCGCCGCCGAGGGGCGCGTTTGCATCAGCGCCCAGGACTCGACCGTAGGGCTAGGAGGGTTTATCCAAGGCGGCGGTTACGGCCCACTTTCCAGCCATTACGGACTTTCCGCCGACAACATCTACCAGGCTACCGTTGTCACCACGGCTGGCGAAATCTTGGTGGCCAACAACGTTCAAAACCAGGACCTCATATGGGCTATCCGTGGCGGCGGCCCTGGCCTCTACGGTGTCGTTACCGAGTACGTCCTTAGGTCCCATCCCATCCCGGAGACAGTGGTTGCTGCTACTCTGAGCATGCGTCTGTCAACGAATAGCACGTCCTATAACGCCACTTGGGCAGGCCTTGCGGCTTTTATGAAGTCGCTCCCCGACTCGATGGATCAAGGCTTGACTGGCAGCGGCAATGCTGTCTCGTCGACAACCGGTGTCACTCTCTCCATGGACTATTTCGGATATAACATGACAGCCGAAAGTCTCACTGCTCTATTGGAGCCCGTCCGCGCTTCTATATTAGCCCAATCCCAGCACGACGCCTTGAATGTCTCAGTCGCCGAGCCAGTCCTATACCCAAGCTACGTGGACTTTTTCTACTACCTGCAATCCACCAGCGTCGGCGCCGGCGACGCTACCGGTTTGATTTCGAGCCGGGTGCTCGGACGTACCGACCTATCTGACTTGTCTATTTGCCGCTTGCAGTACCATCTGCGCCAGGTGATGCAAGCCGAGACCGAAGGTGGCGGATCGAGGCTCCTCGTCAACCTCCAAAGTGGCCGTGGAACGGCCCAAGTAGAAACTAGTATGCGCGGTGCACTGAATCCTGCTTGGCGCACCGGCTACGTGCACACCATTGCAACCGGTTCCAGTATCGACTTGACGATTCCGCCACAGGACGCATTGTCCGCGGCCGCAGCTTGGACGGAGGAAGTTCAGGAGGTCGCTTGGCGGGAATGGGCGCCTACCGCCGGCGCGTACATCAACGAGGCAAACCCTTACAGTTCGTCGTGGAAACACGACTTTTACGGGGAGAATTACGACGCTCTGTCGGAATTGAAGAGTAAATACGACCCGACTAGCAGCCTATATGTTCTCTCCGGTGTCGACAGCGATGGTTGGGATTACAACCTCACTACGGGAAATTTATGTCGGACTGCTTAGGCATTTGGCACCATTATCATGCACATATTATTTACTCTCAATTTTATCCAACCTCGGGTATATAGACATGCACCTTTCGCTAGAGCGCGCAGATTACTAGCCTTTGCCTCTCAGTACCTAACTCAAAGGAGCGTGAGATCCGCCACCACAGCTCTGTGGTCGCTGATGAACACGCCATCTATATAGTCAGTCAGGAACTCGAACTGCGAGGCCGAGTACCGATTCTCGCTCGTGGGGCCGAACCAGACAAAGTCGATGCGGCTCACGCCCGTGGTCGAGAAGCCCGTGTACGTCAGCTGGTTGGTGCCGAGGCGCGCGGCGCCCGAGTTCCACATCTCCGTCAGGTACCCCGTGCTCGCGAGCGTGCCGTACGCGTCGCCGTTGGGGTCCGAGTTGAAGTCGCCCGTCAGCGTCACGCCCAGCGGGCCGTACTGCGCCTGCACGGCCTGCACGCGAGCCAGCGCCACCTTGATCCCCTCGCTGCGCGCCTGCGAGCTCACGTTGTCCAGGTGCGTGTTCGCGTGCATAAAACGCGTCCCCGTCGCGACGTGCTCGAACACGCCGATCACTACCACCCGCCGGCTGCCGGCGCCCCAGCCGAAGGAGACCTGGTCGGGGGTGGGCGAGAGCCACTTCTGCTCGCTGTACACGAGCCGGAGGACGTCGGTCCGGTAGAGGATCGGGTTGTACTCGCCCGACTTGGCGCCGTCGTCGCGGCCGAAGCCGATATGGGTCCACGGGGATCCGAGCCCGCTCTTGATGTCGGTCAGCTGGGCGTCGAGGACCTCTTGCAGGCCGATGACGGTGACGGCGCTAGCCGACGGCGCGTTGGCGATCGAGGTCTTGAGTTGGTTGATGAGGCCGGTGCGGCGCTCTGCCCATGGCCTTTCGTTTGTGTCGCGCGACGTGGCCGCGTAACGGATATTATGCGAAATAATGCGCAGTGGCAGACTGGCTGCCATGACTACATCTGTAATAGCCAGGAAGCCAGCAAAGACGGTGCGGAGCTTCATTTTGAGAGACGCTAATTGTTAAAAATAAAAATAAACACAAGGAATGTGGTTATACGCATCAGCTGACCTCCGCGCGCAGTCGACCATTTATACTCCAATAGACGAACCAAACATGGGCCTAACATCCCGGGGCCACAAATGAGTTTTTGTAGTACACCATGCCGTCGATTAGGCTTCCGCTTAAGGAAGGTTGGTAGTGAGATGGCCTGCGATGGCGGTTGGAGGAGACACGTGGGGTAGCATCAGATCTTGTAAGCAGCTTGGCTTGCATGTTTTCGGAACAAATCCCGGGTCATGCCAAGAGCCGACGATAATACGAGGAGCCGATGATAGGTCGCGGATGGGTTGTCCCGCCGACAGTCGTCAGTAGATGCTACCCGCAGGGAATACACGTTATGCGAGCACTATTAGCTTCAGCACATTCATATTCTTATTACAAAATCTTGAGATATTCATGGTTATCTCTTTCGTACATAGCAAACACTCACTGTCATTGCTCGAAGATGCTTATAGGGGTAAGATAGACGAGTTGAATATTCCAAACTCCATACTACAATAGGCATGACAATTTCGATTCATGATTTATTCCGGGTATGGAATAACAAGTAAACGACAGCATGCCTAGAACCAAAGTTAGCAAACCGCATACTCACCCCTATTGCCACGTAGCATCCAAAGAGGTCATCCCGCTACCAGAACTAGAGATGCCTGCACCGATGAGAAACAAGTCAAGTTACGTACCTAGGTATAGGCATGTACCTCCAAGCTCAACACTTACTGTACCATAGACCCTTAGCATCTCAAGGCGGCGCCCTATCTATATTTAGTAGCCTACTCGTTGTCCAGGCGGTATCGGCAACCAATGCTACTATCTTAACGGCTTCCGTTGATATTCGTCGCAGCCTCCAAGTGGGTGCGAACATATCATATATCGGATGAATGAGTGAACAGGGGCGTGACCGCAGTGCGCCTGTAAGGTGTTTGGCTGTCAAGGCACTGGCCTTCTAACCTTCAATCCTTTAGACGGGACGGGTGGCAGTGTTGGCCTGTTGTCAACCTGTTGGTCCGGATAGGGGGCTAGGTTTATCTAGGTAGGACTAGGGTTTAGAGGGTAGAGGGCGTTGTTGCACAGTATTAGGTTCTTTGGGTAGCTCATCGGGCAACGTTATTGTTTCCACGCCTTTGGTTTGCACGGTGACAGCCTATATGCAATTACAAGCATCAAAACAAGCCAGGTACTAGTACGTAAAGTCGGTAGGTAGTTGGCTGGCAAACTGACACATAAATTTCTATTTAAATCAGTGCACCTACGTACCTCCTACCTACTAGCACCTACTAGCACCTCCCAGCAACTGCCACTCCAAGGTGCCGTTCGTTTAATTCTCCTAAAATTCACCACGCAAGCCTAGCATCAACACGAAGCCTCCCAACCGTCAGCAACATGAGTAACCCGATAGACAACAAAGTTGCGGCCGCCGTAGCGTGCATGAAGACTATTTTCGAGGAACGCAACGCTCGGGTGGATAGACATATGGATCGCCTCGCAACTATTGTGCACGAGCTAGAAGTCCGCACGGAGGAAGGCAAGAATCATATAGAAGCACTAGCGAAAGAGGTCGAGATCGCTCTAGTCAAGCTCGATGACAACCTGAACCGTCGTATAAAGGACCTCGAAGAACAAATGGACCGGCTCGAGAAGCGCGTGGGTAAGCTCCAGGAGCTTATGGATTCGCAGAAGAAGACATCGTATGTATATTTCCACGTACATCTATCCCATGGATACAAACTAATCTGGTTTAAGGGCAGTTGACGCCCATTGCGGCCGAGAATTCCCTGTACGTGGCAGTACGAATCCTGAGCATGCCAAACTAGTAAGTACTATATCTCCATTACATGATTGACGAAATAAGTTACTAACGAACATTTTCCTGGCAGCCCATCAGACCAAGCAAGCCTTGACGCTACGAAGTCTGCTTGTCAAGGGATCTCCGAGAAACAAACGATTTCGGTTATTGCGTTACTCTAGCACTGGTTTACTTGATCTACAAGCAGGGGTTTAGGCTGTCTTGAAGAGCCTACAAACGTTTGTATTATAGCAGCTTAGCATATTTCACGGCCTTGCAGTTCACCGATGCTGAAAGTATCCTCGGCAGCTGGATAGCAATGTCATGAAGTATTCCTGCCACGGTGAAGGTCCCGTCAACCGCGAATGTGTAAATGAATACGAGCGTCCACGTAGATCCAATCTACTCTCATCTTCGACAAGGGGTTGGGTAACTTACTGGCCGAGCGACATCACCTACAAACTCGTAATTCACAGACTCGCTAGGGGCGAGAGTACTGATCCAACGACGTTGTTTGGAGGAGTAAATTGATGAAAGCATGGGGAAAGGTGTTGATGATCTCGCGCAATGAACAAGAAAGAAGCATCGTCAACACTAGGAATCTATTTTTCCACGAGGAAGATTAGGAAGGTCGAGAAACATGGCCTCCCCAATAGCGAAGATTCCTAGGCTTATTGAGACCCTATCGTAGATATGTTTATCCCTAACGGCGCCGTAGTCAGCGAAGAAAAACTTGGCCAGCTTTTCTTCAATGTCGTAAATGGAAAGGCTACGCGAGCGAGAGTGATAGAAGCATTGGCTGCTAGGATTGGGAAAGGAACTACTAGCAGGTGAAAATGGCGAGAATCATCAAGCCAAAGTCTCATCTAAATGACCACTATATACAATTCTTAAAAGGTCCGCCTCGTTAACGAAGCAGTAGATATGTACACCTATCAGACTCTATTTCGATATCTTCCGTAGGCAAGCTTTGCTTTCCTTTCCAAAACCCCCCAACCCCTCGCCAAAACATTCCTCCGCATACCATTCTGTAGGTAGCCAGCGCTCCTCTCGTCCTTTCGAACCAGCTAAGTACCTAGCTATATAGGTAGCTAGGCCACCCTAAGACTTTTAACCCTGGGTGGGCGTCTCGTCGATGGCGTCGTTGCTGCGCTGGCAGCCGCTCTTGGCGACGATGGCGGCCGGGCAGGCCACCTGCTTGAACTGGACGCCCGGGTTGTCGGCGCCGCCGAACCAGTCGAAGCGCCAGTAGCAGCCGGCCTTGAGGGCCTCGGGGAACCCGTCGCACTCGGTCCGCGAGCTGATGCCGCCGTACTGCGCGCCCCACCCGCTGCTCGGCGCGCCGTACTGGTTCGTGCACGCGTTGAAGAGGCCGACGCCGCCGCCGGGTATCTAGGTAGTAGGGGTAGGCTAGTTAGCAGAAGTACCTAGGTGGTGTCGGATATGCTTTGATACGACGAAAGTGTTCTCGTCTTGGAAAGGTAAAGGGGGAATAGAAGTAAAAGGGGGGAAAGGAGATGGTGCAAGTGAGTGAGAGAAAGAGAGACTTAGGTAGGGAATGAGAAGAAAAGAACATACTGCGAGATCAAAGTGGTTCTGACCCAAGTCACCACCGGTGTTGCTAGCCTGGACGATCATCTTCTTGCCGGAGACGGCCCCGCTGGTGAAGGTCAACTCGTAGCAGGCGCAGCACCAAGTCGATTCCGTCTGCCCGTTGATGCGGACGGCGGCCCAGCCATAGCTGACCGTGTCGTTGACCGCCCAGGGGCTCTGGTTGCTGCACATGTACGCGGACCCGCCGTTGTCGCAGGCGCTCGCCGTCGCGCCGTTGTCGTTGAGCGGCTGGTCGCTCTTGCTGCACGTCCCGATCATCTTGCCGCTGTTCGTCTTGGCACTCCAGCCGCAACTGGGCTTACAGCAATCCCCTTTTTATTTCGAAAAGATGTCGTGTTAGCACATTTTCAACGTTGGGTTTCTCGAAATATACCAGACCGCAGCAGCCAAGGAAACTAGAATTACTTACTGTTAGAATGTTAGCAAAAATATTATATAAGCTCGAGGTTATTCTAGAAAGGGGTGATAAAAAATGCCGACAACGACATGTTTTCATACATACCAGTACCGCGTCGTCTGCCCCGTCCCCGACGCCCCCTGCGCCGACGCCAGCCCCCCCGCCAGCGCGAGTCCGCCCAGGATTGTCGTGATGAGCTGCATGGCTTTTTTTTCTTTCTCGTTTTTCCTCCTTATACCGCGAGATGCTGTGCCAGTATATGTAGCGAAATATCGAACTTTATGACAAGAGACAAGAGACGAGACCAAAACGAAGCAAGCACGCAATCGGGAATCGTTCTCGTCTTTTAAAAGCTTCTAACGATCCTGCTGAGCTAGGTAATTGCTAAGGGGTGGGCTGCCGATCAACTTCCCCCCCTCACTATGGCCCACCGGAAGTAGCAATCTCTTTCCAACACCATGGCATTTCTGGGCACTCATCATGGAGGTGTTCCTGCGTTGCACGTCGAGCCGCCGGCGGGATCTTGCATGGGCACGATATAGGGTATATATAGGGGATCGTCGCAGGCAAGGCCCTGTTGATGGAACGGAGCCTAACGAAGTGGAGTCAGGGTCCGGCAAAATTAGGAAGGCCATCTGGAAAAACATCCGGTGGCCAATAGCCGTCGGGAATCTGGCTCCGTGAGGTCATATACTAGATACAGGGCTGCTTAAGGGAACCCCTTTGGCAATTCCCCACATATGAGTATACCTGGCAGATGCGGAGAAGACGTATGGAAAAACATCTGACGCTGGATCGTAGCTAGAGCCGTCATTCCCATTGCTCTCATAGTCACTTCAAGCATGCAAAACTTCATGAAATTCTTGAATTTATCGAATGAAGGAACATGAGCTGCAGATGCTGCAGTCTCACCTACTTCGCAACTTTTGGAGTATCTTCAACACAGCGCACGCCCGAGCATCCTATAATAGCATCCACGCCCTCACTCCTTTCCCGCGATAACCGTCTGCCAGAAGATACCTGGTATAGGAAGCTTTGCTAAGGAAGCCCCATCTACCACCCTTCATCACGTCGACGGCCACCATCATTCATGGCGTCACCAAAGCGGTTGATGACTGTATCCAGGAAACCACCTCCCTCCTCTTCCTCGCGGCGCTCCTCGCGACGTTCGTCACCATCGTCTCGGCGCTCGTATCCACCGCCGAAGCCCTCATCACGACGTCCATATTCTTCACGATCCTCTTCGCGGCGTTCGTACGAGGGTTCTTCGCGACGGCCACCGTAGCTATCCCCACCGGATCTGCCTTCGTCACGTTGGTTCCAGCCGCTGGACTCCTGGTAACTGTCGTCATTGCTCTCATATCGACGCTCGGTTCGCTCCTCGTAGCCACCACCACCACCGTAATTCGGGCGGGATTCATTGCGTTCCTCGTAACCGAAACCGCGGCCAGAATTGTCTTGTTCGTAGCGACTATACTCCCTAGCCTCGCCGCCTCCCGATTGTTGACTCTCCGAGTATTCGGCTTGGCCGTAGCGGTCTCCAGAGCGGCCGTACTCGGTACGACTCTCAGTGTACGAGCCATCATCGGCCTGGCGCCTGCTGCCGTACGACTCCGTCTCGTTGCTCTTGAAAGCACCGCCTAACAGAGAGCTACCAATAGCGCCGAGAATTCCACCACCGGAGCTACTGGACTCTTGGTTCCCAAAGTTGGGCAAGTTAACTTGTCCACCAGATTCAGTGTTGACGAAGCCAGAGATTCCGCCGGTGACGCCTTGAACGATGGCGCTAGCAGCCGTGTTTGCAATGCGGTCTTCCATAGTCCCACCCTGGGCGAAGTTCTTGTGCATACCAAGAGGCTTGCCGCAACCGTGGCCGGAATCCTCGACACCTTCCTTATGATTCTCACCGTTCTGGACACCATCGCGAGACAGTTTCTGACGGTATTCGTCCTTCGCGCCGTCATCCATCTCGCTCCACCACTCCTCAATGGAACGGAACATGATTGCACGACCGTCGCGGGCTCCGTCTTCTCCCATGTCGCGTTGGGCTGGATGATGTAGAACACCAGTAATGATGCGGTTCATCAAGCGGTCAACATCGGCACGCTCGTCATCCCAGGCCTCCATAATCTGGGGAACCACCCAGTAGAGGACCTTGCTAGCAGTCTTGCCTGCAATTTCGTTGAGGATCTAGGCGTGGTTAGAAAAGCAGATACTTGAACTCGGCAGAAGCTACTTACGTTGGAAAAGTGGTCCTTAGAGAGCATGGAGTGTGTCGGGTCACTGCATTCATTATCGTTAAAGACAATGTGTTGCTCATTCTCGCTGCTCGCAATGATCTCGGACGATCCGGTGCGAAGTTCGTTCTTGACCTGCTGGATAATAGGGACGACGAAAGGCGCCATAATGGAGAACACCCACATCGACATCTGATCCTCAAGCTGCTCAATGATTTGAGGCAAGATGGGGATTTTCTCAATTGCCTCACTAATGCCCTTCATGAGATCGTCGTGAAATTCGATGGCAGGCATTATCTGCTGGAAGACTTCCTGAATGTACTGCGTGAACTCCTCTGGATCTCTTGGAGAGATTGACGTGTTGGCCATTTGCGAGTTAGCGGCATTGCTCTGAATGTCTTCTAGTTTCTGCTTCTTGTCGCCGCCGCCGCCGCCAAAGATACCATCGGGAATCTTGTCGAGGAGTCCTTCCAGAATGCTGGTGTCGTTCTTCCTCGAGTTCTCTTCCAGAGTACCCTCAAGTTCCTGGATTTCATTCTGTGTCAACTTGTCCGAGACTAGGTGTTCCTTGAGTTAGCCGCAATGCACGGGTCTCGAAGATAATGCCTAGAATCCAACTAACCTTCTCCGGTGACGGAGTGTAGGAAGTCAACACCTCCAAAAGTGCCAGTAACGCAAGGGTAGACAGAGTGGCGAGCACCCGGAATTCGCAGCTTGGTGTCTCGGCCGACGTGCGGGAATATATCACGCTCGCCTAGTTCGATAAGTGCAAGTTCCGTGTAGTTGCTGTGGGCGAGAAAGTCTATTTTATGTTAGATCAGATTAATGTAGATGAGAGATAAGGGCCAATCTGGCCACAAGCTTAGGAATAGTGCATTACCTTCCAAACAGTGTAGCCCAGTACCGAGTAATCGCAGGGCCTCGTGAAGGTCACTCTTCCTGTTACTGTCCTTGTACGATCGGCCAAGCTCAATGCAGCGGCTGAAGAGGCGTCGGATGTGAAGGGCCGAAGTCATGATATTAACACGCTCGTTGGCAATGTAGTTCTTCAGTCCAGTCTCCTCGTCGATGGCGAGTTCGACGCGTTCGTTAACGGGCCCACGCAGTCTTCGGTCATATTGGCGGGCATCTTCGTTGTCGGCGTAGTTCTTGGGGTTGTCGATATGATCTTCCGGTCGGTAGCAGCCGAGGCGGTCGGCAGTGACCTCGAATTCTTGGGAACCGTAGCCAAAGCTGAGGAAACCAAGAACACAGAGAAGTAGACGGATAGCTTCGGCGGACACAGACTTGACTGTGCCAACATCGATAGCCTGAGAGTAATCTCGAAGCCAGTTGCCAAAGTAGACACGGGAGACCATGAGCTTATCGAACTTTTTGCCTCCGACGGCTCGGGCCATCAAGATGGAAAGAAGGGTGTCCTCGATGTCGCCATGACGCCCTGTAGCAATATTAAGTTAGATAGCTATTTAAGCAAGGTTAAGCTTCTTGGTGTAGTGGACAACTTACAGTTCTGTCCCTCAACTCTAGAGATACCTGTGAAGATAGTTGTCAGCTTCGTTATCATGGAATTTACGTGGCGCAAAGAGCTGTGGGATAAAACATACCGGCGATGTTACCAGCACCGAAGGCGAGAGCTGGACGAGCGAACACGAACAGAAAAACCAACCCCAGAAAGGCAGGGAAAGGCTTAAGGGTGATCATGCTGGACTCTCCTGTTGATACGTATCGATATAGTGGATATTGCTGTTGCTGTTGTAAAGGACGATGAAGATGATGGAATAAGGAATCTGACTTCAGACTAAGCTGGTCGCAAAGGAATCTTTATCTCGGTTGAGTAGGGTGATAGGGTAATAAACAACAACCAGGTAAGACGGTCAAGTTTAATATCCTATTAAAGGGCGGCGCATTCAGGACTCAGGAGTTGGGACGAAAAAAGGAGGGGGAGGGGTAGCAGTAGGCGATACTACAGTGTAGAAGGGCTGCCGGGTTACGTATCCCTGTGTTTAGTGCAACGGGATCGTCAGGTTTTTGGAGGGGTCGTTTTGGAGCGAGCAAGGGCCAGCCAGGGCGAGTCAGGTCTGTCAGGCCTGTTAGGGACCTTCTACTGGTTCCTGTCTCAACTTGGTACAGCTTTGTGCAGCTTGTAAAGCTCTGCCAAGCCACCGATACAGGTTTTAAGTGGGCGCTATTCGATCATAACTGAAACAGATTTATGCCGGTACGAGAAGGGAAAGGCGCATACACTGTACGATAAGCCTGGCTGCATGAGTATCTCCAGGCGATAATTGTTATCAGTTTAGGTGAGTAACGTCGTCCGCTAGTACACTATATACTGTGTCTTAGCCCCTTGAACACCGTGCATGGCAGCCGGGATTCGGCTCAGCTTCAATGCGGCAAGACTTAAAACTTCAAGTGTGGCCAAGATAGAAACGTGTAAACACATGAAGTGTTGCTGTAAATCAATTTATAAAAGACAACTCAAAGCAGTTAACACAGAAGTTAATACTTGACATATCATATCGATCGATACCTATGTAGGTAATTAATGCATACAACAAAAATCAAGTCTTCATCAGCTTTTTCAATAACATTAATACTGGAAGCATACGTATTCTCCTAGTATTTATTCCATATCTAGCAGCATATCCTAAACCGCCAAGCTCAAGATGATGAACAGTTTGATGGATGCCACCGTTTCAGCCGGCATCTTCAACCGAGTAGCATTGCACTTTTGATCGGCACCGTCAAGCGGAGCCTTGCAATCCTCACGGAGTATACGGAACGGAAGAATACGTCGTCCGGTTCCTGATCGCATGGCCAGGCAGATCCACTATCGGAAACCACCGTAAATGTAACGTCGAAGTTGACATATCGGGCTCAGGTTTGGGCTCTGAGTAAACAGGACGAAACTCAACAGAGGGAGAAAACGTACCTATTAGATATCACGAACGTGTACTGCCTACATATTACCTAGAGAAAATGAAAGAAACATAGATTAAATTTAGCTCTGGTTCTAATAACGTCCTATACTCTCTTTTATTCCCTATAATACGTGATCTTCCAGCGTGGCATCTAACACAGTATATCTAAACTAAATAGCTTCATCGTGAAATCATCCAGCCACTCGTAAGGGACTCCCAGTAACAGAGAACATTGCCTATTATAATGTCTAGCACAAGCTATTCCTCATAAACTGTGTGGGTGTGGGGCGCACTGAGAACTCGGTCTCTAGGAACGAGAATGGGAAAGGGGCACGTGTTTATACAACTCTTGAGAGACTTATAGATTTATAGATTAATGCTACAAGCTATCTGCAACCTGGTTCAAATCAACCATTAATTATTTATGTATAAACCTGTTCTAATACGATGTTGACCGGCAAACGATATTCCGCGATGATGCCGGTGTTGAGATTATAATGAGTGGGAAATGAGGGGTAAGTTGAGTTGCTTCACAACAATGTCAACGGTAGAGATGTGCCTCTTCATCAATAGACAATTAAGGTTTATATAGCATAACACCCGGATCAAGAAACCAGAACTTTTCTAGGTGGACATGCTATTATTGTAAAGCGTCGGTCTATTGGTATACCCAGGTACTTTAACATAAAGAACCTTCCTCTATCACTAAACGAGTGTGATGCTTGTTGAAATTACCTCTTGAGGCTTGTAGGCTACTTGAATTTTGTCGATTTATCAAAGTTGCTAGTTGCTATGTTGTATCTTAAGCTGTTTTATTTGTAGCAGGCTTGACCATAGGCTGTTTAGGTGTAAGACGTAGCAGAGCTGTAAGCTCTGAAAGCATACAATGCGATTTAGACAGTCTACGTAGGTCTGGACAGGTAAGAATACACATAAAATGCTAGACAACCTGATAGTATGATGTACTTGATAGCTCGTGGACCACATGCGAGATATAGGATAGCCAGTTCGTCGCAAATCAGGTTGTTGGCACCTAGTATAGCTCATCAGCTAGGTAGTAGAATCGCTACTTTTTAATCTAGGTGATAGACAGTATGCTCTCGAGGTCAGAGCCAAAGGAATATTAATAATAGCAGTGGAGGGGGTTTAGATGGGCAGGGCTCCGGAAGTATTGATGATGGGTACCGATAGCTAATGTTGTACTGAAGGAGAGTAAGAGGTTGCGAAGAAAGACCAAGCTCTGCTAAAGTACCCGTACCCATGTATTGATTTGGCAGTGCGCTGCGAGCCCGAATGGACCAAGCTGGTTGAGCAAGTAGCCGTCTGTAGGTGGCGCTTATTCAGTGATGGGGCCATCTCGCTGGAGTGTGCTAGAGACGTATGAGCAATTGCTGCATAGAATGCAGTGTGGGGTAATATGACAGACGTTATGGCGCGCTGAGAGGGCAGAGAGAGGCAGAGGTAACATGCGAGTGCTAGGGTTCTATTAGTTGACGAGCGTTGTAGGGAATTGAACATTATATGCACGCAATTAGTGATTGAAAGCTACCCGTGAGATCTCTTTGGTGGATGGTAGATAGTGGATGGTATTGAAAGGGGTAGGCCAGTTAATCGCAACAGAGAACAGAGAAGGACGGGTTGTCTAGGTGCTGGTGCTGAAATTCGGTGAAAGTGCGCGCGCTGGAGCAACGCTGAAGCGACTGAAGCAACACTGGACTCGGGAGGGCGTTGGGTATCTGGGGGGTGGGTTTGACCCTGAAAAATCAGAAGGCGACGGGGAAGAGCCGGTAATTGCCGCCGCTTTAGGCGCTTCACTGGGAGGCGCTGATATGATTTGATGATTTGATGGGTGACAGGTGCACTCTCCCCGCCGAGCCAATCGATTTGCAAGCTTGCGCTGGGCAGGTGCAACCATCTAATTGAAAACCTGATAGGACCACTGCCCAGTGGACGCTGACAACACCAAAAAAAAAACAAAAAAACTCCAGTACTTTCATACCTCTTCAGCGTGTTATCTAGCGATGCCAGTTTCAGAAGTCTTTCTCTAAAGCCCCTAGCAATCCAGCGACAGCTTCAGGGCATCAACAGTTAACCGCTGGCAGCATTTGAAACCGGAAAACTTGAGAGAGACATGTGCGATAATAATTAAATGAAGAGATGCGAATATCCGACGATGGCAATATGGATTAATTCTCAATCGCATGACTACGAGATGTTAGAATGCGACTTGCGAGAATAACAAAATGATGAGGAGGGGAAAGTATCGCTGTAATTTCTCCAGTTGGGTTGGTTCCAATTCTGTGCCTTGCTGATTTTTTTTCTTCCCCCTCTCGCTCTCTTCCTTTAACAGGTAACGGGCAATGGACAGTGGGCAACAGGCGACGGGGCTGGGCTGGGAGGGGCTGATTTGATTTCCACCCTCCAAAATGCAGAATGCAGAACGCGACATGTCTTTTTCAGGTGACACTACAACAAGCTCTGTAAACATGACATATATAATCCGTACAAAACAACTCAACTTTACGGTTGATTTGATGCAAATTGAAGGAGATGATAGGTATCGCTCATCCGAATAAGGAAACCAGATTTCATGAGATTGCATAAGGTAAATGTAGGTAAAATAAATAATTGTTTGTGTTGCGACTCAGGTACCTACTACAAGCACCTACAAGTACCTACACGGTAGAGAAGGTCGAGTCGATGCTGCGATGCTCGATGCTGCAAGGCAAGCTAGCCCACCAGAGAGCAACTCGTGCAGAAGAACCCCCCCTGGTAACACCCCTCCCCCTCAGTAACCAAATTTGATCAGGGCACTGATTTGGAAAAAAAAAAATCAGCAAGCCTGAGCTCTGCCATTCTGCCATATTTAGAGGGTGCCCCGCCCCTCCCGTCAAAGCACCAAGCCCCCAAAACTTTCTTTCCCCCAACTTCCCAAATTCTTTCACTATTATTTCAATTCCCAGGTCACCTTTGCCCATTAACCACCATTAAGCACCTACACTTTTAGGTACAAACAGCAAGGCCACACAGGTTTGATTTCTCGTCAAGCCTACCACTAAAAGACCTATTCACCGCCAACAACCCAGCACACCTAATTCTCAATTCCCAATTCCCAGCACGCAACCCGCAGCCCGCTCTCTCAGCACCAGCAGCACCAACAGCACCAACAGCACCAACAGCAACCAGTAACTCGGCACGAGCGCCAAAGAGGTACCCAAAGCATCCAAGCACCCAAAACACCCAACAAGCCTGCGCACTTTAAAGGTCCCAAAGCCCGAAGGCAACTAAGCGACCGCAACAATGCCTCGTCCCAAAAAGTCGGACACCGTCAAACAGCCTGCCGCTGTCGCACCGGCACCAGCTATGGTCCCAATGGCGATGCAGCCGATGCCAGCTCAGCTCCCGCCTCAGCCTATGCAGCAGCCTCTCGCTGCCGGACCTGGAGTGCAGCCTCCCCGAACCATCGGTATCGAAGAATTCATTCGAGTTCGTGACAGCGTAAGTAAATCGATATTTTCCCCTACCCTTTATCGTCATCATCATTTTATCATTTCGATCTGCATTCCCTTTTCTTTCTGATTACGGGTATGCTATGATGCATAATGAGAAAATATGTTATATTTCTCCGCGTCGTTGGTAGATGGCAATGAGTTTGATAAGAGGCGGCACTGAGTGCATTGCTACAACTCATATTACCAGTCGACTTGAGCTCTATGACTCTTGTCTCTGGCGTCATTCTCTAAACCCTCTAAGCCGCACCAGCCTTATCAGATATACGTCTCATCGGCACCCCTTTACACACTACACCCGACGCGCCATACTAATACTATCACAATCTACCTCCTATCTGCCCATCTACCTTTCTTACTGAGCACTTGAAATGAAAAGCCATCATACTAACATCCCCATCAGGTCCATGCTAGATTCAACACCATTAATGGTTTGATGAAGAGCTTCTCCGATGACTTCTTGCGTCAGACCAATCTGCTTATAGGAGAGCCGGCCCCCTTCGACAATGGAAACGTGGCCAATCTCATGGCCAATCTCGATGGAATGAATGGCGGACCGCTAGCCGACTTTGGTGCCCACGTAGAAGAGAAGAAGGAGCGTAAGAAGCGCACTCACGATCCCAATGCTCCTAAGCGACCCTTGACTCCTTACTTCCTCTACATGCAAACGGCTCGCCCCATCATTGCCAATGACCTCGGTCAGGAGGCACCCAAGGGCGCCGTTCAGGAAGAGGGCCAACGCCGTTGGGCATCCATGACCCCCGCCGAGAAGAACGTAAGTGTGCTCTAAATACTACCACTAATTCCCCATCTATGTAACTAGCACTAACCTTCACTAGGCCTGGAATAACGCTTACCAGTTCAATCTTCGTTTGTACAACGCTCGCGTTCACTCGTACAAGGCCGGCAACCAGGATGCTCGAAACATGAGTGATCCCGACGCGCTTGCTTACGCTGATAACAATGGTATCGCCCAGCCAGCCTTATCTGGCGAGGAAGTCTATGCTCCCAATGACCAAGATGCCATCGCCGAGCAGCTACAGATGGCAGTAGCACCCGCTATTGCCGAGCCTGAGCAAACGCAGACCCCTAAGGCCAAGGTCACCCGTAAGCGAAAGAGTGCTGCCGCTGAAGTCGATGAAGGTGAGGCGAGTGCCGTTAAGACCGCAACGCCTGCCAGCCCTGACAAGAAGCGCAAGAGAGTTTCAAAGGTAGCCGATACTCCCGAGGAGCCTAAGAAGTCTAGCCGAAAGAAGAAGGCGACGTGATTCGATTAGCCAATATTGTACGACTACTCGGGTGTGCTTTGCGCATTCGTTTCTCTGTGTGGCTACGAACACCATCTTCACCCATTTCCCCCATCCATTCGCGAGATGACAGTATCGCAGAACAAGAGAAGCTGGAAGCGATTGCGTGCTGGCAAATGTGCCAGATGCAGATATACCTGGGCAGCTCGACTGCTGGCCCGCACACTATTACTCGAAACCACCAAGTAATAACGAAAGTGCTGGAGACTCTTTTAATGTTGTATTATGACTGATGAATCCATACATTGATCCTCGTGAGAGGTGGGATCGGACGGTTTTCCGATGAGCAGGGCTGCTAGACTGGAAAGGAGTCTGCCAAACGCGTACATAGGCATGGCTGCCAGTAACGCAAGTCTTCCTCATGACTATTCTGTCCCCTTTCCCCCTTCTTTTCCTGTTGTTTAAGTTATGTAAGATAGTATGAAAGGGCCTGAGAGTGGAGTTGCGTTGCTATATGCGAGGAGACGAGAAAGGGTTCTGGCTCCTGGCTGCCTGGTTAGATTAAGGATTGATTGGCCTCTGAATTCGAGTTATTATACCCACAAAATCCGTGCTCCGTTCTATTTCGTGCTTCCCAAGAGCAATCTAGCAGGCCTGGTCTAAGACTGGGTCATTGTAGCGTGCAACAGAGTGTCCTAGCACTATATTGCAGGCATCGGTCTTCCAGTCCTAGGCCTACCTACTAGGCAATCTTCCAAAGATTGAGTCGCTGTGTTCTTAGTCGCCGTAGCGCAGAAAATAAGCAACAAGTTACCTGGCAGCCTACCTGGCACAGGTAACTCCTGGCCGTCATAATTGGGTACTTACCACGTCCCCTAGGCGCTGCTATTTGTTTTTCTGATTAATGACCTATCGAAACACCTTCGTAGACAAGTAGAAAGACGTCGCAAGACGAATATAACCGGACTGCACACCTTCTGCTTATATATCTCTTAAGAGATCATACCTTAAGTATCTAGGAGGTAATTATTCACTCAGCGCACAGGGAATATCAAACTAGAATCCCACGAGCATATTTCGACCTACGAGAGAAAGTACTGCTAGCATGATTTGCTTCCCTATAAGCACGGTCCAGCAACGCTTACTGTCTCCGTCTTGCTAACGTCCATAACAAACCCCCGAATTGACCAATCAACTTACACCAAATCACGACCCGGCGAAGCCCACTGTCCTTCAGCGGGCACGTTCGTCATTCCATCCAGCAGCTAAGCTTGAGGTAGCTAGCAAGATGGGTAACAAAAAAAAAATGCCGCGTCGTGCGCTCACTAACACGCAATCAAGTACCCAGACAGCTATGTACATGACCGGTCTGGTCACTGCTATATGTGCTATGTACCAGCAGTAGACCCCCACAGGCATAAGGAACACGACGGGATTATGAACAACGTTCATTTTCAACGGACAAGAGGAACTAGGTTTGATTGGAAATGTCACTGGAACATACGCCTACATAGGTACATATAGCAAGCTAAAGTGATCGAGTTATATATCGCACCACCACAGAACACCCTATGCAAATGAGACCTCTCCTCGGTATCCTAATAAGTTTCGGGTACCCCTAACACCCCCCCTACCTAACCTGACCCCGTTTTGCCGCTCCCTCCCGCGTAAGCCATCCCCCGTGTAAGCAAGCACCCGATACACGCCCCACCTCACGACTCAGCTTAGATTCATCCCTCAACCCCAGCTTAGTAGACAAGTACTGGCCACCCGAACTTCACCCCCAACCACGAGCACCCAGGCACCCAACCTCAGTAAACAAAGAACCCCTGCGTAAGCGGCAGCTCGCCCGCCGGCTCCGCCGTGCACAGCACGCCGTCGGCCTCGACGGCGTAGCGCTCGGGGTCGACGCGCATGCGGGGCGTCGCGTCGTTGAAGCGCATGTCCCGCTTGCCGACGGCGCGGCACCCGCGGACGGCCTCGACGCGCTTCCGCAGGCCGTAAGACAGGGCGGGAGCCCCGTGCGCGTCGGCGTCCAGGCTGGCTTGCGACACGAACAGGACGCTCGACTTCGGCACTAGCGGCGCGAACATGGGACGCGCGATGACGGGCTGGACCGTTGGGATCGAGGCGTTGGGGTCGCCCTGCGGGAGGAAAATATGGTGTTAGTCTGTCAATGTATTATCATATCATCTCTAGGGAGGGTAACGAGGGGTGGGGGGGTAGGATAAGGAAAAAGGGGGTCGATGGGTATGAAAAAAAGAAGGAGATGAGGAAGGCCGCGGAAGGAGTAGAGAAAGAAAGAAAGAAAGGAACTCACCATCTGCGCGTAGGCGATCAGCCCGCTCTTGATCACGGTCGCGGGCTTGGCGCCGAACCAGGCCGGGTCCCAGACCACGAGGTCGGCCAGCTTGCCGACCTCGACGCTGCCGACGAGGTGGCCCATGCCCTGCGCGACGGCCGGGTTGACCGTGTACTTGCTGACGTACCGCTTGGCCCGGAAGTTGTCGGCGCCCGTCCCTTCGTCCTCGGGCAGGGGACCCCGCTGGACCTTGTTCTTGTGCGCCGTGTTCCACGTCCGGAGGATGACCTCGCCGCAGCGGCCCATGGCCTGCGAGTCGGAGCTCATCATGGAGATGGCGCCGAGGTCGTGCAGCACGTCCTCGGCCGCGATGGTCTCGGCCCGGATCCGCGACTCGGCGAAGGCCACGTCCTCGGGGATGTTGCGGCTCAGGTGGTGGCACACCATGAGCATGTCGAGGTGCTCGTCCAGCGTGTTGCGCGTGTAGGGCCGCGTCGGGTTCGTCGAGCTCGGCAGCACGTTGGCGTGCTCGACGACGCTGATGATGTCGGGCGCGTGGCCGCCGCCCGCGCCCTCCGTGTGGTACGTGTGGATGGTGCGCCCCTTGAAGGCCGCGACGGTCGACTCCACGTACCCGGACTCGTTGAGCGTGTCCGTGTGGATCAGGCACTGCACGTCCATCTCGTCGCATACGGTCAGGCAGGCGTCGATGGCGGCGGGCGTCGTGCCCCAATCCTCGTGTAGCTTCAGGCCGCACACGCCAGCCACGACTTGCTCGCGCAGCGCGCGGGGGTCGCTGTCGTTGCCTTTGCCTGTGATGCCGACGTTGATGGGGAGTTCGTCGCATGCTTGGAGCATCTGCCGGATGTAGTTGGCCCCCGGCGTACAAGTAGTAGCACTAGTACCGGCACTTAAAGTAGATATGCGTGTTAGCCAGCCAGCCAGCAAGTAGTCAACAACGCAGGAATTACTCACCTAGGTCCTGTACCACCGCCGAGCACCGTCGTAATGCCCGAGGCGATAGACTCATAAGCTTGCTGAGGGCAGATGAAGTGGATGTGCGTATCCAAGCCACCGGCCGTCACGATCTTACCCTCGCCGGCGACGACGTCCGTGCAGCTTCCCACGATCATGCCCTCGGTAACGCCGTCCATGACGTCCGGGTTGCCGGCCTTGCCAATGCCGACGATCAGCCCGTTTTTAACGCCGATATCTGCCTTGTAGATGCCGGTCCAGTCCACGATCAGCGCGTTCACCACCACCATATCCAAGCTATCAGCATCCGAGCACCCGGTCATCTGACCCATACCCTCGCGCAGCGTCTTGCCTCCGCCGAACTTGCACTCGTCGCCGTACGTCGTCAAGTCTTTCTCCACCTTCACCCACAAGTCCGTCGCACCCAGACGCACCAAGTCGCCCACCGTTGGGCCGAACATAGTCTTGTACGCGGCGCGGTCCAGCGAATACGCATCGATGCTTCCCAGGTCGCCGGCGGGCTGGGGCGCGTGCGCGAACCCGGCCTGCTGGAGGGCGGTCACGATGGCCTCGGCGCGCGAGAGGTCGACCTTGCCGGAGGCGAGCCCGTTGCCGCCCCGGATGACGCGGTTGCCGCCGATCTCGACCATGGTCACGGTCTTGGTGTCGCCGGGCTCGAAGCGCACGCTGGTGCCGGCCGCGATGTCGAGCCGGTAGCCGTACGCGGCGGCCCGGTCGAACTCGAGCTGCGGGTTCGTCTCGACGAAGTGGTAGTGGCTGCCGACCTGGATCGGCCGGTCCCCCTTGCTCGTGACCTGGAGCCTGATGCGCCGGCGCCCCTCGTTCAGCGTGACCCGGCCCTTGGCGACGACCACGGCGCCCGGCTGCCTGGCGGGATCGTAGGCGGCCGCCTCGGCGGGCGGGAACAGGTCCTGGCCGGGGACCGGCAGGAAGCTGCCGTAGAGGGCCTTGGCCAGGTCGCCGTCGTCGGTGGCGATCGGGTTGTGCACCGTCACGAGGTACGTGCCCGAGGGGAAGGTGCCCTCGACCTGGATCTCGTGCAGCGTGCTGACGACGGAAGGGAGCACGTGCCGCCGGCCCAGCATCGTGGACCCGATGGCCATGAGATCCGCAACGCTGTGCTGGCCATCGCGGATGAGTTCCTGGAGGTTGTTCGCGATGAGAGCCTGTGTCCGAGTTTAGTTATAGTACCTAGATGGTGGGTAGGCCTTCGTCGTAGTCTCCAGAGGGAGAGGTGAAGTGCCCCCCTTAAAACTAGAAGAGGCATGAAAACCCTTACAGTAGCCTCGGTATGGTTCAACTTGACACCCCTAGCTAGTCTTTTCTGAGCTAAGGAGCCCAGCTGGGAGATGACGAGCTTATCAAGCTAGAACGTAGTATTAGTCGACATAGCTAGCATTCTTTAGGTATCTCATAGGTCTAGGTAAGACGAACCTCTTTCGGGACGAGATGCATTGTGGTAGTAGCAGTAGCAAAGCCTGCTCGGAGCTCCTAGACGCTTCAAAGTGACATAAGGATCAACCAGCAAAATGGAGAATTGCAAAAGGTTGCCTAAGAGTAAGATGAATGATATCTAGATCCCGTCACTAATAAGAAGTCCTCAGCTTAGGGTCTTAGGTCTTAGGTACGGCACCTTATCTGCGTGGGGCTTCGAGAGCTTCGGTCCACTACATTAGGTCAACGTCCGTTACCCCGCATATGCAAGAGACACCTGGGCAAGAGCTCGATCGGATCGGGGAGCTGTCTAGGGTCGTATATTTTACCAATAACCTTTATGCATCGTACATTATCTTGGATACATATGTAGCTTCCAGTTATACACTAGGCGTTTAGGCTTATACTTGTTGCGTTTAAGGTCTACCTTAGGGCTGCGTATGTATCGTAGGAAGAGCTTCTTTACTGGCCTTAAGAAAAGGGGGCCTTTCGTCTGTTGTCCACGGTCAGATAATTTATACCTACAAGTCTTCCCTCACCGCAGCCAAGTTACTTACATACCTAGCTGCCCAAGACACTGCTTCTGTAGTATACTAGTAGTGCCTCGTCGGATTAGCTCAATTCTAGGACGTAGACTGTTATCCGAGACGACGATGACTGCTCCTCGTGGCTACCTGAGGCGGCTTCTAGGTTAACGCTCAAGATGAGGACCGCCGTAATTACAGATCTGTGAAATTCTAGGGTCTTACGTGGCCCTACAGACAGCTCGATCCTCTATCCAGAATACCCAGTATCTCTGGTAGGCATTCAATAGAGTGTAGTTGATGTTTTAGGACGGCTTCACCCCTGGAAATCTACAGCATATTTGACTTTCCTCAGTTGCTTGTGGGGTGGAATATAGCACTCAGTCTTGTGAGTATTAGTGCAGAGTAGCAGTTTCATGCTGGTGCCGCTGGGATTAACACTTTAATATTCGGAATGAAGAGAGTGAAACTTAAGTACTAATGCAACGATATTTCAAAATTCCAACGTCTCGAGGAAATTACTATTTGTTATAGACGGCCTAAGTTGATTGAGAAGATGACCAAATGATTAAGATTCCAAACAGAAGAATTGATGGATGCGATACGCTGGCGCTGTACTATTACGGTACATAAATGCCTGACCTACGCTGGTACTACGGTACATCCGCATCGACCGCTGAAAGAGATATGTCATTACATGTCAGTTGTACTTGTGAAGAGGGAGGCATCGTACCACAGCACAACGTGCCGTAGAGAAGAAAAGAGTAGGGGGACGCCCTTCTTAGAAATACGTCTGAGCACGCACTATTCATTCACTAGAATAATCGTACCAACTATAGACGTTCCCTTCAACGTGCTAGCACGTAAGGTAGAGTAGAAAGCATCGCCGCCACCCTAGCAGTCCTCATAATTCCCGAAGCAAAGCAAACCGATAAACGCCAGATTTGGTATCATAGCCATACCCAGCACAATACGCCTCCCTCCCCGGAGTATACTCTAATAAAGGGGAATTCACTCCTCCACCTCTTCGTCCCAAGCCTGGCGCTCCTTCTTAATGAGATCGGCCATAATCTCGGGCTTGAAGATTGTGCTGTCGGGGTTCGAGGCACGAGGGACCTTACCCAGGTTCGGGTCGTCGAACACGGGAGAGATGTTATCAATCCATTTGCGTCGGCGCTCCATGAGGACCTTAGCCGCATCGCCGATGCCCGGACGAGCCATACCCGTCGCTCCGCCCCCAGCCTGGTGGCTACCTCCACCCGCACCGCCTGGTCGCTTCGATTTCTTAGTCTTGCCCATCGTGCGCGTGCGCTTAAGATATGCACCCTGGACCTGACCGTCTAGATCTTCCAAGATCGTCTGGTATTCCTGATGCGCCATACTCTCCCCGACCAATTTCTTAAGTAGTGTCTTGCGAGCACCATTGATCAGCATCTGTTCGCGCAGCTTGTCCTGCAGAAGACGCAGTCGAGCGGCGACCTCGTCGTCAAAATGACCGTCGTAATCGCCTTCGAAGCCTTCCTGAGGAAGGAGACCGATGTGGCGAAGCTCTTGCTTGATCCGCTCGTCTACTTGCGAATAGTCCAACTTCGGATGAGTAGCTTTCTTCCAGGCTTCGGTCGAGGATTCCGTCATGAAGGCGGCGGGTGGGACGCTCTTGCTTTCCTCACCCGAAGGGCCGAGACCCAAGTCGCCATTAGCCTCATCTTTGATCTCGACGTCTCCGTTGACCCCGTTAGTCATAGGCTTATCTTCGCTAGGTTGAACTCGAGCTTCCGGGCGCATAGCTTGCAGCAATCGGGATAGGACAGGACCAACAGACAATTTGTCCGTCTCTGCAACGTCGTCATCCATATTATCGATGGTGCCGCGGGCCTGGTTAGGAGCAAGCTTATCTCTGCTGGGGGAAGTCGAATCAATCTCCATGGTACCATCCTCCTCTGCCCAGGTCTCCTTGTAATGCTTCTTGCCTCGTTTAGGCAGGACGAAGGGAGAGATGCGATCGCCGCGTTCTCGCAAGAAGGCGAGATCCTCTTCGGTGAACGGTCGAAAGAAAGGCTCGATGTATGTGGAGAAGGTGCTGAAGCTGATCTGATTCGACGGCTTGGCACTACTAAAGTCCTTGTCGGGCGGATCGCCAGCAATCTGGTCGGCGAGATCTGTGGATGGGAAGACGGCGACAGAATACAGTTTCTTCAATTCGTCCGCAGTCATGCTAGGTTTCACTGGGAGGATCTCGTATACTGTAGGGTCGGGGAAGGTAGAGGGGTCTTCGCCAAAAGTCTGATATTGGGGAGCTTCTCGGCGGGGAGGGGCGCCCTCATCCTCGGAGCCGGACTCGATGTCCTCCTTGTTGTCGAGCTTCGCTTTCTCGTCCACTTCCATCGCGCCAGGTGTTGCGGGTGCAACTGGGGAAAGCGAAGAGCTGGCTGAGTCGTCGCGAGATACTTTTTGTGTCTTACTGTGGTCGCGAAGAGGAGAGGATCGCTCTTCACAGGAGTACGTTAGCCCAGATTGCTAAGAAAATTTGAGTAGGAGGGGAGTCAGGATTGAAATGGGAAACATGAATAATGAGCGGGGTGGAAACACGGCAGAAAAAAAAAGCAAAATGATTATGGTGTTGATGCGTTCGTTGCTCGGGAGAGATGAGGTGTTAACGTGGTAACCCGTCGCTGCGCAACAGTATAAACTGTGCAATCGAGTCGCATATACGCGTAGTGGATACGCGCAGAGGCATAGGCATATGGCATATATACTTGGAGTAAGAGTTGTTGCGCAGTAACCGTAGTAGTTTTGAATGGCGAAGACCGAGTTACTACTCACCACCAGTGCGTGCGTCTCCAGGAGCAAGGCTATCCGTCCCCTTTCTCTTTTTTTTATTTGCTCTCCTGTCCGAATCCTCGCCCTCTCTACGCGTATCGTCCCCTCTGCTAGCAGTGGCCATCTCGTCGTAGTGGCTCTTCCTCTGCGCGGCGACCAGGCGCATGCCCTTGTCGCACCAGGTTCCGCGGCGCTCGATGATCTCGTTCAACTTGCCCAGTCGGGTAATCAAACCATCGAGGCTCTTGGAATCGGGGATGACGGCATTGGAGGCGCTCACGTCTACCAGGTCATCGTAGGTGATGCTGCGTATGGAATCTAGTCTAAGGTCCAAAAACTCGGTCTCGATGGTGTCGACGGGAGGGATGTTGGCGCTGGAAGGCAAGGGGAGGCTAGACATGGGCGTGGTATTGCGACTGCGCTTACCCATGACACCGGCGTTCTTTTTGCCGGTGCCTTTCTGGCTAGGGTTGGGAGGCATCTCTATGCCACGTGGCTGACCATCAAAAGAGGTCGACGGATCAGGATATGGAGATGGTTGAAGATGTAGAAACTAACCTAGATGGATGGACGGATGATGGAAAATAAGGAATAGGAATGGGGGATGACCATTTGCGGTTGAACAGTGCACAATGCAATGTGTAATGTGTCAAACAAATGTCATGGGGTAGAATGGGGGGAATGGGTAGAATGGGGGGAAGATCTTCAATTGGTTATTCCGTAACAGCGTCCCAACTATGCTGGGCAAGCTGGCAAGGTAACTGCTCATTCTGATAGGGGTTTCATTTATGGTTCCGGTGGGGAAATGGCTTGCTGGGCTTGCTGGGCTTGCTGGGCTTGCTGATGTTACCCCGCGGCTGAAGACGCTAAGTGGTACGCTAACCGATTAGTGCGAATCGTCGTAAAACATTAGTTCTATTTATATTATTAGTAATACAGCACCTAGCTCACCAAGTATCACACTGCGAGTCGACCGCCAGCTTCAACTTGTCACTGAATTCCTTTGATCAAGAAACCATTCACATACAGCCTAGTCTCAGTCCTTATCCTGGCTAGCACGCCTACCCCCTATCCGGGTTAACAGACTTACCCCTATCCTGAGGTCATGAGGTCAAAGGCTCATAGGCCGGGCGCCTGGTAGAACCAACGGCAAACTACAAAAGAGCGGTAGGTACATAATTGGAAAGGGGGCATAATGACCTCAAGATACTGCTTATAGCTGTTGATCACGGAAAGGTAAAGACCACTGGGGACCCTCTCAGCAACTTGTGCCTACACAAGTTTCAGACTCTCCGGTCATGCACATAGAAATGTTCCCTCTTAGCGGGCGAATGGGGGAACTATCACAATAATTAACCTCTTTGCCTAGATTTAATCTTAGAGCGCTTTACCATAACTACCTAGGTATAATAGATAGAAATACCTCAGATATTTGCCACATGCACAAGGTAAACCTAAACCCATCATGGATAGCTCCCCTAGCACATTCATGTAGCTTTGAGGTTGTACACCTACCTAGTTATATAGGGGGTAGGTAGATTAACTACTCCTACCGGTGCGTACCACCTGTACTATATTAACCTAATGGATCTTGAAACATGGAATCGAGAAGCAAAGTTTGGACGATGTGGTAGCGTGTCTTTCCGTCTGTTTTTCAGAGTTAAATGTTTTCCTCAGGAAGCTTGAAGTCCCGTCTTAGACACAGCGGCAAGCTCAGTAATGTTGTCCAGGGTCGAGATGGATGCGTCGTACGACGCAGTCAACGATTTCCGAGCGAAGGGCGTACATGGATTGCATTCTCTGCGGTGAAGACAAGCTTAGTATTCGAAACTTTTATATTTCGTAGCAGTAGAAGGCTTACGTGGCCTATATACATACCATACCTATGTTCCATCGGGTAATAACAGCACTAGTTCTCTCACCATAATACGTTAGCTTAGAAGAGACTAACCTAGTTAGAGATGTAACAAACATACATTTTTTTCTCCCATGATATCGTAACTCTAATTGTAGTCTGATATACCGAAGTCGGTAGCTTTATGAATTGACACTACAGTATGCTCATTCGTAACGAGGTCGCCGAAGACTACTAACACTTCAGTGTTGTGAAGAAACGTGATAATATCCAGGACGTACCGTGATGCAAGTATTTGTTTTGCCGTTGTTGATATACTTCATGTTCAAGATTGTTCCGATATTTGAACACTCAGTGTTTCGTATAATATCTAGCCGCAGCAACCAGCTTTCTGACAACTAGGGAGTGGATAGGGTACTAGCAGAGTCCCTAAGTCTTCGCCTAGAATCGGTGATCTCGAAGGAAAGAAACATCATCCAGAGGACCCTGTTTGGTTTGCTATATTGCCTTGCTCTGAGTACGAAGTCGTTCGAAGCGTGGCTAGGAAAAAGGGCGAAATATACTATAAATCCGTTCTCTAGATGATAAGTATCCCTGATCAGACCAATGCCATTGGAATCATAATGATTACGTGGTCCTTCGGCTTCGTGATTTCAGGGATTCGTATCAAAGTCCTCGTTGCCTCTCCAGGGGGGCGGCCGAGGGATTTCGTTGCTCATCTCGGACCGACTGGTTTCCAAATCGTAGGTAGAAACTTACCAAACAAATAAGCTAATGTTAGATAAACCGGGAAATTTGATAAAGTACCTATGTAGGTAGTAAGTTAGGCAATCTTTTCGGTAGCAAAAACGTCAGATCCATCTAAAGGGGGGGTGAGGAGAAAGGGCTCCTTCTCAGCTACCTACCTAGGTACCAACGAGGCAACGAAGACACGAAAGTTTTTAAGATTAACAGGATTCAAAGCTAAAATTATTGCTCTATCAGTGTATGCTCATGCTCATTCACCTTCAGCTCCGCCTCCTTCTACTCTGATCTGGCAGCGAAGATCCAAGATCTGGTTGGTCTGTTTTACAAGGGGCTTTCTCACCGAACCTATGGTCGGTGTAGTTTGATAAAATAGCGAGGATGATTGGGTCGGCGGGATATCGGCAGGAATCGGCTGTATGCCTGAAGTTGTGATACAGTGTCGATGGGATTGGTCTGGTATGCTCATTTACAAACCCCTATTTGCACCCATAGCCTTGGGTCCATCACTCCATGCCCCTGACTTAGGAAGGTAGAAAATTCCACTCACCCTATACCATAGTGTGGCATATGATTATTGTTAGGGTTGCATAGCCTCATACTTGTACCGTTAAGTGGATTGATATACCGAGTAACTGGACTGATGCTATTGAGTCGCCCCGGAACGAATAGATGATTTTAAAATTGCATCATGGCTCAATGCATGTTGATTGAGAAGGGAGAACTGCTGCCTTCATATGATAGGCTGTAGTTTAACATTATTTTAAATAGTCTTCGTCGATGCTAACACATTTTATGTTGTGTGAATAGGCACCCTTCCCTATTTTATCTACCAAGTAGGGGTACCTGAATGGTAAAGAGTAGTGTATGTCCCTATTTTCACATTTATTTCATCATTTATACGTTATATCAATGCTGATTGTATGGAGTATTTACCAGAGGCGGTCAGGTTTGGCTTAGTATTGATATCGGTGGCCTCTGGAAGGCGATTTATTTCGGCTCGACTGGCAATTAATCTAGATAACGTGGTTCGCCACTACCACTGTGATAGGGTTTCTTCATGTAAATCTTTGCGAAAGTTTGCATAGGGGATTTAATTCTCTAGAAGTTCAGTAGCAAAAAGGGAAGCTGGACATTGATGGGTATACCAACTCACCGAGGACGTCTAAAACCAAGATAGGGGGAGAGGACGGTGGCTAAACACCAAAGTGCATGTGGCTGAATACGGAAGACTTGTGGCTAGAATAAGTTGGCATCTATCTCTTGATTGGACAGCTGCAGTAATTAAAATGACAAGTGGTAGGCCACATAAAGCAGCCAGAGGCTGTGAAGTCGCACATGCACGAATGCCGGAACGTCGGACCCCATAGCAGGAGGCTAGACCAATCACAGTAGTCCCAGACTCGGAAGACCCGTTCTTGCGCCACAGCGTGATCTCCTACGGCGCCGGGGAATTCCGTGCTATCTGCATCAAGCGCCGATGTGAGATTCTCGCGTCCTCAAGAAGAGCGCAAAGGGGGGATAATAAGGGGGATAATAAGTTACCCCGAGAGGCGAAACCTGATTAGTATCCAAGGCAATAGGAAATGAAGAATGAAGAAATTTCATCAACTTTATATCCTAGCTAATCACTTGGCATGCAGCCACGGGCGACGATATGGACGATTGCCCAGATTGCCATCTTCTGATTCGGCCATCCTAAAGTTACACCCCAGATACCAGGGTCAGACTGATATTACTTGCATTATTGCCTAGCAGTTCGTAAGTCTACCAATGTGTTCTCGCGTAGCCTCACGAGACAAGGCAACTATATCGTTTCATTAGAGATCAAGGTCGGTATAAAGATGCATGTTTCGGCGAGTAGAATATGTAGAATATGTGTAATTCTTCCCTCACTATCTTGGAACCTCTTTGCCTATCATGGCTTCCTTCAGCCAGGCAGACAGGACTTCGGGCACGGGGTAAGCTAAATTCAATCCTATATGGATGCGATAGAACTCATAGTCATCGCTGATCAAAACGTAGGGACGCAACAAGTCAGAAACCAACTCCCGGTCAAAGTCTGAGGACCCTGCCGACTACCCCTATTCACTCTCGCCTAGACGACTTTATCGAAGAACCCCTTAACGCTGGAAATCGAAACGTCATGTTGCCCTATCAGCGCACTACGAGTCACGAAATCGCTAAAACGTCACGCAAAAAAATGAAAGAGAAAATTGAGAAGTTAGTTGATGTACTGGAGAACCCCAAATGTCAGTCAGGCACGTATACGTATTGCTCGCCATTGGTAATTTTGGCTGACGGTAGACTCAGGGGGTGATTCCACCAAGCTTGGCGATGACATGAAAGCAACTCATACGGCAGAATAAGCATCAGCATAACCGGAAAGCCGATTTTCCAGTAGTATACGAACATTCCCTTCGATTTAGTATATTTATTTTGCATTCCGCCGTTAAGAGAAACATAGGCTTGTCTTGGGAACCTTGCCCATAGACTTTCGTTCGTACATCCAATTCATAAAGACAAGATAGCCACGTTTAATTGGCCAGTATAACATTCCCAGCCTTCAAATCCCCTCGCTGTAGCCATACATATACTTCGGCCCAGTCAAGGCCATATGCCCAAAGTTTGTTCGTTTAATGAATGCTGTAACCAAATTAGGCTCTATAGCCTTGTTCCCTTGTTCCCTAGGGGCCCCTAGAGAACCAAAGAATCGCTAGCCATAGTCATATTAAATACGCTTGGTTGCTAAGACGCAAACTAGAACGCACGGAAATAACGACGTTGTTGTACGAGGAGCAAGATATTCTCTGTACGCTTGTCTCAGCCCCTATCTGAACTAACTAGTAGTTGTCTAACTGCCACCCATGGAGTCATATTCCTAACACTTGGCTTCCCCTCATATTCTGTCCATCTTTAATATTTAATTTTGCCGATAACAAGCGTACCTAGTTTATGGTACAACGACTTTCCAACCACGTTACTCGGCTGCCGTGGCTCTGAGCCTGATTTCAGATAGGTAAAGACATTAGTGATAGGTACCTAGGTGGGGAATAGTTCCTTACGAAGGCTAAGTAATGCCGTTTAAAAAGGTTAAGACTTATCACTATTTGCATGAGTCCCATATAGACAACTTATTTACACATTATTACCATTTAGAGGAATCCCATCCCGTTCCGCTCCGGCAGTTTGACGTCTCCGCGCTTGTAACCAGTTTAGAAGCTGTCTGACAAGCAATGCTATAATGAATAGCCCCAACGTCGTGGCGAGGTAAGACATAGGAGCACCGACCCTATGTACGTAAGTGTTGTCAGTGCCAGAGCGCACAGACAGTAAAAGAAATACTGAAGCAACAATCAACCCTCCCGAGATCAAACCAAACGCAACATGAGTTGTCACTCGATCTTTCCATTTCGCCTCGATAAAAGAAAAGAAAAGTATAACCAGATGAATCGTCGCCCCTTGGCTGATGATAAACCATATAGCCAGGCTTTCGGCTTGGCTCAATGTATCGACGACGATCACCGCACCCCAATAATCAACATCGTAAGGCAACAATAGCATGATAGCCATCATGATGTTGAATGCATTACATATGGCAACCACCCAGAACATCCCAATGGAATCTCTGTAATACTGGGCGGGAAGTTCTGGTTTGATAATCCATGTGGCAGATAAATCGTCATCCTCATTACCACAACTCGAAATGATCGACTGGGGGTCTTCTTCTCTATCTAGATGCAGTGAGAAAACGAATCAAATATGTTAACGATATGATTAGTGGCGTACCGGTACTCGTGATTTGGCTTGTTCCTAAAATAAGTTGTTAATATATGCTTCCGCAAGCGACCAAGGCTAGTCTTTGCAGCATTGAATGTACTACTTGGAACGAACCTTGTGATATAGATTTAAGAAAATGTTCAGCTAGGCTTATCATCGGCAAGGTTAGGAGTAGTACAGGAAGGACCTGGCCAAATGTCCAAGTATCGTTGTCGTGGTGTGGCGATTTACTTAAAATCTTGAGCAGGCCGACGATCTTGATTGTACCCCAGGCTAACGAGACAATCAACCAATAGACCTTAAGTTCGTATCAGCAGAAGAAGCATGCCAAGGTAGACGAGACAAAACGTACATCGGAGGCCGTCGACGTATACAGGTCTATGCACACACAAACGGTGATGTGCGCGGCGACAATGATATTGGAAACGACCCGATCTTGCCATGTCGAAGTCCCGAAGAGCGTTTGAAAGTATCGGGCACTCGAAAGAACCCTTTCTACCATATGATGTGAGAGTGACTGAATCTTAAAGCGCAGGAATATTCGGTGAAGCTTAAAGAGCCTGACGGTGAAGCTGAGCGACAGTAAAAGCATTGACACCAACATTGCGTTCTTCCCTTGATCGGACTTGAAGTTGGTATTGAAATAGCAAGTAGCACTCGCAGAAGGAGGGGCATCGATACTGGCCGCATAATGCTCGACCTCGCTGAGAGATTCCATGTCAGGCATGTAAATGAGTACATCCCAGGAGAAGTGTCCAGTTGGTACCATGGCGACCATGAGAACCATGAGCAATGCGAACATTGAGGAAAGTCGCCACCGCCTCTTAGCAGGGTGATTAATAAGATAATTGCGCAAGAATACCAGGGCTGAGAGGTGAGTTGCACAGGAGAACCAGGCCAAAAAGACAATCATCTTCCAGTGTAAGGCGGATAGTCCTTTGCGAGCAACGTAACCGCTTATAAGTATAGAAAGGCCCGTAAAGACTTGAACATCGGCCATGCTCAAGACACACTTTTACTTTCGTTAGGACACCTATATGCGATGCGAAATGAATAGTATCACTACTTGCCTTATTGAATGCATCCTGCAAAGCTTCAGAGATACGGATATGTCTTAGTTGCGGATCCTTGATTCCGAAAAGCTTTCTTATTAAGCGAAGGATGTGCTGATCGAAAGGGTTGGGACGACTGGACTTAAATTGGCTTCCCTCCCCCCTATAGGGGTCCAGAGCTGGATCGTAGGTCACGACATAGTAGATGCAAACTATTCCGAGCAGAATATAGGCCGGCACAAGGAAGCCAATAAGGACCTAGAAAAATTTAGCGGATTATTTATTACGCTAAGCTCATGGACGACCTACACCAATCCCAGAGATATCTGATACTGGCGATATATCGAAATATTGAGAATAATCAGAAATATTCACTTTCGAACAGTCGGTATCCATTGCTATTCGTTTCCCATGATGTTCTACCAAAACCGCAATGAAAGAAAGAGAAAAGTGGAATGCGGTGGGTACAATTATATAGGGCTGATCAATTTTGGTCTATTTATAATTTCAGACGATGTGACTCTGTCAGCTTCTTATTTCAGCTTCGAGATTGTGTAACACTTGGTACTTATTTTTGCTAGCATTGGTAGCTCCGCTGATTAATGTGCAGTATCGGGAGGCTGACCTTTATCTGTTGTCAAAAAGGAGGAGGCGCATGATGAGCCCGGTATATGCGATGTTCGATATACGCCTATTTATAGGTATCGATGAACCGGGACAGACTCTGGATAGCGCTCGCAGCTCCAGGGTCGTAATAGCAATTGAGAGCCGCCTCTTCGGAACGTAGCCTGACTCCCAGAGGATGTCGATAAAAACTTTAGCTCGGGAAAGTACTGGTGGTACACACCAAATCCATTCCGACAGCGTTCTCGTCGGGATTCAGAGCAGCTATGCGTTCGCTCATCGTTTGACAGGGATTAGAGAAGGAGGGCTGACGGAATGAACTGTTCTCGGCATGCTATTGCTGCGAGGGGTCTGGGGCGCCTTTTGACGAATCCGTGAACACGATTCAACTCTGCCAAACTGAGTTTCCCGGGTGATTTAAAAGATGGTTGATAATATCAACTGTTGTATCTGTTTTTGAAAATGATGGTTTTGCCTGAGTTTATGGTGTAGGGTCGGGATGATTACATAACCTCCTATTACTAATCCTGAGAAACCTACCCCTTTTTGCACGGGACTCTCTCATTTTGGCCAGCTTTTGCCAGTTCTAACTCGACAACGATTGATGAGATACATTTAGGATTGTTTTTTGAGACAGCAATTGAATATAGTAACATTATCTAGTTTTTTTCATATTTATAACAAATTAATCCATCAAGAGGTAGGGATAAAAACGTGCGACAAATTCAGCGCTATTTGAGAGTAGCCTCTCGTAAAGTCCTAAGCCAATCTACCTTGCACAACTCTATTCTACCCATCAAACACCACCCGCTAGAGCCCATCTTGGCCAACTTTATTCCACTCCGTCTGCGCCGGGGCGAGCTCAAAGTCGTCCAGCGCCACCAGCGCCGAGCTATTCGCGCAAGTCACGACGCCGGCGAAGTTCACATCGAGGTAGCGGCCATTCGGCTTAGTCCCCTCGTCGCCCTTGTTGAACACGGGGACGTCGAAGGGACCCACGACGTGCTTGACCAGGTCGCCGGGGTCGGGGAAGTCGAGGCGGTGGGACGGGGACGTGTGCTTCTCCCCGAACGCGTACTTGAAGTCGCAGGTGCTGTCGCCGGCCCGGCGGCGCATCGAGAAGGTCATCTCGTAGCTCGCCTCGGGGCACATCCGGACCGTGGTCGCGATGCGGGCTTCCTCGGTCCCGTCGACGGCGAAGTAGGCGTGCGCGTCGTCCAGGTCGAGATCGCCGCCGTCCGAGACGCCGCAGCCCTTCTCGCATGTCTGCCACCCCTTGCTGCCGTCCGAGAAGCCGCCGTTGGCGAACCCTTGCACGGGGACACATCGATCCTGGGGCAGGTCGCTCGGTGCTTGGCATTTGCCTTCGACGCAGGACCCCGAGGCGCACTTGTAACCGCACGCGCCGCAGTTGTTAGGGTGGGTGCGTAGGTCGACGCAGCGGTCGTCGCATTGGTCGTGCAGGCATATGCATTTGCCACCGGAATCGCTGAAACACCAACGTTAGTTATAACGCGTCCGAGCGCGAGGGTTAATTTGGCTTTGACCTACCACTTAGCCTTTTCCGAGCAAACTTGTCCGCAGCCGCCGCAGTTCTTCACATCTGCTTTTGGACCGTTTATGGCGGCGCAATGGTAGTCCCCATCGGCTCGGCCGCACAGGCCTCGAGAAGCAGAGCAGTAGCACCCGCACCTCTCCTCGCTGGCGGATCGGAAGGCATCGCGGCCGAACTTGGTTCCAACGGCTAAGGCGTAGAAGTCGGCCGTTTTCAGGCAAGCGAAATGGAGCTGTAGTCCGCCCTCGGTTAGAAAACTCTCCCTACTACGCAAGGATAAAATACTTAAGTAGATGGAATGAACTTACCAGCCAGGAGTACCAGTGTTTAAGATAATCACACCCTGGGCCTCGCATGCATTCATGAAACTTCTTGTTGCATGTCTCGAACGTGCCGTTTTCGCAGTCGTCGTAGCAGTTGTCATGCTCGTTGCAGCAGGCCTTGAAGCTGAGATCAGGCACGAAGTCGATGCCTTTGTGCGCGCCACAGCCGTTGGGCTGGAGGCCGCGAGCGCCGGGGAAGACCTTGGCTACTAGGTCGGGTGGATCCTTGGGACATCGAGGAGCCTGACCCTCGGTGTACTTGCTCCGTCGCAGAAGCTTCGTTCTGGCTTGCTGCTGGAGCGAGTACGCGACCATGGTCTTTTTCGAAGAGGCTTTGCCGGGCGTGAACGTCGTTGATGAACCATCTTCCGATATGTCCCAAGTATGTGGTGAGCCATCCTGGGTGACAGTAATACGGCCTATACAGTCGACGCCGAAGATACTGGTAGCAATGAACTGTCCGTCACGTTGCACCGGCATAGTTCCGGTAGAGGAAGATGTTAGTATGGCATCTCCTTGAGACGTCATGGCTATGTATTGGAGTGTTGAGCCAGCCAATACAATATCGTAGACGCCGTCCGGGGCATTGACAGGCTTCTGGAAGAAAAATACGGGCGGCAAGTAGTCATCCGGGTGTCCCATGTCATTAGCCTCAGCCTCCGTTGTAGGCGCTAGAAGCGGCAGCAGCTTGTTGTCTGCCCAGATTACAAGAGGGACGAAGTTGGAGCCGAGAATGTTGAACTGGTTACTAGTGCTGCTTGGATCCAAGACACATGGCATTTCGTCCATATCGAATGTGGGAGCTGGTAGGCCCTTCTCTAACGGTGGCGTGCCAATCGCAACAATCGTCGGGAGAGGGTCATCTTCGTAGGTGTAATTGGCTTCGTGATAGCTGACGGGAAGGCTTCTCGGAATGGGAGGGTTATGTGTGGTATGGACGTTTGATACAGCATCCGTAGAAGGGACATCGTCACATGCCCGGTCGTAGAACTTGAGCTTACTCAGGGAAGAAGCGTGGAGAAGTTCTGATCTGGAGAGTAGTCTGTCAGTTACGTCTCATTATCCCGTCTCCTGTGCCCATTCAACTTACGTCGGCTTCGAATAATGATAGCAAAAATCTCCTGCTGCTACGGCATAGCTTCTGCATTTGATGTCTTCGCTACAATGCGTTCTGCACACGGGCGCGTCAGACCTTGATGTGAAGTATGCGGAAATGGTGGATATCCCATTAGCGCCGCAAATATCGGCGGCGAAGGAAGAAGAAATGAGAGAGAGGACTATAATCAAGGATTGTAAGAAATCCATCTTGGACGAGAATGTTCTTGTGGAGCTATATGGAATCTGAAGGAGAAATGTGAGAGGAGAAAAATGAGAGAGAGATGTGAGGAAATAGTTCACTTACAACTCGCCGTTTATATACCCAGATATCTAAGGGGACCCGGCACAGGCTAGACAGCGATTCTGATACTTTTGACTCATTGCCTTTAAGTTAACTCGTCCAGTAACACGGGCGTTGCTGTTAGTTTAACAGAAGTTTAATCACTTGCTCTAGTAAGATATAGTGCCGTCAACCATAGTAGCTAAGCATTGAACTAGGTTTGAAGGGGCGAAACCGTCCTTTAGGATATAATTGATCTTGCCAGGCAAATGATTGCTCTCAGATGGAGAAGTTCACATCAAGAGAATAAACTGCCTGAAAGAATAGGTCTTCCTATCCTCCTAGCACCTACCGCTGCGGTACCTTTATAATCTACTCAGGTGGTTATGTATATATAAAAGGGGGAAAGAAGAAAAGAAGAAAAGGGGAAAAGCTATAAAGTTAAATTTCAGTTGTCAATGCTTCTTGTAAAGAAAATAAGTTTGGTTTAGAGAATGATATAAACTCGTTTGAAACAATGTGATAGCTACAACCTTTCTTCTTCGTCAAAGCTTAGCCGCGCTAAGGCAAGGTCGGATCGAAATGTAGAATAAGCTCTAGGGCTAGGATATGTCGTGAGACAAGAGCGCGAAGCATCTCTTCTTAAATTCGTATCTGGAGTTCATCGTTGAGCAGTTAGGTTGGGTTGAAGTTCCTTGGCGCACTGCTAGGTTTGCATTGCAGCGTAACTATACTGTACCTATTACACCTACCAAAAGGTACGCGAGAACTTCGGCTCTGGGTCCTTTCACTACGTTGGCCCAGCTTAAGTGCCCAACTCCGAGTTCTTCTGAATTGGATGCTGAAATATTGGAGTTGTTAAAGCGTCCACGTTTGACTTCGGCGCTTATGCTTATGTCATAAACATCAAAGTTTACTTAAAGGTATCATGTGACTGCGCGCAACTGATAGGAGATGATAGGAGGGTACCACTGTTGATTTCGCGTAAGAACACGCGTCTCTCTTATTAAAGTCGCGTTTAATGTCCAATCCCGACCTTTCTGCTCTTTCCCTCTTCACTCTGTTACTGTCCGTAGTATACGAATATGGGGCACCATATTTTCAGTTTTTCTAGCTTCCTGACATCTACTTAACATATATACATCTTCAAATGTCATCTTCATCTTTGCCAATGGCCATTGAGAACCAATCCTCTTGCTTCGAGTGGCAGAAGTCACCGAACGGGATCTGGGAACGGGACATTGACGAATGTGAAACATTTTATAGACTGTCTTCGAGACCAGGTAGCGGCTGTTATCCCGTCACTGCCTGCGCTTCTTTCACCATCGCTTTGCCTGATGCAGCAACAGCTGCCAATGAAACAGACGACGAGATAGACGTCGAGGATGCCTTCCGAAAGGCATGGATGACACTTTGCCACAGACACCCTACCCTTCGCTCCCTTATCGAACATGACGAGAATAGCGGACGACGGAAAAGAGTATACTCGACGCTAAAGGACAAGGATGAAGAACAAGACTGGGTCAGTTCAACGTTCAAGGTCGTCGATGTTGATATCGCACCATTACAGTGGTTCAACAATGACTCGACCAATTTCGAGACCTCAACCCTCTTCCTTGTCAGGTCTAAAGATGAAACCCGATGCGACCAGACCGTCTTCTTACGATGCCCACATGATGTTACAGACGGTGTTGGCGTTCTCCAGCTAGTCGACCAGCTGTTTGGTCACGCTGCCAAAGCTTACGAACAGGGAGCCAAGTACGTCTCGCCGGAATGGGGCAATGAGCATGAGAGGCTTTCCCCATGTCTACGGGTCGCCGCTACAATTCCCGAGTCATTCTCCGACGATCAAACTAAGCACTTCAAGGAGATCCAGACTCGAAACGGCACAGTTTACAGCCATGCTGGCCTCCTTAGTCTTCCCTCGAGTTCAGGAGTGGTCGCTTCCGAGCAGGGCAAGAGGCATCGTTTCCCGCTTGTTGTTCCTAAGGACACAACCGAGCGGATCCTCCGCAGTTGCAAGACTATCGCACCTGGGGTTAGCGTGACGCACGTCTTCATGTCAGCTTTAGCACAGGCTCTTTCCCAACTACAGCCACAGAAAGAGGCATCGTACCCAGTTCGCTACGTCAACCATAGCATGATCAACCTCCGCCCGTACTGCCGTGACCCCTACAGTAACCCCGAACATGCGGCTGCTGCATATCACACTGTCTCTGCAGAGGCCCTAGGCTTGGATCTAGTGGTGCCTGGCACGTCGGCCAACGCGAAGATCGAGGAAAAAACGAATGACTTCGCGCGAATCGCCGCCGAGGTCCGCGACTACTACAAGACCGTTCGTCCAGTCTCTTCTATCGATGACCAGATTACGCTAGCTCCATTGATGTTCAAATCCCTGACGCCTCCGTCGGGCTCGAACCCTCACGCGGTGTCCGACTCCCCTTTCTGCCCCGTTGCTCTATCGTCAATCGGCAACGTGTCATCGACGGTAAACCCGACGCACGGCTCTTTCCGCATCACCAATATATGGGCGGCTAGCGAACCAATCGGTGCCGGTGTGGCGCTGTTTCTCGGGACTTGGAACGGGCAGATCGAACTGTCGGGCGTGTTCGACACGCGCTATCATGATGCGACTTACATTGAGAAGTTCTTGGGCCGTGTTGTGGACTGCGTTTGCAAAGGTTTGGGTATTGATGAGCATGTCACTCTAAGTCAAGCCGCCCCTGTGGGGATTACAGAGAATAAGAAGCGCAAGCGAGACGAAAATGAGCTTCACCCTAGCAATAATGAGGATGGCTCTTCGCAGCGACCGAATAAGAGTCCGGTCCGATCCGCTCTCCAAGAGAGGCCGGCGCTAGGGAATGTGCAACGTCAGTCTGCCAAGAAGGTCGAAGGAAACAGTGTGAATGGACGACACGGGGAGAAGGCCAGAGATGTATGAGTTTACGAAGGAGCAGATATAAAATAGGTAAGCCGGCAAGCTACATATGGAGACGTTGTCATCTCATTGGCGGAAGACGAACTCGACCTTGATATGTGGCTTTTTGTATTTTTATGCTGTCTCACCCTTAGAGCCTTATCAGGGCTAACATCATCAAGGCTGCGAGGATATCACACTTCATATATGCCTTGGTATTGATATTGATCTGATTTTCTTTACAATGCCTATTGGCACTTCCTAAAATGTCTCTAGTTGTGGCAATAGCGCGATCCCACCGGCCTCGCCATTTAATACGTCGTCAGATCTGATTGGCGCGTCACACACCATGTTTGCTCTGCCATCCCGTGCTGCCCGTGTCTTTATCTCACCGGTCAACCCAGATGACGAATCCAAGGTACCTATGATAAGAAGAGCACTTCTGTGATGTACTAAAACGGTTTCGTATGTGCAAAACCCGTTTTAAGTTTAAAGATTATATTATGGAAATATTACCTGAAACGTAATATCTGGCAAAACGCTAGGAAACAAAGCTGAGTAGTTTCAGTTTCGGCACTAGTGTCTTGCGCTAATGCAAGTACTAACAGCCCCCCTGCTTGTAAAGATCTTCCCACTTACGGTTAACCATCGTAGATCTTGGAGTATCCCTCCTGTATCTCACGTCAGCCTAGTGTGTGCGGGCGGGATCCAGCCTGCCTAAGACTAACATCATCTTGTCTTCACATTGCAGCTCATACACCTCGTACATACATACGGGAAGGGTAGGACAAATATTGGAACTGACTTTATTCTTAGGACCCCTCTGCGTTCTTCGTGTTTCACCGATATTTTATCTTCTAATTTATCTTCTAATGCATGCGTATCTGCTCTTCCACAGGAAAGGAGTGCCAGCCTCGTATCAGTCCTGCCCTGCCGAGCTACGGCAAAATCCCCGAATGAATCGTGCCCCGAGTAATACCTCCTATTTCGACTATGATCGTCCTTCTATACGTGACAAATAGCAGGTTGTTCGAGTTTTGCGTCTGCGCCTGCGCTGTCGAATCAGTTGGTACTTATCTTGCTGATTGTGATAAGTTGAAGGGAAATCTCAGCCTCAGCGCCGCGCCTGCTTGGCAATCTGAAATGGCCTGTCTGTATCATGCCTGACTCCATACCCAGAAGCAAGTTTCTAATGTATGGAATGCAGACTGTGATGATGCTGAACCCCTGCACAAGCACCATGTCCAGGAGGAATCTCCAAGAGTGAAAGGTCCGATCAAAACGGTGCGACTTCAACCTTTGAGCTTCGAATAACAGTGCTGCAAAAGCGCCAATGACCCTTCTCGATATTAGTTACCGGGCGAGCCTCTGAAAGATACCTGGGAATTTAGCATACGTACAGGACCCGAGCGGCGAAACCGCTGATAACTATCACCTTATCTCGTCTTTCCATCATCACCGGATAGACCATGAAGGTGGGAAGGAGAACCAGAGCGCTTTCAACGACGAGGTTCACTCCGGCGAATGCTTCCCAGAAGGAGAGTTGGTCTATGCATTGGGCCCCCAGGACTTCCCAGACGTAGGGGGAATGGCAGGGAAAGGCGGCCACGAAAAAGGAGGGGACGAAGAATAGAATAATGAAGCCCGCCAGGACTTTAATCAAGATCTGGTGAAGACGGTCCGGCGTGATCTCGTAGAGGAAGACCAGAATTGACGCTTGCACACAGCCAGAGACCAGAACGAGTAATATATCGGCAGAATAAACTGCTTTTTGCAACAACTCTAGCTGATGCGATGGTAGTGAGTCCTGATGCTTCCCAATTCCGTTGGGTACAGCAAGAGACAATGAAATTGTGAAGCCGATGCTAAAACTCTGGATGGATTATTATATTAGCATGCCTGCTCTATGGAAGAAGTTTAAGCGATTCTTACTATCGCAAGAAATAGTGCAATATCTTCTCTATTGCGCTTTTTTGGAATAATGGACGTCAGGGTAAACTTGATACCGACCGCGATGATAACGGAAGCTGCCATAATCCAGGTCAGTAAGCTGACTACAGGTCCAAGGTTAGATGCCGTGATAGCTTCACGCTTGTCCATTTTTCTTTCCACTTGGGGCAGATCTCTAGCATTGAAAGTGGGGAAAGCGTCGTGTGGAGTAAAAGGAGAACAAGGGTAAGACGAACTTTTATGGCATGGCTCCGGGACTTGTTACTTTCATCATGTTCGAAACAAGAGGTTAGCAAGGCTGTCTGTAAGCCTTGGCGGCATCCCAAAAGGATGAACGATCTGTCAATGATATTTTGCAAAAGCCCAGTGTGGTATAATAGACGGGAGGGAAGCAAGGGTCAAAGGTGTAACCCCCGAATGCACATTTTCGATAAGCACACGCACGCACTGTTACGGTCGTAGATCAATTTTACTTAGGTACCAACCCCTATGAACATTGCAGTCAGCCTCATGTAAACCCCTCACATTCATGTTACACAACATCAAGCCCGTCAGACAGACGAGTTGCCTTGGCTTCTACCTAGTTCGTAACCCGCCTCCTTAGACTATCGTGTACGAACAGAGCTCACTAGGTACTTCATGCGGCCCCCGTGATATCTTTGCCTTTTTCGTTCTTCTTCACTTATACACACCGCAAGTGTTGTATCAGCCTGCTTGTCTTCTTCGCATCTTTTGATAGCATTTTCACGGCATAAGCCCTCCACAACCCAATGAACGTCTCTCCTAAAACAGTAACGAATGAGGTGGGGGTCGCACTTGGAGCGACCTTTGACGAGATCCAAGGCTCCACCTACTTAGAAAGAGATTCACGTGGACTTGCACGCCTTGGAAAGTCGCAGGTGTTGAAGGTATCCTCCGAATATCTCAAACATCGTCCGTCACCTGCAATGTTGGATATTTGATAAATACTGGCAAATCTACTGACCCCGGCTGATTGATGTGCTCTTCTAGCGTCGATTCGGGTTTCTTTCTATCTTTGGATTCAGCTGTTGTATCCTTGCAACATGGGAGACGGCATTGGCGTAAATAACGAACGATTCATCATATCTTTGAAGCACCACCCTGCTAACATTAGGATCTCTAGACTTTTTACACAGGCATTCGAGAAGTAAGTGTCTGACCTGAGGTGAAGGAGAACGAAGAGCCTTCTTCACGAACTGACTGTTGAACCACATAGTGGCGGACCAGCTGCTTTGGCGTGGGGTTTTCCGATCGCCTGGATGTGTTCGTTATCCGTTTATCTGTGCTTGGCAGAGATGGCGTCCATGTAAGCTTAACCCTTGAGCAGCTCAAAGTCCCAGTAGAGAACTTATCTTCCAAATGTAGCGCACCCATCTCTGGCGGCCAATACTTTTGGGTTGCGATTCTAGCACCTCGAAAATACAAGCGGTTTTGTGGCTACCTGACAGGTTTCCCCTCCCCCTATTTCCCCTACCCCTTTAGAATCTAACACCAACGGTCTATAGGGTGGCTCACTTCACTTGCGTGGATCGCCACACTCGCTGTGGGCAGCATCTTTACAGGCACGATTATCCAAGGTCTCATCATCTTGAACTACCCACACTATGAGCCCCAGAACTATCACGGGGCGTTCCTCGCTTGGGCCGTAATTGCCGTGTCCATTTTTGTCAACACTGTAATCGCTGGGCTTTTGCCTATCCTCGAGGGAGTTATCCTTTTGATACATGTGTTGGGCTTCATTGCGATACTTATCACACTAGTATATCTATCGCCGCACAGCTCGGCAGAGGACGTTTTCTTCCGCTCTCTGAACGAGGGCAACTGGCCTACCCAAGGCCTTTCGTATTGCGTTGGCTTCATCGGCAACGTAGCAACCTTCGTCGGTGAGTGTTCCTATCTCTTAGAAGAAATAAAGCCAAGTATAACTCACCACAATTGACACACGGATAGGAGCAGATGCAGCTGTTCACGTAGGTACCTACTCGTCTCAACTTGACCTCGAAACCGATTACTGATCTAGATCCTCTTGGATAGATGTCGGAAGAGATAGAGAATGCGGCCATGAACGTACCTCGAGCCATCTTCACCACGGTCATGCTGAATGGCAGTACGGGATGGGCCATGGTGCTTGCCGTATTGTTTTGTCTTGGCGATATCGATTCTGTCATTGTATGTTTCGCTGAATTCCCGTTTCTTATCCCACATCAACGTTTTCCTCATCGGTGTTACAGGATTCTCCGACAGGTTTTCCATTTATTCAAGTCTTTTATAACGGGACAGGCAGAGCTGGAGCTACAATAATGACGGTAATCATCATCGTCATAATTTGGTGTGCTGTTATCGGCTTCGCTGCCACGGCAAGCCGGATGACCTGGTCATTTGCAAGAGACCACGGTCTACCATTTCACCGGTATATCCGAAAGGTTTGTCTTAGGGAATTCTCTTCCTTTCCTTCGCAATTCTAGGATCTTGAGTAACGTGTGGCAAACTTCAGGTCCATTCACGGACGCGAGTCCCAGTAGTAGCAGTCGTGGTGGTGAACCTCATCCCCTGTCTGTTGCATTTGATCTATATTGGCTCATCGACTGCATACAATGACGTTATTTCCATGTCTGTATCTGGCCTCTATGCATCCTACCTCATCCCATGTAGCTTTCTCCTCTGGCGCCGCGTCACCGGACAAATCAAGCCTCATCGCGTAAGCGAAGACCGCGGCGAAGAAATAGATATCGGGCGAGACAGAGGCCCCAACATGCCCCCGCCACTGACTCCCGGAGATAACGGTGATTCTGATGTTGTACTGGAAGAACAGGTACTTGAATGGGGCCCTTGGCGCATACCCGGGCTACTAGGTATCCTAAACAACAGCTTCGCCTGCATTTTCTGCGTGTGGGTGCTCTTCTGGGACTTCTGGCCGCCAGCCATACCCGTAACTGCCGAGAACATGAACTACAGCGTTCTAGTGACAGGCGCGGTCATTATCTTCGCGGTCGCGCGCTACTTTCTTGGAGGCAGCGTGGATTATAAAGGCCCGTTGGTAGACTATGAAGTGAAGGGCTTCACCACCCGTCATAGTTGAAAGAAGTCTTGGAAGGGGGTTACGGACGATGAACTCATGAGGAACACTGTAAATAAAGTCCCCTGCGATTCCTACGATGACTGAAGAGTTTCAACATCAGTCTTGTCTGTCGAGATCTGTGGCGGACTGTTTAAATATTCGCTCAAATAATGCAAGAAGCTGTGATCTCATATTGCTAACATACATGGATTTTTGCCATTGCCACATATCAATACATAGAGAGGTGTCTAACTAAGCCAAAGGTTCACTCTGGAAGGAAACGAAAGCAGACCCAGTACCTCGACCGCAATCAATTTCCCACATATCTCCAACTAACAGAAAGCTTCCAATATCGACGGCTTCACCCCGAACTTAAAGTTTGAACTTGGAAGGGGGAGGAGGGATATCCAATCTCTGTGGGCGGCCCTTAGCTGACCAGTCCTGAAGTCGACGGGTAAAAGGTTCGTTGAAGCTGTCGTGTCGAGCAGTTCCGTCGTCCGACGGTACATTCCACCAGACGGCTTTATCTCCCAGAAAGATGTGCTCCTTGACTGCTGGAATCGAGCCAACTAAATGCTCGTCATCAACCAGACCCATGGCAATGCTAGTCCCGTCTGGTCGGCAGTGGTATTTCATGAAAAGGGGCGTGCCACAACGAGGACACCAACCGCGTATCGCGATATCGGAGTAGTAGGTCAGCTTGATGCCGTCTGTCAGGTCACCGAGCAACGGCTTCGCCCCAGAGGAACTAGCGATATACCATTGAATGTAGTCGTTGTGGAACAGACCGAATGTCAAGAAGGGATTTGCGGCAGCCTTGCGACATTCTCGACAATGGCAGATGGTGACTGATTCGGGTAGCATCTTGCTTTCCAGATGGACCATGCCACATAGACAGGAACCACGCAATAGGATGGGCAATGGACCGTCAGAGAATGGCTTTGGAGTAGGATCCATTGCTCGGAAATCAGCTAAACAAGTTGGGTAGATATTCAAGACTAGAGAGGCGATGATCAAAGTGAAAAATAGGATTACCATTGTAACTTACCTAGAAGATTTCCCCGCCTTATATGTTAGACGGGCTCTACATTTTAACATGGGAAATCGCACTGGTGTTGTTCGTGCATTTTCTATGCGTATTAGCACTGGCTGTCGCCCCCCCTGCCGTTCAGGGGCTGCGTTTTAATGAATAAAAATATTAAGAAAATAAATAATTTATAAAAATGCCAGACCAATACTAGTAAAATACGGTACATAAAAAACGGTTGGCGGGGTTTGGTCATATGGTCGGTCTGCTGTGTAACACTTCGCTGTGTATATTTTACGCCGACCGCGCTCAAAGGGAGGAACGTTCACTTTCACTCGCATCTTGTAGTCTAAACGACTACCTACCTAAACTTCCCTACAACGAATATCATCACACAATGGCTCTGTCTGATAAGATTCCATCGCCACAGGCGACACTGATACCCTTCATCTCGGCCGAAGAGGCTGCTGTGATGGCGTATCCGCCTAATGCCCTTCCAGGTGCTCGCGATGTGGAGACATTTTATGGCTCGATGCGAGTCTATGAATGGGGACCAGCGAACGGAGAGAAGGTCTTGTTCGTTCACGGAGATGCCACTCCTTGCTTGGTCTTCTCTAAGATTGCCCAAGGACTTGTGGATGCGGGATATCGAGTGATGCTTTTTGGTAAGCGGCGCAGCCGAAACCGCGGTCTCGGCCGACAATGAAGATCAAGTGTGAGACTGACTCAGCGGACTCGTCAACTAGATCTCTGGGGTCGAGGATACAGCGACACACCACTCGGCTGCAGGCACGATGTTCGTCTGTTCGCAACCCAGATATTGTTGGCCCTCGTGTCATCGCCGCTATCTTGGGTGGGAAATGGCAACGGCTTCTCCATCGTCGCATTTTCCCTGGGCTGCCCGATCTCCTTGGCATTTGCTGGTGCGTTCCCCGAATCAATCCGATCGTTGGCACTCCTCGGTCCGGCAGGTCTCATTCGCACACTACCGGATGGCTACGAAGACGAACTCATGCATCAGCCCGAACTTGCCCCGTCGCAGGAAGCGCTTCGCGAGAAAGTTCGACAGATCCTTGAAGTGGCTCCGTCTGGCCCGGCTTTAGACATCCAACTAGACGAGAAGCGAGTGATTCCGCCAGAAACGGGGCCTTCTCGCGTGGAGAAAACCTTTGACATGGGAGGAATCCTCCAGTGGCAGTTCGATCATCACCAAGGTCATGTCCATTCGTTCCAGGACACTGTCCGGTACGGCCCGCTACGGAATAGGGAGGATCTGTGGGGGAAGGTGTGCGATATTATTGCCGGTCGGACACGACCCGATAGTGCCCTGCATAATTCCAAGCTACTCGTTTTCTTTGGCCGAGACGATGGCGTCGTGGTAGGAACGGAGACCACTGAGGATATCCTGAAGCTGTTACCACCTGGTCATTTGCAGGTCGAATACCTACCAGGAGGGCATGGATTCCCGTATCCAAACAGTGAGAAGATCACTCAAACAATTCTTTCGTTCTGGGGCTCCAAGCTTTCTGTACTGTAGATGTGGCAAAATGGACGGTAAAACAGACTTGTATTTATCATAACACAACGAAATGATATCCTGTTTGTTGAGGGAGCTATATTCAGCATTGGCATACCTCAAGAGACGATTGGTTCACCAGCTAAGCCATCCAGTGCACTGCCTAGGTACTTTCGTGCTATGGCTCCCAATAGAAGTCTTAAGCCACAATTTAACCTACCGTATCTTAGACCTGTCTCGCATCGCTGAAGCCTCCCTCCACTCTCTAGCGCATATATAATTGATTACAGAAAGCATATCATCAGCTGGACACCGTTCCACGTGGCCACCAACACCCATAACCCCGAATCCAGCGGTTGTTTTCCACCATCAAAGTGAAACCCCGAGCTAGCGGCTCGAATAGGTGCCCAATCGGTGATCTCGCGATCTCCTGCATTAAACAGCATCGTCGCACCCCTAGCGCCAAGCCCGGAGGCATGTGCTCTTGGCTCGGCACTACAACGTCGCTGAGCACAACGCGTGCCCCCGGTTTCAGCACCGAGATCAGCGCCTGCAGCATGCGCACCGCATATTTATCTGACCAATTGTGGAAGCGTACCTAGGTAGGTACTCAATAAATATTTCGTCGACTGTCCACCAGTTTCAGCGCATGTGAAAAGTAAACTTCTCCCCAACGAACACAGCCGATAACAGGCCTACTTATCAAACTCGAGACGTTACTTACACACCGGCTTCGCGAACGGGCTGCTCGGTGAAGAAATTGCGGCAGTGCCCTCTCGCCGTCGAATAGGTAAACATATGACGATGCGGGGTGTCTCGTTACACAATGCTATATGAACGTACCGAGATCAAGGAGTTGGGTTTCCCTTATATCGGACCTTGTTAATTGATATCTACACTAAATGATTCGGGTCCTCGACGGCTCCGTTTATTAAAAAAAAACGGATGTCCGGCCCCACTACAAAACGGAGAACAGGCCTACGGGCGCTTACAGCATGGGACGCCCGGCTCTTTAAATTAGTCTGAGGCCCCTGAAATTATCGCACTTGAGATCCCGACAGCACGTGTATCGTCAGTAACGTATATCTGTCCCGTACATGCAGGTGTTGCTGATATTTAATAATATTAATAGCCAAGTTTATAAAAAGTCATAAAGACGTCTCCTCCACGAAAGCCATTTCTTCAATGCGGCGCCTGTCCGGCCGAAGATGCCGGGAAAGAGGAAGGATATTAATACTGGAACCAGAAACAATATAACCGCTACGATGCTTAACTTAACCAAGGCGACCCAGAAAGGAAAGGCGTCGTCAATATCCAGGCGCCTGTTAGCTATATTTACCACAGCTAACGATGCATTGGTGATAGGCAAGGTAGCCCATAGGAGGTAAAAGGCCAGAAAGAGAACATTTAATCGCACGTGCCCAAACACCCTCTTCTCAAGCGAACATCTGGTTCGGCCGAGTAAGATGGGGAAAATGGCCCAGAGTGATATGGGCCACGGGCTCAGGACACTGATAGAGCACATTCCGGCAGAGCGGCTGCGAATGTTAGCTGGAGTGTGCGGTGGGCCAGATTAGGGGTATGTTTGAGGATCCAGGAGGACTCACCCGTCAACTTGGCACAGACTACCGATAAACATAATGAACATGTTCACAGCATCAACATATACTAGCACCAGCATCGCACAGCATGGGAGAAGAAGAGTGACCAAGTACAGATAATCGTCTTTTGATCTTTGAATCGTCCAATATCGGACGGACTGCTCATAGTATTGTTCTTGTCGTACTAGAGCGCGCTGCTCGCGTGATCAGCATTACTAATTCTCAAGACAGACATCAGGGGTGCCAGAGCATGACGTACCCTATATGAGTCGCTATATTCGAGTTCTCTTCGTATTTCAGCTATCATGCGGGGCGCCTGTGTGTCCATGTTGTTAGCGATAGAATACTTTCGGACCAGTTCTACAGTGTTGACAATAGGCAGCTAGGATTTCGGCAAAGGAAGAATGCGTATCCAACCACAGATAGTCAGCTACATTCTTGGGAGTAGGAAAATGAAAAGCTAACCGAAGAGAGTTCCCTCTGCCGAGCCATATTAGATGCTCCCCGCTGCGTCTCGTGTGCCTGGAAAAGCAACTCCAAGGGACCGGGCTCTGTTATATCCCGCGTAGCAGCGGCTGCAGGATAATCCTCTTCACCGGCGCTCTTTTTCATGGCCACAACCACGGGCTCGTACTGCAGCGGCAAAAGCGCATATAAGAATCCTGTGAGTACACCATGGATGACCACGTCTAGAATAGCCGCGCAGAGCCACACGATACCGCATACTTTCGTGAACCGCGCCCAATCTGCATAGGCAGCAAGAGCGTCGTCTGGGCTAAGTGAATCCGGGAGGTCGAGACTTGATGACGGAGCGGCGGCGACCACGGCTTCGGCGTTGAAGGGAACGAAATCTATCAGGGTATTCCTAAGGGCCAGGGCCACTGATACAGGAATAACACCAATGATGGTCGATGCCATGATGCCGGGTGCTTTCCTACGTATGTCATTGACGTTGCGGTCATACAGCAGAAAGGCACGCCCAAGGCGGACTAGATGGAGAACCACGGCAACGACGTATAGTGCTAGGATTGCGGGTCCGGGCCAGTAGGCTGGCCCGGGTTGGTGCAAGCGGGAATTGAGAATAGCCAACCGCCGGCCCCTCTCATACACATGCTCTGGCGGACGTCTTAAAAACTGGTCTTCTGAGAGGTCCTCCTCGGGAAGCCATGGGTTTACGGATAGGAGCATGACTGGAAATAATGTTATGTTGATGGCAATCAGGGCAAACAGTAAGGGGTAGGTAAGCCAGAAGAGCAGGCCTCGGCGCCATGCTTCAAGAACCCATTTTGAGGCCATTTTGGCTGATTTTTTAAGCAGTGTGATTCTTTCAGATATGGGAACAGGTGTCCAGTCTGATATAGGTGCATATATCACGTGGTAAGGGTGCAAATTGTAACAGATCAGACTGCGAAGTTGGGGGCCAAATAGGAGGGCAAGCGGGGTCTTCTCCAGCCAGGGGGGGCCTGATTTAGGTAAGTATGTGCTATTCAGGACTTGAATCATCACTGCCTCAACGTATTCCCAAAGGAGAATACTTCACACCAAGATGCTGTGCGCAAGATGCGAGAGTTTTGATATCCAGGCTTTCAGGTCGGACACCTTTCCCTATCGCGGGTTTCCCCTATCCGCCGTAGCTCACTCCGCCCAAAGCGGTTGCTCTTTTTGCAGCCTCCTTCTCGATCACCTGAGACTCGTGGAGTCCCGAGTCAGCCTCCACCCCGAGGAACTCTCGTGGCTTGCACGGCAAATTTCTCGGCCACCATGGGTTCAACTTAGTCTCGAGACAGATACGACTACAGTTGATCTTGAGGGCGGCGATAGATGGGGCGTCGTCAAGATGAATGCCTTTGTGGCGTTTCGTAGGCCGGGATTTACTTCCCTTGAAGAAATCCAGGACATTTCATTACGAATGAACGTCGCTGCTAATCCAGGTGAGTGATGGTCTTTTGCCTGGAAATGTTGTAATTGCTACTGAGGAAGACGACTCGGAGGTATCCAGGCACACCAGCGGCTCGTGACATTACTGGAAAGCTCGTCGTACAGGACGCGCTGACTTTACACATTGCCAAACCCATCCAGGCGTGGCACGATCAATGCTGTGGCACCCACAAGGAATGCAACCAGACACTATCCCGGTGTGGAGCCATTAATGCCGACTACGCTCCCCTTCCAAGCCGCTGCATCAAGGTTAGTTATATTGATAGTCTCCAACAGTATGGCTTCCAGCTATGCGACACGACCGGTCAGTTCGGCCGGTACATTATTCTGAGCCACCGTTGGGCCCCCGAGACATTCGCGTGCCGAACAACGCGAGCCAACTACCTCCAGCGAACCGGAACTGGCTCGACGTGGGACCAGAATCCGACCAGGCTGTTCGTCGAAACATGCATGTTAGCGCATCGTCTCGGAATACCCTTCGTCTGGATTGACTCCCTCTGCATCATCCAAGACGACGCGCGAGACTGGGGCCGGGAGGCCGTTAAGATGGCTGGGTACTACCAGCACGCCTGGATAACGGTGTCCGCGACAACGACGAACCCTGCCACGGGCGGTCTCTTCAGCGACATAGCTACGGAGAACCTACCGCGGGTAAGCCGCCTGCCGTACCGCGACAGGCAGGGCGTGCGAAGGGGTTACTTTTACGTCCAGTGCACGGACGACGCCGAGCTGAACAGAGTGTACCAGCAACATGTCAAGCACAGCGAGCTGTTAACCCGCGGCTGGGTGTACCAAGAGTGGCTGCTGAGCCCGCGCACCGTGGCCTTCACCCCCGCGGGTGTCATCATGGTGTGTTCGGCGTCACCACCGCAGTCTGCCGTGGGGGATCTCGTGCGTAACAGGAGAAGCACGCAGGAGCAGCAGTGGGATTCGGCGGAGCGCGAAAGTCCGGGGGATTTAGTCAACATCGCATTCAAGAACTCCATCAGCCCCAATATGTCCTCTCCCGACGCCATCTTCGAGAGCTGGCGCCGTGCTGTCACGGCGTATTCCGGGTTGGCGCTCACGCATCTCGAGGCAGACCGGCTTGTTGCGCTCTCGGGTGTGGCGTCGGAGTTCGGACAGGCGCTGGGGAGGCACACGCGCAGATGGGACGACAATACGTCGCAAATCGGCGAGGAGGGCGCACTGTTAACAGAACTGACGCCGGCGAGAGGCAGCGTCTCTGATCAGAATCCCGCCGCTCCGTACGTATGTGGACTCTGGCTCGACGACATAGTGCGAGGTCTCCAGTGGGAGCCGACCCAGCCCGAAACCCCTCGACAGCGAGCCCGCGGCCTCCCAACGTGGTCCTGGGCGTCCCTGGCAAGCGTATCGACCAACAGCGAAGGCGCAGCCGTGCTCGGCGGCATGCGCGTAGAATGGGCTGCCGCGCACGAGCCGCGTGAGGACGTCTGCCGCGCGGTAGAGGCGGTGGCTATCCCCGTCGACGAAGAACTCAGGCCGGATTTCGACGCGGATCATGTCAACAGCATTTTCAGTACTAGTACGGGCCCGGCGGAGTATCCCGCTGAGCCGGAGCAGTACGGCAACGCACACCGGTTCATAGCGCTGGCGCTAGCAGGCGTGCTCCTGCCCGTCCACCTGCAAGCATCGTATTTTGAGACGAGCCGGGAGGCCGACGCCGCCGCGACGCTGACCGCCCATGACAGGCCGGACATCGGCAGGGAATGCTGGCGGAGCGTAGCCCGACCCCAAGCGCCGCGGGTCATTACGGGGTGGGCGTTTCTCGAGGATCCCGATCTTTGCTCCCGGGATCCGGGCGACGGGCCTCGGCTTTATAACGATGATGTTTACGCCTTAGTTCTCGGCCGGTTGACTAAGGTCCGTGGGGGTTGGGGCTACGGAAGTCTCTTGGGATATAATACTGTATTTGAAGTTCTGTTTGTTAAGCAGGTTGCTGGCAGGCCGAGGTATAATCCTTGCTTTGAGCGGGTTGGTGTAGGTAGATTGTTTGGTCCAGACGTGGATGTAGATTTTAGGAACTCTCTAGAAACGAGGCTTTGGTTAATGTGACCGTTGTCCAAGTAGGGATTTAAATAAGGGAGACGCCGGGATATGAGAGTATAACATGCCGGGCAAGTATAAGGAGTTTCTCGAACATGTCGCCGAACCCCTATCTCTCTGCTCGTTTGCTGAGGACAATCTACTGGATGGGGATTTATGCTGGGCATATAGAAACTGCATATAACCCAGATACGGCTCTAGCGTGGTAAGCACATCACCGTTGTACCGAATCCATGATCTAGTCTGCCCAGGCGACGGTTCCTGGATTAATTCCCTAGCGGAAAAGAACATTAATATGGCGTTGAAAACGATTCGAGAACTAGTCTCAATCCTTTGGTCATACCCAACTTCAGTCTTCTAACTGGGTAACTTACTGCCCTGATCTTTGCGGCTCGGATGATGCGATGCTAATACTGTGTTTCTCACGAACAGTTATAAACCTAAGGGTTTACCAAGTCCCGTGTATATACAGGAGGTCAGCACAAAGGGGCCTCCTATCTAGACCCCAAAGGTTACCACCAGGTCCGTGGCCCTACACAGGTGGTAAAGGCTAAGTTCCTGACAAGCATATTGGCCTCACTCCTAAGTGGCGTCGACTAAGTGAGTGCCTCATATGAAGCCACCAACCAGAGTCGACACATGTCAGCCACCAGACTCCTGGTCATTTCAGATGAAACACTGCTAAGCCTCACGATACACAGCCTGTCTGCTTACTTTAGTCTATTCTACGAATTGCCATTAAGATTCTGCTTTCCAACAGGCGCGCGCGTAGAAGTGAAGCAATATTTCCAAGCCACGATGCACTGTGCCTCAAGTCCCTTTCCGTATCTCAGGGGATATATGTAGGTAGTTTATTCTATGCGTGTCTATAGTCCAATGAAGAGTCACTCTCAAACTACGCAATATTATCTGTGCCAATTACTCCGGTAGAAGCGTAGACTCGTTATGCAAACTAAGGCATCGCTATAACCTTTGATTTTTCAGTTGTGGATCTTTAAATCTCCCAATGTCGAGTAGTAGCAATCCACTCAAGCGCAGAAGAGCCGGATCGTCCCCGAAGCCGCCGAGAGCAAAAAGAAACACTAAAAGTTCGAGCATCACGACATATAGGGATCCAGTCTACGAGCGTCTTGACCCATCCAGACGTCAAATTCGACTTCTCCGACCTACATGGCGTACACGATATACAAGCAGCACATTGGGATACACCATTGAGACTGTGAGCTTGGACGATGACATTGATTTCGTTGCGTTATCGTATGTTTGGGGCGATGAGAGTATCACCAAGGATATCTTAGGTACCTAAATGGACGTCGTCGAGCAATCACCACAAATCTAGCATCGGCGTTACTACACCTTAATAAATATTCCCTGGTCTCTGAATACGTAGTTCCAGCAAAAAACGGCACATCCTCCGAGACAAATTCAGACGACGAGTTTGAAGAATACGACAAATCCACAAGAGATGATGACGATGAAGCTTACTACGAGCATGTCGCAGGAAGCTTCAAAACCGTAATGCTTTACAATGAGGAATTACGTCTCTCTGTTAGTTTCGCGACCACTCTCTTGTGGGTTGATGCTCTTTGCATTAATCAAGGCGACTTGTCAGAAAGGAGTCAACAGATCCAGCTAATGGGCGACATCTATGGAAAGGCTGAAGGGGTATTTTCTTGGATTGACTCTTCTGGAGGAAAGAATATCAATCTAGCATTAAAAGGACTCCGAGAACTTAGCCCGGACCTACGGTCCCATTCGGATTTAAGCTGGATGTACCTACACCCGGAGCTCTGCGTCTTGGATAATAGCAATGGCCGTATAGGAAACAAATATTGGGATGCTTTCCGAGAATTTGAAAACTCGGAGTACTTCCAGCGTTTATGGATATTTCAAGAGTTGTGGATAGGCTGTGAAAGAGTTCTTTTCATAAGCGACGACGAGTGTCTCCCTCTAGTCTCACTTCTACATTACTGCACGTGGGCGGATGATATGCACAGAAAGCCATTGAATCAAACGCCACCGCGCATCATGAGCCCAGATCTTTGGTATAGGCTATATCGCCAAATTCCTCGTTTTGAATATCAATATTCCAATCTCTCCCCAATGGTAGAAGGCGTCGGGTTCGATATCGCTAGATTTCTTTCCATTACCCGCATGTGTCGTTGCAAGGATGCTCGAGACAAGGTGTACGGATTGCTCGGCGTTTTCAAGATGGAAATATCGCCAGATTACGAGAAGGCCGTGGAAGACGTCTACGTCGATTGGGCAACAGACCCAATCCTGAATATCCCACCTACGACACTCTTACTACTCTCGGGAATCGGCAATTATCCTCGATCGGATGAAAGGGTCCTTCACTCCTGGGTGCCTGACCTCGAGTTTCTGAATGATCAGCTTGCCTTAGTTAAATATAAGGACTATCCAAAACTACCAGTGGATTTACAGGAACACCCAACCCATTTCCGGTCTATAGTGTCAAGGACCAAAGAGATCACCTGTTTCGGCGTCCAAGACTCCGAAGTGAGCAAAGTTTGCACCGAAGGCCTTAGTCCCACTGATGAACAGGCTTGTTTTGAAGTCCGAGTATGGCTGTCATGGCTTACCATATTAAAGTATCTTACAAACAACAAGGCTTACCTTCTAAGCGACCCGGACCTTAATAAGTGTAATAAGTTCCGAGATTTTATAAAAACTCTTGTTTACATTAGCCGGGGTCCTGAGGCTGACGTCTTGAACTCGAGAGGAGACAGCGACTTCATCCTACTGGATCTCATTGATAGATTTTCTACTTCGACTCTATTCAGACAGCTGCTTATCCAAACTCATGTGGCTATAACAAGGTTGGAGGAATTAAGGCAAAGCCAATATCAACCTATACTTAAGTCAAATTTGGACATGTGGAAGATGTGGATAGACATGTGGGAGATGAGGGCGTTCAATGTTGAGAAATATGACGAACCTGATATGGAATTGGATTCCTATCTTTCCGCAACTTTGTTTGGGCAGGTAGTTTTTCACACATCTAGCGGGCTCATAGGGGTCGGACCCCCAGGTATGATGGCAACAGACAAAGTGTATTTGATTCATGGATTACGTTTGCCAGTATTGTTGCGGGAGGTGGATGGGAAATTGGCCAATGTTGGAGCATGCTATATCCATGGTATTTCTGACGAGGCAAGTTTGGAAATCCTCAAGGAGAAGGAGAATGATGTGCAGGAAATCAGCATTGTATAATTAGGTACCTCACAGGTAGCATCAAAGCTATATGCTATTCATTTGATCGTTTTATTTCCTATTTGGAAAACACCACCAGACGTGATCTCGGGTGTACTCGTGAGCTCTCCAGCTCGCACTTGCGGGTACTTGCCACACTTGCAATGTAAAGTATTATCCCTTTATATCTGAATAGGGGCTGAAAACTTCTGCTGCTAGTTATAGCTGCGATGCCTAGGCATATTTCCTAAGCTGAAGGAACAATCTTATATATCGCGCCTGATGCTGTTGCTTGGGTTCGAATTAAGCGCGAGTCTACGGCCCCCTAGCTAAATTGCTACGCATCTATGAACAGTGAAAGGGAGATAGGGGCGCAGTGATTATCGGTGAGTTTCGGAATCTTTATTCCGGCCTCATACACTAAATATTTATGTTATTCACTAAGATCACCCTTACACAGCCTCTCCGCCGCATGTCTGCGTGGGGGTGCAAGAGATTCGACCATCACCTGTCCCGATACTTTGCCGAAACGTTTAACTCACATTAGATACCAGCATATTTCCTAAGAACTTCCATGGCAGCAGGGCATTCCGACCAGGTGTACCAAGTCTGCCTGAATACCATATTGATTTCTTGCGGGGAGCCAGGTGAGTACACGGCAGGGTAAGCCGCAGCCCAGCGCTCCGGCACATTCAGAGCGGGCCAATAATGCTTGTTCTTCTTCTCTACACACCCCACGAGCGTCTTGATTTGGCCCTCCAGGTCGGCGATGAGATCGGTCCAATCGGCCCGCTCGACGATATCCCGGCGCTTGTACAACGCGTCGCTGATGGCTTCCTCGCGCACCCACTCCATCTTCTTGTCGTAGCTGACATCGCTGTTGCCGGGCTTCTTGGACTCCCGCTCTAGCGCCTGCAGGTCTAGCAGGAGGCGGATCTTCAGGTTCGTCAAGCAGACGAGCATGCTCAGGTCGTACACCTTTTCGGCGTACTCGTCGACGCGCTCGAATACGTCTTCGTCGTGGAGGTTCAAGAAGGGGCTCTCCGGGTTGCCCCACTTATAGTCGCTGGCGGCGCCCACGGTGGCGTACCACTTGATGAAATCGTAGGCCTCTTGGTCCCTGCCAAGGCGCAGGAAGAGCCCCGGGACCTGGCCGCGCACGCCCTGGTTGTCGCCGGGGTTCAGCTGCAGCATCTCGAGGCTGTGGTCCAGGGCGGTCTCGACGGCCACGCCGGTCTTGATGTTCAGCAGAGCGGCGGTGAGCGCGAGGCGGCTCTGCATGTAGGAGCGGGTCGGCTGGAATAACCAGAACTGGCCCCGCGCCGTCTCGAATGGGTTCTCGGGCATCTGTGCGTCGCCAGGTGTGGCGCGCAAAGCCGCTTCTTCCTTGGCAAGGTCCTCGCGCGCGCCCTTCACGATGTTGCAGGACGACTTGTGACGCGGCCGGTCGGCCTTTTGGTGGGCGACGCTGCAGTACAGGATTGCATGGCACCCACTGCACTTGAGCTGATTGTCACGGAATATGCAGCCAGGTGCGGAACAGAGGCCCCAGCGAAGACCGAGGTTCCATCGGTTCGAGAGTCCATTGGGTGCTGGTGGCAAATCCATGTTGATTGGTATTGGGTAATATGTTTCCCGGTTGATATCCGATGTGTACGTTAACTTCAAAACGTATATTAGACTCAAAAGTCTGGTAGAATCTAGATTAGAACGTTGAATTTGTTATTGATATCTAAAATTTTTATACCACTCACTATCGGTTCGATGCCAGCTGTGAGATTAATAATTATGACGTAGGCGGCGGGCCTCGTCGATAATATACTTTTTTCTTTCTAATTATATTTATCTTAATATTATTAGATTTTAAAATGATCCTCTGAAAAAATAATATAATTTATTATTATAAAAATTTTAGAAATTAGCTAGTTATTTTTAACTTAAAAATTTATTTGTATATAAACTATATAATTAAAATTAAATTATTTTTTAATTAAATTTATTTAAACTTATTTTAAATATTTTTAAATATTTTATATATAGTTAAATATTTCTTTTAAACTGCTTAATTTAAAACTAAATTTAATATTATAATTTTAAATTTATAACTTTAATTATTTCTTTTTAAAATTATATTTATAATTTTTTTTTTTAATATAAATTTCCAGCTTATTATAATAAAAGTTCTAGATTTTTTTATATTAATTTTTTATATTTTATATTAAGTTACTTTTAAATATAATAAATATTTTACTAATTATAATTATTAATTTCTAAATATATTTTAAAAATTAACCTTATAATTTATTTAAAACTTTATTTATTATTTTTAAATTATTTTTTATTTAATTTATTAAAATTAATAACTTATTTTTAATTATTTAAAATATAGTTTTTTAATTTTTATAAATAAATTATATTAATTAACTTTTTTTTCTAGTAAATTTAAACTTATTAAAATTTATATTAACTTTATTATTTTAATTTTTATTAATTTTAAAATCTTATTAAAATAATTTATATTTATTTTTTATAAATTTATTAATTTCAATAATTATTTTTTTAAATAATATTATTAAATTTTAATTCTTATTTATATTTTAATTAATATTAACTTATATTATTTATTATAATAATTTAAATTTTTTATTTTTAATTTTTTAATTTTTATTAATTTTATAAGTGTTAATAATATTAAATTTTTATTATATAGATTTAATTTTTTTATTTTTAAATTTAGTTAATTTATTTATTATTTTTTTAATATAATTTAATAATTATTAATTTATAGTTATTAAATCTTATTTTTTTTTATTTTTTAGTTACTTTTTATAAATATCTTAGTATTTAAAAATAATAATAATTTTTAAGGTTTAAATTAATATTATTAGTATTTTATTTAAATATATTTCTCCTTATAATGATATAAAAAATACTGGTTTTTTTAAATTATTTATATGTTTTTATTTTTAAAAAAAAATATTTTATAATATATATTTATATTTATATTTTTTAAATTATTTTTAAAGTATTATATATATATTATATTTAATATATTATATTATTTTAATTATTATAATTAAAAGTAATTAATTATTTATTAATTTAATAATTAATTATAAGAAACTTTATAACTTTAATATTTTTTATTTAAGATTAAAAAAATTAATTTTAACTTTAATTTAATTTTTAATAATTTAAATATATTTAAAATTTAATTAAATTAACGTTTTTATAATATGTTATTATTTATATATTTTGGTTTTAATAAATTTATTTTAATGTTTATATAGAAATTTAATATTAATTAATATTTTTATAAACGGTTTTAATTAATATTTATATATATAATAATTATTATTAAATAAAAGTTAATTTACTTTAATTTTAATATATATTATTATTTTTATAAATAATTAATAACTTTTAAATACTAAATATTTCTTATTCTTATTCGGTTAAAATTACGGAATTATTTTACCTTTTAATTTAAATTAAAATTATTTATTATTTGGTTTAATAACCTTTTATTTAGCAGATTTAAAAATATAATAAATATAATTAAAGTTTATTTCTTTTTAAATAATAATACATTTTACTAAATATATTAAAATTTATTTTTATAATATATTTTAATTTTATTATAATGTTTTATTAATATTAAAATTAATAAATCTTATATTATTAAATAAGTTATTTTATTTATTATTATTTAATTAACTAATATTTATTAAATTAAAATTAATAAAGTTAGGTTTTTTTATAATTAAGTTATTTAGGTTTTTTATATTTTTTTTATTATTTATATTTTTTATAATTTATAAGGTTTTTTTTTTATTTAATATATATTAATTTCTTTTATTATTAATTAATTTAGGATTTATTATATTTAGAATTTTTTTATTAATTTTGTTAATTATTTTAATAATATAATCTATTATTTTTTTTTGTTTTATTTTATAATATTTTCGTTTAACTTTTAATTTCTTATAACTTTTTAAATGTTTACGTTTTTATTTTAATTTTATATTTAAGATTTTATTTTTATTTATTATATTATTAATATTTAAAGATTTATTTAAATATGTTTATTATTAATAATATATTTATTATAAGATAATATTAATAAAATTATATTAAAAGTGTTAAAAATAATATTTATTTTATATATTTCGATTTTATAATAATGTTTATTATTTTAATTTTAATTATAAATAAATCAAGTAATTTTTTTAATTAAATTTAATATAAAAAATATTTAATTTAATATTAAAAATATTTTAATTACTTTTTTAACTTAAAAATAAATATTAAAAATACTTAATTTTAATAAAAACACATATTTTTAATAACTTTTTCCACTTATAAAAATAGTTATAATTTAGTGGGTATATTATAAAAAAATACTAATGGATTATTTAGTAATTTTTTAAGAATTAATTTTATATATAAATTAAATAAAATATTATTAACAATTAATATACCTTTTTTATTAATTTTTTTTCTTTATTAAAATTACTATTTAAAAAAAACTTATTTTATTATTTATACTTTTAATATTTTTCCTTTTTTTTTAATTTTAATTTTTTTATAAATAATATTTATAAAAAAGAAATCCTTTAGTTACTATATTTTTTTAACTATTTAACTAATAATATTATTAAACCATTTTTCCCGCTTACTTATAAATCCTATAAATCTTTAAAATAACTATTTTTTTTTATTATTAGTTAAAAAAGTTTTATATTAGCTTTAAAATTATTAACTTTAAATTAACTTTTTTTAACTTTTTAAATAAAAACTTTAAATTTAAATTTAGATTTTTTAAATTTAATTTAACTAATAAATTATCTTATTAATTTAAATAACTAAATTTTTTTTATTTAATTTTATATTTTATTAAATTTTAAATAAATAACTTTAAATTATTAATATAAACTTTTTATAAACGTTTTTAAATAATAAAATCTATTATATATATTAACACTTTTAACGTAATTTTAGTTATTTTTTATAATTTTTACTATATAAATATTATTTTTTTTACTTGCTAATTATTATAAAATATTAATAAAAAACTAATTTTTTTAAATTATTAAATTTTATAATTTTAATTTTTTATATATTATTAAACTTAATATTTAATTTAATAAAAATTAATTAATTCTTTTATATTTCCCTTTTTTTTTTTATTATATTTATTTATATTTTATTATATATCTTTTTTTTTTATTTATTTAATTTTTCCTTTTAAATTAATTTATCTATTAAAATCTTTAATTTATTCGCCTTTTTAATTATTTAAATTAATCTAGTTTACCATTTAAATATAATTTAAATAAACATTATATTTATTTTTTTTATTTTTCTTATATTAATTTAATATATTATTATTAAAATCTATTTTAATTATTAATTTAAATTTTTATAATTATTTATTAATATTTATTTATATAATTAAGTTATAAATAATTTTATAAATTACTTAATAAATTTATAATTTTATAAAATATATATTAATTTATATTTAATTTTAATTTTATAATTTTTAAAATATATATTTAAAATCGGTAATTTAAAATAAAATCCATTATCCATATAAACTTATTATAACATTTTAAATATACCTTTAATTTATTAAAATAAATAGATTATATATATTTATTTTATCTTTTTTTTATTAAAGTTTAAACTAAATTTATTAAAATATTTATTTATTAAAAAAATATATTATATATTATTTTTTTTTAGTAAATTAATTAATCCCATATAATTAAATATTATTAAATCTTATAATTATATAACCATTATATTTTATAATTTTATTATAATTAAAACTTTTAAATTAACTTTTTTATAAAAATAATAAAATTAATAATATTTTTTAATATTTAAAAACTAGGTTAATTACTAATAAATCCTAATTAAATTATATATAATAATTATAACCACGTAATATCTATAACTATTATAAATTTATTTTATAACTATTAAAATTTTTTTTAATATAAAGTATTTAAATAATTTTTTATTTTGTTTAATTTTATATAATATTTTTTATTAAATTTAAAATTTAATTATTTATTTTATTATTTATTAATAAGTTACTTTATTTTAATTTATAATTATTATAAACCTAATTATTAAATATTAAACAATATTTTTATATTAAAAATATTTATATTTTATAATTAATTTATTATTTCTCCGATTTATTATTATATTTATAAAAATATTAATAATTTTAAAGGTTTAAAATAAAGTAATTAAATAATTATTCCCGGTTTTATTTTAATTAAACTAGTTTAAATAATTTTATATTATATTTATTATTACATTATTTATTTAAATTTTAGTAACTTTTAAAATAATAAAAAAAAGTTTCTTTAAATTAAAACACTTTAAAAGTTAATATATTAGTTTTAATAATTAAAAAAATTTATTTATAATTTTAATTATTTTTAATATATTTAGTTAATATTATATAATAATTTAATATTTTCTTAATTATTTTAACCAAGTTATAACTTAATTTTTTATATTTAATTTATAATTAAATATATTTAATAGGTTTAAATAATTTATATATATTATAATTAAAAAAGGGAAATTAATAATTATTTATTTATATTTTATTAATATTTTTACTAATATAAATATTTCTTATTTTTTTATTTAATACCAAGTTTTTAAATTTAATAAATTAAATAAAAAAAATATAATTATATTTATTAAAAACATTATATTATTATTAATTACTATTTTTATAAAATAACCATTTAATTAAAATAAAATACTTTTTATTTTAATTTTAAATATATTTATTATTAAATAAAATTACTTAATTAATTTTAGATTCTTAATTATTTAATTTTAAATTTCTTTATATAAAATAATAAATATTTTTTATTAATTTTTTTTTTATTAAAATAATTTCAGGATTATTTTATATTATATTAATATTTTTCTTTTTAATGTTAACTTTTATATTAATTTTTAATATAATATTTTTAATATTAATTTTAAATTTATTTTTCCTAAAAGCTATATTTTTAAATAAAGTAACAAATAAAAGAATTTTTTTAATTCCTTAATATTTTTTAAATAATTCTTCTTTTTAATTTATTAAATAAATTAATTATAATGTTTTATTAATAAATAAATCTTTTCTTAATTTAACTTAAATTTAAGTGTTTTAATTAAGTTAATAAATAAAACTATTTTTTATAATATTAATTTTAATTTTATAAATTTAATTTTAAGAAAATAATAATAATATAAGAAATTAAATATTTTATTATAAATTTTTATTAATATATTATAATTATCTATAAAAATATTAAATAAAATTCTTTATTTTAAGTGGTGTTTTAATAATAATAAAATAAATGGGTTTAAACTTTTTAATAATAATAATTATTTTTTAAATTTAAAGTTTTTAAATATATAAAAGGTATAAGGTAATTTTATTATATTTTATAATATTTATATATTTAAATATTATTTATTTAAAGTAATAAATATAATTTAATTTTAATATTTATATATTATTAAAATTACTTAATATTTATAGGCTGTATTTTTTTAAAAAAAATATATTATAATCTCTTTAAATTAAAATATAAAATATTATTTATTAATTATAAATAAATTATTATAATTTAACTATAATTAAATTTATTAACTTAAAATTTATAATTATTTTTTTATCACTTGATTTTTTAAGTGAAAATTAAATATAAACTTTTTAAAGTAATATTTTTAAATAAATTAATTTTACTACCTTTATTTAAAAAAAAATTTATAAGGTAAACTTTTATTTATTTATAATATAAAATAACTATTTAAAATAATATAAAACTATTTTTTTTTAAACTTAATAATATATTTAATTAAATTTATTACTTTTAAATTATTTAATGTTTTTATAAAATAATCTTTTTATATATATAATAATTATTTTATTTAATTTTATTAATTAAATATTTATACCGTTTTATTAATTTATAATTTTAAATTAATAAACTAATTATTAATTATTTTTTGTAATTTATTATTTAAGGATTTTTATTATAATTATTAATTTATTTAAAATTATTTTAAATTTAATTAATATAAAGTATTATTTATTAATTAAATCTAAATATTTATAATTAGAATTTAATATATATTTTATTAACTTAATTAAAATTAAATACTTATATATATTATTATTTTTATTAAATAGTTATTAATAATATTAAAATTAATTTTAAATAACTTATTATAATTAATAACTTTTAATATTAATTATTTATTATTTTTATTATTTAAAGTTAATATTATTTATTTTTTATTATTATAAATATTTATATATTATAATAATATTATATTTTTATTTTTTAATAATTTTTAATATTAAGTAAATAATATATTTTTTATTTAAATTTAGTTATTATAAAAAAGTTTATAAAATATAAATAATATTAATTTTATATTTTTTAATAATTTTATATATATTTTTAATTAATTATTTAAGTTAAATAATATATATATTTTTACTTTTTAACTTATATTTTTTAGTGTAATAAATAAAAATATTTAAATTAAAAGTTAATAATTTAATAAGTTTAAATTATATTTTATTATTAATAAATTTAAAAGTTAATTTATAATTTATAAGTTAGTGGATAATAGATTTTATTTAATTAATATTAAAGTAATATTATTAATAAGTAATAATTTTATATTTATTTTTTTTAATTAAGATAATATTAAATGTAATATTTTTTTTTTTAATGTTTTTAAAATATAAATATTAATATTAGTAAATTATATTTACTTTTTTAAGTAATTAATAACTAAATATAATTAATTTAAGTTTTTAATATTATTTTAAGTTTATTTTAAATATAAACTTTTTATTTATTTTTTAATTAATTTTTAATTTTTTAAACCTTAATAATTATTATTATTATAAATTTAATAATATTAATTATTTTTTTAAATATATTTTTATTATTTAAATTATAATTAATTTTTTTATTAGTTAATTTATTATTATTTTTTTAATTTTTTTATTATTTTTTTTATTTAAAGATTTTTAAGTTATTATTTTTTTTTTATATTAATGGTTTTTAATATATAATATATTTAAGTTAGTTTAAAAATGGTAATTATTTAATTAAATATATTTTAATAATATATTTAATGTTTTTAATTTTAATAATGGTTAATTAGTTAATAATAAAATTAATATAAACTTAATTTTAATATAATTATTTTTTTTTAAATAAAATATTATATATTTAGCTTTAATTAATTATATAAACTTATATAATTAATAAAACTTTTTTAATTATAAATAAGAAAATTATATAATATAAAACTAAAACCATATAATTATTTATTATTTTTAATTTATAATTTAAATATATTAATAATAATTTTAATTTTAATTTAACTATATATTAAAAGTTTATAATTTTAAATAATAATTTATAATTTATTAAATATTATTAAATTATATAAAAGTTATTTAAATTAACTTTTTTTATAATATATTTTAATTAAATTTAATTATTATTTTATTTAGTTTATATTAAATATTTATTAATTAATTTATTATTTGGTTTTTTAATTTTTATAATTTAAATTATAATTATAATTAAATAAAGTTTATATTAAATTTTTTTTTTCTTAAAAATAATTAATTTAAATTTATAACCTTTTAATATTAAGCTTATTTTATATATTAACTATGTTTAAATTAAAAATAATTAATCTAAAAATTATTTTTATATTAATTAAAAAAATAAAATAGATTTTAATAACTTTTTAATGTTTAATTAATTATTTAAATTATTTTTATAAATTTAAATAAATATAATATTTATTTTTAATTTTTTTATTTATTAAATTTATAATTATAATTTAATTTTTATTAATTATTATATTAATTTTTTTTTATTAATAATTTTAATTTAAAAAGTTATATATTTAATTTTATTATTAATAATTAATAAAAATATAATAAATTATTTTAATAATTTATTATTAAAATTTTTTTTTTAAATAAATTAACTTAGCGTTGTTTTTTATTTATAGTTATTATAATTAATTTAAATTTAATAATTATAATATAAATATTTACTTTTTTAATTTTTAAAATATATTTTTTATTATTTTTAATTAAAAAAACCGGTTAATTTATTTTTTAAATTTATATTTATATAATATATATAAATAATAAACTTTTTTATTATAATTTCTTCGGTTAATTTAACTTATTATAAATCTATTATAAATATTTTTTTTTTTATAAAAAAATTATATTTTAAATCACTTAATAATAATTTTTTATATTTAATTAATTTTTAAATTTATATTTATTTTAAATAAAACCACTATTTATAATTATAATTAAAAAAAATATATTTATTAATTATATAATTATAATAAATAATTAATTAATTTAAAAGTTTTTATAAAACTATATAATTTTTTACTATATATTTTATTTTATTATAATTATAATATATAATTATATTATTATATTTTTTATAATTACTTTTATTTTTATTTTAATTTTATATTTATAAACTTAAATTTTATTTTATATTTTATTAATTTTATAAATATAGTAATTTATAAAATATATTTTATAATATTTAATATTATTATTTTATATTTTAATAATATTTTTACTATTTTTATAATTAAATATATACACTTATAAATTAATAAAATAATTATATTATTATTATAATAAAAATAATATAAAATATTAACACTTAATATACTAAAAATATAAAACAATAAAAAAATAAAATATCTTTAAAAACTTAATTAATTTAATTTTAAATAAATTTATTTAATATATTTATATTTAAAATTTTAAATATTAATCCCATTTTTTATATAATTTTTTTATTTAACATTTAAAATTAACTATATAAATTAAATTATAAATTTATAAATTTAACTTTTTTATTTTATTATATTATTATATTTATAATAATTTTTATTATATTTTAATATATATATTTTTTTATAAATTTATATATTTAACTTATTTTTTTATTAAATACTAACTATATTTTAATTAAATTTTATAATATTTAATTTTTAAGTATTATATAACCTCTTATATTAAAATATTAATATATTTAATTTTAAAAAATCTTTAACTAACTTTTTATTATATATTTAGTAAAATTATTTATATATTAAAAATATATTAAAATTAACTTTTTAATTTTACGTTTAAAATAATTAATTTAAAATATTAATTCTAAATTATAACTTTTTATTATTATAAGAAACTATTATTTAAAAAAAATTTTTAATTTCTTTTATTTCTTTTAATTTAATTTAAATAAATTTAAATATTAAATTTAAATATCTTCTTTTAATTTATAATTAAAATAAACTAATTATTATTAATTTTTATTTTTATTAATTATTAAATTAAAAAAGTTATTTATTATAAAAAACTTTATATTATAAATATATTTTTTTAATAACTTTTTTAATACTTTAATAAAAATAAAGTTTAATTTTTTTATAATAATAAAAAATTATCTTATAATAATAACTAATATTAAATTTAAAAGTTAATTTATATTATTTAATATATTTAATTTAATTAAAATAACTTTTAATTTTAATTTTTTTAAACTTTTTTTTAATTTTAACTTTTTTAGCTTTTTAATTAACATTTTAATTTTTAATATTTTATTTATAATTTTTAAAAGTTTAATTTAAAATATTTTTAAAATAAGTTTTAAATTTATATTATATATTAAATCTTTTATTAAAAAATTCTTTAATTATTTTATAATTATTATAATTTAATTATTTTTAATTTATAATAAATTAAATAATAAATTAACATAAATTATTATAATAAAAATAACTAATTTTAATATTTAATAATTAATTTAAATTTAATTTTATATATATAATAAATTAATTTTAAAATTAATTTTTAAATTTTTATATTTTATAATAAAAATAAATTAATTTTAAATTTCTTTAAAAAAATATATTAATAAATAAAATCTATAAAATCGAAATAATTTTATAATTAATTTAAAATTTAAATATATTTTTATAATTAAAATAATTTAAATTAAGAATTTTTAAAAAAAATATATTAATAAATTAATTTTATAAAATAATTAAAATTTAATATTATAATTTAAACTAAAAAAATATACATTATTTTTATATTATAATTAAAATTAAATTATTATAATAATTTTATATTTTAACATTAAAATTAAATAAAATATATAATATTATAAATTAATTTAATAATAATTAAATAATAATATATAATATTAATTATAATAAATTTTTATTTAATTTAATTTATAATAATTTATAATTATAATAATTTTATATTAATTAATAATTTTTATATATTTTATATTTTTTAAGTATTAATAATTTCTTATAAATAATATATTAATTTAAAGAAAAAATTCTTTTTTTATATATAATTAATTAATTTAAAATTACTTTTATTAAAATTATAATAAAAAACTAAAAAAACAATAAAATAAAAACTATAACTTTTATTATAATATTAAATCTTAAAATAATCCTTTAAAAAAACAATATAATTTATTATTATAAAAACTTTAAAAACCAACTAACTATTTTTAACTTAAGAATCTATTTATATATAAATTATATAATTAAGGTTAAATCACTTCCTAATCAGGCTTATCTAGGCTTATCTTAGGTGCTCCCAAACACCCTATAATATCTTATTTTTTATCTTATTTATTATTATTTTACCATAAGCATTGTTGCAAAAAGTGGTTAGAAAATCGGTCAACGTTTGTAGGAAATCAAGATTTCATTATTGTATTTCGGAGTAATTTAGAGCACGCACGATCTGACTTAATTCTAGACATACTTATCCACATCTTCAGGCTTGCACTTCTCATACCTGTAGATCCAATCATTCAAATGGTCTAGATCAAGACGTACCTAGGCAGGTATTCAATGACATGTGCCGGCCCATCAGTATCCAACCCCCTACTCCCCGCCAAGCGCCTTATACAACCCCTCCGCCGCGTGTCTGCCCAGCGCCTCCAGGGTCCCCATCCCTAGCATCTCGAGCAGGCTGACCTCGAACCCGAAGCTCAGCCTCCACCACTTGCGCATTTCGATACCGATGAGCGAGTCCATGCCCAGGTCCGCCAGCCCCAGCCCCGTCTTCAGCTCGTCGGCCGGCTGGCCCAGCAAGCCCAGCACCTTGCGCCCGATCTCGCCCGCCAGCAGCGCCGCCGCCTCGTCCGTCCGCAGGACCTCGCGGTCCGCGCGGGCAGACGCGAGGAACGACTTGATGCCGTCGCTCCCGCTGCCGCCCGACCCGCTCGTGTCGGCCGAGGCGTTGCTGTTGTTGTGGTAGGAGGCCATGCGCGGGTCGCGCCGCCAGGGGAGCTGGTTGTTGGGCGAAGTGAGGGGGATCGTGGAGCCCAGGCCGATGACGAAGCTAGACAGGTCGACGTAGCACGGCGCTGCGGCATCCCCTGCCTTAGGCGACGGAGCGGTGACAGCGAGTGACATGGCATCGAGTACCTCCTTGGACCGGATCGTCATGTAGCCCATGGTCTTGAAGTTCCGCAGCATGCGCTCGTCCCTAGACGACACGCCCGTGTCCTCGACGACGCCGACGTCGATGGTAGTCGCGGGCAGGCCGAGGCCGTTGCGGTACCGGGCGAAGGCGTCGAGGAAGACGTTGGCGGCGGCGTAGTTGCTTTGTCCCGGCACACCGAAAACTGCCGTATTGGACGAAAACATTATGAAGAAGTCGAGGGCCATGTCCGCGGTCGCGTCGTGCAGGTTCCGCGAGCCCCGGACCTTGGGCCCCGCCGCCGCGAACCAGTCCTCGTGCGTCATGGCGGCCCAGGTGCGGTCCCGCAGCGCCATGGCCATGTTTACCACGCCCTTAACGGGATATTTAGCCCCGGCGACGGCGGAGGTGACTAGGTCCGAGGACTCGACGCTGCCTTGGAAGATCTGCACGCTGGTGCCCATGGACTCGAGCTCGCGGACGAATTTTTGATCGTCGGACGAGGAACCGGCGCTTCGGGACAGGAATATGAGGTTGCCGGCGCCGTTCTCGGCCATCCAGATGGCGACCTGTCGACCGAGACCGCCTAGTCCGCCAGCCAAGATGTAAGATGCCTCTTGGTTGAACTTGACGGTCTTCACGCGCGCCTCGACAGCAGGAATCAGGCTGACGCTATCCGTGGGCGAGCGCATTTCCACCACGAGCTTGCCGATGTGGGCGCCCTTTTTCATCTCGTTAAATGCATCCGCTACTTGGGAGGCTGTAAAAGCCTTGGCCAATTGGATCGGCCTGATGTAACCCTCGGTGTAATGTTTCATCGCAAGGTCTAGATGTCGTCCAAGGAGGGCAGGTTTGCGGGCAATAATTCGATCCATGTTGACAGCACAATAAGTGCGGTTTTGCGACGAGTCCATCTCAATATTCCCGGCGCTGGTGTGGTCTCCTCCATCAACAATGTCCACCAGCTTGCCAAACTCGGCGACGCAGGACCAGGTATCGCGCAGCAGATCTCCGGAGAGGGTATTTAGTACGACCTCAACACCACAGCCTTTCGTCTCACGCATTACCGCCGTGGCGAAGGATGCGTTCTGTAAGCTGGACAGCTGGCTGCGGGGGAGGTCAAAAGTATCCGCTATGTACCGCTCCTCTTCTTCGGTTTCAACTGTTGCGAATATCTTTGCACCGATCATCTTAGCCACCTGTATAGCTGCAATGCCTACGCTGTTAGCGGCACGGTGAATCAGCACGTACTCTCCCCTCTCCAGTCCGCCGACCTCGATCAGGGAGTGGATGGCGGCGGCATAGGCAAACGGCATCGTTGCGGCATCCTCGAAACTCAACTCGTCGGGGATCTTGATGACGGCACTCTCTTGCTGAATGAGACTACCTAGTAGCTAGAGCCCCATGTCCTATCGCAATTACTCTATCGCCAACCTGCAGCTTCGTGACTTCCGGCCCAATCTGTCGGATAACCCCAGCGGCTTCAACTCCGAATATGGCCTTCTCTACGCCAGCAGTGCCGAGGGCATGGGAAAGGTCCTATATATGTGAGTCAGCATTAGATTCGGAAGGCTAATGATATTGGCATACCTTGTCATTCAAACCCGCAGCGAACACCTCGATCTCAACTTCACGGCCGATAGGGGCTCTAGAGGGATAGCTAGTCCACTTAAGATTGGTCAACCGGCCAGGGGCGTCGATCGCCAAGCGGGCCACGTCGTTAGCCTCGATCGTCAATTGTTCGTCGGCAACAGCGATATGGTGGAAGCGCCCGACGTTGACCTTGCCACCGTCGATGACGTACTCCATCTCAGGGGCCATTGCGTCGCCGTTCCGGCGCTGGTGGAAATGCTCGAAGCTGTCGAGCACCTTGTCATCGGCAAAGTCGGTCTCTGTCTGGCACGTAGCGAAGTCAATGTCGAGCTCGGTGCGAAGATTGCGGGCGAGTCCAATCGACGCAGCGTAGTGCGGGTTTGTGACATTCATGACTGATGAGTGGGTGATCCAGAAGAGGCCGGATCCTTCCAGCCCGACCAGCAATTCTCGGAGGTGGTCGAATGCGTCAGGCGTCATATCCTGAAGGAACGGAGAGTCCTTGTCTAACAAAGCTATGATGTCCCTTCCAGCGGGAACTTCGTCACCTAAGGTAATGCGAGAGACTGTGTACCCCCTAGCAGTGAGCTGTCTGGTGATTGCGCTCACGTCACCAATATTGTCGGCGCTCAGGATGGCGACCTCCTTTGAGGTTATCGTACCGGCCTCAGGCCTGGCAATGATGACGTTAAGATGCAGCGGCTCCTCGGGTTTGGGGGTTACAGTGTCAATGGCTCCAAATCCGGCATCTTTCAGCTGAGCTTCCCAAAGCTGCGCATCTAGATATGGTTCGCCCATGGGATTGTTGGCGGCAGCTCGCCACCAGGAAGGAAGTACTCCAAAGATGAATTTTATCCATTTACATGCCGGCTTGGTCTCATGGAGAAGCAATCTCCCGCGAGGGTGAAGCAGTGATCGGATGCGCTTCAAGCTCTCTGGAATGCTGTCTCCTTGGTGGAGTACATTAGTAGCAATGATGAGGTCGTATTCCCGGCCCTCCGCAAAGTCGTAAAGCTCCAGATCTTTGTTGATGTCCAACGCAGCAAACTCCATGTTGGGCTTGCCCTTGTAGCGTTCTTTCACCTCGGCTATCAAGTTGTTGGAGGCGTCTGTAACGGTGTACTTCGAATAGAACGACTGGAGATTATCTAGATACTTATCCGTGGAGTATCCGGAGCCGGCACCAAGCTCTAGAATACGGAGATTGGGTGTCGTTTGAGCGAGCGTCCGGATGAATGAGCTGTTATCAAATTCGTTGATGAGTGCCGTCAGTTTGGAAAGCAGGTCCTCTTGGCTGAGGATATCCATGGCATCGCTGCTTCCAGATAGAATGTTACTAGCCGCAGCAGTGACTTTCTGAATCGCCAGGGCAACATCCACAGCAGGAGTATCCGAAAGTTCCTTCGCCTTCTCGTTGATAGTCTCGATGAGAGTAGTCTTGTCTAGCTGACCTAGTGGGGATTTCTGTGCAAAATCAGCCTGAGAGTTTATCCATGTCTTGTAGTTCTGTAAGTGAACATGTTCCGGTTCAAACTCTGAAATGACCTGGCGTGAGTAAAGTAGAGCCATCTCAACCATCTCATCTAGAACCGACGCATATTGGCCATGGTCACGCCCTGATCGGAGGAGATCTGTTAGATTGAGCAAATCGATATGTGGAGTTAAGAAGTAGCGGGCGCCCCCATGAGTATCACGTTCGTTTGAATTTCTCAGAACACTGATGGTCGCACCCTTCATACTCATCATGGTCTGTCTGTCTGCTATCAGATCCACGCTGCCGGAGATAGACCCGTCCCCGTTTGGATACCCGAGCACATTGGCTGTCAAGGCGGTAGGACAGCGGATTATGCTGATTTCCCTTATGCTAGTGATGATGTTGATGCCGACATCTCGACTGAGGCCTAGAAGAGATGCAAACGGAACCATTTGGAATGCATTATCAACAGCAGTCGGGTGGATGTGGTAGTCTGACTCTTCGCCTAGTGGGTCGTTGGCGATAGTGGCTGTAGCTGCCCCTGGCTGAGAGGTTGAGCACTTGAGGTCGCTCAAACATCGGAATTCAGGACCGTAATGAAACCCGGCCTTACTAACGACATCAAACCATTTAGAGACGTCTACCTCGCGCGGTAGGTCGGGGACACCCTTGGCAGAACTCAGGGGCTCATCCAAAGGAGCGGCCTTGCCGCTAAAATGCTTAACCCACGAGTGCCCGTTATGAGAGGCGATAGTAAAGTCCCACCATTGACTTTCGCTTGTGCCTGCTGACTTGCGGTGGTGGAAAGTGGTGATAATTTCAACGGGTTTGTTTTCCTGGACGACGAGCGCAGTAGTTGCGCTGATATGTCGAAGCGTAAATCCCAGCTCAACACCAGTTACCTGCCGAATAGCCTCTCCAATCACTAATTATTGTTAGAATATCACACCTAAAGTTGGATTATATAGCTAGAATGTAGATGGGGGGTAGCCCAATCAACGGAAAGCCGACGGCCTGCGAACTCACTGCAACCACCGATGTTAGTTTCGACAATTGAATAGGGGTTTAATATTGAGTCTTTAATCAGGCTGGTGATGCTTACCTTGCTATATATGCTGAGAATGGCATGACTAAATTATGTCAGTTCCCGATTCAGGCTTCGGAATCTTGGACGTGAACGTACCAATATCACTGTTGACAGCATGGTCTCGAACCCAAGGAGCGAAGTCGGGGTGGAATAAGTTGCGCCAAACGGGCTCGATGTCAGTAGACTCAGCGGTCTTCACACCAAGGAGATCATGGTGTCTGAATCGGCGCTCACGCCATTCACGCATCACGCGCGTTTCATGCCAGTAGACACCAGTGTTGGCCCATGGATAGGATGGAAGGTTTGGAAGAGTAATGCCCTCAGGATACAAGGCTTTCAAGTTGACCGGGGCATTCATCGTGTATAGCTTTCCAAAGCCCGTGAGAAGAGACTCTGTGCAGTTCTGGCCACGAAGCATGGACGCAATATAAGGAGACGTATTCGAATGCTCTGTAAGAATCTGTCGAAGAGGTCCAGCTAGAGCTGAGTGTGGTCCTATTTCTATAAAGACGGCGTTCTGACCTACTGGATGGCGTGTGATGGCAGTCACGGCATCATTGAACAAGACAGGAGACTCCAAGTTCTTTTGCCAGTACCGGGCGCCGAGGGTGTCGTTCTTCCCCAATATTCTACCCTCGACGGATGAGAAGAACGGCTTGACGGGCGTCTTGCCGAGAACAGTAGGGCCAACAAGTTTGAAGTATATCTCGCCAATCTCGGTCATGTGGTGCGAATGATAGGCCTTGTCGACTTTCAGGAGCCTAGCCAATACTTCGGGCTTGGCCTTGGTGATAGCAGCGACCACCTCTTCGACCTTGGACGCATCCCCGGAGATTGTGACACTCCGGGGAGAGTTCTCGCACGCAACAGTGGCACCAGGGACGAGAAACTCGTCGACATCTTTCCAACCCATGCCGATCGCGGCCATAGCCCCTGCCTTAGTCTGTTCTTTAGCGACGGCGCCCCTTTGGTACGAAGCGACAATTGCCTCGCGGGCCGAGAGGGCACCCGATGCATAAGCACCAGCAATTTCGCCCGAGGAATGGCCAACAACCGCGCTGGGCTCAATTCCAACAGCTTTGAAGGCATCAACGAGAGCAATTTGTATCGCGGTACAGAGTGGTTGAGATAGCTCAGCTTGACCTAGCCGGCTGGTCTTGGCAGGCTTTCTCAATTCACCCTCAATGGTCCACGAGGGACCATCCTGTCCTAGACTTTTAAGGTGTGCGTCCATAGCCTTGATACTTGCCTTGAAAGTTTTATTGGTCTTTATCAAGTCTCGGCCCATTTGCGGCCATTGAGCTCCTTGTCCTGTAAAGACCATGACAACATTGGGCGGAGACTTGAGCTTGGCGTGAGATGAAGGGATTCCGGGCTTCTCTCGGGTGGCGACGATGAAAGCGCGGTTACTCAAGTGTTGACGCTTGTTCGCAAGCGTATATGCAACGTCTTCAATACGCTCAGGGTATCTGGTTAGATATTCATTGTACCTGTCCATCATCAGGGTTAGGGACTCTGAAGAGTTCGCGGAGAAGACAAGAAGCTGGGGATTATCTCCCGATTCTTGAAGCTCGGGTGAGGCACTGAATGAACTGGCAGAGTCAACGATGACGTGAGCATTGGCGCCGCCGACGCCAAAGTTGTTGATGCTGATACGCTCTGTACGACCTTCTGGCCAAGCCGTCGGCTCGACAGGAACTGTGAGATTGTACTTCTCGAAGGGAATCTCCGGATTTGGCTTGTTGAATTTGATGTTAGGGGGAATTGTCTTATTTTCCAAGGCCATGGCAGCCTTGATTAGCGCCGTCAGTCCCGAAGCACCTTCCGAGTGTCCCATATTCGCCTTGACGGAGCCGATGTAGACACCGGCATCGCTTCCAAAGACGGACCCAACAGCAGTAGTTTCCATACGATCTCCTGTTGGCGTTCCTGTGCCATGACACTGAAGTAAGAGGTTAGGACATTGTTCGAATAAACTCCCCTATATGGTAGTCGATGGGCTGATTGACATACCTCGATAAAAGGAGTATCAGTAGGGTCCTGTATTCCCGCAATTCTATACGTCTGTCTGATAAGGTTTTGCTGAGCCTTTATATCAGGTGATGTTATACCAGCAGACCTGCCATTGTGGTTCGTAGCAACCCCTCGAATGACTGCGCGAACGGGATTGCCGTCGCGGAGAGCAGCGCTAAGAGACTTGATATATACGGCGTTGATGGCTTCAGCTCGAGCGTAGCCATTGGCGTCAGCAGAGAATGTCTTACAGGACCCGTCTACTGACAAAGCCCCTAGCTCTCCTATCTGAAGGGTCATGGTGGTACCCAATATGAGACTTGCTCCACCAACAATCGCACTCTCACAGTCACCCTGTGATATAGCTCTACAAGCCTCGTTGAGAGCTGAAAAGGAGGAGGCACAAGCGGTGTCGATGGTCATGCTGAGATACGGTCAATATTGATTTCAATATCGAAGAAGAGGCTGGGAGTCGCCCACTGGCAAAGTAGGGTATAAAGAAACAGATATGGCTTACCTAGGCCCGCTCAAGCCCATTTCATATGACACCCGGTTCGACAAGGCAAAATACCCCATCCCAAGCAGGTCGTAAGCACCATAGCTCTGAACCTCCTTCTCGTCCATGTCGGACCAACCTTTAACAGAGGTGCCCATATACACGCCAATATGCTTTCCAGCAACATCAGCTTCACCAGCATCGTCAACGCACTCTCTCGACACAAATAGCATGAGACGTTGCTGCGGGTCTAGGTGCTCCAGCTCCTTGACAGACATGTTGAACGACGAAGAGTCGAACGTCTGCAGGTCATCGTCGACGAAGTATCCATAGTGGGAACGTGTCGTCCCCGGCTTTCCCGTCCTTGAGAAATACGCGTCTGTGTTGTACCGCGTCTTTGGAACCCGGGATCGGCCGTCCCGTCCCTGAATTAGGAAGTCCCAGAATTCCTGAGGTGACGAGACACCTCCTGGCAGACGACAGGCCACTGAGAAGCAAATGGTGTCAGCGTTTCGGCGGTTAAAAATACGGTGAGTTAGGGTGCAGGGTGGGAAAAGGCCATTTGGACATGGTTAGGAGTTCAATGGCTCAGGTCACTTGGCTTAAGCATTGCAGTGTGCCGTGGATCTAGGGGAGAGAAACGGGTAGCTCGTACTTCCACAGATCGCAATAGGCGTGGAATGGGTTCCCGGGTTGGGGTTGTCATTTACAAATCCATCGCCGCCAATATCGCCATCTGTCGAGTGGTCACTCGTGTGGCCATTCTGATGATTATCCTGTTGCCCATCTTGGTGGCCATTGGTGTGTATAGCAGAGGGCATATTTGAAGGTTGGAACGTTAGGTAGCACGCAGAAGGTGATAGTCCAATTAGTGATTCTGAATATCGATCTTTAAAGACAAGATCAAGATGACAGTCACAGCCTTAGCATAGAAGATTCGAACGAGCTTCGCCCTAACATTATATTTCAATGCGAGCCATGAGTTCTTGATCTTCTTACATGCCGCGTGTTGGCCATTCCCGTCATTTTCTTCCATTGGCGGCCTCGCGACCACGAACGTCTTCTGGCAGCCATTGACATCAGGCCTAGTCGATCTCAGATTATGAGACCCCTAGCAACAGCAATGTTTCGTCTGCGGAAGTCGTACGGAAGTCGAAAAGGTCATATCGGATCCCGAAGTAAACCAAGGGGATCGGACTGGGTATGGATACTAAGTTCTAACGTAGTAAGCCCAGGATCTTGATTGCCCGACTGCGGTCAGAATAAGAATACGAGGGCCGAAGGGCGCGTCGCGTCACCACGTGGTAACCCGTCCATGACTTGGTGCTATTTTCCAGGTATCTTAGGTACATATCTTAGGTACATGTGGGTACATATAGGTACCTGCAATACACTGTTGGGGGATTTAGAGCGAGCATCCACATCCTGTAACCCCCTGCGCAGACGAAAATAAATGCATGCCGTAGGTATTGGTAGACATGCTGCGAGACGTCGCCACATAATGGCTAGGTACGGCTTCAGAGCATCCTCAAAACATACTCCACAGCTTTCCCTTTGAATAGCCTATTCCTTGAGCACTTTAATGGAAAAAATACCTAACTAATGAGAAATTACGTAGTAAGGTGTGAGCTCCATAATGCGGGATGAAATATCTGACTGACGGCCCGTCTCAAGCATCATGTTGCGAGACCCATCTCCTCACAGCCGATAACATGGTAAACTTCGGTTTCCGAAATATAGTAGTACCGCGGAATCCGTTCTAAGAATATTGTAGATGTCATTGTCAGAAGCTTTGGTTTCCGGATGATGATGCTGGGCCCATTTATCTTGGGTTTTCGATTTCCCAAGCTTCTATGCTTCAAAGGCTTGTCCACGAAGACCATGAAATATCACCAGAGCGAACCATTAATAGGTTCGCCTCATGATCCCTAGGCAAGCTGCGGAAGGTCTGTTTCGGTTTATACATATCAAAGCAACGTGCGGCGGTTGGGATTCTGAAGTTCTCTCTGACGGTCTTAATATTACCCACCCGGTTCACTTCGTTCCAATCTCAACATGGCCAACCCAACCCTCCTCGCTCAATGGTTCCCTGACCACGAACTCAAGGCCCCTGGGATGCGGGGGGAGTCTATATTCTACCGTAATCTAGAGGAACAGCTAGATGGCCGGCGGACCAGTAGAAGCGTCTACACGCTCCGCCGTAATGAACCGGCACCTAATAGCATCGATTTCTCCACACTGGATTTCCTGGGACTTACACATAATGGTCTCGTCCGGCAGCGATTCCTTGATGAGCTGGCAGCAAACCCCAATTTCAATCTCGGCGCGGGGGGTAGCCGGCTCCTCAATGGCAACACCAACTACGTCGATATGCTAGAGAAAGAAATCGCTGAGTTTCACTGTGGAGAGAAGGCCCTGCTCTTTAACTCGGGATTCGACGCGAATGTCGCCCTGTTCGAAACGATTCCGCGTCCCGGGGACGTCATCGTATTCGACGAGCTCGTACATGCCAGTATGCACGAGGGCATGCAGAGTAGTCTGGCATTGAACCGGCGCGCATTTAAGCACAACGACGTCGACAGCTTTCGCGAAGTCCTGACGGACATAAAGGAGACCCAAGATCTCGTTAAGAAAGGTCAGCGAACCGTGATAGTCGCAGTTGAATCCCTGTATAGCATGGACGGAGACTGTGCTCCACTGAAAGAACTCGTCGAGGTTGCCAAGGAGATATTCCCTGAAGGCAACGCCCAGTTTGTGGTCGATGAGGCCCACACGACTGGCGTCTTTGGCAAGCAGGGCCGAGGCTATGTTGATGAGCTTGGGCTTCAGCATGAGATTGCTATCAGGATGCATACATGCGGTAAAGCATTAGCCTGCAACGGTGGTGAGTACATCCTCGAAGAGCTGACATGAACACGCATACCTAACTGATCGATGGTGGATTAAGCTGTTGTCATATGTAGAGACGCTGTGCGCGAAACCTTGATTAACAATGCGCGTGGTTTCATCTACACGACCGCTCCATCTTTCCCCATGTTGGCCGCGATCCGCTCATCATATAAGCTACTGATGAGTGGCCAAACCGAACATGTAAGTAGGCTGATATATATACCCGAAACGTGTCGGTGCGAGATCACAAGACTAATACGCTGGCCGTCGGTGGTAGCTTCAATCTTTCTTACAGCATTTAGTAAAGCACTTCTTCCGCACGATCCAAGATAATCCGATCTGGGACGAGGCGCATGACGAAGGAATCCTGGGCATCCCAAACATGGAAGACTGGGAAGGGAAACCGTTCTTGACGCACGTGTTACCGGTAATGACACGCCAACGTTATACTAAGTGGCTCTGTTGGCACCTGCAGCTTGCCGGCTTCAACTGCTTTCCCATTGATTATCCTGTCGTGCCGCGAGGTATGAATCGGCTGCGGATAGTCGTACATGCGCACAACACAGAGGCCGAGGTTGAAGGGCTAGTTGGAGCAATATGCGAGTGGGCACGGGAAATGTTAGACATTGAGGAGCGAGGTAGAAAGGGTGAAGTGCCGTCGGCCGCTAGACAGGTTATTGCCTGCCAGACAGAGAATAAGGCAAAGGTTGGGAATGGGAAGATTAACGGGAATGGTGGCAAGAATGGATGTTGATCTTATCATTGTCATTATCACTGAGGCTCCGAAGATTGCACATACCAGGTAGGTCTGGTATAGGGGTCTGGTATAGGTCTGGCAGGTAAATATGTAGCAGTAAGATTTCAAGCCAAGAATTAGTCATACTTATATGTTTACTAATCAAGCCATCTTTCCCAGCAAGTGAATTTTCATATGGTTACACAAACTACATACATAGGACAATTTTACAATCCCACCAGAATACATAACTTCGTACCTACTGTACCTACATGTACCTACCTAGGAGGTACGTATTGGACCCTAGATACTAATTAAATATCTATAAGAGTCGACCAGTCCCAGAAACATGCAAGGATAGCTAGTTGTTGCGTGCGAGCAGTGCTTTATACCCTATTCCCGGACAATGATGCATATAAGTGTCGCAACCCCTAACACGTGGACGGCACGCACGCAACCCAGTGGCCTATAGGACAGGATACAGGGCTCGGGGTCGGGGTTTGAACCCCCAGACTCAGCTGGAGTTGAAAATCCGACAACTGTAACATCACCTTCGACGTTTGCAACGTACCTATGCATCTCGCCACGGCGCCGCATGAAACCCCCACAATTAGCAAGATATATCTTTATTTTGATCTTGATATTCGTCAACTAGTACAGCTACGCCTCTTCACCGCTACCGATAGCAGTATTTTTCCGCGACAGAATCCTTCAGGAGCCATCTTGGTGGGCCGAATGTATATCGCCAACCATTACTCACGAAACCGCGTTAGCTAAACCCCAGGTCTAGGTACCACTTTTTCCGACATATGGTAGTCGAGGCCATTCAGTCTTCGTGATTCGTGGATTGTAGCCCCTATTTTGACATGACTGTATATGGTGGAATACGGGTAGAGGGACCAACCAAAGTCTGGTATTGGAAAGATGCCTATCTTTCCAATGCCAGACTTTGGTAGACAACTGAGATCGGGTAGCGAAACGATATTATCAGTTCTTGGCTTGCTTCCTCGCGCCCTAGCCTAGAATCGGTTATGTTCTTCGTCGTTGTTAGTGCTGCTATTATCCCCGCACCTAACGATAGTCATGTCGTCTAGTCGGCGGCCAATAAGACTCCGGAATGCTTGTCTGAATTGCACGTCGGCAAAGGTCTGTAGCCAACATCTAACAGCCTTAACACTACTAATCAGCTAAGCCAGGTGAAATGCTCCGGTCAGAAAACGGGCTGTCATCGTTGCTCCAAGACTGACTCGCAATGCGTATACTTGGAGTCGATGGCTGGACGAGTGCCTAAGAAACACAAGAAACAGCCATCGGAAGCTTCAGAGCAAGTCACCGGCCAGGTTCACGACCGCTCCTCGTTTGCCCATTTCGACATAGATGATTCGGGTTTGAATACGCCAGACGATGATATCACTCGAAGCTTGATGCCTGGACAGTCGTCGGCCATCTGTTTAAGCAACCATCTTTTGGGCGAAGAAACTGTTGGTCCATTTGACGTCCCGTTTGCCGCACTCGACCACCCATTTTCAACGAACCGAAACGGGATTCTCACACCTTCACCGAACGACTTCCAGACCCACGACCAGACTTCTGCCCTTGACTGTTCTCCTGCATTCGCAGGCGTAGGTACCAACTGGGATTACGCCATCAACCGAGACGATACCCTGTTGAGCAGTCCGAGAGACGTGTCCGATAGCTTCTCTCCGTCGTCGCACACCCGGAACGGATTTTCGGCGTCTTTCATGACACCCTCCAGAAAAGAATCCCTGGACGAACGGTGCATCCTGGCAGCAACGCAGATCATCAACGCGCTGGAAAGTTGCATTGCTCGGCCGCACCAGCTCGACGTGGTGTTAAGAACCGTGCGTAAAGCTGGTGTCGGCCTCAACGGTCTCATCGATCTTCAGAAGAATATCGAACGCAAGAATCGATGCGTTATTCTCTTCACAATGATTCTTTACCAGAATCTGGATCTCCTAGAGACGGTAGTAGACAGCCTAGGCCTCATAAACATGAATAGCGCACTCCTAAAAAATAATATGCCGTCGCCTAGCTCCCGGACAGACATGACCGAGGGTCAACTTGAGCACCTCGATGCCATCAACTGTCACATCGCTAGTTTAATATACAGTGTTGGGAATAAGGAAGACACTCATCTTAGATCGACATGGGCTCGAAAGGTGTCCGATGAACTTTCATTCGGATTAGAGACTATAGCTCGGATAGCGACGTGGACGCAAGCATCAGGCTCGACAAACAGTCAAAATTTATCGGAAGACACGCGCAACGGAGGCTACATAGAACCACTCAAAATACGATTCGAGCAGCTTCGGCTACTAACCCAAAGACAAATATGATGAAGTCTACGGGCTTGATTGATCCCCTAGTATATAAATAAAATACAATTCACATAGTACAGCATTGCTTCGCTTGGTGCTACCCAAGATAGGCAGAGCGCGCAAATTACTCCTCTCGTCTACGTCCCGAAGGTCGATTGTTAGCAATACTCGAGGTCCTCATGTTAGGTGGCTCATGCTGTCCAACTCGAGATAGATGTCGCCTGTGCTAAGGTCGAGCTTCTCCGATCCCCCCCCTTTTTCGCTCTGGCTGCTACCCCCAGTAAGATCCACTTTGCTACGGCGGTCTTATAAGCCAATCGGTATAACTACCACCTAGCATGCAAGCCGATGTAGTAAGCATAAGGGGTAAACCGGCATGCAGACACTCGGAACAGTTCTAATTTTCGGAATAGGGTACGGGTTCCTGATCGGCTTTTTCACCCTGCAGTGCCAAGCTTCCGGGGGCAACCCTACGTGCGATCATGAACAAACCATTCAATGTGAATAGGCCCTGTGAAGTTACCCTGGTCCATGCTGACAAATTGTATACGGGGGGTTGTATCGCGCAATCGTCCCCCCAATCCAATATTGGAGGCTGGGGAAATTAACAGGCCCTTCTCTGCTAACGTCCTTCTTACCCAAGTAGGTAGGCCGACAACCCAAAGAACACCATGTCGCAACTAATAGACATTTCAAACGTCAACATGGCCGTTGTCGACGACGAGAAGATAGTCGAAGGCGCAGCGCCGCAGTCCATCCCAGAGCAGAGCCCACAGACGCGGGTAGCGCCCACGTTTCTAGACAGGTTGAGAAAGCCTGTCAAGTTTCACCTCGCATTCCTTTCGCTGCTGCTCATGGTATTCATCGTATCAATCGACGCCACCGCCCTGGGGATTGCCATACCGGTACGAGTTCAAGACGATACGAAGAAGCCCGAATTTTGCGAGGCGGGCAGGCTAACATTGCACTTAGACAATAAGCAATGAGCTCCACGGAACCACTCTGGAGGCATTCTGGGCCAGCATCTCCTTCATACTGATCGAGACCATCGTGCAGCCCATCTACACGAGCGTCTCCGACGTCTTCGGCCGCAAGCTGCCCCTGTACGTGGCATTCGCCCTGTTCGGCATCGGCTCCGTCGTCTTCGCCGTCAGCCAGTCCCTGCCCGTCGTCATCGTAGGCCGCGTCGTGCAGGCCCTGGGCGGCGGGGGGCTCGACGTGCTCAACGAGGTCATCATCGCCGATATCACGACGCTGAACGAGCGCGCCTTCTACATTGGCCTGATCTCCATCCCAATGGCCCTCGGCACCATCCTCGGCCCTGTCCTTGGCGCCTCCTTCAGCCAGTACGCGACGTGGAGGTGGATCGGCTGGCTTAATCTCCCTTTGATCGGTGTCTGCCTTCCCTTGTGCGTGTTCTGCTTGGACCTCAAGCCTATGCCGGACACCTTTCGACAACAATTGGCCAGACTGGATTGGGGTGGGATTGCCTTGTTCACTGCCGGAGCTACGGTCTTCTCGTTGCCACTTAGCTGGGCGGGATCTATGTACGCTTGGAACTCCTGGCAAACTATCCTACCCCTTATTATCGGCGCTCTTCTCCTCGGTGTCTTTGCCTGGTACGAGTCCAAGCCCCTGGAGCCAATGTTCCCTTACCGCATCTTCAGCAACCGAACGGCCGCGGCTACGCTGGCTGGGAGCTTCATTCATGGCTTGATACTCTACACCCTTGTTCAGTACATACCTCTATTCTTCCAGTCCGTCTTTCTCAAGGGCCCCCTCCCGTCCGCCGTTTCCATGATCTCCTTCTTCGCCGTGCTTATGGGCTTCACCGGCATAGCCGCGCTGGGCGTAGAGTGGACGAGAAGATACGTCTGGGAGATCTGGCTAGGCTGGATATTCGCCGCCGTCGGTGTCGGCCTCCTTGGTCTCTGGGGCAGCGAAACGACCCTAGCCGAAAGCTCCGGCTTCCAGGTCATTGCCGCCATCGGCCTCGGGACACTGTTTACCGTCCCCCCTATTCCCATGCAGGCCAGCGCCAAAAGAGCCGAGGATCAAGGCCTCGCCATCGGCATTTTAGTCTCGTTCCGGCTTTTCGGCGCTCTCATCGGCCTATCCGTGGCTGCCACCGTGTTTAGCAACCAGTTCGGCGCGGCAATAGCCTCGCTTGGTCCCCTACCTAGTGCCCTGGCTCTGCTAGAAAGTCCCGACGAAGCTTTGAGTTTCATCCCGTACCTGCAGACAGTCAACGTGACGTCCGAAACGATGGAAGGTGTTCGGGGGGCCTACGCGCAGGCTTTTAAGCCCATCTTCTACATCCTGGCTGGCTTCGGAGTCGTTGGGTTTTTCACGAGCCTGTTGACCCGAGAGTTGACGATTGAGTCTGAAGAAAAGGGGCGACAATCTTTTCAGAATTAGATCAAACGTCATGAGCCATAATTAAAAGATGGGTATAACATCGAGCATTATCATATAGTATTAATACCTATCTGGCACGTCTGCGTGTAGCCTGACTCAAACACCTATTAGGTTCCGTGAAGCTTTCGCAAATAATGACCCTAACCACGGTGTTCTATATCATTGAAGAGCGTGTTAAATTACTGGTCCTCTAGTAATAGATGAATTTGCTATTACGATTGACGGCCTCTGGCGTCAGGTGCTTCTACACCCAGCAACCGGCAGCACGCTATTCCGGCGTTGTCCCGAGCAACACCCGCGCCCGGGGCACCTTCCTCGGCGAAAGGGTTATGTACCATAATTGTTGTACCGATTTTCAACAATTCATACAAGCTGCGGTGGTCCAATGGTAGTGACGTCGGAAGAGCAGTATTATGAAAGCCTCCACTAGATCCCTAAAACGCGGATGCCAGGCACCACAACAGTGTGGATGCTAGCCACAGCGAGGGGATTTAGTGGATGCTACCGTGGTAGCAGTTGTGCGTCTGCTCAACCGGAGAAGCCAGTTCGATTCTGGCCTGCGGCAATTTATTCTTTTCCTTTTTCATCTTTTTTATTTTTATCTTTATTTTTACTTTTTAAATTCCAAAAGAAGATATTTCGCTGCGTTCTCGATGTCGTAAAGAAAACAAAAGGGTGTAGAAATCAAGTCTTATTTATGCAAGGAACTATTGGGAACGAGACTCGGCAGGTATGCGTACCAGGTAGGTAGGTAGATAGACTTCTTTTCCGCCAGACTCATACATTCCACCATCTATCACCTCCTATATCAGTCTATCCAGCCAGTATTACTAGGCCATAAACTACTGCTTCCTACGTAGCTTGTTCCAAGAGGGCGGGCGTACCTAGCTTTAGCCAAATTCGGTGTTTGTCATAGCTGAGGCCATAGCAAGAGTCGTGGTTACATAGAGAGGATAACGGTCGATACAATCGCAGGCTATCGACAAAGGACGAGAATCTGCATTCTAAGATGAAAACGACTGATGGTCTTGAGCGGGTGAGTTTGATTGTAAGTGGTTATATATTTTGCCGTCGATTGCAAGACGTTGCTTGGTCTAACTACCTGACGGGACAAACGAACATGCCAACTCTACGACAATGATCAAGCCATTAGCCTTTCCCGATTCTTTTGATAATATTACCAAGAGCTAAAGGGCATCGCAATGAGGGTACCCAAGTTACCAGAGCTGTTTGAAAGTGATATGCGCCTACACGTGCTCAATTTATTAGTATGTACCCCCTAGGTACCTACTTTACAACCTGTATGAAAATTTCCAAGTCTGATATGAAGACAATATAAATATTGACAGAGGTATACTGTTTCTAAAAGTAGGACCTCGTTTGCTATATCAGGAAACAACTTGCAAAAAAGCTTGTTCAGGGGAGGTTGGAAATAAGGGGTTATAATAAGGGTTTAGTTTAGGCTTCCTGCCCCTTTTTTGGTATCCAGAGCTTCGGTACCCTAACCTCTTGTGGATTAGCGTACTAGAACAGGGCAATAGGCGACATCGGCGGTGAAATTTTTGGATTGTGAATCATCCCACCAACACCAGGTTTATCGATTATCAGAATAAAAAGGGTCCTCGTCATTTCTCTGCCCCACTATAGCAAGGGCAACTCACCACTTACACTTACAGCGACCTTCAAGCAGAGGTTGCAAAACGAGAAGCTGTTTAATTTAAGCCAATTGACTTTGAAATTTGCTAGACACCGACTGTTCACCCGTCCACTCACCCGAAGATACGCGAATATGGCTCCCACGATCCTACACCTGCGCTCCGAGGACAAGCTTCTCGAGCACCGCTCCGCCCTCACTCCCACCACGGCCAAGGCGTTGATCGAAGCTGGCTACGTCGTCAACGTCGAGAAGAGCCCCGTCCGAATCTTCGACGACGAGGAATTCACCGCCGCGGGCGCCGCCCTCGTCCCTACCGGCAGCTGGCGCGACGCGCCCAAGGAGCACATCATCGTCGGGCTCAAGGAGCTGCCGGAGGAGACATGTGAGTCACTTCCCCCAAGCATACCTTACCTACCTATCCAAGCTCCGTATAATCCAAAACAAGACTGGGAATCGGTAGCTAATACGTGAGCCATATGCACAGTCCCCCTCAAGCACGTACACGTCCAGTTCGCGCACTGTTACAAGCAGCAGGGCGGGTGGGAGGCGGTCCTGGCGCGGTTCCCGCGCGGCGGAGGCACGCTCCTCGACCTCGAGTTCCTGCAGGATCCGGCGACGGGGCGGCGCGTGGCGGCCTTCGGGTACCAGGCCGGGTTCAGCGGCAGCGCGCTCGCGCTCAAGAACTGGGCGTGGCAGCTGACGCACCCGGGCGGCGCGGAGCCGCTGCCGGGAGTCGAGAGCTACCCGAACGAGGACGCGCTGATCGCCGACGTCAAGAAGGACCTGGCCGCAGGTCAAGAGAAGGCCGGCAGACTCCCCCGCGTCATCGTCATCGGCGCCCTGGGCCGCTGCGGCCGCGGCGCCGTCGACCTGTGCCTCAAGGCCGGCCTGCCCACGGAGCAGATCCTCAAGTGGGACATGGCGGAGACGGCCAAGGGCGGGCCCTTCCCGGAGATCGCCGAGAGCGACATCTTCGTCAACTGCATCTACCTGTCGTCCCAGATCCCGCACTTCGTCAACGTCGACTCGCTCAAGGCGCCCGGGCGCCGGCTCAGCGTCGTGTGCGACGTCTCGGCCGACACTACTAACCCCAATAACCCCAGTGAGTCATCCAACTACGAGATTTCTACTTGGCATAATATCTACTACTGGTGCTAATGCTACGTCTAGTCCCGATCTACACGATTGCGACCACGTTCGCCAAGCCCACGGTACCCGTAGAAGGCCTGGAGGGCCCGCCGTTGAGCGTCATCAGCATCGACCACCTGCCCAGCCTGCTGCCCAGGGAGTCCTCGGAGTCGTTTAGCAACGACTTGCTACCGTACCTGCTCAAGCTTAACGACTGGCAGAACGATCCTGTGTGGGCAGGTGCCTACAAGCTATTCCAGGAGAAGGTGGCTACGCTGCCTAAGGAGGCGTTAGAAAACTAGATGTGTCGAATTAGCTAGCGTAATAGCTGCGACGGGAAGAAAAAAAAAGAATTGGGCCGGCGTTAAAGGATACCAATGCGTAGAGAAAAAGAAGCATCCAAGAAAAGATAGCGAGGATTTCGCAAGAACGACGACTCAGCATGAATAAAACCCGAGAGAACTGACCATGCTCTCTTTGCCCGTCTTATCGTACCTAAACATTGCTGCAAGCTGGACTTCAAAATCCTAGCCGTTACCCCCTCACCGTAGTCATGATTTGCATATCTCACTATGCATATTCCGTACTCGTAGATGCTCTGAAATTTTCTCGTCTAGACAAGTAGTCTGTCTCTATAGCCGTCGCCTTTATCATGTGTACTATAGAGCAGTGTATCGGAACCGAACCCCAAAAACAATATAAATAGTCGTCTGCCAGCCGGTGTAAACGCCGAAGATATGCATATACATCATGTCTCTCTCTCTTATACACAGATCACACCTGCTCACCCAGCTCTCCCCTTTTTCTCACCCGCCTCTCGCCTCTCGTCGCTCCTCATCTCATCCCATCCCTATCCCCGTCACCGCTTCCCCTTCCCCCCTGCCTCTCCCTCCCCCTGAGACGTTGTTGTCGTTGTCGTTGTCGGCGGCGACGGCGGCCTCCCCCCACCCGTCCTCCCCCCGATCCTCTCCTCCCCCTTAAGCCTCTCGAGCTCCCGTCGCACGTCGTCCGGGTCGCGCTGCGGCAAGCCCCACCACTCGCGGTGGAAGGCCTCCTGCTCGTGCTTGCGCCGCTCCTTCTGCTCGCGCTCGCGCGCCCGCTGCCGCCGCTGCGCGAACCACTGCTCGCGCGCGCGGTCGTGCTCCGCGGGCGTCGCGTGCCGCAGCATGCACCCGTTCATCGCGCGCGACGCGTCCCGGCACGCGAACGGGATCGTGAAGGTCCGGTCGCGGGCGCAGTCTGCGAAGGCTGTAATTTTCAAATAAAAAAACAGTCGAGGTTAGCATGGGTATGGACAGAAGAGGGATATGAGAGGAGACTAGTATGGAGAAGGGGGGAGGGGCAGGAGGACGAAAGGAAGAACAGAAAGGGGGGAACGAACCTTTTATCTCGTCCGCGCAGAGGTGCCGCACCCGCTGGTTGAACAGCTCCCGGACCTGCGCCTCCTGGCTCGCCGACAGCGGCAGCGGGTTTCTCGAGGGCATAGCAAGATTCTCGTCTTTTACTTCTCCGCCGTCCCTACCACCCCTGCTGCCGCCGGCCGAGGGTATCGAAGGTTGCTGAGCTGCCATTGCGGCCATGGGGTGACTCGCTCTCTCGTGTGTGTGTGGGCTATGATTCGTAAGGGGGCAGCGATATGCGGGTATATTTATGGCACCATTACTATGAATTCTCCATGTGCCGAACCTCGAATCTCAGGAGAAAGTCTTGCAGGTGCTGGACGTTTGTTAACTGGTAGTAATTACTAGGTACCTTTGGTATGTGGGTAGATGCTAAGATTGGCGGAGCTCAGCAGCTATGCTATTGTAATTGGAGATTCTGCCCCGCTTCACCGCTTACTCAATTTACTCATAATATTGGACTAAAAGGGGGTCCATCGGATGATGCTCTGGATGCTATATGAGATCGTAGGATGATTTACCAAGACAAGAGATTAGAGGTTCATATACGACTGTTAGGCATATATATCTGGCTAGGTTCTTTACTATATATGGCTATACATTCACAGAAATTCTTTATTCTGGGCGAAATGTTCATAAGTTGCTGTGGAATTGATTTGGTTAAAAGATCGCTTTGGCTGCTACTACTCTACTACGTAGCTGAATTGTCGAAGGCTCTCTTCTCTTCAAACATGGGTGTGCTAGGCACCGACTCGTCTCTCTCGAGATCCAAGCTCTCCTTTTCTTTCCCCGTCTTTTTCTTCATCGTGAACCTGGAACCCCAGCTTACCGACTTGTCCTTGCTATGTCTGCTCGCGCTCGTGGGTCCTAACGACGGGCTGCTGTGGAGGCTTTCATAGCTGCGGCCTGGAGCTAGACCGACGCCACCGCCACTGCTGTCTTCGGCGTATTCATCGAAGCTGCTACGCTCGACGGATGCATTCTTATCCGAGTTTGTGACACTGCTGGGCCCCTTCTTGCCTCCTAGGCTTCTAACCGAGGATAAGCTAAACTTAGAAGAGCTGCCCTTTCTCAGGAGCTTTCTAAACCCACTTTCCTGCTCCTTGCTCCCGAGGCTGGGAGTTGCCTGATCCGAAGGTGTATTGGATATAGAATGGTCTAACGTGAGCGACTCTCGTGATTCTGTGATGGAAGGTGTGCCGACGGAAAAGGCGTCGCGGGATTTGCGGGATTCTAGCGGCGACTCGTCTATAGAGGGAGCCGCAGCCTCAGAGGCAGACGATAGTGAAATGCGCGGCTTCTTCTCTCTGACCGGTTCTTTATCCTTGGCTCTACTCTTAGCCTTATCTTTCGAGTCCCTGATCTCTCTATCACCGTCCTTTTCCGATTTCGCGCGAAACAAACCGGCCATGAAAGTTGGCGCAGCAGGATTGAGACGTTGGCTTAGAGTTCTGGACGAAGGTTTAGTCCCGATAACTCCCACCTGACTGGGCGAGGCGTGTAGCAACTCGGAGTCGTCGAGAATTTCATCGTCGGCATCAGCTAGGGTAGTCTTCAGCGCCGAGGGCGAACCATGCAAGGAAGGTCTTCTAGACGGATTCCGTGATGCGGCCCACGGGTTATCGTCTGCAGACCAAAGCCGGCTGGGGCCCGGAACGCGGGCCCAAATGGAGCTGCTATCGGTAGAAGGACGGGGCAGTTCAGATGACGCGATAGAAACGGGCCGAGGGCTACTCGGATCACGGTCGGAGAAAATGTTGCTTCCAATACTATTGGCGTGTGTGGCAAGCCCAACTCGACGGGAGGGGACAGGTCTAGCATTTGGGCTAGCAGTTTCTAGCAGATCCGGTCCAACGGAGTTCCGGTTAAACATGTTCCAGCTAGACGAGAAACTGATTCGTCGCTTGTTCGGAAGCGCGTCTTCATCTTCAGCCTGACGTGGCAACGACTGAGTCTGACCAGGTTTTAAAGTTCCTAGAGCCGGTGGTTCATCGGCAGGTTTAGGGGCACGATGAAGCCAGGGTAAGAAACTTCGTCTGCTCGCAGCTGGAGCCGGCGGAGCGATTGGCGATGACGCAGGGCCAAGTTCCCCTCTCATTCCTTTGAGTGAGCGACGTTCGCTATTTTCACCGGTGTACTGCGAGAAGGGCAAATGTTGAGACGAATTTTGAGGGCTGGAGAAGATACTCAAAGACCGAGCGGAGGAAGCAGGTGATTGGGGGTCGTTTTCGGGAGAAAATGCGGACCCAAATGTATTGTGACGAATACGTCGGGAACCAGGACTAGGAGGAGGCTCATCGTCCATAAGGTCATCAAGCATGCCCGCAGGTAAGAGGGATGTTGCCGTAGGGCTAAGGGGTGCGCCGGCAGCGAGGTGCCGCATACCTTCCTCGTCAAGTAAGCCAGAGAATTCGGGATTATGTTCCATGTAAGGACCTTGCGCAAAACCAGGGGGGATAGTGGGAGGACGGGAAGGACCAAAAGCCGTGGAGCCCCCGTAAGGCCGGTCAACCATCGAAAACGACTGAACAGGTGACGGAATAACTACGTTGGAAAGCGAGTTGCTGTTACGACTTCGTCGTTTAAGCTGATTCTGCGCTCCTAGATCGAAATCGACCCCCGACGAATTCGCCTGGTTGTACATAAAGGGAAGGCCGGACTGCTGTGTCGTAGCTAATTGAGCTTGTAACACATTCTCGTAGTCGTGGACTTGCCGCAGTTTCTTGTTGGACATGAAGAGACGTCGTTGGAGCTCCCTAGCTCTCATCTCCCACTCCCTTCTAATTTGGCGGCTCGTCTCGCGCCATTCTTCGCTTTCCTCTCCACCGGGAAGTTTCTTTCGTTGCTCCTCAGCTTCCTTCAATTCTTTACTCTTTTCCTTGAGTTCCATTTCTTCCTGTGCTAAACGAGCCTGAGCCTGATTGATCTCGGCGCGTAGCTCATCAGCTTGAGAGTCGCCATGTTTCTGGCAGGTGTTCTTGTCCTTCTCAAACCCATTCTGACGTTTTAACATTGACGCCATATCCTTCTCCCACTTCGCCATCTCGTCATGAAGTTTTTGTCGCTCGGCTTGTTTCTCCTTTAGCGACTTCTCCTTTTGGGTCTTCCGCTGCTGCGCGCTCCTCATCGCTCTTTCTGTCGAGCCCGTTTCTCGCTTCAATTTTTCGGTCATGTCATCCTTTTCCTTCTGTATACGCCTTTTTGTCTTCTTCTCCGCCGCTAATTCGTCCATCAATTCCTTGTGCTCCTTTTCATCCCTTGCAATTTGCGACTGCGTCTCGTCGATTTCTTTCCGAATACTCTCAAATTTTCCTCCCAGTTCGTGCAACGATTCTTCCGAGTCCTTACATAAGGCATCCTTTACAGACTGGTCCATGCTCGTCGTGGAAGGAGAGTGTTTTCGAGTGAGAGTATTTCGCCTCGCGTTGGCGAGAGTGCTCGAGCTAGTCTCACGTGCGGACATTACGGAGCTGTCAGGGGCAGAGGCGGCCTCGACGCCAGCAGCCGAACCTCTCACTCCTCCATCCTCGTCAGCGTGATCGCTAGGCATGGCAAGCTGTTGCTCCTCCGGAGCAAAGTTGGACGGCATACGACCGTCCCCGAGCTGAGGACGGCCATCCCTCTCAAAAGTTCGTAGGCGTATAACACGGCTACCTGCCTGGAAATTGTTGTATCCGACGGCGATGACTCGGATGTTATAAAAATGGTTTGGCTTTAAACCGGTCACCGTGATAGCTGTCTCCTGGTTCGCCGAGTCGCCAACTAATACGCGACAACAATTAATTTCCTGCGCGCAACGTCTTATCAGTCTTCCATTACTCACCATTAACGCCATTGACCTGTATCGTAAATTTCGCGACAGGTCGGGTCGGCAGGGGACGTGTCCAGTTCAGAGTAGCAGCATCAGCACGGATGCCTGCGAGCGAAACGTCGGGCGCATCAGGGACTTCGACACCGAGGACACCGATAAGCTCGTTGACGGACTTCCGTAAGGTCTGGACGGCTCGGTGGGCCAACCTATGATATTGCGATGGCGTCAGAAAAGCACGGAACTTCGGGAACAGCAGGCTGCAGGGCAGGAAGAAACATACCACACGACAGCAAGGCCGGTCACGAACATATTGGCATGATAGAGAAGTAAGTAATCAAGGCGTAATAGTCTAGCGGCGTGGATGGTGAATTGGTAGAGCTGGTAAGGTGTGGCCTGGGCCAACTCGGGGGCCACAGCCCAGTAGAAGAGGACGCAGCCTATAACAACTATCAAGTTAAGATGGGTCGTCTTAGGCTCAATAAACCACCAGGCCAGCAGAGCGCATACGAAAAGGACAGTAGGGACAGACGTCGGCCATGGGGTCCATAACATATCGCCTTGATCGGGAAGCCAAACTTGACAAAGAAAAAGGAAGAAGTTGGCCCAAGAGGGAAGAGGGGGAGGGGAGAATTTTCGAAAAGGTGAAAGGGAAAACGTGAAGACAAGCACGAAAAAAGATGGAAAATGTTTCCTCCTCCTGTCGAATTGCCTCTTCTGAAATTTGTGGGGGCCAATACCCTGCTGCCCTGCCGTATGGCTGCCCGGGGTAAGAGAAAAAGAGGCTACAGAGGGCAGAGAAGGCGGAGAGGGGGCTACATACAGCAGCCTGCCAGTGCTAAAAGTGGAAGAATTAGCGGGTATCTAGGCGGGTATCCAGGATGTCTATAGGTCTAACAGGTCCTGCACTGTATCACACCTGAAAACCCTGAAAACCCCCCCCAGATCGCAGCCGGATGCCTGGGTCTTGGCGGTATCTGCTCACCGGCTTTTATTAGGTACATACCTCATAGTAGTGCGGATTGCCGCATGAGAGAGTGCAAAAGTACAATTAAGCTTATATTCAATGTTGTTATTTGCTTTTAGCTAATCTAGGACCCATTCACGAATTACAATACTCGTATGAGATCGTATACGGATCTAGCTACCTGGACTATGGCCGATTTTGAAAAGGATCAGAGTAACTTGAACTCGCAATAGGCATACGTGATACCATAGAATAAGTGCACGTCAGTCAAGGCAATGAAGAGGCACTCCGCTGTCCCAAGCCCTGTCAGCCTGTTGGAAGGACATGTCACATCCGGTGCTATGAGATCTGCATGGACAGATACCGCAGTTAGCACCTCGGCAGTCTTGTACAACGATGCCTACGAAGCTTGACGAGGGCCTCGTCCAATCGAAATCGATATCCGGCAGCGGGTGCTCGCACTAGGGAATGGTGTGCAGCCATACCAGCCATACCAGCCATACCTAACCTCCGATACCTCCAACATCGATATATCCGGGACCGTAGCCTGCTAAGGAAGCGGAGCACGGAAACACCTCGCGCGAATGATCGCAGCGGTACCTTGGGTAGGGAAATATAGAGGTATATATCTCAAAAGACATCCGTCGATTTGAGACGTTTCTTCGAATTTTCTCTCGACACGCCGGTACCGCCGGTATTTTCTACGGCGTCCTTGTTGGCCCACGGCAGAATAAAAAGTTCAAGAGATCATTGCCCCTTGTGGCAGTTTTGTCTGCGCATCTCCCGGGCATCAACCCCACGGGGACTTTTGCGTGGTGTCAGCGGGAGCACGCGAAGCCACGATGAAGGTTGCCATGCAGATGCAATGCTGATGCCGCTATACACTTTGGGTACTGCTTACGGTTGCACTTTGCGATTTGGGATAGACGAGAGTACCTACATACATGTAGGTAAGGCCCAGACTGCAGCTCTGATTAGAAATATGCTGAGGTTTTACAACAACATACTTAACCTCTCTCGTGAACATCGAAAGTCGGTATCGTCACCTTTGAAAAGAGGTAAGATAAGCTCAAGTATTTCTCAGCGTACCTAATGAGAAGTAAAATACATATCATCCGAATGCTCTCTCAGCCTCATTCTCCAATAAGGGCCGGAATGCCTATCATGTAGGATTCTAGGCATATACTGGTAACTCGCAGATATTATTACACCATCCTAAAGCCTTGTGGTGGGAATATTGCTACTTGTCTCTTATATATCTTCTTATATATCTAACAGGAACTATAGCTATGTATAGGCTAGGTCTTATCGAGCAATTATCGAATTAATTTTCCTCTGGTTCTGCCAGCTAGCCGCCACCATCTCAATTTTAGGTACGTAGTATTGTCTCGGGAGGGTTGATCTCCGTCGTGGAAGCCCGTAGTTGGGATTGTCTAGAGAAATCAATGCAAAACATGTGGCTTTGAGCAATGTGTTAGATCGAGAAGTGCTCGGCTTATGGCGGTTAGCGTATTCCATGGCAGTGAAAAGTCAGCTGCGCCAGTCAGCTTGCCTCGGGGTACATTAGGCCTAGACCACTGAAGTTCGACGATCAGCTGCTGCAGTGACAGAGTGACAACAAGCCGGCACTGGCTGACTGGGTGGTGGGTGGTTGGTGGTTGGTGGTTGGTAGCGTCTAGTGTTAGGCGGCGTTTTAGCGTGGGTACCTACCCTGTAGCTGTACCCTGTAGCTGTAGGCTGTCTGGCCGCTATGTCTGGCTGTAGCGCGTGGTATTACAGCACGTTCACGTTCCTATGGCGACCCACTCGAAGCGAAGCATGTGTCATTGATCCGCGGCTTTACTTACATAGTTGCTCGGCTTGGAGATTCAAATTTGCTGTGCTCGTATATCGCATAATAAAAGAAGCCTATCGCTTTTTTTTTTTTTTATCCTTCCGCTACCTCGTCGTCTGTTGTTTCTACGATGCTCGTCCCACTAACCCGGTTAATTATATGACCTTCGTCATAAATCCTACCTCAACAATTTCTCCTGTTATATCTGACGCTCGCTTTTGTAATTAGGTCATTGCCTTATTGTTTACGGCGTTGTATATGTTTCGACCCGGTACATTCAATGTTCTGAGCCCCGTACACTACTACACTACTACACTACGTCACTATAGAGTACCGACGAGTCGGAAATCCTTCCATCTCACTACATCTGCCGTCCCCAACCTTCTCAACAATTGCTCCAAACGCGCAAACGAGCTAAGCTTTCTCAACCACCACCAGATTTCCATACGATTTCAGATAACGCAATTCAATACGTTGGGGTTTGCTTTGGATTGTTCTGAACTGTTTTATACCGATTTTTGCAAAGCAATACCAGCTTGTCGAGCATTGGCTTTAGCTTTCTACCTCCTATACGCTACTCCTATGCGCTATCTCGTTACCTAGCTACGTTGCTTGGCTTCCATCCCCTTTTCCCGGTCTAAGGACCGAATCTACCCCGTAGGCGCACCCCTCCAGACTCCAGAGACGCCTTCTTTCGGTATCATCGAAAATGCAGTACGTTCGGAATATCAGCGACTCGGTTTCTACCGCGTGGAATTCGATCAACCCAGCTACCCTCTCTGGAGCAATCGACGTGATAGTAGTGCAACACGAAGATGGCAGCCTCTGCTGTTCTCCCTTCCATGTACGCTTCGGCAAGTTTTCGCTGTTGCGGCCGTACGAAAAGAAGGTCGAATTTAAGGTCAACGGTGTTAAACAAGACTATGCCATGAAGCTAGGCGAAGGGGGCGAAGCCTTCTTCGTATTCGAGACGAACGATACCATTCCTCAAAGTCTTCAGACTTCGCCTCTGAGCTCCCCTGCTTCCAGTCCACCTTTGGGGCCTGATAGTTCCTATTCCAACGATTTACAAGAGCCCGACTTTTTGCAGTTGGATAGTGACCCTGGAAAACCGCGGTCGATGTCTATGTTACGGCCCAAACCTACTGTTCTTTCTCGTCCAGGTCCGTTATCATATAACTTATACCAATGCCTCCGAGGATATAGCTAACATGGATACAGGCGTAGTTGAGCCCCTGGTGTCGTCTCCCGAACTTGGTGGCGGCCGACCACCTTCGCGGGGGTGGCCTAATTCGCTCCCCCGCGCTTCTTACACTGACGAACTATCTCCTTCTGCCGCACATATGTATTCCGAACATGGCGATTCAGATGTCGATTCGACAGAGGGGGACAGCCCGGGCACTTCTCAAAGACCGCGAAGCCCTCCCCCTCTGGCCCCACTGCAGGCGATCCAGCGAGCTATGACACTATCGAAAGAACTATCGGCGGTGAATATTCCTAGCCGAGTGACGGACACGGGCGATCTCATGTTAGATATGACAGGGTATAAGGCCAGCGAGGAGGATGCGATCAAGGCGGAAATCCTAGCTCGAAAGATATTGTCGGAAGAGCTTGAGGGTGATTACGACATTGGCGCATTATTTGGAATGGATGAGGAGGGGAACCTCTGGATTTATAGTAGTGAGGATGCGAAAGAAGCCGCAATGAAGAAGACGGTAGCATCCCTCCGACCATCGCCAACCCTTGCGATCGACGCCGCTTCGGACCCTGGGTACCAAAGCGACGATTCGACTACCTCGACACGGGCGCCATCTCATAGGAGAAGCGAATCTGACGTAGGCCAGAGCTCGATCCATAGCCTGCCAACGACTCCGGGGTCATCCACATCGGCGGGGAATCCAAACAGGAATTACGCCAAGACCCTTCGGCTGACTAGTGACCAGCTGAAGGCGCTGAACTTGAAACCTGGGGAAAACTCGATGAGCTTTACAGTAAACCGGGCAACGTGCCAGGCATATATGTTTCTCTGGCAGCATGACGTCCCAGTTGTCATATCTGATATCGATGGTACCATTACTAAATCTGACGCTCTGGGCCATGTGCTCAACATGATCGGGCGAGACTGGACTCACACGGGTGTTGCCAAGCTATACAGCGATATTGTTGAAAATGGGTATAATATTATGTACCTTACAAGTCGTTCTGTTGGGCAAGCCGACATGACGAGAGCGTATCTCTACGGTATAGCCCAGGGCGGCTACCGTCTACCCCGAGGTCCGACGATTCTCTCACCCGACCGGACAATGGCCGCGCTCCGGCGAGAGGTCTACCTCCGCAAGCCGCATGTCTTCAAGATGGCCACTCTGCGCGATATACGAAGCTTATATGGCCCAGACAACCACTGCTTCTACGCGGGATTCGGTAACCGTCTTACGGATCAGATCTCGTACCGCACAGTCGACGTACCGCGGCACCGCATCTTTACCATCAACTCCAACGCCGAGGTGTCGCTGGACTTGCTGAGCCTCAACAAGCTGAAGCTCAGCTACGTTAACATGACGGAGGTCGTTAATCACTACTTTCCGCCTGTCAGCACCCTCGTCAAGGGCGGCGGCGTTGAGTACACTGACTTCACGTACTGGCGCGACACCCCTCTCGAATTGGACGAGTTCTCAGCTAGCGACTCGGATGACCGCGGAGAGAGCGAGGAAGAGGATGAAGAGGAGGACGAGGACGTAGGCAACATGGGCGACAGCTACCTGTCTCGAGGTGACGAGGACGAAGAGGAAGACGTGGATGCTGGCGAGAGCGTGCTGAGCGGTGAGTATGAAGGCGAGGAGAACATGATGGGCTCCATGCTAGAGGAGGCCTCCGATGATGCCGACGACGAGGACGGCTATTTAGAAGAAGACGACGCAATCGGTAGTGACGAAGTTGCCGAGGTGCGAAGGGCTCCACATAATCCCAGGTCGAAGAGCGAACCTGCCGAGGCCGTCCGGGATTTCGATGCTGAGCTTATCACCGGTCTGAGTAATATCGGTGTTGACAAGGAAACAGAAGATATGAAATCGTGAGAATCGTGGCAAGGCTGCAGTGATTCTCATTAGGAGCAGGCAAGCAGTTCATGTGGTGGTCAATATTTGAGCATCAAAAGTCGGCTTCAACTACCACATGACTCACTACGAAAAAAAGGACAAGTGGCATTATACCGCGCGGGTTAGAGGTCATGGCATATTCGAATCACGTGGTACCAAATCACGATTCCTGTTAAAATAGATTGGTTATGCCGTGTGCATGCTACTCGGAGGGACGAGTAGCTGGCATGTATCTGGGTTTTGCATAGCGTTGGCGTTTTTAAGAGGAATTAGGAGACTCATCTAGATAGATGGTCCAATGTACAAGACAGTTTTTTGTCCACGTTCCTCCACAATTCTCGTTGATCCAGGGATATATCGCCAAGTTTGTGTCTTTGTCACACCCAACGCCGTAATAGTAAGTGAAATGGGTATTCTGAATACGCCTAATGTAATCCATTTCGAAGAGATAGCACTCTCTTGGTTCGGTTCGGACGACGCAGCTATGTCTGCTGCGAGGTTAGTCCAAACTATTCAGATTTCCGCATTTCTTAGGGCTCTCATACGTACCAAGCAACAGAAAATAGAAAACTGCGCTTCACCGCAGTAGTGACACCTCAACGCCGTAGGACCAATTTCCCTTATAGTTCTCCAATAGTACTTCATAGGTACCAAGCCTCCGTGAGACCATCACTCCATGTCCTCCATATCCTCGTCGCCCACATCGTCCTCAAGCAGCTCGTCCAAGCCGCCGCCCCCCTCGCCTTCGGTCGTGGCATTGGCGTTGCTGCCCTTCTTGCTACTAGAGCCGCCCTCGATGAAATCAATCATGTCGTCCTCGTCGCTATATCCGCCGCCGCCGCCCTCGCCGTCGTCGTCATCGTCATCGCCGCCGTCCCAGGACTCCTTGAGGCTCCAGGCCTGGCCGCTGAGGACGAAGCGCTCGTTGGGGAGGCGAACACCCCACTCGTTAGCCAGGATGCGCGGCAGGGCGGCGCGGTTGCGGTCGCGGGCGAGCTCCTGCAGCCACTCCTTAGAAGCGCCGCCGCCGCCGTTGTGGCCGCCGGCGCCCCCCCGGAACTGGAAGGACTGGCGGGACGCGATGGCCAGGTTGACGGCGCTCGTGGTGACGGTGGCGTCCTGGACGGCGGGGGCCGAGGGGACGGCGCCCGAGGACCCCGAGGGCCGGGCGCCGGCGTGGGTCACGTACGGGTCGGTGGACAGGTGTAACGCGTCGTTGAGCACGGACGACGTGTGCCGGTAGGCGAAGTCGAGGAGCAGGAGGGGCACGCGCTGGTCGTACGAGGTGACGCCCTGCGAGGTCAGCAGCAGCTCGACCGTGCGCGAGTCGCGCGGGCGCGGCGCCTGCGGGAGCGTGGGCGAGGAGGGGAGCGGGCCCGGAGGGCCGTTAGTACCCGCGGAGGTTGCGGTGGCGCCGGTCGCTTGGGTGTTCTGGACGGTGGCGGAGCCGCTCGTCGTGGTGTTCTGCGTAGGTTGCGATGCTGGTTGCGAGGGGCCGGCTGCCGAAGACGAGGATACGCCGTTTGTTTGAGATTGTGATGTGGATGCCATCGTTGCGGCTGGTATGAGAAGAGAGTAGAAAAGGTCGAGAAAGTCGAGAAAGTCGAGACGGTGAAGATCTCGAATCGAGGTCGAGAAGCTTCAAAGGTCGAAGGCTAAAGGTTGGGGAGGTCGGGATGGATGCCGAGGTGATGAAAGAGCTACAACTTGATTAATTGGAAGGTTGTGGCTCTTAGCATCGAATGAATAAAAAGAGTGTCGTTGTCGTTGTATACGCGACTCAATTGGTTCGTATGGGTGATGGGTGTATTTAGGAAAATCCTCGGCTAGATGATTTTGTGAAAGATGATTTGGTTGGGGCGAAAGGAAGATAAAGGGGAGAATTATTTCGGTTTTGTCCATCCAAATTAACTATTCATCTTGGAAGAATTGTGACCGTCCTATGAATCAGAGTTCGGGTTTAGAGAGTGCGAGCGTTGAGCTTGTCGATGTTGAATCCCTTCGGTTGTTGCTAGGCAAGAGCACGGAGCACAGAGCACAGAGCAAGTTGAAGCTTGAAGTTGAGCCTCCGAATAAGTGGAGACTCCCGATAAATAAATGATCTGCCCTGGGGTCCACTTAATAAGGGGAGCTAAACCCCGATAGCTGCAGTTTCCGCATTGGAGGGGTAATAATTTTTATGCCCCGCCATCATTGGACAATCACAGGTTGCACGCCGATTTTAGGAACGTCATTGTGATTATTTTCTCCCATCCCACTGAGCCAACTTCATTTCAGTCACAGTCTACCAGCTAACCCCCCTCTTAGCAATTTGAAGCTTCACATTCGGTTTTGTTTCAAATCAATTGCTATGGAGACTACTCTCCCTCTTCCGTTTCTCATCTCTGTAGATGTTCCCCCTAGTTGGGCCTCGAGTGAGGAGAGTCAGGGTCAGGGTCTAAATCAAGAAGAGGTATCGTGTTTGGGTTGTGTGTTCATCGAGGTGACTCAGCAAAATTTCGACAAGCTCCTGAACCACCTCGATCAGCTCAACTCCGCTGCATTCCGTGCCTACTTCGACGCCACTGATCTCGAATCTAAAGATGATGTTGTTACCTTGTTGGATCACGGTGCGCGGAAGGTTTTCGTTCAGCCCGAGAGAATGTCGGACTTTGCAGAGTTTGGTAGACGAGTAGCTCCAGCAGTGAGCAAGCTGAACAAGCTGCCTTCGAACACACAAAACGGGTTGCTACTCAAAGACTTTGACCAGCGGAACTGCGATGTCTCTGGTTTCATGGAGTCGAGCAAGGCTACGAAGATGCCCACTCTATATATCAAACCTATCCAAGATACTATCTACGACCACTTTGTCGATATCTGCTCACAGCTATCCGCGATCCCCATCATACCCTCCACGGAACTAACTGCCAACAAGCAGGAGGCAGAAAAGAAGATATTCGTACCTAAATTATTCTCCGTCGCATGGAAATCAGATAGGCCAGACAAGCTTCTACCCACGGTTGTATGCGACGAGGCAGGTGTGGCATTGGGACTGGTGTATAGCAGCGAGGAGAGCGTCGCCGAGTCTCTCAGGACGAAGACAGGCGTCTATCAAAGTCGAAAACGAGGTCTCTGGTACAAGGGAGCTACCTCTGGAGACACCCAGGAGTTGGTCAGGATATCTATGGACTGCGATAACGATGCATTGAAATTTGTCGTCAAGCAAAAGGGAAAGTTCTGCCATCTAGAACAATACGGATGCTTCGGTGATCTAAAGGGCATTCCGAAACTCGAGCAAACTTTGATCTCCAGGAAACAGTCGGCCCCTGAAGGCTCGTATACTAAGCGACTCTTCTCGGACGAGAAACTCCTAAGAGCCAAGATAATGGAAGAGGCGGAAGAGCTTTGCAATGCCCAGACTCCCGATGAGGTTGCTTTCGAGGCTGCGGACCTGATATACTTCGCTCTGACGAAGGCTGTTAGTGCTGGAGTGAGTCTTTCTGATATCGAGAAGAACCTGGATGCCAAGAGTATGAAGGTTAAGAGAAGACCGGGTAATGCAAAGGGCCAGTGGGCTCAGAAAGAGGGCATTACCAACGATACCGCAGATAAGGCCAAGGAGGCTGCAAAGGACTCTGCGACTCCATTGACATCGGCGCCCGCAGCCGAAGCTCACACAGCTCCGAATTCCGAACGAATTACGATGAAACGAGTCGATGTGAGCAAAGTTGAGGGATCTGAGGTTTCCGATGCACTGAGGAGACCTTCTCAGAAGTCGGCCGATGCTATCATGAATATCGTCACTCCTATCATTAGCGATATTCGCAAGAATGGAGACAAGGCACTGCTTTCCTATACGCACAAGTTTGAAAAGGCGACATCCTTAACGTCACCTGTCCTCCGAGCTCCGTTCCCGCAGTCGCTCATGAATCTTCCTAAGGAGACTATTGAGGCTATCGATATCTCCTTTGAAAATATTCGCAAATTTCATGCCGCGCAAGAGGAGAAACCCTTGAGGGTTGAAACTATGCCTGGTGTTGTGTGTAGCAGATTCTCTAGGCCGATCGAACGAGTTGGTCTGTATGTGCCGGGAGGCACTGCGGTTCTGCCCAGCACTGCTCTCATGCTTGGTGTCCCTGCTATGGTAGCTGGTTGCAAGAAGATTGTCATCGCATCCCCCCCACGCCCTGACGGTAGCATCACACCAGAAATCGTGTATGCCGCTCACAAGGTCGGCGCCGAGAGCATCGTCCTAGCTGGCGGTGCCCAGGCCGTTGCAGCCATGGCATACGGCACGGAAAGCGTCAGTAAGGTGGACAAGATACTGGGACCTGGAAATCAGTTTGTTACTGCCGCCAAGATGTTTGTCAGTAATGACACCAATGCTGGCGTAAGCATTGATATGCCGGCTGGTCCATCAGAGGTTCTGGTGGTTGCAGACAAGGATGCGAACCCGGCTTTCGTTGCTTCGGATCTGTTATCCCAAGCCGAACACGGCGTTGATAGCCAGGTTGTATGCATCGCGATTGACCTCTCCGAGCAGCAGGTCCAAGCGATCGAGGATGAGGTGCACAAGCAGGCCATGGCTCTTCCGAGAGTGGACATCGTCCGAGGTGCCATCAATCACTCCGTCACGTTCATGGTCAAGGACGTAGATGAAGCAATGAAGATTAGCAACGACTACGCTCCTGAGCATCTGATCCTCCAGATTAAAAATGCCGAGGAGGTCGTGGACAAGGTCATGAATGCGGGTAGTGTATTCATTGGGCAGTGGACCCCCGAGAGCGTTGGCGACTACTCGGCCGGTGTGAACCATTCTCTGCGTAAGTTTTTGCCACCTACCATTTTTATAGATACTAATTAGTCCAGCGACATATGGTTACGCCAAGCAATACTCTGGAGTGAATCTTGGCTCCTTCCTCAAACACATCACGAGCTCAAACTTGACGGCCGAAGGTCTTCAGAACGTAGGTACGGCAGTCATGCAACTAGCGAAGGTGGAGGAGCTCGAAGCTCACAGAAGAGCCGTGAGCATCAGGCTGAGTACTTTGACTGGTGGACAGGTATAAAACAATCAAAATACCGCAGGCCAGTGTGACTTCGACAAGGAGGGAAAAGCGAGCTAGAAAGAATTAGGCTGCTGTGTTACTAAAGACAAGACCAAAGCCGTCGAGAACCGGGTTGGGCGAGGTGAGACAGCAACTTAACGACTTGTCAAAAATGACTTCTTCTATAGTGCTACAATATTTCCTTGATTGTTACGGGTTTGGGTACCTACCAGGTAATGAGTGGGTTGAAAATTCAAAAAAGGGGGGAAGAGGGTTGGTCAAGCGGCTCGGTTCAATATGGGGAATGGTTGGAGGGGGGAAAAGCAGAGGTATGAAATCCTAGCTAGAGAGATTGTGACGGTAACTTTCATGGTGATAGGACAACTAAAATGCTACCCAGACGTCTAAGAAACTTAACCTCAGTCGGAGGTTAGGAAATTGAATACACTTTGCAGTTGCTGTTTCATGCAGATGCACGAAAATGGACGATTCCCGGTTTTCTAGATCTCGGGACTATTTTAAGAGCAAACAGAGAGAGAATCTTGGAGGTCTCTGTGTGTCTTCGTACGCACTTTGATCTATTGGTGGCTTTATTTCCTGCAGGCGGTAGGGCGTACGAGAGCGCACGAGGTGCATGAAACGTGCTGGGCCGACAAGGCGAATAGTTACACATCCATCGATGCATCTAACCCTCCACCGCCTTGCAACGGCACCTAACCCTGAAGCATATCATATGTAAGGCATGCCCTTACGTACTGCCTGACTGTATGCACATGTGGCCTACCTCCTAGCGCACGCTGGAACCTGGTAGTGGCGTTTCGTGGAACGCTAGGGTCCCAACAGCTGCGTCTTGTCTTTGTTAGGTGCATCTGTATCTTGCGGAATCTCATCCTGCTGGCACACCATTCCTCTCGACACTTCTAACTACCTATGTACTCTAGGTACTACCTTACTACTGTAGAACTTGACATTTGACGACATTGAGAAATCCCACGGTAACAAATACAACGATATTAAATCCATATCATATTTGGTAGGAGGAAGCGTCGCCGGAGCAGATATCCCTCCAATAAACACCAATAGGAGCATTTCTTTACTACACTCATACCACCCTACCTTCTACACCCCACCCCGCACCGCGCCGCACAGCGCTCCGAATACTACAGTACTTTACGACCGGAAACTAGCGGGGAGACGGACAACAGCGGAGACGCTTTACACAGAAATCATGGGATCGATCGGTGCCGCCGACGACAACGGAAAGCTATACTTTGCGTATGGCTCTAACCTCTCTTCGTCGCAGATGCGTGATCGATGTCCACGATCAACACCGGTCGGCCTTGCACGCCTTCCCGGATGGACGTGGCTAATCAATGAGAGGGGATATGCGAATATCGTACGGAAGCCAGATCCAGATCCAGAGTCACCTCATTCGTCAATGAAGTGGCCTACTCTGTCGTTCAATCCCCTGCCATTATTACCACTAATGGCCAGTAAGAACGGAAAACCCAGCAATGAGCACGGCGTCTACGGTGTCCTATATCGCCTGCATCCGGACGACGAGGCTCGGCTCGATGCTTGCGAGGGTGTGCCCTATGCATATGAACGAGTGTTTCTTGACGTCGTCGTTGTTCCAACTCCAAGTTCAACGAGACCGATTGGCCAAGAGGGTGTTCCACGAGAATTGTGGAAAGTACGGGAGGATCAGAAGCAAACCGGCCAGACAGTCAAAGCCCTTGTGTATATTGACAAGGAGAATGTCCATCCAAAGAAACCGCTTGCCGAGTATGTCAATCGCATGAATCGCGGCATTGAAGAGGCCATGAACGAATGGGGACTTCCGCAGGCGTATGTCGATACCGTTCTGAGACCTTTCATCCCTGCCAAGAAATATGGGAAGTAGAATAGGGGGAGGACACAGCGCGTACCAAGACGAGCGCGTAATTCATCAATCTAGACAGCATCGGCTTCACGACCACATATCACAGAATAAAACACCTAGATAGTGTGACAAAGGGTCAGGGACCTAATGAATCATAATTGATTATTTCCCAATCCTAGGTAACCTATACACACCTGTGAGCGCCTATGTCCCATGCACACCTCTTTCGCTCGCCCGCAGCTTTAAAGCTCAGAACGTACAGGAGTTACAAACCTCAAACCATTATACAACAAATGAAATTATAGTATCCCAGAATGTTGAATGCCAAACATATCCTTTACAATGCATATCCGAATTCCCACAATTTTATCCAGTAACGAGCACTCAAAGTGGCTCCTAAACCGATTTCATCTATCCAATCGGTGCAAAACGTACACACATCACGGCCTGCGAGTTTAGAGGGTGTAGAAGAAATCTGCAATGAAAATGTTAGTCATCAACATAGAATAATGAGTAGCAAATTCACGTAAGACATACCGGGATGGTGGTCGCCAATCTCCTCCAAGCTCTTCTCCCGCATCTCGGCGGCCTGCGGGGAGAACTGGTTCGCCTTCTTCTTGCTGTTCAGGTATCCGAGGTACCACCTCAGGACGATCGAGCAGACGAACATCAAGATGGACATTCCCAAGGCCGACGCGTTACCAATGCTGTCTGGAGGGATAGTTAGTACGGGAAACTCGCATATGCCGCAGAAGAGATCATGCTTACAGTAGGGCGGGTCTTGGTAGGCCTGGTTTCCGGAGATGGCGAAGATGTGGGGGAAGATATTGATGAAGGCCAGCATGGAACCTCTGTAGCCAATATTAGTACAACTTCGAAGCGATAGAATAGGATAGAATAGCAGAACTGAGATTTTAAAATACCTTCGCGTGTAGCCGACGAAGGACATGGCAGCCCACGTGATCTGCAAGACGGTGTTGGGGAAGATGGAGAAGGCGACGAGGCAGGTGGCGGCGAAGCGGACGTCGCGGTTGGTGACCCAGATGAGGACGGCGTAGCCGACGATGGCGCCGACGGCGGAGAAGGCGGTGACGAGGCCGCGTGCGTTGGTCTTGTCGGCGAGGCGGCTGAAGAAGAGGATGCCGACGCAGCCGCAGACGTAGACGATGGTGGTGAAGAGCTGGGCGCTGACGTCGTCGTAGCCGAAGCCGGCGATGATGTCGGGCAGGAAGTTGGAGAGGGAGGACTGGCAGAAGTTGGCGCCGCAGGCGATGAGGATGAAGAGCCAGAAGTGCAGGTCGAGCATGATCTTCCAGATCTGGCCGAGCTTGACGTGCGGCTCGGCCGTGTTGTGGGCGCGCGCGCTCCGCCGCATGATGTGCTTCTTCTCCTCCTCCGTGAAGCCCCAGCGGAGCGCGGACGGGTGGCTGGGGAGGAAGGCTAATACGATGAACGAAAAGGCGATGGGGACGACGCCCTCGATCAGGAAGATCCACCGCCACGCTCGCCAGCCGTTGGCGCCGTCGAGGTCCTTGGTGATGGCGTACGCGATCAGCCCGTTGAAGGCGCCGGCCAGGGTCGACATGGACGACACGACGGCACCGCGCGTGGCGTATTCGGAGTACTGGTACCAGAAGGAGAGATCTATAGAATGAGATGAGCCCGGGGACATGTGATGTAGGATGAGACTCGGCTGATAGGGGGTTCGCCGAGATAGAGAGGCATTATGTAAACATACAGAAGACACCGCCCTGAACGAACGATTCTGCTCCTCCGATAAGAAATCGCAGACCAAGAAGCGCGCCAGCATTCGTGACTAACAGAGTCATGGCAGTTAAGAATCCCCACTATGAAACGATGAGAAAATATGATTAGCCCATTGCCAACTTTGAAAGGGGGGTGTTTATTTGCTGAAGTCCGCCTGCCTTACAGTGATCATGGCTCCGCTAAATTGCCTGTTGGGACGAATGCGCTTGATCAAGAGCGTGCCAGGGAGCTGGAAGATGATGGTCGCAACCAAGAACACGGTTGCCGCATTCGAGTAGTCGCCAGGACTGAGGTTCAACTCCTCGCTCAGGCCGGCGATTTTGGCATTGGCGAGATCGGATTTTCCCTACGTGACGGGGTGAGTATAAATCGACAACAATAGGGGGGCTCACATCTAGATGTCGCCCGGCATCATCGACGACTGACCATTGTAGCGAAGAAGTAGACACTCGACATGAGCGGCAGGATGAAGAGATCGAGTTTCCATTTTACCCTCCTGTCGAGCTTGAGGTCGAATGGTTCCTCCGCTTCGTCCTCCTTGGGCACATCTCCGATAGAGCTGGGACTGGTCGTCGGTAGTAAGAGGGTCGGGTCCCGATATTCTACCGGCTCGGCTCCGGCGGCGAGCGCCTTGTCGGAGCTGTTCGCGGAAGCCATCCTTCTTTTTTTATTCTTTTATATTAGGTACTTTTAAGACGGCGTTGGTGGTGAGGGGTGAAGTTGGGTTGGTTAATGGCCGAGATGAATAATGAATGAAAATAGAAAGGTTCGAGCCAAATCTTATAATCAATATCACATGTGTGGCTCCGAGTAAATTATCCTCAAGAGCGTAAGTCGCGTTTCAAAGCTCTTTCGCTCGTCGAAGCCTGGGCGACGCAGGGGTCTTTCTATGTAGGCGGAGGCTTGGTATGAACTCCTCTCTTGTGCGGACTTCTAAGTTAGGGAAAAGGAGTACGTCACGTCCCAAGAGCCGTCTCTAGCAACTAGGGGGGAAGGGGAGGGGAGGGGGGGTCGAAGAAACCCTTCTCCGAGGTTTCGTTGTCGTCGCAATATCAGAATGTGAGATGTCTATCACTTACTATCTTCATGAGATATTCCCACCATCAAATTCACATGTCTCGGAGGTAATTGGCGTTCGGCCATCACGAGAAGACGAGAAGGGGTTTTAGACCGGTCGTACAGAATGCTTTTCCTCGAGGTGGTAGCATTGACTTCGCGTCATTGTGCAGTGGACAGGACGTCGCTAGCAACACAACACGACACCGCGGAACGCTAGCTTTGCAACGCACCCGGCTGCGGACTTGGGATCTTTTGGGATCTTTTGGGCTCAGCCTGCTTGCATGGTTGGTGGGACTGGGGCCCGACTGGGGGGTGAGGATGGGCCGAAGCGAGTTTCGCTCCCAAATGCCGGCTCGGCCGCTGGGATCTGCAAGGCCCAGGAGCGAATTTCGCTCGACGACCAAACGACGAGAAGCGTAAACACATGGTGATTCGTCGCGCGGCTACAAAAACTGCAGCGATGCGCTCCGTAATTGATGGAAAATGGACACTTACGCACGATAATCTATTCCCCATACGAATCTTGGCACCATCTGCCGGGGGGAGAAATAGGGGGTGTGCGTGACATAATAGTTGTATACCAGCTGTACGAAGTACTCGACTTACCTACACAACAATGGGCGACACCCCATTGACCACCGCGGACGTCCCCCCACGGTTCCTCAACGCTACCCTTCTCGTCAACCATGTCCCGCACAGGGCCCTCGCCTCGGACCCACGCGTGTCTTACGCGCTCCACGTCCCGGCCAAGCACTACTCCAGCCACTACAGCGGCGGTGCAGAAGGAGCCGGCCCGGCTATAGCTCCCACTACTACAGCCCCCGCCAAGCTTCCCCTTCTCGTAAGCATGCACGGCACCAGGCGCCACGTCTTCGACATATATGAGCTGGTCCCCTTCGCCCAATCCGCCCCGTGCGCGCTCCTCGCGCCGCTGTTTCCCGCCGGCCTCGACGGCCCCAACGACGTCGACTCCTTCAAGCTGCTCCGGTCCAGGACCCTACGGTCGGACCTGGCCCTCTTGGATATCTTGGATGAGGTCGCCGCCCGCTGGCCGGGAATAGACACCGACAAGATCTATCTCATCGGGTTTAGCGGCGGCGGCCAGTTCGTCCACCGCTTCCTGTACCTGCACCCCGAGCGCCTGGCCGCCGTGAGCGTCGGCGCACCCGGTCACGTCACGGTACTGGATACTTCCCAGAACTGGCCAATCGGCATCAAGGACGTGGAGGCGCTCTTCGGCCGGACCATCGACAAGGAACTCGTCGGCAGAGTGCCGGTCCAGCTCATCGTCGGCGGCGCGGAGCTCAGGCCCCACGGCGGCGAGGAGTTCTGGGCGTGGATGCGCGATTTAGCTAGCAAGAATGAGGGCGCGAGGGAGGCGATGAAGTTCCCGCCGATGGAGAAAGGCAGGCTAGCCACGCTGCAGGGCCTGCATGAGCTATGGAAGCGGGATGGTATCACAGCCCGGTTTGACGTCGTACCGGGTGTGGCTCATGACCCGAAAGGCGTTCGCGAAGGCGTACTAGAATTCATCGAGCCTTTCATAAAGGGATATCCAAGTGATTGAATGAATTGCGCCATATTAACTATCTTGAGCTCCTTGCATTTGGATCTAGTTTAGCTTCACTTACGAGCAGCGAAAGATAGGTATCTATTCTAGTTCGTCTCGCTCTTGTGGCTTCTAAACTATATATTTATGTCGTAAATGATATGTGACGACGGCGCGACATTTTTCTACAGATTGAACTCTAAGCAGGCTGCCTGCCTTACCGAGGGAGATTCAGCCTGTTATCTCACCGCTCTCTATCAAAACACTAGTGCCTAACTTAAGGCTAAAACAGAGAAGATAGGCGGTCAGAATGAGGCATTCTTTTGGAGGCGGAGTGTTACACGACATAGATAGTAGGCAAGTTTACTGTCTTCCGCAGGCGCCACATACGAATCGTGAGCAGGCTTCTGATAACTAGAGTGAATATGAATGGCTATGTCATGATCAGATTTCGCCCTAGGCATATTCAGCTTACAAGCCCATCATAAAAATTGTAATCACATATCAGCTTCCTTTATCACTTCTCAAATTCCCATCCCAGCACTAGTAGAAAATACCTCTCGCAGCTCAACATCGTCTTTCGTACCTAGTTTACTAGTTTACTACTAAGCTAGGAGCTACGCAACCCCATACCCCAGACGTATCTATCTCGAGTACCTGGGTAGGCAGATACCTACCCAGGTAGCTTTGACCTCCTTTCTCATCATGGTAGATCCATTATCGATTGCAGCTAGCATTGCGGGGCTCGTTACTTTGGCAGATGTGGTGTTCGATCGTCTAATGAAATACATCAAAGCCGCAAAAAATGCTACTAAAGAGACCGAAGACCTCGCCAAAGAGGTCAATCTCTTGGGTGGCGCCCTGAACAGCCTGTCGAGGCTGGCAAGGAGCCTTGATAATGAGCCTTTTGGCAAAAGATTCCGAATGCACCACATCGAAGGATGCAACGACATATTGTCCGAAATCGACAGGAAGTTGAAGAAACTTGACAACAACTCCCTGAAGAAGATAATGTGGCCGTTTTCGTCCGCCAGAGTGAAGGAGATGCTGAACGACTTAGCCCAACACAAGCAAAATATTAGCCTTGCTTTATCCGCAAACTCAATGGACCTCCTACTACGTTGTCTAGCTAGAGAGGAGGACCTACAGAAGACTGCATCAGAAATAAAAGCAGACGTCGAAAAGACCCGCGAAGTGGCTAGTCGAATTCATCGCGACGGAGAACGAGAAAAAGTCTTGAAATTTTTCCTCAAGTACAATCCACAGCAGAATTACGAAATGAGTCTCAAGTTACGTCACCCGAGAACTGGAACATGGCTGCTACGTCTTCCAAAATTCCAAACTTGGCTCTCAACAGCCGATGAGAAACTTTGGTTGTCCGGTATTCCAGGGGCAGGGAAAACAGTACTAGCTGGTACTATCATCGAAGCCGCTCTAGCACAATGCAATGAGAAAGTTGCTGGCGCGTTTTTCTTCTGCGACTACAAAGATGGAAAAACCCAGTCACCCGAGAATATCTTGGGGGCGCTCGCCTATCAAATCGCCATCCAGAAGGAAGAAGCATATGCAATCCTAGAAGAATATTACAGAAATCTTCACCCTCAACGTGGTTTGCCTCGTAGCCCGGAATTAGAGGCGCTATTGAGGATGATAGGAAAGATGGTTAAGTTGTTTGACCGGGTCTTTCTGGTTGTGGATGGCATTGATGAGTGCGGAGATCGAGTTCCCGACGTCCTTGAATCACTTTGCGACGTATCGGTGGATTCAGAAAACATTTCAATCGCCTTACTGAGCCGCGATGAGCATTACATCAGAGATCGTCTTGAAGATGGTTTCGTATGCGAAAGGATTGCAGCGCATACTGAGGACGTTGAGGAGTATGTGGTAGCTGAGATCGAAGAACGTATACGCACCAAAAGACTCTACATTGATGACCCGGAACTCAAGGGTGAGATTATGCATGGCTTGGTAGATGGCGCTAAGGGAATGTAAGTCTCTTCTAATCCGTATCTTCGACGCTCATACATGACGAGTTAACCGATATTTCAAAGGTTTCGATGGGTTGCTTGCCAACTAGACCATCTTTGCGAATGTGTATCAGACGAGGCGTGCCGCACGGCATTGAAGGAATTGCCTCCTAATCTCAACGAGACGTACCTACGCATTCTTCAGCGGATACCGCAGGATAAAGCGTCACTTGTTCAACTTGTCCTCCATTTCATAGCTTTCGCAACCCCGTCACTTACTACGGAACAACTCAGAGAGATACTGTCTGTTCCTAAGACTGGGGGCTCTCTGACGCAAAGTGGCCGCGTGCGCGAAAATGCAATCCAGAAATTTTGTAGCAGCTTAATACGAAAATCGAACGACGGAAAATTTTTCGAGTTTGCGCATTTTTCAGTACAGGAGTTCCTTCGTAACACAGACTTGCTCAGAGACCAATTTGAACCGTTTCTTATTTCGGAATCTCGTTCCAATAGGCTTATGGTGATTCAATGCCTGAACTATTTACGACTCGAAAACTTCAACCACCCCCCTATTGCCACGATGGACGAAGTTGATTATATAGAGGAGAGAGATGAAGACTATCCTCTATATGAATATGCCGCATACTATTGGCCTATTTATGCCCGAAAGCAATGGGATGATGAGGAGATCCTTCATTCTGCGGAAACATTTTTCGGCTATGGCAAGACCGCTGCGTTCGTATCATGGTCGATCCGGTTGGTTCTGCGCTGCCTTCTTGACGAAGATTATATATCCGATCTTGAATGTTCAACGGATGTTCGTAAAGCAATCTTTATTCTTATCCACGAGGACTTTACTCCGTTTCACATGGCCTGTTTACTATCACTCCCTAAAGTGTGCAAACACTTATTGGAGATGGGCGCTGATGTTGAAAAAGGTAGCCCAGTCGGGACTCCAATGCAATGCGCTGTTGGAATGATAGCTTTGTTCCAACCAGATTGCAATTCTCTATCCGTTCTTAACCAAGCATGGGGGAATCCTTGTCAAGCAAATATGCCCAAAAGACTGTGGAATGTCTCCTAGAAGTTGGAGCTCAGTTGCTACCTGCCTCCACGAGGCCGGGCCGAAACGGAAACCTACTGAATCTTGCGGTGGTCGTATTTAAACACTCTTATGACCTACACCTAGCTGTGTTCCTGCTATCCAAGGGACTCCCCTTGGAAGAGAACGACGTAAAGATATTCTCAGATATCTTTGAAAACTGGGATGAGAGACACGATGCATTTGAAGAAGAGGACTTCGAACTATTCATTAAGAGTTTGAACCCACTGATAGGCTATTCTCATCTTCACCGAGAACTTTATTCGCTGGCATGGGAGTTTGCTGTTGGTCAAGGATTCGACTTTGTTTTAGATCCAGATATTGTTGATCCAAGCATCTCTCTTACGCCAGATGTACTAAAGGAACAGCTCATTTCAGCCACGCGAGATGACTATGAGGTACCTGATACGTTCCTGATAGCCGCAAAGCACTTAGATGTTCATCTATCAGATATTATGGACCACGGGAAACGACTGCTGGAAATTGCGTTAGAAAAAGTTACTTGTCCCATGGATCTTACCTGCAAGACTAAAACTATTGAGGCCCTCGTTGAGGCTGGCTGTAGTTTCTTGCAACCTGACAATGATGGATGCTTGCCGGTGCATTCCTGGTCGGCTCAAATCAAGGCAAAGGACATATTCGGTGAGAGGTATGAATGGCCAGTGGAAATATTTATTGATCACGGTGTGATCGTCAACTCTCAAGATAGCAAAGGTTGTAATTTATTACACACCAGTGCTGTTGATTTCGGCCTGCTTTCATCTTTTCTAGAGTACGATAATGAAGCAAACGTCACTGCAGCACTATGCATGGTCGATCATGAAGGTTACACTCCGTTGTCCAAAGCGCTAAATGAGCAGCGTGCAGCATCAGCGTCTATACTCTTTCAACGAGGAGGGCGCAATCCAGAGACATGGCAAAGCCCATTGTCATCCCTCCTACTAGCCACGAGAGCAAACTGCGAAGACGTCTTCAAAGGCTTATTAGCAGCAGGAGTAGCTTTGCCTGTAATCGGAGACGAGACTTTGACACCACTTCATTATCTCGGAGCCGGAACATCTATCGGTTTCATCAACTATCTCAAAGGGCTTTACCCAGATGCATGCAAAACTCGCATTGACGGTAAAATTCCGTTGGAAATATATATGGAGCAACTGTTCGAGAAACACGCGGGAATCCATTCCACCTACATCGAAGCCTTCACAGCGCTGTTTCCTTTTGAGAAACATAGCCGTGAAGGAGGGTTGGTATGGGAACGTTTCGTAAAGGACGTTATCCCAACAGCAAATCTCTTACAGGACCAAGTCACTACCAAAGTGGTAAAGGAGCTCATTCGGCTCGGATGCCTGACCTCGTATGAAATAACTTCTCAAAAGCCTGCTCTCCTTTCATTCCTAGAACAGTTTGGTAGCGGCTTCCAGAGTGTTATCTATCTTCGGCATTTCACAGCCGAGAATATCTGCAATATCTTGAACAGTACATGCCAGTGGTCAGGAATCCAAACAGATCCTCTAATAGCCCATCTACTGAAGCTGTCCATTCAGTCCAGGGAAGTTGAGCTGGTGAAGCTACTCCTCGAAAAAGGTGCCTCAGTTCATCAGCGAATCCAAGATGAGTCAGCCCTAGAAATAGGATGCAGAGCTGATGTCCACGATGATACCTTTCGGCTGCTCTTAGGTTATGCCAATAAAGAGCACCTAGATGAAACTAATACAGCGAAAAATGGCATGGGGCTTGTTCATCGACTTGCTATACCTAGTTCAAGCAACAAGGTCATTGAACTCTTGAAACGAGGAGCGGACCCAAATCTCCGCATTGGGTTACATCCATACCCAACCGCTTTGGAATATCACCTATTCAACCATCAAGTCGATACTGCATTAATTCTGTTAGAAAATGATGCGGACCCAACACTCTGCGACCAATTTAATCGCGACGCATGCATCATGGCTGCACAGGCAGGGTTGCCTATATTTTTATCCAAAGTGCTTGAGATGCGAAAACCATCCTGGCAGCTTGACTGGCAGAGAACAAGCAATCTCGGCGTCTCTATGGGAATATTAGGAACTGCCTCTTTGAAGCCGAATGCTCTTCATTTTGCCTCTACCTCAGGAAACGTCGATTGCTTAAAGTTTTACATAGATCACAACATACTATCCGATGTTAACACAACTTGCGACCACATGCTCACTCCTTTGCATTATGCGGCATTACGCGGTTGTACTGATGTTATCAAATACCTCCATGGATTGGGAGCCAACATCAATGCTCGAACAGTTGAAGGCCATCAACCATTACACCTTGCTGTATTAGGCCAGCATCTAGGCGCCGTTAAGACTTTACTGAACCTCGGAAGCGATGCCACACTCGATAATTACAGAATGACCCCATATGCATACGCCTGTAAATCTGGAAATCAGTATATCATTGACTGTCTTCGCAACAAAGGACCTAATTACGGTGTTCAAGGCGACCTTGCGGTTACTTCCAGCCAGCAACGACTAGGCACTTCGAGGACGCTAGAGCATGCTATATCGCATGGAAACATAATCTTGTGCAAAAATTTGCTCAAAGAAGGCTGTCCGTTAGATATCGACTTATCAGATTGCGGGGGATGCTCTCCTCTCCTCTTCGCAATTGCCCATACTAGGCTTGATATTGTTCAATGGCTGCTAGACAATGGAGCATCGACTTTGAAGCCTAGTTGCCAGCTACATGCTTCTAGAGCACCTATTAATCGCCTATTGGAGCGCAGGGGTTTACTTCGGGCTGTTCCAAGGTTTCTAGAAAGATATATGGATGATGGAGGAAGTCTGCTCGGCGAGCCTCTCAACCCAGCCGATACTGCTATTAGAAACGACAACACTGAAGGACTTCGGATTCTACTTGAACACTTACAGAAGAACGCGAAGCACTATGCGTGAGTTTTATCACAAGTTCCATTGACTAATTAACTTTCTAACGTATCTTTCTTAGCGATATGGTGGGAGGGTATTCGGCCGAAGCAGTTGCGATGTTAACTAATCAGCTCTCCGAACACGCCTGGGCACCACCGATACATATGGCAATATCACGTGGCAATCTAGCAGCCGTGGAATGCCTTCTCGAGAACGGTGCTGATGTAAATCATCAAGACAATGACCTACGAACATCATTGCACGGTGCTGTGGACTCCAAACCGCATGATGTGCAGCAATTGATGGATCTTCTAATCAGCCGTGGCGCTAGATTAGAAACACTTGACCATGATGGATGTACTCCGTTAGGATATGCTTCTTGGAGAGGTCGCTGGGATTCGGCTAAGGTTTTGTTGGATGCTGGGGCGGACCCATCGGTCTTAACTTACCAGTCAGAAAATGTCCTTCGTTTATTAAAATTGGAGCATACTGCTGGGAGTGAGAATTTATTCGCCAGCTTTTTGGTTCTAGGACTGAATCCTCACCTTATGGATTCTCTCGGTGTTTCTGCAATGCAGTGCGCTATGATCCATCACCCCCTTGTTGCAGTCCTCCTGAACGGTGACTACGAAATCCAGAACACAAGACCATATCCGTGGCATGTCAAGTATTCTATACCATATATGTGTTGGCTCACAATCGATTTCCCACTATTTAAAAGGAAAATTCCCCTTGATGACCTACGCAGGATTGCAAACACCGAACCCAATGGTTGTTGGAGCCCCCTTTGCTTGGCAGCATCTCAAGGGGTACTGATGGCGATAGAAAACCTTCTTACTCTAGGAGCAGATCTTGAATTTGAGGGGTGTCCCGCAGGCACTGCTCTTATGGCCGCATGCGATGCTGGGAGGCTAGAATCAGTTATCGCTCTAGTACGTCGAGGTGCGGCTCTCTCATATTACGGATCCAATGGTTTTCGAACAGCAATTGACAAGACCAAAACTTCACCCCATATCCTCCGGTGGCTCTTGGTCAGTCGCTTCACAGACCAGGCGAAGATCAAAGAAGAGCCTCAGGAAGCCTCTTCTACAGGACCCCCTGACATTCGGCCTTGGAGTGGGATTAAAAAAGCCGAGTTGGTCATCAGCGAGAACCTCGAGAGGCGCCCAGATCAGTCATCCAAAGATTACTGGATCTATTTGATGGATCAAAAGAAGCAATGGAGGGGAAAAGTCGTTCCAATTGTTGACAGGCGAAGAACTGTCCGCCCCTCAAATCTAATTCCGATGGAGAAAGTTCGCATACATCCGGGTGGTTATGAAACTCCACTCCTTGAGAGGAGCAAAAGGTCAGAGAGACCTGGGCGCTGATAGGGATAGGATGAATTGCTATCTCTCGTCTATTTTCTTTCACTTCTGGACCCCTTTTCAATTCCTGAATTGTTTAATTCTTTCTATTTACGGCGCTTGGTGGTTGGTAGTTTTCCGTCACTGTGTCTAGCGATAATTGTGGACTGCTGCTAAATATCGGCTATTCGTTTTCAATATAGTAAAATTTCTTTAATTGATATTAACTACGAGTATTTGATTGTCTCGAAAACCATTGGATTGATGTTCCGGCTCTTGACATCACTATGACGTTAACCATGTTCCGCCACGACGCTATATCGACCACATAAATTGCCAACAGCGAAATTGTCAACTGCCAACTCGCCGCAACTAAGAAGAAAACTCGAGTCAGCCAATTTACCAATTTAACAGACTAGCATCCAGGCTGCTGGTCCTAACTCAAAAAATTGGCTAACTAGTTCGACAAGTTTGAAGCTCGCGATATAAAATAACTTCCCGAAATGGCAACCCCACTCCGTTCCATCGCGACCACGGCTCTACGCCAAGCCCGTGCGGGCAAGTCCGCCAGCACAGCCAAGTCCGCACTCCCAACTACCGCCACCGCATCCCGTCCATTCACAGCCACGGCCGCCGCCGCCACAACATCTCCATCTCCATCTCCCCCGGCCAAGATCCTCCTAGAAGACCGCGACTCCGGCTTCGGCTTCGTGCGGCACAACCCGTCGGCGCCGAAGCCGCGCGACCGGGCCGTGACCGAGATCCGGGGGCCGTACTACACGGTGATGGGCCCGCGGTACCTGTCCGACGTGCTCGAGACCATGGGCGCGCACGTCGACGGCCTGAAGTTCGCCGGCGGGTCCTTCAGCCTGTTCCCGGAGGCCCCGCTGCGGCAGCTGGTCGACCTGGCGCACGCGCACGGCGCGTACGTGAGCACGGGCGGGTGGATCGAGCACGTGCTGTCGTCGAGCGGCGGGGACGTGGGGGCCGCCGTCGATAGGTACCTGGCCAAGTGTAAAGATCTGGGTTTCGACGTCGTCGAGCTGAGTACCGGGTTCCTGTCGCTGCCGCCGGACGACTGGCTGCGGCTCGCGGGGCGCGTGCAGGACGCGGGGCTCAAGCCCAAGCCCGAGCTCGGCATCCAGTTCGGGGCTGGCGGTGACACGTCTGCCGCCGAGCTGCAGAGCATCGGGACGAGCGACCCGAGCAAGGTGATTAATATGGCGAAGCGATTTGTTAATGAGGCTGGCGTCGAGCGCGTCATGATCGAGTCCGAGGGTATCACGGAGAACGTACAGACTTGGCGTACCGACGTCATTCAATCTATCCTTCGGGAGCTGCCCTTGGAGAAGGTTATGTTCGAGGCGGCTGATCCGTCCGTGTTCAACTGGTGAGTGTCCCCTTCAATTCAAGACGGTTTGAAGTAGAGGGGTCCGGAATGTTGACGCTAAGCGCATAGGTATATCCGGGAGTTCGGTGTCGACGTGAACCTCTTTGTCGACCACTCGCAAATCGTGCAGCTTGCGGGCTTGAGAGCGGGCATCTGGGGCAAGAGCGACACCTTCGGCAAGATCACTACTTTCAGGCCGTAGGAGGAGGATGTAGATCTCTAAGAGATATCCGATTGGTAGCTATGGTCGACGCGGTCCTTACTGCGCTCTGTGAGGCGGATGGAAATGAGCACTAATGACCAACATTCCCTTCAGCGAGCATGTAGAGTTAGCGTGCTTTAGCAACCCTCATTTTACGAGTATATGGGCGATGGAGGCTGATGTCGGGTCACTATAGAACATAGCACCCATGAGCTTATTCAAACCAAGTCTACATATGTGGTTCTAGGCACACTATTGATTGATTAGTATCTATCATTTGAAGCCGCCCAAAAATGAAGGTCTCCCCGGGAATCGAACCCAGATTGGCGGAATCAGAATCCGCAGTGCTAACCATTACACCAGGAAACCAAGCACCGTACGTTGCTCGTGTGGCTGGTCTCGGGTGATTTTCCGAGCATGTCTGCGGTTATTTATTCTTAGACAGGCGTCTGACTAACGTGTTTGCTAAACAAAAGTGGGCAGGATGGAAGCGCAGCTAATTATGGAACTTAGCTTGTCCCAGTAATGGAGCTCCCGATCGGCGAGGTCATCTTGGGCCCAGACAGCCTGAAGCAAGAGTCTGACGTACAGGAAGGATCGCGAAGATACGTTCTTCTCGGTCCTCGAGATGAGATCAAGTATGACAGCCCGCTGATCGTCTGTACGAGCTTCGCAGCCCAAGATGAACACTGGAAATTGCCTCTCGCAGGAACCTATCTCGGAAAACATGGCGAAGGCTTTTTCGATTCGCTGCTGCGTCTTGACCGGTTCGTCCAGCAACTTTCCGGACAGTCGGTGGAGATATACCAGGAGAGCAAGTTGGTATAGTTCCACCACCGTGGCTGTCTCTGAACCATCATCAGCCGCGGCCGAGATTGGTATGTTCCTGATTTTCCAGTCGAGGATTTGCAAGAAGCCTCTATAATTCTTGGATTCTTCGGTAGAAGCCACGTCGGGCGGCCTCGTCGACACCGTATCGCAGACTTCTGATAGCAGTCCTAGGATGGCGAAAGTGGATGGGGCCTTACGGGATGCCTAGTTTTTTAGTCAGAGAAATATTTTGCTTCTCCACTTGGGACACACAGACGAACCTCGGCGCACATAGCCGGTGGAGACGGCGGAATTCTTGCGGTTTCGCCGTACCAGTGCCGGAGACTGAAGCGACCTAATACGTCTTGGTAATATACCCAATCCACCAGGGTCATGAATTCGCTATCTTGCCCGCGCTTGCTTAGACTGATGTTGTTAATAACCTTTTTAACGCCCCGGATATACCACGTCCATTGGCTTGAGGTACACGAAGACTGGTGAATCTAATGGGTGGCTGAGTGTTAGCACATGGTGAGTGTATCATGATAATCTGCACTGACCTCGAATGAACAGAGTAGCATCCCCGCGGCGATATGCTGGATTGCTTCCTTGGTGCCGAGATTACTCTCCGAAGCAGCCGCCAGGGCCTTGAGGGCAGATATTTTGAGCTCAACCGCCTGCGTCTGGACACCGTAGCGATGTAGTGAAGACAAGGCAAGAAGCGACTTCAGAACCGCTATGGCAGAGGGCGTGTCGCTCGTGAGGGCAACACGAAGAAGGATATTTCCTACTTTCGTGGGGTCATGGCCAAACGTTGTCAGAGATTGGGACGCAGTAAATTGAACTAGGCTTCTTAGAACTTCATTTTTCTCTAAAAAGGGGGTTATATGCACCTACAATACTGAAACAAGTCTTGGTCTACATCCTTCAACGTTAAGGGGTTCCAAAGTAGAGGCATATGTAGGATTGGCCGGGTGTACTCTAGGATGCATCAACTGCCTGTTAATTATTTCGTCTTGTACCTAATAGGACTATTATATGGCTCACCATTGGGTACTGAGGTTGTCAGGTAGTGATGCATCTCAATATCCCAAAAAGACACGTGAATATGGCGTGCGTCGGAGTAATGGCGAGGCCCGTTTGCGTAGAGGGCCGGCTTTTCAACCACGGCGCGCCTCGCGTCGCCTGTATTCGGCCAGGATAGGCGAATACCATATCCTTTACAGTGCCGCTTCGATCGGGAACATTGCGCGCATGTCGGTATAGCTCGATCGCAGAGAATCCTGCGATCTGGTACTAACGCCGTTAGGTTTGCTCAGTAATTGGTCCTGTTGCCCTACCTCTACAGGTACCGCAGCTTCTATTCCCAACTACCCCGCCGGGTCCCTGCTGACAGGGCACAGCAGTCGGCAAGATCATCTGGAACGTAGACGCGTAAGATTCTTGAGCACTGGATCGTCTGAGATGGCACTCTAATCGTAGAATGTTTACGATTTACGGAGAGTTGAGTTGTTCGTGGAAAGTTGCCAGTTTTGCTGATTCAAGGTCGCACGACGGAATTGTGGGAGCAGTACTAGGAATGGTGCTCCCGTAATTCTTATATGATCGCCCAATTATCTCCGACCTACTACCCCTGATTGAATACTGGGAAGAGAAAGCCAATCAAATTCAACTCATTAATTCCTATTAATCAGCACCTGGGCAGCTTTGTTGCATGTTTTAGAAATTCCTACGGTTGAGGTTAAGAATAATGCCAGGCGTGTCTCTACTGCCTCCCTATTAGCCCCTGTAGTGGATCATGCGAGTAAAGCTTAGGGGCTGGCTTGGGGCAACTTTGCGCGGGAGCGCTAGCACGAATCAGGATAGCCAGGTACCTTGCGCTCCCTAATGCAGAGATTCGTTGGTGGCTATTAGTAATATGTATAATGTAGTAATATCGCCAACATTTCTTTCTGCAAAACCACTGACAAATATGGGAAAGGTTAACTATGTGCGAGAGTTTACGGAGTCGTAATAGTAAAGGGATCTAACGATCAAGAGTAGTAGTGTTATGGCTATATATAATTAAATATTAATAAGTGAAAACTTTCCAGCGGTTCCTCGTCACGATGAGATTCTCAAGACAGACAATTCTATACATACCTGCGTCAATCCGAACTGGTTCAAAATGCCGTCATATGTCATCACTGGAGTTTCCAAGGGTTTGGGAGTGAGTTCAACTGACTTCGCGCATTCGGATAAAATCTAACTGTTAATCATAGTGGGAATTCCTCCGCCTAATATCCAGCGATTCGAATAACTTGGTTGTTGGAATAGTTCGAGACAAGCCTACTACAGACAAAAGGGTGTCGGAAGAACTAAAAGGACGAACCAACGTACACATCTTACAAGCTGATGTCACCAACTATGATATTCTAAAGGTGAAAAAAAAAAAAAACTCTCTACGGTCATGTTGATCACTAACACACCTTTATAGAAAGCAGCCGTTGACGCATCCGACATTCTTGGCGGGAGTCTTGACTACCTTATCGCCAATGCCGGCCTGGTATCCAGCTTTGATGCCTATGACCCTATCGGAGACTTGTAGGTTTACCCCCTATGTGTGATTTCAGGGATGGGCTAACAGCGCGGAATGAATAGAGGCAGCAAGCCAAAGGAGCTTGAAGCTAACTTGCTCAAGATGTTCAATGTCAACGTTGTTGCTAACATCCATCTTTACAACCTATTCATGCCACTCATCCTCAAAGGCAGCGTCAAGAAGGTCGTGACCATATCCAGTGGTCTCGCGGACACGGATCTGACCAACCAGTATGACCTAACGGTGCATTCTCTGTACGCCATCACCAAGGCCGCATTGAACATGATGACGGCCAAATTCAACGCCCAGTATAAGAAGGACGGCGTCCTCTTTCTGAGTCTCTGCCCAGGAATGGCCGACGTAGGCCACTACAAGGACGGTGCGTTTCCCACTATTCAATCTACGTATCTGTCTACTCAGTTACTAACTCTTTCCCATAGCGACTCCGGAGCAACTGGAGCGTGTAGGAGGAATGACGCAAAAATTTGCGGAGTATTCGCCTCATTTCACAGGCCCAACTACCCCTGACGCCGCCGTTAAAGATGTGGTAGCTGTCTGGGAGAAATGCAGCCTGGAAAACGGTGATGGTGGGGCATTTCTCTCCCACTTCGGTAACAAGCAGTGGCTTTAAATAGTTACTTGCGATATGGTTCACTCTCTAGTAAATTGACCCAAGCTTAATTCACATAGCTCACTGTCCTACTCATCCTATATAAACTGCATGTAAGTGGTAGGGGTTTTTTTTTTTTTTTTTTTTCTTTTGGTATTTTTCTCTTGTTTTCGTGCAGATCGCTTTCATCACATCCTATTTCTCCTAGACCGTAACTCCTCGGCGTGAAAACCGGAGTCTTCCCCGGATCTACCCCGCCTACATAGAAATTTCAACCAATCAAAAGCTGACCTGACTTGCATTTCCATCTCTTTTGGGTAACCGAAAGGGCAGCCAACAAGCCACACTTCTTATCTACTGGAAGCCCTCAGCTTCTGATTGAGATGAGAGTCTACGAAGAGATTTTAGGTGGTGATTTTTTCTCAAGGGTTGGAGATATCAATTATGAGCCATCAAAGCCCAGGTACCCCGTAGATTCCGGTTCAGGGTTCTAAAATCACTCCACTAATCCCTATTGCGGGGCAAGTAAAAAAGGGGTAAATGTACCACTGGTGTCAGCCAGTAAACATAATCCGACCATATGTTCGATATATAGAGAAAGTGAAGTTCCCGCCCGTTAATGTCTATATAAATATTTAAAAAGTTAACGATAGAAATCCTAATTATTAGTCCTTTACCGTCGCTTCCACGTCTAAATTACTCCGCCTTCGACTCCAATCGCCGTCAGAATAACCTCCAGATAACCCAAATTCCCAAGAAGTACCCAAATAACGATAAATCTACAAGTTGTATGTTTGAGCAGGCTGCCACTGGGGTGAGAGCTTCCCATTAGGTGCTTTCCCGTTGGATACTGCATTCGGTTCTGGTTTAGAAGCACTTGGAGGTTGTTGATTAATCGTTGAGAGGTTGGCAATGACGCTTTCCCTCCAGCTCCAGAGCCCAGCCATAGTTGCGCCGGGGCCGACAAGCACCTGGCCGAGAATACATGCCAGGACCGGAGCCACAACCTGGTGAGTCTTGATGAAGCCGCATTTCCGGAGGGTCCAGATCGTGTACAAACTGTGCACCGCGATGGAGGTGAAAGCTATGGCTAGGTCGTATTTGAAGAACACCGCGACCTGAGAAGCTATTGTAGGTAAAGACCACTGGTGTTCGAAGGGGCTGGGCAGGTTCCAGAATAGGTTGGCGAAAGAGATTGCCGGGTGGAAATAAGCATAAGCGAGAGTGGATACGTGCGCCGCAGCCTGTAGGGCGAAGGCATAGTAGTACACTGACTTGAGGATAGGGACGTCCGCATCCTTGTAAGAGTCGAACGGCGACTCCTTCATACCTGGTGAGGTTAGTCTTTTCCATTGTTTGATAGCCCACGCAAATAATGCTGTGAATGTAGTAAACATAATGGGGGAGAACTGCCACAAGGCCGTCCAATCCTGCCAGCTCTTTGTGTTCACCGTGGGTGTCAGCATCATGATGGTCGGTACGACGTAGCTAAGCGTGAGTGCCGGGACCAACGCTTTCGCAACCTCCACCGGAATCCAGCGTCCGGAGTTTCGCTCCCCCGCGAAGAGCGCACTTAGGACGGCATACGCAGGGGCGATTTTGCCGATTCCGTGCAGTTGCATGGCCAACAGAAAGAGGCTGGGGAGTGAAAGTGGCGTCGCGTAGTTGCCGGAGCGGTATCCTTCAATCGTCCATACCAACATGGGTGAGACGAGCTGAGATAGGAAATAAGCAACCTGGAGCGTGGACGTCGGACCCGCGCCAAATATCTGGTACGCGAAGGCCGAGGTGATCTTTCGTAGTAAGTCGTTATAACCTGTGTTTCCAAGCCAGTTCCTGTTCAAAGGACCCACCCCACCCCAGTCCCCAAGATCATCGAGAGGCATTCTCCAGGCTTTGGTCGTGATGTAGAGCACAGATAGCATAAACGCTACAAGAAACAGTTTCGGAATGCTTGCGGCGGCAGATTTCAGAGGTTTAGCGGGCAGTTCGGCATCAAAGGGTATCTGATGAGGACGGAAGGGAACCAGCAACTTGTTCAGTCGCGAACCCGGAGTGAAGCGCTGAATTACTTCTTCGGGTGTTATGCTCGGCTCTAGTAACGGTAACACGCCTTCCAAGAGCAGACGAGACTTGACGGGGCTCTCGCACGCTAAGAGAGCTTGCCGGCTGTGAGCGGCCGAGACGAGTATCTTGGCACGGTCGTAGCGAGTGTCCTGCATCTTCCGGCTGACGGCCTCTATCTCTTCGCTGCTGACGCCGTTTAACCCCCCCGGTCGCGAGTCTCTCAGCTCTACCAGAGCATTCATGAACTCGGCAGCAGTCTCTATGGCACCGTTACCGCCCTGGCCGGTGAGTGGGTTTTGCTGACATGTCATGTTAATAATGCGTTTATGTAGGTAAGATGTTGGTGAATAGGAAGTAGGTATTCTTACCTTGTGGCACGAATCCCCCATGAGTACCATGCGCTTGTAGAACCACTTCTTAATGACAACCTCGTGGAGAGGGGTAAGTGTTGACGAGGTACTCTTGGCGCTTAGCTGGCCGAAGGTGAGATTCTCCTTGATCTTCAAGTGCGCGTGCTTCTTCAAAAACCGCTCATTGTCTTCCTTGGTGTAGCGCGGGATGTCCTTGCCGTATTTCACTTCTGGCAGTCTGACGGTGAAGAACCAGTAGACCCGACTTCCGGGCCCGGAAGACACCAAAAATGAGTAGTCGTCGCCCATCGTGAAGCATGTGTCGTTATCATCCCATTCCGCTATGTTTTCGGCGATACCAAAGCTGCATTGGTAATAGCATGGTATGTTGTCCTCTTCTTTGACGTCGAAGGTCCCTGGCTGGATCGTGTTGGCGATGCGGGCCATTTCGGTCCTAACGACGCTGTGTATGCCGTCACCGCCAACGACTACAGAACCGGTATACACTTGACCGTCTTTAGTCACGACTTTGACATCATTTTGGCCATGTTCGATGCTGACGACGCGCCTTCCGAGCAGAACCCTGTCTTTGTAGTGTAGCTTTTCGTACATGGCTTCTAAAAGCCAAATCCTATTGAAAAACCAGAATGGGTAGCCGAATCTGCATGGATCAAATCAGTATCTGTCGCAAGTTATAGCTAGTTACGTTCAACCTACAGCAGCTCGTAGTGGCCCATGAGGTTTTTGCTCCACGATAGGACCTTGCCGTTCTTGTCAAGTATGTGAATGTCGTCGACAATTCCTTTCGCCGCTATAGCTTTGAGAGCATCATAAACGCCGAGCTGATCCAAGACGAGTAAACCGTTAGGGGCCAGGGCAATACTAGCACCAAGTGGTGGTATGATCTTCTCATGGCCCTCCAGAAGGACATAGTCGATGTTGAATCTTTCAAGCATGTTCGCCAGAGCGAGGCCGGCAATGCCTCCTCCGACAACAATGACTTTAAAGCCATGACTGGACGACATGATAGAGCGATGAATGTAATTGATCTGTTAATCTGCTGAATTGTTGTGACGCTACTGGTGTTCCTATGCCGATGTCTAATGTTTTCCATGCGCAAAGATCACGCTTCCTCAAGTATTTATATATTCCTCACGACATACGGCTACCGCGGTGTCCGTACCATGTATTCAACTCCTATCTGTATTATATCTGCATAAAATCCGGGGGCGAGGCTGTCCGGCCTCGCGTGTTACCCTTTACTATCTCGTGGTCGAGACAGAATCCGATTCCGATCCCGACTCCGAGCAATAGGCAGCAGGGCAAGCGGGTCGGAATAGGACAGTCAAGGGTGTTGGTTCGTTATTGCTCAACGGGTTTCGCTATGGATGCCTATCACATTGGACATAACGGTGCTCTCATACCAATTATCTTTCTATCTAGGTAGTCATGCGAGGGCCTACGTGATGTTGCAGTAAGATCTCCCCTTATTCCGCATTGCCCGGTTACTAATATTTGGCGGCGAATGAACGACGCCATGACAAATTGTGGCGATTAGGAGAGGAATGCATCGGATTTATCAACAATAAGAGTAAACCACGTCGGGTTTCAATAGAAGCGAAACTGTTACCTCTACTCTTAACGCATCGAAAGGGTGTATATCGTTTTACCTAAACATACTGGAGGGTAGGTAAGAAAGCTCAGATCGGATTCGGGTGCCTAAAACATGCCGGGAAACATCCTTGATACCGAATATGCAGTGGTGGATCTACCCAGGTGCCATAACAAATAGACCAAGTAAGAAGTCGTTGGGAGGGCTCTTTTCGTTTTCGTGGGGTCAAAGTTCGATGCTTCGGATGTTGAAGACTCAGGGGTCCAGGGGTCTAGATTCCTGTGCGGGAACTATGCCTGTTTTGTACTAGTCAGCTCTCCAACGTGCGGAGTTTCAAACCAACAGCGCTGGTTTGACCACTTTTTACAGCATATTTAGCGGAGTAGATAAGCTAATCCACTGCGGATAAACCCGCGATGCGAGTTTAGACGCGACAGGAATATAAGTATAATGCCAAGAGGTAGCCAAGCATTTATACCTGAACCTTTTTTTCTTTTTTTATATTTACGTTTTACGATCCGTGTCGGATTTTATTATTATTATTATAATAAATAAATAAGATTATTACGAAAAAATTAATTAAAAACTAACTATGTAATTTAATTATATAAACACGGTTAAATTAATTATATAAACATGGTTAAAAAAAAAACTATAGGTTTTTTTTTAAATTATATAAATATTTTATTATTATATTATATTAATTTTATATAATTTAAATTAATTAGAATTTATTTATAAAAATATAAAATAAAAATTAAAAAATTAATATTTAATTATTAAGTTTATTATTTTTTATTAAAACTTTTTATTAATTTATATTATTTTTTTTTAATTAATATATATATATTAATTATTTTATTTATATTTTATATTTTATATTTATATTTATATTTTATTTTTTTTAAATTTTTATTTAAATTTTATTAAATTTTTTTTTAGAAAATTTTTAATTAATAATTATTATTTTTTTTATATTAAATTAATAATAATAATAAAAAAATTAATAATATTAAAATATACGTAAAAATAATAATTATATTTAATTATAAATTAATAATAACTAAGTTTTAAAACGTAAAATATAACTTATAAATATAACTTAAAATAAATTATATTAATATTATATATAATTTTATATATATATTATAATATAAATTTAATTCCTTATATTTTAACTATTAAAATATTATTATATTTATATTTATTAAAATTTTATTTATTATTAATTTAAATATTATTATTATTATTAATAAAATTATTAAATAATAAAATTAAATTAATATTTAATTTAAATATAATATTATTAAATATAAATTTAAATTATTTAGTTTTAATATAAATTAAAATTAATATTAATTTTATATATTTTACTTTTAGTTTTTTATTAGTTTTAAAATTTTTTTTATAACTATTATTATTAATTATTAATTATTAATTTTAATTTATTTTATTTTTATATAATAAAAGTTTTTTTATAAAATTAATAATAAATAATAAAATTATTATTATTAAATTTTAAATTTAAATTTAAAAACCCTTTTTTTAAAACTAAGAAATAATATTTATAATTATTTTTTAATTATTAATTTTTTAATTTTAAGCTTTTTAATTTTAAACCTTTTAATTATTAATTTTTATTTTATTTTTTCCTTTTTTTTTAATTATTTATTTTTAATATTTCTATTTATAGTTTATATATTTTAATTAAAATTTTTAATAATTTTTATTTATAATATTTATTCTTTTAAAATTTTATTAATAATAAATTAAACTTTTAATTTTTTATTATTTTTTTATTTTTAAGTAATAAAATTATAAGAAATTAAATTTATATTATAATATATATATAAAATTATATATAACGTTAATATAATTTACTTTAAATTATATTTATAAATTATATTTTATATTTTAAAACTTAGTTATAATTAATTTATAATTAAATATAATTATTATTTTTACGTATATTTTAATATTATTAATTTTTTTATTATTATTATTAATTTAATAAATATTATTTTATTATATATTAAACTTTAAATAAAACATATAAATATATATTAAAAAAACGTTTTTAAAATAAAATAATATTTATTATTATAATAAAAATTTAAATATAATAAATTTTTATTAATAAAAAATATTATTTTATTTTAAAAACGCTTTTTTAATATATATTTATATGGTTATAATTAAATAAATAATAAATATTATTTTAAATTATTATTTAATTTTTATTATTATTAAAAAAATTATTTATATTTAAAAATAAAATTATAAAATTTTATATATAATAATTATTAAATTAAATCAAATATATTTTTAATATAATATAAGTTATTTTAATTTTAATTAACATTTTTATAAAATAATAAATTTTAATTAAAAAGTTATAATTATTTATTAGTTTTTTTAAATTTATTATAATTTTAATAATTAAAACCTATAAAAATATTATTTTATTATTTAAAATTAACTTATTTAAAATTAATTTATTTAAAATTAATTTGTTTAAAATTAACTTATTTATAATTAATTTATTATATTTATATTTTAAGTTTATTATTTTTTTTTATAATAAAAATAAAATAACAGGTATTATTTACTAATTAAAATTTAAATAAAAAATATAATTATTTATTAATATTATTTTATTAGTAAATTTAAATAATTATTATAATATTATAATAAAAAAATATTTAATATTATTTATTAGTTGGATTTATTAATAGTTATTAAATAATAAAATTTTATAGTTAAATATAATAAATAATTTACTTTTAAAGGTTTTTAAAATATAAAAATTATATTTATTTTTATATATTTATAATATATTAATATTTTTCCTTACCATTAAATATTAATAGTTATTAATAATAATAATATAAATAATATAAATTATTTTATAGTTAATATTAAAAATTATATTAAAGTAATTTAAAAAATTAAAACTAAATAATGGTTTTATTTTTAAATATTTTAAATAATATATATTAAGTTTATATTATAATTATATATATAAATTATATAAAAATAACTTATAAATTAAATAATATAATTTATTAATATTATTTATTTTTAAATATATAAATATAATATATATAAATTTAAATATATATAAATAATAAAAAGTTATATTTATTATAATATAAATAAAATTATAAGGATTTATTTATATAAATTATTTAAATATTTAAATAATAAATTATTTTAAAACTTAAAATATTAATAATTTATTATTTATTTATATATATAAATAAGTTATATAATATATAGTTAATTTTTTATTTTTTATTTTAATATTTATTTTTTATTAATATATTTTTTATTAATATAAAATATAAAATAAATTTAAAAAAAAAATTTATAATTATTATATTTTTTAATAATAATAATAATATATTTAATTAAATTTAAAAAGTTATTTATATTTTTTATTTTAAGTATAATTTATTATATATATTAATTATTTTATATATTACTAATAATAATAAATTTTATTATTTATTATTTTATAAAATTTATATAATTATTACTAAAAATATTTAAAATAATATTAAAAGTATATAAAAACTGTATTTTTTTTTTTTTATTAATTAAATTATTTTTTATTTATTAATATTTTAAAATAGTTTAATTAATATTAAAATTTATTATTTTCACGTTTTTTATAAAAACCATATAAATATAAATTATACGTTTAAATATTATAATTAATTTTAAATATTATATATATATATTTATATTAATTATTTTTATTATAATTAAGATATTATATTTAATGATTTTTTTTTAAAAGTATTAAATATTTTTTTTATAAAAATATATTTAAGTAATAAAAAAATATATATATTAATAACTTATTTAATTATATTAATTTTAAATTTAATTTTAATTATAATTATTACGTTTTTATATTATAATTAATAAAATTAAAAAATAGTTATATTATATTTAAAATTATAAATTTTTAACTATTAATTAATTAAATATATATATATTTTATAAAGAATTTACTAAATATTATTTACATTTTTTTTTTAATTATATATTCTTTTACCGAGATTTTTATTATATTTAAAATAAGAATTATATTGTTATTTATTTAAAATTAAACTTTAAATAAAAGAATAAATTTTATTTAATATTATATATTTTTTAATTATTAATTAAATATTATAATATAAACATTAAAATATATATGTTATTTTATAATTATCTTTTTTATTTAATTCCTTATATTTTAATTAAATTTCTATTTATTTATTTCATTTAAATTTTATTTATTAAAAAGATAATTAAAATATTTAATAATAATATTTCTTATTAAAAATATTTTATTATTTTTTTTAAATATAAAGGTTTTTATAATAAATAATTTATATAGTAAATAATAATAATAAAATAACTTTTTAATTTTAAAATAAAAACCATTAATATTAAAAAAACTAATTAAAAAAATAATATTAATAAAATTTTATAAAATATAAATAAAGTTAAAAAAAAGGATATAAACGAAATTAAAAAAAAAAAATATAAATGAAACTAAAAAAAAAATAATATTAAATATTTAAATAAGTGCTTAGTTTATTTAATATATATTAAATAAATAAAACTTAATAATAATAATAATTTTAAGTATTTTCTTTAAAAATATTATTATAAAAAATTAATATTTTTAATATATATTAAATAATTTAAACCTATTAATAATAATAATAATAATAATAATAAAAATAATAATAATAATAATAATAATAATAATAATAATAATAATAATTTTAACTTTTTTTTTTTTAATAACTTAAATAATAACTTTTAATTTAATTAAAAAAAAAAATTAAACTTAATTTTTTATATTTAAATATTAAAATTAAACTTATATTATTTTATTTACTTATTAATTTTAATTTTATTTTAAAGTTATTTATATTTATATTTAGTTTAATAAATAATAATAATTAAAGTTTAAATTATTATAAAAATTATTTTATTTTAATTATTTTTTATATAATTTTTATTAATATTAAATTTCTTATTAATATTAATTTTAAAGTTAATTATAAAATCACTTTTAAATATATTTATAATAATTATATTTATTAAAAGGTTTAATTTTTTTTAATATTTTATTTATAAAAAATTAAAATTTTTTTAATATATTATAATTAAAAAGGTTAGATTTTTTTTTATATATTATTTTTTTATATATATAATTTATAATATTTTTTAAATAAATGTTTTTAAAAAAATAATATTTTATAAAATACATATATATAAATAAAAAGAAAATGGTTTAATAAATTAATTTATTATTTTATATATTACTTAATAAGAATTTTAAATTAATATTTTTTTATATTTTTAAAATATAAAACCTTTTTTTATATTATAATTTTATAATATAAGGTTAAAAAGGTTTAATTAAATAATTTTTACTTATTTAAATTAATATTAACTAATTTTATAATTATAATTTATTTAAAACCTTTATTTTTTTTATTATTTTATATATATTTTAAATTAATTTATTTTTAATATATAACATATATTTAATTATTATATATTTTTTTAAACTATTATTAAAACGCGATTTATATAATATTAATTTTAAATTATTTAATATTTTATTTATTTATTTAATTTAAATAATTATTTAGTTTAAACTTTTAAATTTTATAAATTTTTATAATTATTTTTAATTAATATCGTTTAAATTTATATAATCTATAAAATCCTTTTTTAACTTATAAAAAATATTTCTTAAAAAACCTTATTAACTTTAAAAAACCTTTTAATTTTATTTTAACTTTTTTATATTATAAAAATAATATTTATAATAATAATATTTATAATAATTATTATTATTAAATTAAAAAAATAATTTTATAACTTTATAAATTAAAATAATAATAATTAACACGTTAACTTTTATTTATTAAATTTATTATTTTATAATATAAATTATTTTAACTTTTTTAAACTTAATTAAAAATAAATATTAATTTTAAATTAAAACAAATTAAATTATTTTTTAATTTTATTTTATATATTTAAGATTTTTTATTATATTAGTAAAAATAATAATTATTTTATATTAAAAAATAATAAAGATTTAATTAAATATATATAATAAATCTTAATTAAAATTAAAAAAATAAAAGTAAATAATATTATAATTTTAATATTTAATAATTTATATATATATTAAACTTTATTATTTTTCTAAATAAACATTTTATTAATAATTTAATAACTTATTATTAAATAAATTTTTTATTAAATATATAATATAAAAACCAAGTTTATTATTATAAAAAAATTAAATTAAATAAAATATTAATTATTAACTATAAAATTAAATTTATATTAATTTTTTTTAATTAACTTAAAAATTTTAATTATTATTAATTACTTATATATAAATATATAATATTATTTTACCCTTAAAATAAAATTATATTAACTATAAAATAAATAATAATAAATTTTAATATTATATTATTTTATTTAATTATTTTAATAATATATATATTAATTATTATTATAATAATATTAAAAATAAATACTTTTATTAATTTAATATATAATATATAAATATTAATAAACTTAAATAATAATAATTAATTTTTTTAATAATTACTAATAAATATATTAAAATAAATAATATATTAATTAATATTTTTATATTAATTTTAATTTCTTTTTAATATAATTTTTTATTATTAATAATTAAAAAAAATATAAAACCTATAATAAAATAAAGGTTAATTAACACTTATTTATTTAAAATAATTAAAATAATTTATAATTTATTATTTTAATTATTTAATATAATAAAAAAAAAAATTTAAAATAAAAAAAAACTTTTTATTTTAAAAAATAAAAATAAGTTAAATAATTAATTAAAAATGTTTTATATATATCGGTAAATAAAATAATAATAAAAAAAAAAAGCTATATAATTAAAATAATAATAAAAATAAAAATAAAAAACTAATATTATATAAAAAATAAAGCTATTTAACTTTAAATTTTTTAAATATAAATATATAATATAAAATTTAAACCTTATAATTATATATAAAATTTAAAGCTTTATATATACCATTTTATATAATAACCTTATTTATATTATTTTATATTAATTATTTTTTTTTTCTCTTTTTAATATAACGTAATTATTATTTAAAACCTTTATAAATTCTTTATAATTTAATTAATTAAATTAATTTAACATTAATAATTTTTCTTTTTTTTTATTATATATATATATATTAATTTATTAAAATGTTATACGTAAAAATGTTATATAAAAAAGCTATATATAAATTTAATTAATTAAAAATTTAGTTTAAAAGTTTAAAGTTTAATTTAAAATAAAAATATTTTATAAATTTTTTATATAATTAAAATCTTAATAATTTAATAAAAAATTATAAGATTTATTTATTATTAAATATATTTATAAATTTTTTATATAGTTTAAATTAATATATAATAAATAAAAATCTATAAATTAATCTAATAAATAAGTTTTTATAATTTTTATAATAAATTTATCGTACGGTTAAAATCGTAGTTTTATAAATTAGTTTAATAAAAAAGTTTTTATAGTTTTTATAATAAATTTTTTATATAATTAAAATCGTTATATAATAAATATAAAACTAAAAAAATATAAAACGGTATAATATAAAATAAACGGAATTATATTTCCAGGTTTTTAAATTTATCTAGTAAAATCTTTTTTATATAATCGGTTAATAATATTAAAACGTTATTAATATTATTAAACCTAGCTAATAAAACATTTAATTTAAATTTATTTTATATAATAAAACGTAAATTTAAAATATATAAAACAACGATATATTAAAATATATAAAATTATAACTTAAAGTTTTTAAAAATTCTAGAAATATAAAATAATATAACTTTAAAAATAAACGGAATTATATTTTAAGAATTTTTATTAACGTAAATATAGTTTTTATTTTATTTTAAAATAAATAAAACTTTAACACCGTTTATTTTATTTTAAAAACTTATTGTTTAATTTATTAGTTAATAAGATTAATTAATATTAATAAATAAAAAAAAAAAAAAAAAAAAGAAACAAAAAAAAGCTATATAATTAAAATAATAATAAAAATAAAAATAAAAACTAATGTTATATAAAAAATAAAACTATTTAACTTTAAATCTTTTAAATATAAATATATAATATAAAATTTAAGCCTTATAATTATATATAAAATTTAAAGCTTTACACGTGTTATTTTATATAATAATTTTATTTATATTATCTTATAATATATATATTAAATATAATATTATTTATAATATTTTTTTTTAATTATTTATTAATTTTTATAAAACTTTAAAATATATAATATTTAATAACTTATTAAATTTCGCTTTTAATATTTTCAGGATTTTTAACTTTTAAATAAATTTAACTTTTAATATAGTTATATAAAATTACTTATATATAAATATAAAAATCTTTTAATTAATATTAATTATATTAAAAAATTATTTTTATAATTTATTTATAATTATAATAAAATAAACTAATATTAAAAACTATTATTTAAATTATATAAATAATTAATTTTTATTATTTTAAATTAATTTAACTTTTAATAAAATATATTTTATTTTATTAAATAACCTGTTAAAATTTTTAATTTTTATATTATATTTATTAAATTAAATTATAATTATTTAAATGTTATTATAAAAGTTTTAATCAGGATTTAAATTATATAATATTATAATAAAAAAACCAACTTTTAATTTTAATTTAACTGGTGGTATTTTTTTTAATTATAAAATTTAAACTATTTTAATTAACATTTTTTTAACCTATTAATTATTTATTTAAATAAATTTATTTACTAAAAAATATTCTTAATTTTTTTTAAAAATATTAAATATTAAATTATTATTAATTTTTTATATAAACATGTTATATATAAATAAAATAAACTTAAAAATAAAAACGTTTAAATTATATAATATATTATTTAAAAAACTTTTTAAATAAATATAATTATAAAAATTTTTAATATTATTAAATATTTTTATTATATTAAATAATAATATTAATTTATTAACTTTAAGGTTATAAAAAATTATTTAAAATTATTATAAAAATTTTATATTTTTTATATTATTTTATTAAATTTTTATATTTTTTATTAAATATAACTTTTAAAACTTAAACTATAAAAACGAATTTTATAAATAAATATCGATAATTTATAATTTTAATTCTTTTTTAACTATAAATAAAATTTATATAAAGTTTTTTTTAAATAAAGTAAATATTTTATTAAATAAAAATTAATTTTTTTATATATTATATAGTATTTTATAGATTATTTTAAATATATACTTATATTATATAATAACTTTATTTTAAATAATTAATAATATTTATTAAAAAAAACTTATTTTTATTAATTCTTTTTAAATATTATATATTAAATCACTATTTAAAATAATAAAAATTTTAAACTATAAATAAATAATTTTTTTATTAGGTAATAAAAACATTATAATATTAAATAAAACTATATATAATATAACTTTTTTTTTTAATTAATAATAATAATAAAATATTAAATATAAAAAAGTTTTCTTAGTTTTAACTAGGTTTTATAAATAAAAATATATAAAAAAAAAGGTTTATTTAATAGTTATTATAATAATATTATATATAATATATTAATTATTATTTAATATTAAAAACATTTTATTATATAAATTTATTTTAATATTATAATTATAATTTAACTTTTTTTTAAATAAATAATTAATATAAACCTCTTTTTAATTAAATTAAAATAAAAAAAAACTTATTTTATTTTAATTTTTTAAGTTTATAATAACTATTTTAATTAAATATAAATTATCATTTAAATAAATAATTTTAATTAAACTAAATAAGTTTTATATTTTATTAAATATTTATATTAAATTATTATATATAAATTTTTAAAACTTATTTTAAATATAAATTAAATTTTAAATGTTATTTTTTTATAAAATATATATAAAAATAACTTTTAATTAACTATTAATTAAAAATACTTATATTTTTTTAAAGAAATTCTTTTAATAATTATTATTTTTTAAAAAACCTTAAATTTAATAAGTGTTTTAAAATGTTAAATATTAAATATTATTATATTTTATTAAATTAAATTAATTTTTAGTTTTAAAAATTAAAATAAAAAATATTTATAAATAAAATTTTTTACTAATTTTTAAGTAAATAAAATATATTTAATTAAGTTTTCTTATTATTTTTTACTTGTATTTTATTTTTTTTTTTTTATATATTATTAAAATAAATATAAAAAATCCTAATATAAAATATTTTAATTATTTTTATAAATTCTATTATATTTAAATTACGTTATAAAAATTATATAGTTTTATTTTAAGGTTTTTATTATTAATTTAAAGTTATTTTTAATATAATATTTTATTTTATTTTTCCTTTTTAAATAAATAATTAAAAGTTAAATAAATAAATATATATCATAAATTAAAAATTTTAAAAAATAATATATTAATTTATATAATTTAATAAAATAATTATATAAATATTTAATAATTTTATTATAAGATTAATTTTAATTTTAATCTTATTATAATAATATTTCTTTTTAATATAAATAAGTTATAATTTAATTATTATTTTTATAAATATATTTATAAATATATTTAATTATTTTTATAATAATATAAATTTTAATATTAATATATATTTAATATTTATAATTAAAAAAAAATTATATAATATTATTTAATTATTATTTTACTTTATTAATTTTAAATAGCTTAGGATTTTAATATATAGTTTTTATTTATATATTAAATATTTATTTAACTTAATTATAATTTTAAAATAAAATAACTTTAAAAAGTTTTTAAAATAATAGTTTTTAACTATATAAAATAATTTCGAATTTATTATATTATAAGGTTTATATATTATATTAAATAATATTATTTATTATAAAATACCGTTTAAATTAATATTAGTTTTTAAAATTTTAATTTATATAATATAGTTAATATTTATAAGTTCTATAAATTAATTATAATTTAATAATAATAAGAAAATTAAATAATATATATAAAATAAGTTTTTCTTTTAGTATTTAATTATTTAAACTATATTATAATATTTATTAAAATAGTTTTTTTTTATAATATTATTTAAAAGTATTTTTTACTTTTAATTAAAAATATAAATATTAATATTAAGTTAATTATTTATAGTTTAACTTAAAAAAAGCTTATTTTTTATTTTTAATTAATTTAAATTAATAATAAAAATAATAAAAAAGGTTAATTAATTTAAATAATAAATAATAACTATTAAATTTTAATAATAATAAAATATAAATTTTTCACCGCTAGTAAATAAAAATAATAAGTATATATTACAGTTAATATTAATTAAATTAATGTTTTTAATTAAAATAATATTATAAAAACCATTTTAAAAAACTTTTTATAAATTATTTTATTTATATTTTAATTATTTTAAAACGATTTATTTTATAATAATTTAAATATTAATTAAATATTATAAAAAAAGTTAATTAAATATAAATAAAACTAATATTTTTTATTTATAATTATATAAATAATATTAAAAATATTATTATAAAAATAAGTTTTTTTTATAACTTTTACCACGAAATTATATATTTAAATTATAATTAATTTTTTTATATAATTATATTAATATATAAATAAATAATATATATATTAAATAGTTTATAAAACTATATATATAAAAAAATAATATTTTTTTTATAACGGTTTATTTATTTAAAATAATTGTTTTTTATTATTAACTTTTTTTTATAATATTTAAAATAATATTAATAATATTTTTAATTTTTAAATGGTTTTTATATTATTAATTTATATTCTTTTTTAAAAATTATATTTAAATTAAATTTTAATATAAATTAAATTATAAAATTATTTATATTTAAGTTTTTTAAATTATTTATAGTTTTTTATATTTATTTTTAAGTTATAATATACTTTTTAACATATAAATTATTTATATAGATTTTTTTAAAAAACTATATTAAAATATTTAAATTTAAATTATTATTATTATAATAAGATACGGCGATTAATACTTTATAAGAGGTTATATAACTATTTTATAGCTAGATTTTTTTTATTTTTTTCTTTTAAAAAACTTATAAAACCTTTTATATAACTAGATAATTATATATTATAAAAATATATACTTTTTTATAAAATATTTTAAATATATTAATTAGGATATTTTTTAAGTTATTTTTTAAGTTAAATATAATTTAAAATAAATAATAATATAATTATTATTTAAATTAAAAATTATTAATATAAAAATAAAACTTTATTATAATTAGTAATTATTATAAAACTTAAATTTATAACTTTAATTTTAAAAAGATTATATTAATTTTAACCTAATTAATAAAAAATTCCAGGAATTTTATTTTATATTTTATTAAGGGATTATTATTAATTTTAAAAAGTTTTATTATAAATTAAAACCTATATATTTAATAAAACTTAATATCTTAAAAAAACCCTTAAGTTTAAAATTTTAATATAAATTAAGTTATTTTATATTAATTATTATAAATTTATATTAGTTAAATTATTAAATTAATAAATAAATTATTTTTAATATTATAAAATAATTAAAATTTATAAGATTTATTAAATATAGGAAATTTAATTAAATATTATTTTAAATAAAACTATAATTAAAAATTCTAGGTTAAAATACTTATTTTAATTATTAAGATATTATAATTAAAAATTTAAAAATTAAGAATTTAAAAATTAAAATTATAAAATTTAATAATAAAATTTAATAATAAGATTTAATAATAAAATTTAATAATAAAACTAAACATTAAGATTTAATAATAAAATTTAATAATAAAATCTAATAATAAAATTTAATAATAAAATTTAATAATAAAATTTAATAATAAAATTTAATAATAAGATTTAAAACTTAAAAATCTAGTAAATTAAGATTTATTTACTTAATAATAAAATTAAAATATTAAGATCTTTAAAAATTTAAACTTGCACTTAGAATAATTATTTAAATAATTATATATTATAAAATATAAAATTAAAAAACCTTAGTTAATATTATAAATATTAATATAAAAATATATATTAATATATTTTAAAAAAAGGGACTTATTTAAAATACTAGGAATTTTAATTTTATAAATTAAATTATTTTTAGTTTAATTAAATATTAAATAAAACCAGTAAAAAAATTTTATATTTTAAAAAAATAGATTTTTTAAAAATATTTATAAAGTTTATTTTATTAATTTAATTTATTATTTTAATAATAAAACTTTTATTTAAACTAATAATAATATTTTTATAAAAAATATAATTATTTATTAATAACTTAATTAACAATTTAACTAATATTTTAAAAAATATAAACTTTAAAAATAATATATTATATTTTTAAAAAAAGCTTACTAAAAAATATAAAAATAAAACTAAAAAAAGTTACTTAAAAAACCTTATATATATCTTTAAAATAAAACTTTTTATTTAATAACTTTTTTTTATAATTAATAAATTATTTACTATTTATTTTTTTATTTACTTTTTTTAAAAAAAGCTTTTTTAAGTATTTATTAAATATTTTAAAACTAAATATAAATTTTATTAACTTTATTATTATTAGTATAAAAAACTAAAACCTTAAAAACATTTTTAAAAAACTAATTAAAATTAATTATAATATTAACTTTATTTAAAAACAACCCTTATTTAATATTTTTTTTTTTATTATACCTTAAAATAATTTTATTTTAATAACTATATTAACTTTTAATTTTACCATTTTAAATAATATAAATTTAACTGTAACTATTAATATAATAACTAATAACTTAAAAACTATAAGTTAAAAAAAAAGTTATATAAAAATATATTTATATTTATTTTTTTTTATTATAAATTTAAAATAACAAAAAAATATTTAATTTAATAAATCCTATATATTTTAATAATTATTTAATTTTAATTAATACTTTACTTAACTTAAATATATTAATTAATTTAGGATTTTTAAAACCTTTAAATTTATATTTTTTTTAAAAATTAAACATAAAATTAAGGTTTTAATCTTTAAATATACTACCTAAAAAAAAATAAAAAATAAACTTAAAAAGATTTTTAATATTATTAACCTAAAATAATACCTAATAATCTAAGATTAAATTAATACTTTAAAAAAAAAAATAAAAAATATAAACTTTTTTAAAATAATTAATAATTTAATTTTTAATTATAAAGTTATTATATTTAAAGTTAAATTATAAAATAAGTTAATTAATAATAATATTTATTTTTATATATTATAAAAGCTTTTATTTTTAATTATTAAAAAATAGCTGGTTATTTATATTAAAAAAAGCTTTAATAATTTAAAAGTTATAAACTTTAAAAATTTTAAAAAAATAATAATTAAATAAATAAACTTTTATTTATAAATTTTTAATATAAATAAGAATAAAATTATTATTAACTATGTTAAATATAATTTAAATAATAAAAATAATAATATTATTATTAATTAAAAAGCTTAAAAAATTAAAATTAATATTTAAACCTTATTAAAATTTACTATAAAAAAAAGTTTACTTTTACTACTTTTAATTAATAAAATTAATAAGCTTACTAAGCAGTTTTTTAAAATAAAGATTTAAAATATTAATTTAAAAAAAAAAATTAAAAATATAAAAAGTAAATTTTATAGTTTTAATTTTTATTTTAATAATTAAAATTTATATTAAATTAAAACCGTTATATTAATTAATATATTAAATATAAAAGATTTTTTTTTAACTTATAGATTAATTAAATTAAATTATTAATTAATTAAGTTTTATTAAATTATTAGTAAACGTTTAATTTAAAATATATAAACTTAAAATTAAATTATAACCTTTAAAATTATTATTTTTATAAAGATATTTTTTATTTTATAATAAGTTATAAAATAGTTAAATATTTAAATAATAATAATATTTTATATTATAATTATATAAATAAAAAATATATTTTAAAAAAAATAATAAAAAATATAAAACTTATAAATATTTTAATCCCCGGATATATTGTTATTAAAACACGCCACTAAAAAATTTTTATTAAAAAAAACATTTTTAATTATATTAAAAAATATAATTTAAATGGTAATTTAATTATTTATTATATAAGATATTATTAAATATAAATTAAAATCTTTTATAAAATATAAATAAATAAAAAAGAAAAAAAGTTATAAAAATTTTATTTATAAAAAAAACTAAACCAAGTTAATATTTTTTATTTAAATATTAATTTTATTTTAAACTTAAATAATAACTTAATTTTTAATAATTTAAATATATATATTTATTATTATAAAAAATAAATATAAAAAGATTTTAATTAAATTAAAATATATATAATTTTTTAAATAAAAAACCCTAGCTAGATTTTTAATATTAAATAAAAAATAGGTTCTAAAAAAAACTTTATTAATATTAATATTAAAAATAAAAATAATAATATTAAAAAAGTTTTATAAAAGTTTTTAAAAGTTATTAATTTTATTAAGGGTTTAAAATTTATTAAAGTTAACGCTTTTTTTAATTATAAAGTTTAAAAATTTTAACTTAAAAAAATTATAGTTAATTTAAATAAGTAATTTTTAATTATTTAAAAAAAATAACTTAAATAATACCAGGATTTATAAATTTATTTAAAAATATATTAAATAAATTATAAGTTTATTTTATTTTTATATATATTATTAAGTTTATTATTAAAAAATATAAAAAAAACCTTATTAATATAAATAAAATAAACTTAAAACTTAAAACTTAAAAAAACTTTATTTAAGTTAATTTAATTAATAAAAAGAAGTTTTTATTATTATTTTTTTATATAGGTTTTTTTTATATATAAAAAAATTTTACTTATTATAATTTAGTTATATATATTTAATTTTTATTTTAACTTTTAATTAAAATAAAATTATATAAAAATAAGGATAAAATGGTTATAATAATTAATATAAAAATATAATTTAATTTAATTACTAAGTTTTATATAATAAAATTTAAGCTTTTAATATTTAAAACTTATTTAATATAATTAGGATTTAAATTTTATATTTTTATAAAAATTATAAAAGTTATAGAAAATTTTATTTAGATTAAAAACTAGTCCTTATAATATTTAATTTATATTATAAAAAATATTTTTATATTATTTAAATTATTATTAAAATTAAATTTTATTTTTTTTATAAAAATAAGTTTTTATTATAAAAACTTTAAAATAATAAGTAATTTAACTTTTAAAAAAACGTTAATAAAAATATTATTAACATTTAATTAATTAAATAAAAAATAAATAAAAAAATTAATATAATTAAAATTTATTTTAAAAAATTACTAGCTATTAATAATTAAGGTTATATTAATAGTTATAAAAAACTTATAGTAAAAAAAATAAATAATAATAAAAAAAAAGGCGTTTTATTTTATAAGATAAATTTATAAATATTATTAATATTAATTAATAAAATAAATCTTTTTAACTTTTTTAATAATTTTTATAATAATATATAAGTTAATTTAATAGATACTTTTAAATATAACTTTAATAAAAATAAAATAATCTTTTATATATTAATAAATAATAATTTCCTTAAAATTATAAAAACTACTATTTAAAAAACCATTAAAAAAAAAAAAAAAAAAAAAAATCAAAGTTAATATAAAGTAAAAGTTAACTCCGGCTTAATTTTTATTAATATTATATATAAACTTAAAACTTTAAAAGTTAATTTTATTAATAATATTTTTATTAATAAATTTATATTATTAAAATTATTTAATTAAAAGGAAAAATTCTTTTAATTAATATAAAATTAAATTAAAGATTTTTTAGTGTTTTATAAAAAAGGTTTTTATAAAAATATCCACCTTAAATTTATAATCTAACTTTATAATAAATACTTAAAATCTAATAAACTTAAAATAATTAAAGAAAAGTTAAAAACTTTTAAAATAATTAATATTAAAAAAAATATTTTTATTAAAATATTTTATAAAAAAGAAATAGCTTTAACTTAAAACTTTAATAAAATTAATTATATAAAAAAAGATATAATGTTTAATTATATAATTAAAATTATTTTATATTTTATATAATAAGTTAAAAGTATTTTAATTCTTATTTTTCTTAAAAATAAAATTATTTAAATTCTAAAAAAGCGTTTAAAAAACAATATTTTATAAAAAAGTTATAGTTTATATTAAAACATTTAGTTTATTATTAAAAAAAAGAATAAATCTTTTAAACTAATTAATTTTTATATTAAGTTTAATAAGAAAATAATTTAGGATATTTTTTTATTAAAAAGTTATAAGAAGTTTTTTATAAAATTTATAATATATTAAATTTTATTTATAATAAACTAGTTTTTAAAATATAATTAAATAAAGTTAGGTTTTTTTAATAAATAGTTAATAGCTTTTATTATATTAATTAAACTGGTGAAAATAATAATATTATTATAAAAAATAATAAATTTAATTACTTATTTTTTAAAAGTAATTATTTAAATATTTTATAATTTTATATTAAATAAATATAAGTTTTTTTTTAATAATATAAAAGTTAAAAAACCAACTACCTAATATAAAAATTAGGAAATTTATTTTAAAATATAATATTTTATTTTTAAATATATAGAAAATATTAACATTATTTTATTAAATTTTAAACTTACTGGTATAATAATAAATAAAAAAAAGTTAGAATTTTACTATTTAATAATAAAAATTATAAAATATATTTATAGTATTTATAAAAAAAAACCAATTTTATTAAAAACTTTTAAAATATAAGAATAAAATCTTTATAAAAATATAAAAGATATTAAATTTTTTATTAATGTTACTATTTATTTTAAACTTTAAATTAAATTATATATTTTAATTATTATACTTTTAATAAAACTGTTTTAAAAAAACACTTTATAAAAATAAATAAAAAACTAAAAGTAAATTATATAAATATTAAAAAATATATTAAATAATATTTTATACCTTATTAATTTTAATTATATTTATAAAAAGTTAATTATTTTATAAATAAATATTTTAAAAAATGATTAAAATTATATATTAAAATAACTTAATAATTAAGGTATTTTTTATTCTTTAAAATATAAGTTAAATATATAACGTAAAATAAAAAAAAATTATAATATTTTAAAACTTAAGGTTTTAACTGTTATAAAATCTTTTTATTAATTATAAATTTATTTTTATAATATTTATTTTCTATTATAAATAAATGTAAAAATATTAATCGCTTAATTAAATAATAAATTTATAAGTTTATTAAAAATAAAATTAATTTAATAAATTATTTATATTAAATTATTTAATTTTAAAATTAAATATATACCCGGTAAATTTAATATAATAACCAATTCTTTATTTTATAAAAAAAAAAACTTTTTAAATAAAAAAAATAATTAATAAAAAAGTAATATTAATAAATATATTAATAATTAAATTTACTTTATTTGGATTATTTTAATTTTTCTAGTTTTTTTCAATGTTAAATATCTTTTATTTTAATTATTAAAAAATTAAAATGATAAATTTTAAAAAATTATAAAATATTTAAATATTTTTACTTACTTTTTTTGTTTAAAAGATAAAAAGATAATAAAAAATCAGTATATTAAAGTAAGATTTTAAAATAAAATATTTTAATATATAATAATTAAAAGTGTTTTATAAAAAAAATTTAAAAAGAAATTCTATTAATAATAAATTATTAATTCATTTTTATAAAAAAAGTTAATTATTTAAAAAAGTTATATTAAGTATAATTATAAAATATATAACTTTATAATTAATAAAATAAAAAATATATATTATTAAAAAAAAATAAATTTAAATATAATTTAAATTATTCTTATATATTTTAATTATTAAAAATCTTAGATTATTAAATTTTATAAACCAGGTTTATATAATAAGTTAAATAATCTTTTTATTATATAAATTATTAATATATAATATATATTTTATAATTAAAAAAAAAAGGTTATTATAAAAGTAAAAAAAAAGGTTAATAATTAACTTAAGGTAAAAACCATTTTTAATATTAAAATAAAAATTATAGTTAATTTTATTTAAAGAAAAATTATTTTTAATTATAAGACCTTTTTATTAATAAAATATAATAAGGGCTTAAAGTTTAAAAAAACCTTTAAAAATACTTATTTAAAAATAAGAATAAAAAAAAGAATAAATTTTTCTTATTATTTTAAAATATAAAGTTAAATAAAAGTTAATTATAAAAAAATTATTAAAAAACTTTTTTAAATTTTAAATAAAAATAATAAAAGCTAAGTATTATATTTATTTAAGATTATCTAGGCTAATTAAATATTAGTTAAATTTAATAAAGTTTTTTTATATAAAACTATATATAAATAAAAAATTATAATATTTATTAAGGTTATAATTTTTATATAATAGATATTTAAGTAAAATAAAATAAAAAATTATAAGGAGTTTTTAATAATCCGGATAAGATTTTTATAAAAAAAAAAGAAAAATTTTTAAAAATTAATCACTATTTTTAAAAAAAAAAAAAAGGAGATAGTTAAATAAAAAAATAAAAGATATATAAAATAAACTAAAAATATAATATTATAAAAAAATAATCTTATATTTTTATTTAATATTTCTTATTATATTAATATTTTAAATAAAAATAAGTTTTATTATAACTAATTAAAATTTTATTTAATTAATTAGGTTTATAAAAAAAGTAAATATAATATTTATAAATTAAACGATATTATTTTAAAAACCATATTTTTAAGAAACTAACTTAAACTTTTTATAAAAAATAAATAAAAATATTAAGAAATTAATAACTTTTTTAATAACTTTTAAACTATAAAACTAAATAATAAATAATTTAATTAAAATAAAAATAATATTCTTTATAATAAAAAAAAAATATTAAAATATTTAACTATTTTATAAGTTAAGAAGTAGTAAGTTTAACTATTAAAAATAATAATATAAAAATTTATTAAAATAACTTATATTAAAATAAACATACTTTAATTAATAATAAAATAAAATAATAAATTATTAAGATTATTTTAAAAAATAAGATTATTTTTAAAAATAAAACCTTTTAATTATAATAAATTAAAATTTATCTCTTTAAAAAAATAAAAAAAAGATATATTATTATATTAAACTTTAAGATGTTTATTAACTTTAAATTACGTTAATTAATATAAAAGTAAAATAATTATTAATTTAAAAAAATAAAAAAAAATAATTATATTTATATTTAATATTATAACTAAAAATCCATGGATATATAATATATAGTTAATATATAACTAAAAAACCTTACTTAAAACACCTTATTTATTTTTTTTTTTATAAATTTTAAATTTTTATTATTTAAAGTTAATTTATTTATTTAACTTTTATTTTATTTTTTATTTACCTTAAAATTAAACTAGTTTTATTAATAAAATAAAAAGGTATAATATTTAATATAAAAGTTTTATTTTTTATTTTATTTAACTTAAAATCTTAGTATTAGATTATTAAAACTAAATTAATAAATTTTTTAATATAAAATCTTTAACTAAAAAAGGATTTTAATACTTTTAAGTTTAAAGATTTTTAAATTAATAGTTTTAAAATTTATATTTTTTATTAAACATTAAAATAATATAAATATTATAAAACCTTTTTATAATATTAAAAATAAATTTATAGTTAAAAAAAAGCTATATTTTAATGTAATTAATAAAATTAAACATTTTTATATAATATTAATAATATTAATAAACTATTTTATTTAAAAGATTATATATTTAAATAAAAAAATTAAAAATATAGTAATTATTTTATATAAGCTTATTAAAATAATTATTTAAAAAACCTATATATTTAATATTAATAAATAAAAATAATAATTATTTTAAAGGTAATTATTTAAAAAAAAAATAGTAATTTTATAAAAAACTAGCTACTTATTAAAAACCTTTATTAAATATTTTTTAAAAAATATATTAGTTGGTAGTAAAATTATTAAATATATAAAAATTTATATTATAAATTATTTAATAAATTATATTAACTAGGTTTTTTTATAAAATTATTAAACCTTATTAATTTATAGGTATTTATTATTAATATAAAATTTAAAAGTTAAAAATAAAAATTTTAATTAAAAGTTTATTAAATTATTTATTAAAAATAATAAAAATAATAAAACTAAAGGTTTCGTTATTATATAAAGTTTTAAAAGGTTATAAAAATTAATAACTTAAAAAAATATAAACTGCGATGGTTTTTTTAGCTTAAAATTTATCTTAGTTAATAAAAGTTATAATATAAATTTAAAATTAATTTTTATATTTAAAATAATTTAATTAAAAATGGTAAACTATTTATTTATTTATAATTACTTATATATTAAAAGTAATAATTAACTAAAAATAAATATAATATTAAAAATCTAGCTTATTTATTAAATATTAATTTAAATATTAAGGTTTTAAAAAAGTTAATTATAATATATCTTATTTATAATAAGATATAATCTTTTAAATAATTTTAATAAAAACTTTATATTAAACTAGTTTTAAAAAAATAAATTAAAGTTATAATTATAAAAGATAAATAATATATTTATAAAAGTGTTTTAAATTTAAAAATAAGTTTTAACATTTATATTAAACTTTTTTTAAAACGTATATTTAAATATAAAAACAATATCGTTAAAATTAAAAAATAATAATAAAAATAATATATTAAGTTTAAAATTTTTATAATATTTTTAAATATATTATATAGTAATAAACTTTATAATATTATTATTATTATTAAATGTTTTAAATTTTTTTAAATAAATAAAAGTAAATATAATCACTATAATTTAGATATTTTTTATTATTTTAAAAAATAATTTAAGGTATTTTAAAAAAGTTAAAAAATTTAGAAAAAAAGGAAATATAAAAAATAAAAACTATTATAAAATTCTTAGTTTTTTATTACCTTAAAAAAAATAGGTATTACTAATTAAAAACCAGTTTACATGTTATATTAACACTTTATTAATTTATAATTAAAATTAATAAAAATTTATTTATATAATAAACCATTTAATAAAATATTTATATAAGGTTATATAAATATAAAAGATATTTAATATCTTTTTTTTATCTTAATTAATATAATTCATTTTATATTTTTTATTTTTTTCTTTTAAAAAATTTAGAATTATAATATTTTATAACTATAATAATAATATATAAAAAAATAAAAACAATATCTATTAATATTATAGATTTTCTAAAAAATATTTATTATATTAATAATATTATCAATTAATAAAAGTATTAATTAAAGCTTTTAAAACTTATAATAATAATATTTTTTTTTTTATTTAATTAAAATTAAATTTATATATTATAATTATATTATAAGGTATTTTATTTTTATTAAAAGTAAACCTTAAATTTTAATATAAAAAACTTATATTTATAATCGTAAACTTTTTAATTTTATATAAAAATAAAAGGTATAATAAATTATTAAAAATTAAAAGATTTTAATTACTTATTATAAAAAATATATTACTTATTAAATTAATTTATAAAGTTAAAATATTATAGGTTTTAAAAAACTATAAAATAAATAATTTTAATAGTATTATATTTACTTTAATTAAGTAATATAATTTGTGATTTATTTTTTTAATAACTTATTATAATTTTATAACACTAGGTAAAAATCTTAATAATTATATAGCTTTTTATTTTTATATAATATTAATTAATATAATAAAAAAATAAGTATATACTTTTAATATTTTTATAAATAAGGTAGGTTTTTTTTTTATTAAAATATAAGTATTATTTATAAATTTAAATAAAATATATAGTAATAATAAATAAGAAATAATAATTAAAAACCTTAAAAACTTATATTAAATTTAAATTATTTTTTAAAATAATAACTAGATATATAGTTATTAAATAATGTGTATTTTTTATTTATTATTTAAGAAATTAGTTATTTTATTTTAATTATTAAAAGATAAAAATTTTAATTAAATTTTAATTTTAAATACTTTTATAAAAACAATGTTTAAATACGTTAAAATTAAAGTAACTACCAGGAAATTTTTATTTATTAAACGGCTTATAATATTAATTAAATTAATATATAATTTTATATTTAAAATAAGCTTAATAAAATCACAGTTTATAGTAATTAATATAGTTAAAAATATTAAAAATAATTTTTTAAATAACAGCTTATTTAATTCTTTAAATAACTTTTTAAACTTTAAGCTTATAAAAAAAAAAAAAAGTAAAACTAAAAATAACCTAAAAAAAAATATTATTATTATAATTATTTTTAATAAAATTATATAAGAAATTAAAACTTAACATTTTCTTAAAAATAAAATTAACTTTAAAAAATAATATAAATATTTATTAAATTTTAATTATAATTTAATCTTTTAAATAAACTTAATTTAAAAGGTTAAATATAAATAAAAATTATTTATATTAATTAATAAATAAATAATTAATACGTAGGAAATTATAATAAATAAATTATAATTTATTAATCTTTATAACTAAATAAACTAAAATTAATATATTATTTTAATTAATATAATTAATAAATCGCTTAAAATTAAAAAGCTGTTTATAAAAAAAATATATTTTACGTTAATTAAAAAATAAAAAAGGATTAGTAACCTTATAAAGTTAAATAATAAAAATAAACTTATAATATAACTTATAAAAAAAATTTCAAAATAAATTAATTAACTTAATATAAAAAAAAACAAATAAAAAGTTTTCTTTTATAAATTTAAATTAAAATAAAACCTTATTTAAATTTAAAAGAAGGTTATAATAAAATATAATAATTAATGCTTTATAAAAAATTATATAATTATCTTATAGTTAAATTTTTTTTATTTTTTTCTTTTAAAAAACTCGTAAAGTTTTTTATATAACTAAATAATTATATATCGTAAAAATATATACTTTTTTATAAAATATTTTAAATATATTAATTAAAATATTTTTTAAATTATTTTTTAGGTTAAATATAGTTTAAAATAAATAATAACACAGTTATTATTTAAACTAAAAATCATTAGTATAAAAATAAAGTTTTATTATATTATTAATAATAAATTAATATTAAATAATTAATTATAAGTTATAAAAATATAATTAAATATATTTAAACTATTTATTTTATATTATTTTTAAAAAGTTAATTATATAATATAAGGTTTTTTAAATTTAAAAATAATTAAGATTTAAACTATTAATATTATAATTAATAAATTTATATAAAATAAATATAAAAAAAAAATAAAGTTAAATTATTAAATGTTTTTTTAAAATTTTTAAGCTTTTAAATTAAAGTTAATTAATAATAATTATAAAAACTTAAAAAGTTTATAAATTTTTACTAATTATATATCTTTATTTTTATAATAAAATATAAAAATCTTATTTTTTTTTATTTTTTTTTAAAATATTTATTAAACTAATAAAATATATTATAAAAGTTATATTATTTATTTATAATATTAATATTATTAATATCTATTTATAAAAGTTTATTATTATATAATTAAACTTTATAATATTTAATAAACTTTAACTACTTTATATAATAAAAATATAAAAAATATAATAAACGGTTTTACTTTAAAAACTATTAATTTAAAGTTTAAAATAATTATAAAAAATCTTAAAACTTAAACTATTACTATTTAATTACTTTATTTCTTTTGGTTTTAAATTTTTTAAAACGTTTAAACTAGTAAAATATATTTAAATTAATTTTATTTAATTGTTAATATTATTTTAAAATATAATATAAATAATAAATATAATAAAAATCTTTTATATAAAAATTAAAAGTTATTTTAAATAACATATAAATTTTTTTATACTTAATATAAATTCTAATAAATTTATATATATTTATTATATAAAAGTAAAAAAAAGAAAAATAATATATAATTATAATAAATTAATTTTAAATAATAATAAACTTTAAAAAAATTTAATTATATATTAAAATATAATAATATTTATATATTAAAAACAAACAAAATAATAATAATTAAAAAAAAAATTTAATATTAATTAAAACTAAAAAATATAAATAAAGAATTTAAATAAAAAATAAAAAAACTTATAAACGAAAAAAAATATATATAAAACCTACCTTTTTTTAAATTAATATTTTTAAAACGTATTTAATATATTTTATTATAATATATTTTATTATATAAAAAATAAATAAAATAAAAAGTTCTAAAAAAATAAACATATATTAAAATTATTTAAATATTTAAATTACATATTAATATATTATTAATTTTTTTTAAATTTTATTAAAAATAATTAAATATTATTAAAATATAATAATTAAAATTAAATATAAATATATTTTATTTTAACTTTTATTTTAATATATTTAATATTATTAACTTTTATTTAACTTTATATTTAATATTTTTAAGTTTTAAAAAAAAATTAAATATTTTATTAAATTTTAATAAAATAAATATTAATATAAATTTTAATAAAAAGTTTAAATTATTATTTATTATAATTAAGTTAATTAATATTAATAACAGTAAAAAATTACTTTTTTTAAAAACTATAAATAAAAAAAATAAACTATTTAATAAATTTATAAAAATAGAAATTTTTTTATTTATAAATATAATTAAAAATAATATTAATTTATAAGAATTATTTTTTTAATAAAACTATTTTTAATATAACTTATTAAAATTTTAAAAAAGATTAAAAAATAAGTTTTATTTTTATAATAATAAACTTTTATTAACTAAAAAAAAGAAAAAAAATTATAATATAAAATGGCTTTTTATAAAAAAAGTATTAAAAAATTTATTAAAAAAGTTATTAATATTATAAAATGTTTATATATATAATTAAAAATATTTATTATTAATAAAAACTTTAAAACATTATAACTTTATAAAATAATTATTTATATTATTTAATAAATAATTATTAAAACTTTAATTTAAAAAATAATAATTAAAAATAATTTTTATAAAAAGTTTATATAAAAAAAACAAGAAAAAATTTAAAACTAAATAATAATAAAATAATTTTATAGTTTTAAAAAATATAAGTTAATAAATTAATTTTATTTATTTAAAATCGGTTTTATTATTATTATTATTATTATTTTTAATTTAATATTACTAATAAATGATTATTTTTTATTAGTTTAAAATATAAACTTATTTAATAAATTTAATTTTTAAATAAATCTAATAAATATATATATACTTTTAAAAAAATAAATTATAATAAATAAAAAAGTTATAATAATAATATATTAACCGTTAAAATAAAAAATAATTATAACATTAAAAATAAAAAAAAATATTTATATACTTTAAATTTAAAAAACTTTTATAATTAAATTTTAATATTAAAAAATATTTATTTTACTATATGGTTTAATAAGTTAAATAAATGTTTATTATAAATATTAAAAGTTAAATTATAATTAAATAAACATAAAAAAAAATATTTAAATATAATAAAAATAAAAAATAAGAAAAAATAAGAAAAAAAAAATATATATAAAAATAAAAAAATAAATCTAACTTTTTATTATATATAAATATAAATATAAATTAACATCTTAATATTAAAATAATATAAAATACTTAAAAAACATTTACAGTTAAAAATTTAAATTAATATAAATAATTTATTTTTAAATTAATATATTTTATTGTTAAAAGTTTAATTAACTATAAATTATTTATTTTTTAAATATAATTAGTTAAATTTTATTAAATATATTTGTTATTTTTAAAAATTTTAATGGTTATAAACTACTTATTTTTTAAATATATTTAATTAAGTTTAATTAAATATATTTAAATTAAAATTAAAATTTAAATATTTTTTTATAAATTTTATAAATATAATAAAAAAAGGTTTAGATTAATTAAATAATAAAAATAATAATTATTTATTTATTTTTTAATTATAATTAATTAAATTTAATTAATTATATTTAAAATTAATTAAAAAATTAATATTTTTTTATAAAATTTATAAATATAATTAAAAAAATAATAAATTAATTAAATAACTAAAAATTAAATAAATAAAAGTTATATATTTTTTAATTATATTTAGTTAAATTTACTTAATTATATTTAAAGCTAATTAAAAAATTAAGATTTTTTTATAAAATTTATAAATATAATAAAAAAACTATAAGTTAATTAAATAATTAAAAATTTAATTATTTATTTTATAAATATATTTAATTAAATTTAATTAAACTTATTTAAAAATATTTTAAATATATTAAAATTTTATTTTATATATTTATATATTTTTTAATATATTTAATTAAACTTAATTAAATATATTTAAAAATAATAATTAAAATATATTAAAATATTTTTTTATAAATTTATATATTTTTTAAATATATTTAACTAAGTTTAATTAAACTTATTTATATTATAATTAAAAAACTAAGTTATTTTTTTATAAGCTTTATAAATATTATTAAAAAAACTATAAATTAATTAAATAATTAAAAATAAAATTACTTAATTTTTTAATTTTTAAATATATTTAATTAAAATTAAATAAATAATTTTAAATAATTTAAATGTTTTTTTATAAGTTTTATTAATAATATAAACTAATTAAATATTATAAATAAGTAATTATAAAAATAATAACTAATAATATAATTTAAAATATTATAAATTTTATAAAATTTATTTAATTTTAATTAAAAAAAAAATTTTATATTATAAATTTATATAATATTATATTTATTAAAATTAAAACTATAATTAAAAGTTAAATTTATTATATTTTTTTACGTTATATATAAAACTTATATTAATTAATTAATTATATTTTAATATATATTTTTTAAAAAAAAAATTTATAATTAAAAATTAAATTTATTATATTTTTTTATATTATATTAATATTTATATTAATTAACTAACTATATTTTAATATATATTTAATATATTTTTTATAAAATTAATTAATTTATTTTATTATAACTTAAAAAATTTAATAATTAATATAATTTAATAAAACTTATTTTATATTATTTTTTTATATTATTTATATTTTTATAAATTTTATTATAATAAAACTATAAAAGAAAACGTTAAAAAGTATAAGGCAATTTTAAGTATTTAATTAGTTGGTGAAATTGTGGCAGTACTAATAAAATTGTCAGATAACGTGTGTATTCAATTAGGGGGTTAATTGTGTGTATTAAGTGTGTGTCTCCTAATTGTACGTGTTCTCGCGATTCCTTAGAATAGCCTCGTAATAAGGTTATTGCGGCTCCGGCCGTTGGCCTGTGCGCAGGACCTGAATAGGTCCTCCAGAATAACCTCTTATTATCTAACACACCCCCCCAGGCTTGTCTATCCTTAATAGAGAAGCCTGAGCAATTAGGACTTATTCTCTGATGTCTCTTAATTGTCAATCATGTACGTATCGCTTTCTCCGCCAGGCAAGGAGTCCTCTATCCTGTCGAAGTCCTCCTCTGTGAGCTCGCGAATCCGTCTGGATTCGATTCTCTCCTGTACATCCACTAGGTTTAATTGTCGAGTGAATGCGGCGAATTCCTTTGCAGCAAGTGCCTTGGTGAGACCATCTGCCATCATATCCTTCGTAGGGACATAGGTGACTTTAATCCGATTTGCGAGTGCCTCCTGCCGTAGCCAGTGGTTGTGAATATCCACGTGCCGCAGCTTGGTTTGAAGTAACGCAATGTCTGCGTGTACCAGCCTGATCGTTTGCTTATTGTCACAGTGTATTGTAATCCTCGAGTCATCCAGACTCACACCGAGCTCTGTGATTAGACGCGATACGAACATGGCTTCCTTTGCAGCCTGCGCAAGAGACAACAACTCCGCTTCTGTTGTAGAAGTAGTCACTGTGTCTTGCTTGTTCGCACGCCATCCAATCACTCCTCCAAACAGCTTCATTACGTATGCTTGTGAACTCTTTCGATCGAGGGTGTTGTCGGCAAACGAGGCGTCGCTGGCTACTTCGAATGTATCGGCATGTCCGTATTGTAAGGACAGGTATTGGGTGGCAAGGAGGTATCGAATTAGTCGGTCGGCTTCAGAATGGTGCTCGTTGCTGGGATTCATATTGAATCTGGCCAGTCGGGAGGCTGCGAAAGCAATATCGGGACGTGTGATCACTGCTGCGTACAGTATCGATCCGATCTTTTGTTGGTATCGTTGAATAGACTGTAGGGAAGCCAATTCTGACGAAGGTAACAGTTCCTTGTTTCTCATAGGAGTTGAAGGGATAATTCCTGGTTTCTCATTTGTTAACAGTTTGCTTAACTTGTCCACGTATGAGGATTGAGAAAGCCAGATCAGTCTCTTATCTCGGTCTCTGATCACTTCGATTCCGAGAAACCACTGCAAGTCATCTCCGCCTGTAAGTTGGTACTTCTCTCGTAGCTGTGATACCACTGCGTCTACTGCTTGTTGCCTGTGGCCTTGGTATGCGAGGACGATATCGTCAACATAGAAGAAGATTAGCACTCCGTCTTTGGAGAAGCAGCAAGGCTCGTGGGGAACGGCTGAGAAGCCTAATTCCGTGAGTGTCTTGGTCAGCTCCTTTTGCCAAAGTAGGGGAGATTCTCTCAATCCGTATAACGCTTTCAGCAGACGTAGAATGGTCTGGCGTTTCCGGTACCCTGGAGGCATCCTCATATAGATTTCCTTGTCTAGATTTGCGTTCACGAATGCGTTAACTGCATCGTACTGGATTAGCTCGAGGTCGAATCTTGCTGCAATTGCAATAAGGGTTCGGAATGATCTTCCGGCTAATGTTGAGGCGTAGGTGTTTAGGTGCTCGTCTTTGGTCTGCTGGTCTCCTCGGACCACCAGCCTTGCTTTGCACTTTATAAACCATCCGTGTTTATCGAATTTATACACGTATACCCACATGCAGTCTAGAATCTGCTTGCCATTAGCGGTCTGTTGTTCACATTCAACCCAGGAGTTCATCTCCTTGTGGCTATCCAGGTGTGATTTCTCAGCTTCTCTGAATCCTTGCCCTAGGGCATGGTCCCGTAACTCCTTGTGAGTTTTCGGGGGAGGTGGTAGATCCCTCCTATGGATTCTCTGCTTTCTTTGCAGGAGTCTCTGCAGCCTCTCAGGTTCATATGATCCCGGGCGTGGTACTGAATTTGGATTTGCTTGGCTTGTAGGATAGCGTCGCGGATGATGTGTCATCCGTGCTACTTGTGCCTTGCTCACTGGCTTTCCGTGCATTGATCCCATCGCCGAGGTTAGGCGTCCTGCATTGAACGTGGCCTCCCAACTCGTTGCGTGGTCCGTGGCTCCGGAATAAGAGGTGGGTGAATCCCTCTTGGTCTGCTTCGGGAGCGCGCTGAGAGCTGCAGCTCGACCTACTGGGACAGCGTCTCTCATATTTTTGTTTCGGGAGGCGTGATTCACGGCGCTCAACCTTGTTTTCTCTATTTTGTTGCGGGAGGCGTGATTCACGGCGCTCAACCTTGGTTTCTTGATCATATCCGGGGAGGCGTGATTCACGGCGCTCAACCCTTCTTCTATGTCGGTATCCGGGGAGGCGTGATTCACGGCGCTCAACCCTTCTCTTATTGTTGCAGTGAATAACGAAGCAGCCGGTGGAGGAGTAGCATCGGGAGTAGGGTATGGCATGAATACAGCTTCAGTGTAGGGGTGATCAAGCCCTTCAGCTTCTTCGTTGTCACATTCTCCGTTATCGCCATCCACTTCACGGTCTTGCTCGCCTTCATCTTCTGCTGGCATTTCTGCCTCTGTCTCGTCTTCTTCAGGAGCCGATGGCCCTGGGTCAGCCTCTCTTTCTGCGTTTTGCAGGGTGGCGACCTGGTTAACTAGGTCTCGGATATTCTCCTCTGTTGTGTGCAACAGGTCATCCTTCAAGGATGAGATATCTCCGTTGAACGTAGTGTCTTCGTCAAATGTGACGTCTCGTGTTTTGATGACTCGTCCTAACGTAGGGACCCAGATATTGTAAATATTCGTGGAGCTGTAGCCTACTAGGTAGCCTATCCATGCTTTCGGATTGAGACGTTGGCGTCGGTTCTGTTTTCGCTTTGCCTCTGCAGTGAGCGCAAACGCCTTACATCCATACACCCTTAGGTGAGCTTGATGTGGTCTCTTGTCGGTGACTACACCGTCTCTGAAAGCCAAATAAGTGTAGAAGCGCTCGTATGGAGATTGCCAGTTGAGGTTATACTTAGGAGTGCGATTGTAGAGGTAGGTAGCAGCTTTGAAAACCTCTACCCATAGGAAACTCGGAAGCTTTGATCCTATTCTCATCGTTCGAGCTTTCTGCTTAATTACACCCCCCGAGCGTTCGGCGCCTCCATTCTGATCTTGCGTATCTGGTGCCGAGGGCTCGAGTTTAATATGGTGTGTCTGTTGAATGTGATCTCGTACGGCGTGCTTTCTTGTCACTAGCTCGTTGTCACACTCGATAGCTTCAATATTGAGTTGGTGCTGTTTCCGAATGATTCCGAATATCCAGTCTAGGACTTCGATAATTGAGTCTGAAGTACGATCTTTGAGATAGAAGTCCCAGGCCCATCCCGTACATCTATCAGTGATCAGCATTATACACCAATATCCTTGAGAGTCTGTTTCCAAGTCGTGGAAATCAATAGCTAAACGTTCACCTGGCTTGCTTGGTCGTTCGCGACGCTTGCGATAATTGAGCTTCTTGGCCTTTCCACAGCCACACGCGTCGCACTTCACTGTAGTGATTCGATCGGTCTTCTTGGTTGGGCCAGACTCCTTAATCTTCACCCCCCGAGAGTGACCAGTCGCGTGATTAAGGGCTTCTGGTCCTGGGTGGCCGAATCGTAGGTGCCATAGTTCGCTAGTTGCCGTGCTTGGAGGTCGCTCCGTCCAGCTGTTAAACTTGACGCTTCTTGTGTGGAATGAGTAATTGGTGAAGTTCTCAGGAAGATCCTCCAAGACGTATTGGTCCTGTCTGTCAATAATGGTGCACAGGACGGAATCATCCTTTCTTCGTAGGCAGTTATTCGTGCCTTTGTGGTCCCACCAGTATCCCATTCTTCTTAGGAGCCTCAATGACACCACATTGCATGCGAATCCTTCACAGTATGCTACGTCTCGCAATCGTAGGAGCCTTGCTCCTTCTGGACTCTTTAGACGTACATCCACTTCTCCATATCCTTGTACAGGCACAACTGAGTCTCCTGCGAAGATCGCGTCTCCAGTGTGTGCTGTTCGGTATGACAGGAATCGGCTGAGTCGATTGAAGATGTGAATAGTGGTCCCTGAGTCCAGAATTGCTGAGTTCTTCAAGGGATAGGTATTGACTCCGAATGCGGCCTGTAGAGTTGAGAACGTTCCTTTTGTTCTCCCAATTACTCGAACTAGTCAATCCCCACTTTGCGCAGATGACCTCTTCTTTGTCTTCTTGACTAGCTCAGCAAACGTATTGTCTTCAGTTATCTTGTGTTCGATCATTCTCTTTGCGGTGAAGTTTGGGGTCCAGTCTTCTGGAGCCTTGTCTTCAACAATATACCAGCAGTCGAGAATCTCGTGGTAGCCGTAGCAGGCTGGGCATGGAGTGTTGGTTTCTCGTGGGCGATCGGCAGATGTGTCGGCTCGTTTTCTCTTGGTTGACTCAGCTCGTCTATCTAGACTGCTTCGGCCTCGTGATCTGCCGCGGCTCCTACCACCTCTGCCTCGTTTTGATCGATCAGAGGGTCCAGGAGTGGCGTCCTTTTCTCTTCCCGGCTCGGTATCTGAGTCTCTGTCGTGATCAGATTCCGTGTTGCCGAATTGAGCAGCGAATGCTCCCTTCGCAGGGCGGGGCCGTGCAAGAGTTAGTTGTAAGGATGTGTGTTCGCGTAAGGCAGCTGCTACATCTAAGTAGCTGAGCGTGTCGCTTCTGATCTTGTCAGTGCTCAGCAGTCTATAACTGGTCACCCAGTTGCTTAGAATGCCGCCAAGTGCAACTTCAAGATCCTTCATTAGTAGTCGGCTGTCGGTGATATCTGTAAGGCCCTTTGCCTTTGCATTTGCGATGGCTGATTCCCATTCAGTTATCCATGCCTCGAAGTTCTTAGGCATCTTTGTCAGTCGTTGCACTGCTTTCTTATATCGTTCTTGAGCCTGTGGCTTCAATTGATTGTTGTACACTTTGCCAGTGGCAGACAGTTTCTTGTACCACTCGTACAAGGTGTCTGTTGGGCCAAAGCACGTGTCTCGGTAATTCAAGGATACAGAGTTGGTGACCCAGTTCCTCAGTTCCTTGACTGCTTGTCGATGAGTCTGATAGATCTTGTGATCGTGACTATAGAAGGTCCAATCTTCCTTGTAGATGGCTCTGCCTTCCTTCGTCATCTCTACTAGACTTGTAGGTCTTCCACCTATTTCGACTTGTTCCTCTTGACTTTCATTTATCGCAGTTTGGGAACTGTTGTTCGATGAATTTCGCGTTATCCGTTGAGCTTTCTTTGGATAGTCGCCAACGTCTGGCTGGAATGGCTCCTCTGGCCATTCTAACGTTTCTGTAGGATTGATGTACTTCCAAAGTTCTAGGTCAATAGCCTTTGTTTGGAACTCTCTATCCCATCGTTCCCAGTCAATTGGGCCGTTGTAAAAGACCTTCTCTTCTACTGCTTTCGACATGCCGTCTTCTTTGCTATTGGTCGGATTCGGGTTGTGGAAGGTTTCGTTGATGTAACCGTTTCGTAATTTTGTGGTTTTCGGCTAATTGAAGGTCACGTATCGTTATTCGTATATAGCTCTTTGATTCTTGAGCGAATGAGACTCTTAATTGTCAGATGACGTGTGTATTCAATTAGGGGGTTAATTGTGTGTATTAAGTGTGTGTCTCCTAATTGTACGTGTTCTCGCGATTCCTTAGAATAGCCTCGTAATAAGGTTATTGCGGCTCCGGCCGTTGGCCTGTGCGCAGGACCTGAATAGGTCCTCCAGAATAACCTCTTATTATCTAACAAAAATAAAAAGAAGTTAATAAGATGGAAAATAAAAGCTGCGGGATATGAAGGAGAGGGCTCTATGGAGACCGGTAACGTGCCAATTCTGGCGGGATTCGTCTTGTGGGGGTCGCAGTGTAAGCCGAGAGCCAATAACAGTGGGTGGTTAGTATTCCATCCTCTCTTATACTCGTCTATATTCTTGAAAAACAAGTCTCAGGATCTAGAAGTAAGAATTGTTTCGTTTCACTACATTCTATCTCTAAAAATTGCATCGCGGCAAGTTCGAAACAATTAAGACCTCAGCCCACTCAAGCCATGTGCAGGACCAGTTCCAACAGTTTCGGTATCTCCACAAGGTCACCGATGCTCTCAGCTTCGCTCTCTAGGAGCACATATAGTTTCAGACCAAATCTGCAAGCCAAAGAGTAAATGGATTCATAATGCGAACCGTAATGTGACCATTGCTCTGTGAAGGCGCTTTTCTTCGGACAGAACTCCTGGATCTTTCGGTAGCCATCCCTCTGCAGCTTTCCAGTGCCAGTCTATTACTTCATCAAGCTCTTCAAGGAGATCGTCTTGTGGTTCTTTGGTGGTTTCTTCTGCTGAAAGGCAGGGATGAAAGATGCCATACTTGTTCATCGCTACTTAGCTGAGCTCGGACAGGGGTAACAGCCTAAAGGTTATTCCGCAATCCTGAACTAGAGCGAACATTCAACCGCAAGAGCCTTCGAATTGTTCGCTGTTGATTTTAGGTCTTCGTAGTGACTAAGCGAGCCTCTCTTGTAGATCTTCCTCCCGGCAACCAAGAGTTTCGACGAGAAGTCAACAAGATGAATTGGTCCACCCAGGCGCCTAGGTACCTGGTTCAAACGGTTAAAAGCAGGCTGTGATGCTTCATGTGCCCCACCCCTTGCTGTCGTTCTCCAACGGCCAACATATTGGCCAGTGAGGCTATGTATTAGCAACCCCTTGGCATGATCTAATTTCTACATGAGGCGCAGTTACATCTTCACCTTCAAGGCGGTTTTGGTAGGCTGAGTACTATTCCCTGACAGATCACTGAAAGGCAGCAACATGTCATGTCGGCTTTAACTCATCTATTCATGTTGTAGTTAGGGCTTGTTCGAGAGACAGCTGGCAGGGTCGTTTTATAATTGAGGTGTCTCACGTTTGCTGTTGGAATATATGGCTGATGGAAGGTAACACTTTTTGCAGGATGTAGTCTAGGGTAGGATCGGCGATGTCCGAAATACATCCATTACTGCAGGTGGTCAGCCTACATTATAGAGGTTACACAAATGGCGGATGGGAATAGCTTCAATGTTCCTGACCACTATAGATGGAAAAGTTTCTTAGACTTATTCCGTAAATTTGAAGGAGTCGCATTCAATCACGAGCAAATATTCATTTAACCTAGTATACTGAACGAGGAGACAGGGCAAATGATTAGCGCTTGGTATATGCATGGTCAGCGACTACTGAATCCTCTTGCCGCTTTGATAGCCAAGTGCCGCTCGATGTCGGCAAGGGTTACAATTGTGCGGGGCCTTCGACGAATAAGTAGGTAACATAATACGCAAGAGCTGAAAGAGACCCTAGACTAGATGACCAGGTAAGGCTAGGCTGATGGCCAAGGAGATCTTTTCTAATTTTATTATATTTGCTTAGGTTTTTTCTCTTGCCGATTTGATTTTAGGGGGATTCTGTGTTTTCTTTTGTCCTTTAAGAAATAGCGGAATATTCGCCATGATTTCATATGTCCCAGTCGTGTCTAGGTATAGGCAAACGTCTAGGGTCTAGGTCGAAATCAATCGATGCCGAATCACGCGACATACGCCGACAGCCTCGAGGAGTTAGGTGGTGTTGATCCCTCTAGCCAGATCCCGCTACTTTCTTACCCGCCAAGGGGAGGGTCCCCTCCACCGTCGGGATCTGGTATTGTGGGCTCAGTTTCGCACGAAAGCCTCTTAAGCGTTGAAAACTCGGCGACTACAAGCCTATCCCCTGGCGAGGGCTTCACCTCCTCTCAAGAAAATATATCTGAAGGGAAGGCAGCACTCTATGCTGCGCTTCCGCTCAATACTCGCACGTCGATCCGTGTGCTTGATCTAGAAGAGTCTGAAGATGGACCCGTCACCGGGCAATTGCGTGTCGTCGACCTGGACGAGCACCTTTTCTTCACAGCGCTGTCCTACGTGTGGGGTGAATATTCCGAGCCGAAGGACACGATATCTTGTAATGGGCATCTGGTCGAAGTAACGAAAAACTGCTTGTCCGCTCTTCGTCAGATGCGAGGATTTGGTCCCCTCACTATCTGGGTTGACTCCATCTGCATCGACCAAGATAACGTCCACGAAAAGAGCGTGCAGATCCCCCTTATGGGAAGGCTGTATTCTTCCACGGGGGCGCAAGCCGTCTACGTCTGGCTTGGGGAGGGGACGAAGGATACCGATGCGGCGATGGATTACTTCGGTAAAGGCGGACTACCCTTCAGTTTTCTCATCTCCAAGAACGCTAGAGACGGCCAGACTTGGGAGAACGGAATACCCACCGGCAATTCTATGGCTTTGCGTCTTAGTTTCTATCTGTATTTCAGGAGCATAACAATACGGATATGGCCGCACTACAACGGAATCCAGGATCTTCTAAGTCGTCCGTGGGTCGAGCGCCTTTGGACGTTACAGGAAGTGTTGCTCTCGGACAAGGTCATCATCGTATGCGGCAAGAAGGCGATACCCTTGCAGGCTTTAGCATACAGCGTGAGGTACGTGGAGTTTTTCCGCTGGCATTCCATCGGCGTGAGATTCCCAAGGGATCTCCTGAGGTGGCAACGGTTGGTCAGCATCTGGACAGCCTTCTTCGGTAATGGCATCGTCAACGCAGATCAGGACCGGACTCTGTATCAAGAGTTGGAACTGCACCCAAAATATCTTCAGCGTGGCTGGCTATTTTTCAAGATTCTTCTCGGTGCACATTTTGCATTATTCTTCCTTCTTTCGATCGGCATTGCAGTATTCCCACGTTTGGCGAAGAAGACTAATGCAACGCTTATCTACTATTGGATAATTAGAATAGCCTGGTTCTTCGCCTGGCCGTCTTTGATTCCCTTCGCCATATCGATAGGTGCTGCCAGGTTTCGATTTTACCCTTATAAATCCTCTGAATCACTTTTCATAGAGATCCACGGACGAAAGTCTCTTTATGCTAAGGATAAGTTTTATGCGACACATAGTCTTCTCCGTTCCGAATACGATACTCCAGACTACACTACATCGGGCGTGAAGTTGGTTTACCGGTACTTGTTCATGGATCTCCTGACACATACGAGAAACCTGGACATCTTGCTATTCACCTCTCATTCGAAGGTACGGAGGTCTCCGTCCTGGGTTATAAATTGGTCCACTACTCGGCCTTCCTGGATTGACGCTACCTTCCACCACGGTTCCCGATTCAATAAATGGTATAACAAACAGTTAAACCTTTTCAGCAGGACATCTTTGCTAATTACGAAGCGATACCCATGCGCTACGCCAGGAAGCAAAAAGCGATGGAGCTTTTGTTGCGGAGAGCAGTATGTGATTGGTTTTTCCCCCCTTCTAGTTGCCCCCTCAGGAGTCCAATCAAGCCCGCTTGGTAACAGCCTAGCACTATTCAAGAGCAGTTGCTAATTTTTCTTTCAAGTCTTAACGTGACTGGCATTGCCATCGGTCGTATCTCTTGGTCTTCCGGATGGATCAAGAGTCTTTCTGATACTGCTTCAGAAGAGGAATTACTAGACAGTATGAAGGCATTCCTCGAGGCGTTCAGACGTGTTAAAGACGTTCCCTATTCCGAGTTTCCAAATATCCGTACATCGATCAAGATAGACGAACTATCAAGACTCGTGGCGGATCGGCAGGATTATGAAGGCCTTAAAAATATTCGGTACAGATGGCGCATGGCCATGGTCTCGGGTATCCAAAAAGGGCCAGAGTGGACACTGAAGCAATTCCAGCGAGTACATAAATGGTCATTTCTGTGGAGTTGGGATACACGATTGCGGCAATGGGTAGACGAGGCGGCGAAGCTTCTACCAAAAAGGGTCAGGACCCCTTTCGATTTCCACGTGGATCTGACAAATTACTTCAACAGCGAGCACATGGCGTTGGGTGTCTGTGAAGGCTCTTATAGTGAAGCTGGCGTTATACCGAGATCTGCAAGAGAAGGCGACGTGGTGGCCCTGATCGCAGGAGTAAGCATGCCAATGATTCTACGAGAAGATGGTGACGGCTATAACGTAATAGGACCATCATTTTTTAAGGGGGTTATGAATGGAACGGTCTGGAAGAAACTTGGTAGCGATGACCTGGACGACATATTGTTAACCTAGCCATTCTACTATTTCTTCTTTCTAGATCGAGTCTTAGAACGACCTTAAATGCTATAAAAATATAATATCTAGACGATTTAAATAGAATAAAATGCATTACACATGAAATGATACGGTGCCGCCTATTTCAATAGATGAGAAAGGAGACGCTGTAATTTATTGTGGTTGTTGTTGTCTTTGAAGAGATTCTAAGAACCCCTTTTCACCCTATCGATAGATGATTATGTAATCTACATTAAGGGGGTAACATGGCGCAATTTTATCGGCCCGCCATCCAAACCCCTCCGGGATTCAAGACCAAGACCCCCGCCCCGACCCAGTCCTGGTGATCTTATTTTCCCCCGACTTTTCAACTGACAACTCATCCACACCACCCAATGATACGCGCAAGACAAGCTGCACTGCATGATCAGCTGGACGACCTGCATATAGGAAGCGGCCATGCCGGTCGTAGTCTTTCTGCTTAACTGAATAGATGCATTTCGGAACCGTCGCTGGCCAATGCAATATTCAGAGTGGTGCCTTTATCCATTAGATCGGTGGTTGATTAATGGCGACAAATTGGAGAGATTGTCTTGCGTGATGACTGGCACTGGACGGGTACTGACGATCGTATAGTGCCTAATACTTTGTTGGTGAGTTCGGGTTTCGCTATTTTGTGTTCTCTCGTCCTGGCTATCTCAGTGGCATCAATTTTCCACAAGCCGGAGATAGTTTAGGCCCAGAACGGACATGGTCAACTGCGTACCAAGCCCCCAGGCCCTAGGATAGCGATGTTTGATTCGCACTGCTACTCGAAATACCACTTTGGGTGGATGAATGACATATAGGTCTTTCGTCGACGGATGTGACCCCGTTAAACCCGTGCCAGAAGTCGTTATCAAAGACCGGTTCCCATGCTTTTGGTGCGCCGGTGACTCCCGAATCAGCGCTGATGCCGACAAGATCATCATCTTCGAGAGATGCGGTGTCTAGTGCCTGAGGGATACCGACGGCATGAGCAGTATTATTCGATGAAGCGTAAACGAATTGAGACCATGCTCCAGTACCTCGCAGGATGTTCAATTCTTCTGAGTGCGACGCCATAGTGCCAAATAACAACGGCAAGATGGATTTAGAAACGCCCGACTCACTCATGACCAGATCTCCTTAATTATATTGCTCCTACCATTACAATCTGTCTACCTAATCCAGCTTTTCATGGTGACCATTCCAGGGCCGCCCGGAATCCACCAGGCCTCGTAAGGTGAAAAGTCGGTCATGAATTGTGAAAGCTTCATACTGGCTGAATACCTCTTAACCGGCCTCAAAGAGCACGTCACGCTTCAATACAAAGCCCAGAGCCGCTATATGTAAGGCGGACCGCCTGCTAGAGACGGGCTGCGGTGGGTACATAAATCGGATATTGGCAATGTTGGATTGGATGTATGGCTACTGGCGTAACCCGACCCTACAACCCTACGACATCCTTCACCGACGCTAAACTGCTATTGTACGGCCGCCCCGTCAGCCCTGTCAGCCCTACCTACCTTACCTTACCCTACCGGCCGACCGCCTTTTATCACTTTAACGTTCTCAGGCTACCATGACCAGACCTTATTCATTCGAAGCAGATGAACATGTTCTGTTAATCTCGTCGCGTTGTTGGCACGGGCTTATCTTGTAACGCTGAGATGAGCCCCGCCTCTGGTACTCTAATCGCTCCAACATTTGTCAACCATGGCCAACGATCTCACAGCCCTGGGTGATTTTCACCTTGACGACCTACAGAAGGCCTCGCCCTGGGCTCCCTTTCAAATGGGGTTCATCGAAGAGGATTCTCTTTGGGTTGATAACTTAGTAGCGGACTTGGATTCTCAACAAACCGATCTCAATTCCGCTAGGACTAAGGTTACGGGTGAGGATACACCTAACTATAATAGGGCGCTGAGTACCAACGCTGAGCAGAGGCGGTCCGGCGGCGATGTTTCCTTAGGTAAGTCGGTCCCTTGCATAACCGTACCCTACCTTGGACTTATATTTTCAAGACATGAATAACCCAGCCGTGTTGGACGATTTTGCATCATTGTTGCTCTTTGCGAACAACCCGTTTGCCGACAATCTTGAGCTAGGTGATTGCGACTCGTCCAAACAGGTCACGATCCAATCCCTTGCCGCCAAGCTTGACCTCCAGTACTTCTTTCATGCTCCTCTAGGGGTCATTCGACTTCGAAAGAAGACTTACAGACCTAGCTCCGGGCAGCATTCAGAACAGCCAAGGGTGCTCAATCAGCTGACTCTGCCTTTCAAGGGCCAAATATCTTCCCCTTCGCCTCGATCGAAGTCTAGATATCTTACAGAGACACGTCGAAGTGGATTTTCTGCTGCCGCCATGACGTCTCCACCGTCCGTAGACGATGGTGTTATTGCTATGGACTTGGACGCCACATCTAAGGACTTGAATTTTGGTCAGCCCCAAGAACCACACTTCGCTAGTAAGGAAGCCATTGCTCATCTTAGAGCAGGAAGCTTTTACCCTCCAGGACTCGAATCCCACTATCCAGCCTCTCCGCAGTATCAAGGCTTATCGGAGGACGAAGACTTCAGACTAGCGGCACCCTCTTCGCCATGGCGGAATTCTTGGGCTGGGTTGTCTCGGACGCTCAAAGAGGTTGGAGCATGCTGGCGGTGCCGAATTCTCCGCAAAAGGGTAAGTCCACTCAGATCACCGACATGATGTATGCTAAATCACGTCAAGTGCGACCCCGATCAACCTTGCAAGGCTTGCCCCAAGCCGGGCATATATAACTCTCGTTGGCAGGTCATAGGCTGCAAACGCGGTACTCTCGTAGACCATACACCCCGCATATCCCTATGTCCGAAGGCGGGTATTCCTGCTGGAAACAATGTCGATGGATCATTGAATGCGGCACAGAGAATGTTCAGCACTCCAAAAGACGATAGGGTGGAACAGTGCCTTCAAGACGCATCGAATCGTCTCGATGGTGTGTTCGCCTCGGAAGACGACACATATACGAAAATTGTGCTCGAAATATTATGTTCGCCATTAACTATCGTGACCAATATGCCGCTATCTCTGAGGCGCGATGTCGAAGGAAATGTCATTCATATAGCTTGGGGGCTCATTGATGTAACTTCAGCAAAGAACATATTGCCCATAAAATCCGTGGAACACATTCTCGATGTCATTAAGGCTGCTGTCGCTTACGAAACGGAATATGGCCTAGTAAGTGGTGATCTCTCATATTCGTATTCTCTACCCATTGTCGGCACGGACTTATCGTCATTATTAGTCACAGGCAGTTCCGATAGCTATTGAATGCTTTAGAAACTGTATCGAAATTCTACGTCTACATGACGGTGGTCACCTAACGTCCGAGTTACACAGCAAATGTGTCGGCAGCAAATGCCAAGTCAACGCAGTCCAAGACCTCAGCTCCAATATCGTGTCTTTTACAGATGAACTATCAAAAATAGTCTTCAGAAAGGATAATCGACTACATGAGAGAAGATGGTGGTTGTCGGCCTTTTACAGCCTATGGATCCAATCCCACGTTCGCCGAATCATCCTTACAATGAGCCAATCGAAAGTTCAGCTCAGCGCGGACATGAAACGAGCCTGCTCAGATTACCTTCTACTCGCATTGGACCTCTTCGACGCCACGTCCGCTTCGTTTGATCCTCTAATATCAGCATGGTCGCTTGAGGAAGAGCCTTCAAATATGGATTTGAGACTCATGAAGTATTATCTACATGCCCAGAAAGCTCTCCTCACCGAACAATGGACAGGGACTATCGGCAGCTCTATGAATTATCTAAGGCGGCTGTACCAAGATACGGACAACATCCCGGTCAAGTATACCCAGGCAGACTCGTCCGTGTCAGGACTAGGAAATATTGATGCCGAAGAGCACAACACTTTCAACTCAAGACCATCCATTTTCCAACCCAACAAACTAGCACATTCTGGGAGCAAGTTCTCCGTGCCACTGAGGACTAGATCCAGTGCTAAGCGTCGCGCCGGTTCCCCCTTAGAGGATGTAGGTTTCATCCGGCGAAACGGGAGTTCTTCCAGCATGCTAGACAGCAGAGACATTCGAAGTCGAGGTCTTTCGATAGCCACCCCGGCATCTCCCATGTCCTCTGCTTATTCATTCGCGTATGGTACTAGCAGCTCTACTCGATGGAACGGCAGCGGAGATAGCCTGGCTGAGATGGCCAAGTTATTTGGAACGAGTCCACCCAATCCTCAAGACCAATTGAACTACCTGAGCCCATCCAAAGGTTACGCACCTTCACTCCACCACAAAAGCAGCAATGAGAGCTTTCTTGAACTGCCTAGAACGATAAACAAGCGACGGCCGACACGAAACACTTCTCAAAGCGGCATCCCAGGAGGATTCTTCCTCTGTGAATGCTGCCCTAAGAAACCTAAGAAGTTCGAAACGATTGAAGAATTAAGGTAGGTGGCCGTTACTGAGACTTGATCATAAGTTTGCTAGCCAAATATCGAGACCTCCCCCATGCATGGGTGCTAACCATCTTCCAGTGCTCACGAAGCAGAGAGACGATACCATTGCAGCTTCTGCGGCAATCGGTTCAAGACAAAGAACGAAGCCGAACGTCACGAGAACAGCCTTCACGTACGACGGCACGCATGGTCATGTTCAAACATACCAAGCGGGGGCTACAAGAATATTTTCCAGGAGAGCATCAACCATCCAGGTGCGGCCGATACTTGCGGGTACTGCGGAGAGGAATTCGCTCGCAGCGGTGGGGATGGCGCGTGTAAGCGCGCCAGTGAGAAGGACTGGGCTGACCGGTTGAGCCATGTCAGACAGGTTCATAAATTGGGGGAGTGCAACGCGACAAAGCAGTTTTATCGGGCAGACCACTTCCGTCAACATCTCAAGCACTCGCACGCCGCTACTCCGGGCAGGTGGACGAGTATACTTGAGACTCTGTGTATGACGGATGTGCCTGAGCCGAAGAGGCTAGGTGATGGATTCTGAAGATTTGAAGCATCATCTAGATGATACCCTACTATTTTCCGTCTTAAATATATACGGAGGTATATATATACAGTACAAGGCTGTGCCATGCGATACGTAGTCGTAAGGGCCGTGATCCTTTGCTGACGCTCCACCAATTCCCTTCCTCCACCTAACTACAGTCTAAGCGATGGCGTTTACAGCCTAATTCGATATGGTAAGTCATCTACATACGGTAAAACCCCTCGAACTACTATCCTCACTCGGGGACATATGCTTATTGATCCTTCAAGGCGACGGACAGGGAGAAGTCTGGTGCACTACAACTAAAGTACGAGTTCGTACTTGGAGTACACTCGGGATCCAATATTGTCGAACCTGAAACCTCGTAGGAAATCCTATTGAAAAGAAAAATTAGTATCTATAACGATGTTGAACGCATTACACTATTTATTTCGATATTAAACAAGCAAATAGGGTAAAAAGGAGAGGGTTGGCCATGGGAAGCCCATTGTTCGAACTTGTGTTTGAGTCCATTGAACCCACCCGTGTCAGCCAGGATTGCCATCGCATCGCACCTAGGAATCCCGGACAACACCCCTTGATATCATAGTCACAGCGGGACAATAAGAAATCAACTTACGGGTCGCAGGGCCAGGTCTGATTCAACGCCAGACGCCAGCTCTCGTGCCCCCAGCCGAACTGGAAGTGCGTGCAGTTCGAACATGCTGGATCCGGCGTGCTCGACGTGCCGCATCTAAACCACATGGAGCCATCCGCATCCTGCCACACGCCGTCCTGCTGCTTGATTACGGTGCCGCTGCAGGCCTGCCGCCAGTTCAGGGGGTTTGTCACCGTGAAGGAAACCTGCGCAGTGCTGAAGCCTGGTGGGATGTCTCCCGGTTGGCTGTCCACTGCCATCACCACTTGTCAGCTGTTGCTTGAATTGATACATACGGTCTAGCCTTAGAATGGGACAGGGGTAGGAGAGGTCTCGCGCCATTGAGCAGACTTGAACTAGGATTCAAAAATGGGGCTGAAGGGTAAGTTGGGACATTATAAGGACTGCTACTACTTACATTGGCCGAAACTGAAGCCATTGATCTTCAGGGACAGCTCGGAGCCGTCCTGGATCGGGCAGGCGAGGGTATCACGAGCAGCTACATCACTAAGGGGAAAGCAGAGGATTCCAAGAATGACTTTACACTTCATGGTGACGTTAGTGCTATAAATCTTCGAGACCTGGGCTCTGAAGTCGGTTCAAACCCCTCTACCAAGAGGGTCAGAGGTACATGAGTTCATACACCTCTCAACACCTGGGTGGCGGCAGAGTTTTAATTGAAGATTTTTCTTAAATGTTCTTTCTTTTTGTTAGGACCCATATTGCACTAGGATGAGGGCAGAGCTGGTGGTGCGACTGATTTCAATTTAGCCAGAGTCGTAGTGCATCTTCCGCGTGCTTGAGACGCTTGCGGATGATGGTAGACTTCCGCTACCACCTACTTGATTCGCTACCAGCGATAGAATCGCGACGATTGCATTTTAAAGGTCAGTTTACCTAACACGTACCTACCTCCTAACCAGGCCATTTGACAGAACATATATTTTTCTCTAATTCCTTTTTTTCTCGCTCGCTTAAATCTACGTCCTTTAGCAGTTATAAACCCTCCCTCAACTTCACGCTAGCTACGCAATCTTGCCATCTCAAAGCCTTCATATAGAGTCCCTCGATGATAGCAATCACTACCATACCACAACCAAGACCGATCCAAACGCCATTCAACTCCAGGCCAGGAGAGCCGAGCTCCAGCCATATTGCTATGGGAACGGCGCCGAGATAATTGACGGCGAAGACCACCCAGGCGGCGACGGACTGGCGTCCGAGGCCGCGAAGCAAGCCGTTAGTGCAGCATATGATGGCATCTATGATCTGGAACACCGCCACGGTGAGCATGGCCCTGGAGGCGAGGTCGCAGACGTCGGGGTCCTCGGAGAAGAAGGCGGGCAGCCGGTGCCGTAGGGCGAAGATGACGAGGCCATCGACAATGCCGATGACCGTGAAGACGACCGAGTACAGGGCAGCGGCGCGCTTGGCGGTCGTCACGAGCCCGGCGCCGATGAGGTGGCCGACGCGCGTGCTGATGGCGACACTGATGGAGAAGGGGATGTGCCACGAGACGACGGAGATGGTGCACAGGATCGATTGAGCCGCTAGATGGGCGGTGCTCAGGTACGACGTGCTGAAAGTCACGATCTCGAAGGCCGCCCATTCTCCCAGGTTGACCGCGAAGCCGGCGATGGAAAGCTGCACCATGGGCCCCCAGTTAGACAGGGCGTCCCGCGAAAAGCCTCCCCAGCATTGGTGCGTCCATTTTCCGAAGGGCGTAACGATGTAGGCCAGGAGAAGCACAGGTCGGAGGTTATTAGTGATAGCGGCTCCCAAGGCAGCGCCCTCGAGGCCCATGTCTAGCTTGAAAGCGAAGTACCAGCTCAGCAAGGCATTGGCCGGAGCGCATATGAGAATGGCGATCATGGCCGCCTTGAAGTCGCCCTGCGCCTGGAGGAATCGCTTGCCCGTCTCGAACATCGCGTATCCCGGGAGCCCAACCAGGCTGACCTGCAGGAAATAGCCTGCCATGACGGCCAGGTGGTGCTGCCGCACGAAGAGGGCCAGGATCCACGGCGAGAACACCCAGGAGACGCCGATCGGGACGACGGCCACGGCCATGAGGAGCATCATCCTCTGGACGTGCAAGCCGACTCCCGAGAGGTTACCGGAGCCGTACGCCTGGGCGCATAGCGTATCGAGGGCCGTGGCCATCCCCTCGATGGCGGCGTACCCGATGATGTTCATCGTAGTCATGCCAATGCTCGCGGCGGCCAGCTCGTCGGCGCCCAGGTGGCCGGCAACGAATGTGGTGATGACGCTGTGGGAATACTGCAGCAGGTAGGTGGCAATGAGTGGGACGGAGTATTGCGCAAGGAGCCATAGCTCCGAACCCCAACTTCCGTCGGTCGCAGACTCTAAAGGCTGCGCATCCGACAGGAGCGGTGTAGACTCCGTAATGCCATTGTTGTGGTTGTGAGCTGCCTCATGGTCTCGTGTGTTCGCATCCATTGAGTAGTGTAAACTGACCAACTATCCAATTGCAGCTACAAGATACGTTCACAGGAAACTAGCAAAGAGTCAATGGTGGGAGAGACTAGCATACTAGCATAGTTAAGTTAGAACAGAGCCGCTTATCAAATTTTCTTTAATAAAAAAAGGATTGTCGCGGTGGAGTCCCGTCTTCAATAGCCATTGGTCATTAGACAAACCAATGCACGATGACTAACTCCGCTATACCAAGAGCTTACCTATAAAGCGAACTACATCGTGCTACTGCAGTGCTACTTAAACACGGAGATATAATAGGACGCAAACCTTGCCACCGCAAAGGCCAATTACACGGTTGCGGTTATATCTAGATCGAGGGGACTGGTTTGATAAGAGGACATTTTGGAAAACGTGGGTGAGTCAGATCAGGAAGTGGGCAATCCCCCTTTTGTTTCTCATTTGGATGTGAACGTAAAATGGGAACTGAGGGAAGAGAAGAGAAAATATCATATTACATATCCCCAAACCTGGTAGCAGGTAGCTATGCGTATGCCCAGTCGAGATTCCCTCCTCCTCCATACCCGCTTACTGCTGAATCAACCCCCTATCACAGGCAGTGCCCGATTCCCAAGCTGCGCCTCTGCCACTTAGCGGTAATGTTCCGAAGCATACATCGCGAACCTATCTACATCCAAGGGGCAGGTAGGTAGATATATGTCTAATCCAGCACCCCAGCCAGATCCTCCAGCTTGATAAACTCCTGCTCGTCGGGGTCGTCCGGGTTAATCCTAACAACCTCCACCCCGTCCGGGATAACTCGGCTACTAGATGCGGTCCCACATGGTCCCGTTGACCCATCGCGTGCCCCTTTCCCCGGCGCCGGCGGCAGCAGCACGTACGCGAGCCCCGAGGTCGCCTCGGCCCCAGAACTGCCGGCAGCGGCTGACGCCCTCGTCGGACCTGCCACGCCGTCCTTACCACGAGCCGTCGCCCCGAGCCACTTCTGCGCCAGGACCCCGTTCCCGTCGAGGTATTCCCGCGTGCTGATGGCGTCGACGGCGTTTTGGCAGTACGAGTGCTATTAGCGCCGCAACCTTGAAGAAGTCTTGGATTGGCCTCATTTTGATGCAATGGGCCGGCAATTTCTCCTAAGGTCGAATAAGTAGACTGGAACAAATAGGCGGTGTCTCTAATCGCAAGTATTTGAGGCTAGAGTACTCGATCCAGAGCAGTCCGCCAGCTTTAAACAGATTCCGCACCGGTTCATGTCTTTTGGTCTGAGGTAATCTTCCGTTGGAGGAATGCTTGCTAGGCTACACTTCATAGCATAAGGTTACGTATCAATAAAATTACTCCTAACGGTACCTAAATAGGTAGTTTTATAATCACTCCGCTTAAAGTCGGATTGTGATAGTAAAGATTACTGTGACAAGGGTCTATATTAAAGACTTAAAATAACTTTAATTTAATATAATAATTTTTATAAGTTTTAAAATTTTTAATTCTTTTTAATTTAAATAAAAATTTAAAACCTTATTTATATTTTAAGGTTATTATTTAATTTTTATTTTATTATTATTTTAAACATTTAATTAATATATATTAATTTTATTATTTTAATTTAAATTATTTTTATTTATTTAGTTTTAATTAATTTATATATTAATATATAAAATATATATTTATTAAAATTTATAATTATAAGTTTTTTTAATTAAATAAATTATTTAAATTAAATTATATAATATTAACTTTTTTTTTTTTAAATTTTATTTTAAAATATTATTTTATAAATATAAAAGTTTATAAATTTTCCTAGTTATTATTAATAAAAGTTTTTAATAAAGTATTTAACTTTTTTATTTAATAAATAATTATAAAATTTTTAAATTTAATATTTTTTAATAAGTTATTTTTTTTATTTAATTAAATATTTTATTTTTTTTAAGTTTTTTATAAAGTTTTTTACTTTTTTTATTTAATAATTTTTTATTTTAATTAAAACTATTTTTTATAAAACTTAATTAAAATTAAATAATATTTAATTATTAATATAATAAAATTTAATAAAAAAAATATAAAATAAATTATAAATTTTTTAGTTTTTAAAAAATATAAATTTTATAATAATTAAAAAAATTATTTTCTAGATTTTAAAAAGTTTTAATATTTTTTAATTTAATTTTTTTATAAGTTTTTTTATTTTTATATTTTTAATGTTTAATATAACTAGTTGTTTTTTAATATATTTAAAATTTTTAATATGTTTTTTATTTATTTAAGTTTTTATTTAATATTAGTTTTACTTAAAATGTTTTTAGGTATTTTTTTAAATTTAAATTATTTAATAAAAGTAAAATTAGTTTTTTAGATTTTTAAAAGTTTTAAATAAAAAATTATATATTATAAAATAATAATTATAATTAATATAAAAAAATGTTATATAAAAAAAAAAAAAAATTATATTATTATAAATAAATTTAACTATAAAAAATAGGTTTTTTTAATTATTTATTTTATAGTTAATAAATAATTATAAGTAAATTTTAAAAGTTTAATTAAATTATTTAATTTATTTATTAATTTAAAAATAAAAAGTTATATTTATATAAAATTTAATATTTATTAACTTAAAAAAGTTTTTTTATAAATATATTATAAATTTAAAGTTTTTATTAAAAATAATATTTAATAATATATTATATAGTTTTTAATATTTTTTAGTAAAAATTTTAATAAAATTATTAGTTTTTTTTTTTTTTTTTTTTAAAAAAATAAAGTAAGTTATTTTTATAAAAAAATTTATTATTATTTATATAAAATTACATTTATTTAATAATAATAAGTTTATAATAAAATTTATTATAATAATATATTAAAATTTATAATAAAGTTTTATAAATTAAAAAAAAACCGTAAAATATATATTTTAAGATTTTATTTTTTTAATATTTTAAATATTTTTTAATATATTTTTTAATTATATTTTTTAAGTTAAATTATTAAAAGTTATAAATAATTAATTTTATAGTTTTATTTATTTTTATATAATTAATAATATATATATTATATTTAAATTTTATAATTTTTTACTATAAAATTATTAATATTTATAAATAGTTTTTATAATAAAATAAATTATTTTATATTTTTATATTTTTTCCTAGTTAATTTTTTTATTTTAAATAAATAAGATTTTTTAATATAATTTTTTTAAAATTTTTTATAAATTTTAATAATCATCGTGATATTTTAAAATTATAAAATTATTTTAATATAAATAAAATAACAGTTAAAATAATAAATATAGTTTTTTATAAATAGAAAAAATGTTTTTTTTATAAAATTAAAATAATTAACCGGTTTTTAACATTTTTTTTTTTAAAGCGATATTATAATAATTTAAATAAAATATTAGTTTTTTTATTTAAATATTTTAATTAATAATTAATAATAAATTAATATAAAATAAATTATTAAATTTATTAAATTTATTTTTAATTTAATATCTTAATAATAATAAAATAAAATAAATTCTAATAATTAAAATAAACCTTAATTTAATAATACGTTTTTTTAAAATATTATTTTTATTTTTTAAAAAAATTAATAATATTTAATAGTTTTTTATTATAAATTTTATAGTTTATTTTAACTAAGTTTAGTTTTTAAAAGTAAAATATTATAAAATGAAATTTCTTAGTTTTATTTTTTTAAAATAAAACTAATTTTATTATAAAATTTAAAACGTTTATTTTAATATAAATAATTAAGTTTAAATTAAAGTAAATAAAAATTAAAACGGTTATAAATTAATTTTTTAATGTTTTAAAAACGATTAATATTAATTTTATTTATTTCCAGTTTTTTTTATTTTTTTTATTAATATTTATTAAAAGTTTAATTATTATTAAAAAGTTATAAATAAAACGTTAATAAAAATTTATAAATTTTATAAATTATTAATATTTTTTAAAATTAATTAAGTTTTTTTATTTTTAAATATTTTTAATTTTATTTAAATTTATTAATATATTATTAACTTCGATAATATATTTTAAAAATTTAACTTTTTAAACTTTTTAAAAATATTTTTTTAGTGATATAATTAAATAGTATTTTATTAACTATTTAAGAATTTTTTTTATTAAAATATTATATTTTTTTTAAATATTTTTATAAATAAAAATATTATTAAAATAAATAAATATATTAATATTAATTAAATCTTAGAAAATATTATTTATTATAACTTAAAAAATTATTAAAATATTAATAAGTTTAAAAAATATTACTAGATATTTATATAAATTATATTTATATTTAAAAGCTATTTTTTATTTATTTATTTTTTTAATTTATATAAAATTAAATTTAAACTTAAAGTTAATTTTAATAAAAAATTTAACGGTTTTAAATTATATTTAAAGTTTTATAATTAAAAAAATTAAATAATAAATTAATATAATAATAACATTAAATTTTTAATAATTAATAATAAGTTATAATAAATTTTTTAAGTTTATTTTTTTAATAAACATTATTAAAACTATATATAATAAAATAAACTTTTTAATTTTTTTTATATTAATTATTTCTTTTAATTAAGGTTTTAAAATAAATAATTTTTTTTCACTTATAATATAAAAAGGTTTTTAAAAAAATACTTTTTTTTTATAAAAGTTTATAATATAATTTTAAAATTAATAATTAAAAAATCATTATTTTATTTTTTAAATTATAATTAAATAAAATTCTTAAAATTTCTTAAAAATGTTTTTAAGTATTTTTTAAATATTTATTTAAATTATTATTAAAATAAAAAAAAGCGTTAGTAAGTTTATTAAAACCTTATTAATATAATTTTTTTTATAATATTTAAAAATAAATTAAATTTTTTAAATTTAAAAAAAAAATAAGTTAATTAATATTACTTAAATTATTATTAAAATAAAATAATATTATATTTTTTATTTAAATTAATAAATTTAAAATTAAGATAAATAAAATGGTTTTTTTAATATTATAATATAAAAATTTTTAAATAAAATTTACTTTTTTATTTAAATATTAAAACGTTAAAATTTATTATAAATTAAAAATATTATTATTTATAAATAAAAATTTTTTATTAATATGTTTTAAAAAAATATATAATTAATATATTATTTTTTATATTTATAAATATTTTTATTTAATATTTTTTATTATTATAAATAAATATTATTTTATAAATAAATTAGCTTTTAAAATATAATTTAAAAATTAATTTATTAAAAGTTAAGAACTTTTTATAATTTATAATTTAATATATTAAAAAAATATATAAGGATTTATTAATATTTTTTATAGTTTTATATATTTTTTTTAGTTTTAATTATTTAGTAAATAAAGTTTATTATAATTTTTATATTTTAATTAAAATAAATTTATTATTAAGTTATTAGTTTTTTATTAATATAATAAAATAATTATTTAAAAATTTAAATTAAAGTTTTTTTTTTTAGTAATTTTTAAAAAAAAAAGCTTTGTTAAAATTAAATTAATTTTTATTTTTTTTATAAATATAAAAACCAACGTCGTATTATTATTAGATTTTTATTTTATAAAAATAACTTTTTTTAAAGTTATAAATAATTTTTTTTTATTAATATTTTTTTTTATAAAATAAAATAAAATACCATGGTTATTTTTTTTATAACGTTAATATAAATATTTATTTTTTTTATATTAATTAATATTTATTTAATTAATTTTTTATAAGGTTTTTTTATTAAAAACCTAGTATTTATTTTTAAAATTAAGTTAATTACTATTTATTTATTAATTTTACTTTTTTAAAAATTAATTTTAACTAAATTTAAAACGGTTATTTTTACTATAAAATTAATAACTTAATTTTAATTATTTTATTATTAAATTAAGTTTATTTTTTTTTAATATATTAAAGTTTATAAATATGTTTTTATAGATTTATTTAACTTTTTAAATAATATTAATAAATTTTTTATTAATATTTAAAAAACCTTTTTAATAAAAATATATTAATTTAATAATTTTATTTAATAAATTTTTAATAATATAATTTTAAAAAATAATTTTAAACTATTAAACTAATTTATTAAAATCTAATATTTTAATAAGATATTAAGTTATATTTTTATAATATTTAAGCTTAAATATTTTTTTTAAATTATAATACTTTTTTAAAATAAGTTTATAATTTATTTAAAAATCTATAAATTTTATTTACTTTATTATTTATAATTTTTACTAATATTATATTTAAGCTTTATTTATTAATAAAAACCTTATTTAATTAATATAATAATAATTTTTTAAAAAGCTTTTTATATATATTTTTATATATAATTTTATTTTTAAATATTAAGGTTAAAACTTAAATAAATTCTTATTATTATAAATAATAAACTTATTAAAATATATAAAATTAATAATAATAAAAACAAAATAAACTAATTATTTAAATATATAAACTAATTTATTTTTTAATATAATTAAAAAAGTTAATTTAATATATAAAATATAAAAAAGTGGTAGCTTTTATAAAAATCTTAATAATAATTTATTTTTTTTATTATTAAAATTATTTAAATTATTATTAAAATTATTAAAAAAAATAATAAATTACCTTTTTTATTTCCTTTAAATATAAAAAATCTAACTTATATAAAATTAAATTAAATTTAAATATTAATAATAATTTTTTTAATTTAATTAATTTATAAAATTTAAATAAATAATTAATTTTTTATTTTTATTTTTAAATTAAAATATATAAATAAAAAATAAGTATTAAAAATAATATTAATTTAAGTTAATTATTAAAAATTTAATTTAAATATAACTTATTTTTTTATATTTTTAAATACTAATTATATATTAATTAATTAATTAATAATTAATCGTTTAATAAATTTAATAAAAACAATTTTAATATATATTTAAAAATTTAATAACTACTTTTAAAAAGTTTAATTTAACTAGGTTAAATTAATATATTTTTAAGTAAATAATTTATTAATTTAAAAATCTTTAATAATAATTTATTTAATAATTTTATTTTAAGTTTTTTTATAAATATTAAAATTAATATATAATAATTTTAAAATTAAATATTATTTTTAAATAACTTAAATTAATTTATTAATTATAATTTATTATATAATATTATTATTTATAAATTTAATAATAATTTTTTAAATTTATTATAAAAATATTATAATAAAGCTTTATTTTTATATTAGTGATCCTTAATTTAAATAACAGCTATGTTATTATTTACCCTAAATTATACCTAATTTAAAAAATAACTTAAAAAACATCTTAATTAATATATTTAAAATATTTTATAAAAAAGTATATATTTTTATAATACGTGGTTATTTAATTATATAAAAAACTTTACGAGTTTTTTAAAAAAAAAAAATAAAAAAAATTTAATTATAAAATAGTTATATGATTTTTTATAAAATACTAATCGCCACATTTTATTATAACTTTTTTTTAAATTTAAATAAAGTTTTATTTTAATTTAAATTTATAAAAAAAAACCCCTTATTTACTTCTTTTTATATTAAACTAATTAATTTATTCCGAAACTTTTTTTATAAGTTATATTATAAACTTACTTTTATTATTTAACTTTATAAAATTACCAGTTCTTTTTTATTTTTTAACTAACGTAAAATATATTTTTTTTATAAATAGCTTTTTAGTTTTAAATAATTTATTAACTGTATTAATTAAGGTAATATACTAGTTTTAACTTATTTAATTATAAAAATTAATAAGTTATAATTTATTTACTATAATTTCTTATATATCGGTTACTTATTTACTAATTAATATAAATAATTCCTATTTATATTTAATTTTTTAAGCTAGGTTTATTTAAAAAACTAAGTTATAATTAAGGTTTAATAAATATTTATACCATTCCTTAAAATTGATTTTATTCTTAAAAAAATATTAGGTTTTAATTTCTTATACAATTTTATTAAAAGTAATTATAACGGTAATATTTTTTTCCAGGTTACTTTTAGTTTTATTTTTCTTTTTTTTTATAAGCTTAAAATTTAAAAAGTTATTTAAAAAATCGGATAAGCCGCTATTTAAAAAGTTATTTTTAATATTTTTAATTATATTAATTATTATAAACCGTGATTTTACCGGGTTTATTTTAAATATAAAATTATATACCAATTTAATTAATATTATAAGCCGCTTAATAAATAAAAGTTTCTTAGTAATTACTTTAATTTTAATGTATTTAAACGTTGTTTTTATAAAGGTATTTAAAATTAAAATTTAATTAAAATCCTTGTTTTTTAGTAATTAAAATAAAATGGTTAGTTTTTTAAATAATAAATAAAAAATATACGCTATTTAATAACCGTATATTTAGTTATTATTTTAAGAGATAATTTAAATTTAATATAAGTTTTTAAAGTTTTTAATTATTATTTTTTATTTATTATTACTATATATTTTATTTAAATTTATAAATAATATTTATGTTTTAATAAAAGAAAATCTACTTTATTTATAAAAATGTTAAAAGTATATATTTATTTTTTTATTATATTAATTAATATTATATAAAAATAAAAAATTATATAATTATTAAGGTTTTTATTTAATATTATAAAATTATAATAAGTTATTAAAAAAATAAATTATAAGTTATATTACTTAATTAAAATAAATATAATACTATTAAAATCATTTATTTTATAATTTTTTAAAGCTTATAATATTTTAATTTTATAAATTAACTTAATAAATAATATATTTTTTATAATAAATAATTAAAATCTTTTAATTTTTAATAATTTATTATATCTTTTATTTTTATATAAAACTAAAGAGTTTATAATTATAAATATAAGTTCCTTATATTAAAATTTAAGGTTTATTTTTAATAAAAATAAAATGTTTTATAATATAGTTATAATATATAAATTTAACTTTAATTAAATAAAAAGAAAAAATATTATTATTATAAGTTTTAAAAACTTTAATTAATACTTTTATTAATCGGTAATATTATTAATATAATAAATATCTTTTAAAAAATTTATAATATTAATTAACATTACCTTTATTTTTTTATATATTATTATTATAATTACAAAATATTATAATTCTTAATCTTTTAAAAAAAAAAAATAAAAAATATAAAGTAAATTATATTAATTAAAATAAAAAAAAGGTACTAAATATTTTTTATATTTATATAATTTTATATAAATATTTTATTAAATAACTTATTATATAAATAAGTTTTTATTAATTTTAATTATAAGTTAATAAAATGTTAATATAATATATAAATCAACCTTTAATTAACAATATTTATTTTTTTTAAAGTAATAAAAAGTTAAGAATTTTATAATAGTTTTTATTTTTTATATTTTCTTTTTTTTTAAATTTTTTAGTTTTTTTAAAATACCTTGGATTATTTTTTTAAAACGGTAAAAAATATTTAAATTATAATAATTATATTTACTTTTATTTATTTAAAAAAATTTAAAACGTTTAATAATAATAATAACATTATAAAACTCACCGTTATATAATATATTTAAAAACACTATAAAAACCTTAACTTTAACACGTTATTCTTATTATTATTTTTTAACTTCGGCGATATTATTTTTATACCTAGGTATACGTTTTAAAAAAAGTTTAATATAAATACTAAAACTTATTTTTAAGTTTAAAACGTTTTTATAAATATATTATTTATTTTTTATAATTATAACCTCGATTTATTTTTTTAAAACCAGCTTAATATAAAACTTTTATTAAAGTTATTTAAAAGATCGTGTTTTATTATAAATAAAATATATTATAATTAGTTTCCTTAAGATTTTAATATTTAAATTAACACTCGATAAATAAACTAAACTTTTAATATTATATTTATTTTTAACTAGTTATTACTTTTAATATATAAGTAATTATAAATAAATAAATAACTTATTACTTTTAATTAAGTTATTTTAAATATAAAAACTGGTTTTAAATTTATATTATAACTTTTATTAACTAAAATAAATTCTAGGTTAAAAAAACCATCGTAGTTTACATTTTTTTAAATTATTAATCCTTATAGCTTTTTAAAGTTTTATATAATAATAAAACTTTTAATTTTATTATTTTTATTATTTTTAATAAATAATTTAATAAATTTTTAATTAAAATTTTTATTTTTAACTTTTAAATCTTATATTAATAATAAATATTTACAGGTTAATAAAGCTTAATAATTTTATAAAAAAGCCTAGTTAATATAATTTACCAGATAATTTATAATATAAATTTTTATATATTTAATGGTTTTATTACTAACTAGTATATTTTTTAAAAAATATTTAATAAAGGTTTTTAATAAATAACTGGTTTTTTATAAAATTATTACCTTTTTTTTAAATGGTTATTTTTAAAATAATTACTATTTTTATTTGTTAATATTAAATATATAAGTTTTTTAAATAATTATTTTAATAAATTTATATAAAATAATTATTATATTTTTAATTTTTTTATTTAAATATATAATCTTTTAAATAAAATAGTTTATTAATATTATTAACATTATATAAAAATGTTTAATTTTATTAATTACGTTAAAATATGGCTTTTTTTTAACTATAAGTTTATTTTTAATATTATAAAAAAGTTTTATAGTATTTATATTATTTTAATATTTAATAAAAAGTGTAAATTTTAAGATTATTAATTTAAGAATCTTTAAGTTTAAAAATATTAAAATCCTTTTTTAATTAAAGATTTTATATTAAAGAATTTACTAATTTAATTTCAATGGTTTAATATTAAGATTTTAAATTAAGTAAAATAAAAAATAAAATTTTTATATTAAATATTAAGTTTTTTTATTTTATTAGTAAAACTGATTTAATTTTAAAATAAATAAAAAATAAAATAAAAATTAAATAAATAAATTAACTTTAAATAATAAAAATTTAAAATTTATAAAAAAAAAAATAAATAAAATGTTTTAAATAAGGTTTTTTAATTATATATTAACTATATATTATATATCTATAAATTCCTAGTTATAATATTAAATATAAATATAATTATTTTCCCTTATTTTTTTAAGTTAATAATTATTTTACTTTTATATTAATTAATATAATTTAAAGCTAATAAACATCCTAAAATTTAATATAATAACATATTTTTTTTTTATTTTTTTAGGAAAATAAATTTTAATTTATTATAACTAAAAGACTTTATCTTTAAAAACAATTTTATTTTTTAAAATAATTTCAATGGTTTATTACCTCACTTTATTATTAATTAAAATGTGTTTATTTTAATATAAATCACCTTAATAAATCCTTATATTATTATTTTTAATAGTTAAATTTATTACTCCTTAATTTATAAGGTAGTTAAATACCCTAGTGTTTTTTTTTTTATTATAAAAAATATTGTTTTTATTTTAATTAAATTGTTTATTATTTAATCCTATAATTTAAAAGTTATTAAAAAAGTTATTAAATTTTTAGTATTTTTATTTATTTTTTATAAAAAGTTTAAACCAGTTTCTTAAAAATATAATTCTTAAAATAATACCGTTTAATTTATAAATATTATATTTACTTTTTTTATAAATTTAATTAATTAAATAAAATCTTAATTAATTATAACAAAGCTTATTTTTATTTAAGATATTAATATAATAAAAAATGTTAAATAAAAATATAAAATTATTTTTTTATAATATTATATTTTTAGTTTATTTTATATATTTTTTATTTTTTTGTTTAATTATCTTTTTTTTTTTCTTTTTAAAAATAGTGATTAGTTTTTAAAAATCTTTTTTTTTTTTTTATAGAAATTTTATCCGGATTATTAAAAGCTTTTTATAATTTTTTATTTTATTTTATTTAAATATTTACCATATAAAAATTATAATTTTAATAGGTATTATAACTTTTTATTTATATATAATTTTATATAAAAAGATTTTATTAGGTTTAATTAATATTTAATCGGCCTAAATAATTTTAAATAAATGTAATACCTAGTTTTTATTATTTTTATTTAAAGTTTAAAAAAGTTTTTTAATAATTCCTTTATAATTAACTTTTATTTAGTTTTATATTTTAAGATAATAAGAAAAGCCTATTTTTTTTTTTATCCTTATTTTTAAATAAGCGCTTTTAAAAACCTTTTTAAACTTTAAGTTTTTATTATATTTTATTAATAAAAAGGTTTTATAATTAAAAATAATTTTTTTTTAAATAAAATTAATTATAATTTTTATTTTAATATTAAAAATAACCTTTATTTTAAGTTAGTTATTAACCTTCTTTTTTATTTTCATAATAACTCTTTTTTTTTAATTATAAAATATATATTATATATTAATAATTTATATAATAAAAAAACCACTTAATTTATTATATAAACCTAGTTTATAAGGCCTAGTAGTTTAAGATTTTTAGTAATTAAAATATATAAAAATAACTTAGGTTATATTTAAATTTATTTTTTTTTAATAATATATATTTTTTATTTTATTAATTATAAAGTTATATATTTTATAATTATATTTAATGTGATTTTTCTAAATAATTAATTTTTTTTATAAAAGTAAATTAATAATTTATTATTAATAGAACTTTTTTTTAAGTTTTTTTTATAAAATATTCTTAGTTATTATATATTAAAATATTTTATTTTAAAATCTTATTTTAATATATTAATTTTTTATTATCTTTTTATTTTTTAAATAAAAAAAATAAATAAAAATATTTAAATATTTTATAATCTTTTAAAATTTGTTACTTTAATCTTTTAATAATTATAATAAAAAATATTTAATATTAAAAAAAACTAAAAAAATTAAAACAATTTAAATAAAATAAATTTAATTATTAATATATTTATTAATATTATTTTCTTATTAGTTATCCTTTTTATTTAAAAGGTTTTTTTTTTTATAAAATAGAAAGTTAATTATTATATTAAATTTACTAAATATATATTTAATTTTAAAATCGAATAATTTAATATAAATAATTTATTAAATTAATTTTACTTTTAACAAATTTATAAATCTATTATTTAACTAAGTAATTAATGTTTTTATATTTATTTATAATAAAAAATAAATATTATAAAAATGGATTTATAGTTAATAAAAAAACTTTATAATAATTAAGGTTTTAAGTTTTAAAATATTATAATTTTTTTTTATTTTATGTTATATATTTAATTTATATTTTAAAAAATAAAAAATACCCTAATTATTAAATTATTTTAATACATAGCTTTAATTATTTTTTAAAATATCTATTTATAAGATAATTAGTTTTTTATAAATATAATTAAAATTAATAAAATATAAGGTGTTATTTAATATATTTTTTAATGTTTATATAATTTACTTTTAGTTTTTTATTTATTTTTATAAAGTATTTTTTTAAAATAATTTTATTAAAAATATAATAATTAAAATATATAATTTAACTTAAAGTTTAAAATAAATAATAATATTAATAAAAAATTTAATATTTTTTATATTTTTATAAAAACCTTATTCTTATATTTTAAAAGTTTTTAACAAAGTTGGCTTTTTTTTATAAATATCGTAGATATATTCTATAATTTTTACTATCAAATAATAGAATTTTAATTTTTTTTTATTTATTATTATATTAATAAGTTTAAAATTTAATAAAACAACGTTAATGTTTTTTATATATTTAAAAATAAAATGTTATATTTTAAAGTAGATTTCTTAATTTTTATATTAAGTAGTTAATTCTTTAATTTTTATATTATTAAAAAAAAATTTATATTTATTTAATATAAAATTATAAAACATTTAAATAACTATTTTTAAAAAATAAATAATTAAATTTATTACTTCTTATAATAATATTATTATTTTTATTAATTTAATTAATATAATAAAAGTTATTAATTATTTATTAAAAAGATTTAACTTTATTTAATTATATCTTAAAAACCAATTTATTATAAATAAAATTTAATATATTATAAATTTTATAAAAAATTTTTTATAGTTTTTTAATAAAAAAATATCCTAAATTATCTTTTTATTAAACTTAATATAAAAGTTAATTAATTTAAAAAATTTATTTTTTTTCTTAATAATAAACCAAATGTTTTAGTATAAGTTGTAACTTTTTTATAAAATATTATTTTTTAAACGCTCCTTTAAAACCTAAATAACCTTATTTTTAAAAAAAGTAAAAATTAAAATACTTTTAACTTATTATATAAAATATAAAACGGTTTTAATTATATAATTAAATACTATACCTTTTTTTATATAATTAATTTTATTAAAATCTTAAATTAAAATTATTTCTTTTTTATAAAATACTTTAATAAAAATATCTTTTTTAATATTAATTATTTTAAAAGTTTTTAACTTTTTTTTAATCGCTTTAAGTTTATTAAATTTTAAATATTTATTATAAAACTAAATTATAAATTTAAAGTGGATATTTTTATAAAAACCTTTCTTATAAAATATTAAAAGGTTTTTAATTTAATTTTATATTAATTAAAAAAACTTTTTTTTTTAATTAAATAATCTTAATAATATAAATTTATTAATAAAAATATTATTAATAAAATTAATTTTTAAGGTTTTAAGTTTATATATAATATTAATAAAAATTAAACTAAAATTAGTTTTTATTTTACGTTAATTTTAATTTTTCTTTTTTTTTACCTTTTTAATAACTTTTTAAATAATAATTTTTATGGTTTTAAAAAAATTATTATTTGTTAATATATAAAAAATTGTTTTATTTTTATTAAAACTATATTTAAAAATATCTATTAAATTAACTTACATATTATTATAAAAATTATTAAAAAAATTAAAAAAGTTTATTTTATTAATTAATATTAATAGTATTTATAAACTTATTTTATAAAATAAAATACCTTTTTTTTTATTATTACTTATTTTTTTTACTATAAGTTTTTTATAGTTATTAATATAACCCTAGTTATTAATAATTAGTAGTTTTTTAAAATAAATTTTAATTATATTAGTTTTTTTATTTGTTTTTTACTTGGTTAATTAAATGTTAATAATATTTTTATTAATGTTTTTTTAAAAGTTAAATTATTTATTATTTTAAAGTTTTTATAATAAAAACTTATTTTTACGAAAAAAATAAAGTTTAATTCTAATAATAATTTAAATAATATAAAAGTATTTTTTATAATATAAATTAAATATTATAAAAACTGGTTTTTAATTTAAATAAAATTTTTTATAATTTTTATGGTTTTTATAAAAACGTAAAATTTAAATTTTAATTATATTAAATAAATTTTAAATATTAAAAGCTTAAATTTCATTATATAAAACTTAATGATTAAATTGGATTATGTTTTTATATTAATTATTACGATTATTTTATTTTTATTTTTATATAATTTTATTTTAATTAAAAGTTAAAATAAAAATTAAATATATATAATTAAATTATAATAAGTAAAATTTTTTTATATATAAAAGAAATTTATATAAAAAAGTGATAATAAAAACTTTTTTTTACTAATTAAATTAATTTAAATAAAGTTTTTTTAAGTTTTAAATTTTAAGTTTATTTTATTTATATTAGTAAGGTTTTTTTTATATTTTTTAGTGGTAAATTTAATAATATATATAAAAGTAAAATAAGTTTATAATTTATTTAATATGTTTTTAAATAAATTTATAAATCCTGGTATTATTTAAATTATTTTTTTTTAAATAATTAAAAATTACTTATTTAAATTAACTATAATTTTTTCAAGTTAAAATTTTTAAATTTTATAATTAAAAAAAACGCTAGTTTTAATAAGTTTTAAGTTTTTAATAAGGTTAATAGTTTTTAAAGATTTTTATAAAACTTTTTTAATATTATTATTTTTATTTTTAATATTAATATTAATAAAGTTTTTTTTAAAACTTATTTTTTATTTAATATTAAAAATTTAATTAAGGTTTTTTATTTAAAAGGTTATATATATTTTAATTTAATTAAAATTTTTTTATATTTATTTTTTATAATAATAAATATATATATTTAAATTATTAAAAATTAAATTATTATTTAAATTTAAAATAAGATTAATATTTAAATAAAAAATATTAATTTAGTTTAATTTTTTTTATAAATAAGGTTTTTATAACTTTTTTTTTTTTTTATTTATTTATATTTTATAAAAGATTTTAATTTATATTTAATAATATTTTATATAATAAATAATTAAGTTATTATTTAAATTACATTTTTTAATATAACTAAAAATGTTTTTTTTAATAAAAACTCCTTAGTAACATACTTTAATAATAATATATTTAAAAATTAAAATATTTATAAGTTTTATATTTCTTGTTATTTTTTTTAAAATATATTTTTTATTTATATAATTATAATATAAAATACCATTATTATTTAAATATTTAATTATCTTATAACTTATTATAAAATAAAAAGTATTTTTATAAAAATAATAATTTTAAAAACTATAATTTAACTTTAAATCTATATATTTTAAATTAAACACCTACTAATAATTTAATAAAATTTAACTAATTAATAATCCGGTTTAATTAATTTATAAATTAAAAAAAAAACCTTTTATATTTAACATATTAATTAATATAATAATTTCGGTTTAATATAAACTTTAATTACTAAAATAAAAATTAAAACTATAAAATTTATTTTTTATATTTTTAATTTTTTTTTTTAAATTAATATTTTAAATTTTTATTTTAAAAAACTATTTAATAAGTTTATTAATCTTGTTAATTAAAAGTAGCGAAAATAAGCTTTTTTTTATAGCAAATTTTAATAAAATTTAAATATTAATTTTAATTTTCTAAGTTTTTTAATTAATAGTATTATTATTATTTTTACTATTTAAATTATATTTAATATAATTAATAACAATTTTATTTTTATTTATATTAAAAATCTACAAGTAAAAGTTTATTTATTTAATTATTATTTTTTTAAAGTTCTTAAAGTTTATAGTTTTTAAATTATTAAAACTTTTTTTAATATAAATAACCAGTTACTTTTTAACAATTAAAAATAAAAACTTTTATAATATATAAAAATAAATATTATTACTAATTAGTTTATTTTATAATTTAGCTTTAAATATAATAACTTTATAATTAAAAATCAAACTATTAATTATTTTAAAAAAGTTTATATTTTTTATTTTTTTTTTTAAAATATTAATTTAATTTTAAATTATTAAATGTTATTTTAAGTTAACGATATTAAAAACTTTTTTAAACTTATTTTTTATTTTTTTTTAAATAATATATTTAAAAATTAAAACTTTAACCTTACGCTTAATTTTTAAGAAAAATATAAATTTAAAAGCTTTAAAAATCTTAAACTAATTAATATATTTAAATTAAATAAAATACTAATTAAAATTAAATAACTATTAAAATATATAAAATTTATTAAACTAAATATTTTTTTATTACTTTAAATTTATAATAAAAAAGAATAAATATAAATATATTTTTATATAACTTTTTTTTTAACTTATAATTTTTAAGTTATTAACAGTTATATTAATAATTATAACTAAATTTATATTATTTAAAATGGTAAAACTAAAAGTTAATATAATTATTAAAATAAAACTACCTTAAAATATAATAAAAAAAAAAATATTAAATAAGGGTTATTTTTAAATAAAATTAACATTATAATTAACTTTAATTAATTTTTTAAAAATGTTTTTAAGGTTTTAACTTTTTATACTAATAATAATAAAATTAATAAAACTTATATTTAGTTTTAAAATATTTAATAAATACCTAGGAAAACTTTTTTTAAAAAAAGTAAATAAAAAAGTAAGTAATAAATAATTTGTTAATTATAAAAAAAAACTGTTAAATAAAAAATCTTATTTTAAAAACATATATAAAGTTTTTTATATAACTTTTTTTGGTTTTATTTTTATATTTTTCAGTAGGTTTTTTTAAAAATGTAATATATTATTTTTAAAATTTATATCTTTTAAAACACTAACTAAATCGCTAATTAAATTACTAACAAATAATTACACCTTTTATAAAAATATTACTGTTAATTTAAATAAAAATTTTATTATTAAAATAATAAATTAAACTAATAAAATAAGCTTTATAAATACTTTTAAAAAATCTGTTTCTTTAAAATATAAGATTTTTTTACTGGTTTTATTTAATGTTTAATTAAATTAAAAATAGTTTAGTTTATAAAGTTAAAGTTCCTAATATTTTAAATAGGTTTTTTTTTTTAAAATATACTAATATATATTTTCACGCCAGTGTTTATAATATTAATTAAAATTTTTTAGTTTTATATTTTATAATATATAATTATTTATATGGTTATTTTAAGCGTAAATTTAAATTTTTAAGAATTTTAATATTTTAATTCTATTACTAAGTATTTAAGTTTTAATTTATTAAATTTTTAAGTTTTAAATTTTATTATTAAATCTTATTATTAAGTTTTATTGTTAGATTTTATTATTAAATTTTATTATTAAATTTTATTACTAAGTTTTATTACTAAATCTTATTACTAGGTTTTAATACTTAATTTTATTATTAAATCTTATTACTAAATCTTATTATTAAATTTTATTATTAAGTTTTATTACTAGGTTTTATTACTAGGTTTTATAATCTTGGTTTTTAAGTTCTTAATTTTTAAGTTTTTAATTATAATGTTTTAATAATTAAAATAAGTATTTTAACCTAAAGTTTTCAATTATAATTTTATTTAAAGTAACGTTTAACTAGGTTTTTTATATTTAATAAGTTTTATAAATTTTAATTATTTTATAACATTAAAAACAATTTATTTATTAATTTAATAATTTAATTAACGTAAGTTTATAACAATTAATATAAAATAACTTAATTTATATTAAAATTTTAAGCTTAAAGCTTTTTTCAAAATATTAAACTTTATTAAATATATAAGTTTTAATTTATAATAAAACTTTTTAAAATTAATAACGGTTTTTTAATAAAATATAAAATAAAGTTCTTAAAATTCTTTATTAATTAAATTAAGGTTAATATGGTTTTTTTAAAATTAAAGTTATAAGTTTAAGTTTTATAATGGTTATTAACTATAATAAAACTTTATTTTTATATTAGTAATCCTTAATTTAAATAACAATTATACTATTATTTACTTTAAACTACACCTAACTTAAAAAATAACTTAAAAAATATTCTAATTAACATATTTAAAATATTTTATAAAAAAGTATATATTTTTATAATACGTGGTTATTTAGTTATATAAAAGGTTTTATAAGCCTTTTAAAAAAAAAAAATAAAAAGAATCTAATTATAAAGTAATTATATAACCTTTTACAGGGTATTAATTACCGTATTTTATTATAATATTTAATTAAATTATTTAATTTAATATTTAAAACTAATAATTTAAATAATTAATATTTTAATTTTTATATTATATATTTAAATAATAATATTATAAACTACATAAAAAATATTATAACTTTTATAGATTTTTTGGTTTTTTTAATAAATAATATTTATTTAAATAATTAAAATTTAAATAATATTATAAAAATTTTATATTTAAATATAAAATTATAAAATTTATTTTAAAAAGTTAATAATAATAATATTAAATATAATAAAATTAAAAATATTTTTTATAACTAGTTTATAATTTTAAAATTAATAAAATATAAAAGTTAAATTTTTAAATTAAAATATTATTTTTATTTTAATAAATTTTTAAATAATAAAAAAAATATTAAGTTTAATAAAAAATCTTTTAAGTTTTTAATAAGGAAAAAATAAAGAAAACTTTTATTAGTATCGTTTATATAAAAAGTTAATTAATTAAAAGGTTTTTTTAATTAAAAAAATTTTAAATTTAAATTCTTTAAAAAATAAAATAAACTTTTTTTATTTTAATAATTTTAAAATAAAATATAATAAAGTTATTAATAAAAATAATAATAATATTAAACTATAAAAAAATTACGTTAAAATAATAATATAAGTTACTTTAAAAAAAATATCTTTTAATAATAATAAAAAAATATTATTTATTAAAAAAAAAAGTTTTAAATTATTAAAAAAAATTATAAAATAATTAACTTAAAATAAAAAAATCTTAAAATATTTAATATTTTAAAAATTTTTATTAATTATTTAAATTTAATATAATTTTTAAAAAAAATAAAAATTATTTATAATAAAAATTTATATTAAAAACTTAAAATAATTTTAATTTAATATAATAATTTTTATAGGTTTTAAAATTTTTAATTTTTTTTAATTTAAATAAAAATTTAAAGCTTTATTTATATTTTAAAATTATTATTTAATTCTTATTTTATTATTATTTTAAACGTTTAATTAATATATATTAATTTTATTATTTTAATTTAAGTTATTTTTATTTATTTAGTTTTAATTAATTTATATATTAATATATAAAATATATATTTATTAAAATTTATAATTATAAGTTTTTTTAATTAAATAAATTATTTAAATTAAGTTATATAATAATTATTATAATAAATAAATATTAATTAAATATATAATAACTATTAAAAATTAAAATTATATTTTTATTAATACTTAAATTTTTATAATTTTTTTAATTTTAATAATAATATTTAAATAAATATTTAACTTAATTAATTAAAAACTTATATAAATAATTTAATAAGAATAAAAAAACTTAATTAAATATTATAAATAATTAATAAAAATATATAAAAATTTAAACCTTATTTTTATTAAAGTTATTTTTATATTAATATAATAGTTTAAATAAGTTTCTTTATAATTAAAATAATAATAAAAAGTATCTATAAAAATACCTGGTATAATATTAAAAAAAGAGTATGTAATAGTACGTCTGTACCTAAGTGCGTTTATTTTTAAGAATAAAAGGAGTAAAACTCCTTTTATAAACCAGTTAAACGTTATATTCACGGCCAGAGGACTCTACCGGAGATAAAACAGTCGGTTACATATTGGGCACCATATACATCGGTTTCTTCTACAAGATAATGCCACACCCTCTGCCCTACATTAGCACTTGCGCAACTTTGAATTCCAGATATGTAGGCCTGGAACTCATGTCATTCTACAGGTGCCCAGTGGTTCATAGGAACTGGAGTCTTACCAGTGGAGTTTCTCTATTTTGATATCAATGATTACACTCAACGACGGCCACCTAAGCTTCGTGACAAGGGGGATAGTTACTCATGTACCTATTAAGAAATCTACCGGTATTGCGGTAAGGGGTCTATCATATGTAATATCTTTGGTATATGGAAAAAGCTGTGAATCAGAGAAGAGGATATGAGAGCTGGAAGTTACACTTAAGTTGCTTTCGGAGCAAGTCTTGCAAGTATTTGGTTTGGTATTCATCGTATTTTCATCAGTTTCAATCAGTTCTTCGTCAATATTAATATGATAGAAGCGTGTAGAATCGTGTAAGACAATCAACTACCATCGATCTTAAGAATTATGAGTTCTATTTTGCCCTAAACTCTTCTCCCGCCACCAGCCTTCCTTTTGGCGTTTGAAACAGTTAGTAGACGAAGCTCCATACATAATAGCACCTCGGGTCATCTTTATCACGAGCCTCTGTGTAACACTCTAGAGCCTTCCGTCGCCTACTGAATCCTGAAGGGAAAGAGGAGACGGGGGCTGACGAAATGGAATGCACCGGCTCTACTATATGCGCCGGTTTCCCATCAGACCCAAGCCTCATTCTAAAAAGGTCATTTCTGGTCCGTAACCTGGGAGCCGTGATGAAGCGCTTAGTTGTATGTGAGTATTTATCTAGGTACGTACCCGGGACGGGAAGTCGTAAAAAGAAGGGGGGGTAAGCAGCAAAAAAAGCTGCGACACGCCAAGTTACAGGACCGCCGGAGATCTATGCCATGGAAGCCAACGGATGTCTGCAGCCCTAAGCGCCTCAGCCCGTGCCGTGGCGTATGCGGCACCTACCTGAGGACCTACCTCATCTAGCCCATTTGTCGTCTGATGTCATTCGAGAAGAGAAGAGAAAAAGAATAGGGACCAAGCGAGGGAGAATGCTCGGAAAATCTTCGTTCGTTGCAATTGTCATGCCCAGGAGTTCCAGCGCCAAGACGAAGGATTTCTCATGCAACACTCCGTTCGTCGGGTATTCTAGAAATCACATAGAAGGAAAGAAAGTAGACAGAAGAACAGCCAGCTAAAAGGGAATAAATTTATAGAATGCTATGCAGTAAATATAGTATAGAATTCCCTCCCCGAGAAACCATCTTCCCCGGCATATACACATTGTATCAGGAGATCATCCGTCACCTCAGACCAATCTGGAAGGCTCCCCAAGCCGTGGTTGACTATCATTAGGTAAGAGTTCTCGGAGTGCACGTATGATGATGCCTCTCCAACATCTCGCTGAATCCAGAAAAAAGGAGCCGCCGTCTACCTCCCTATCTCCCCTCGGCATCTCTTTGCCTCCCCTCTCAGCTGCAGGATCACTCATAGTAGAGTATGCTACCATTGCGGTATCGTAAAAATCTTGGTATATGGCCACACACGTAGATAAAAATGCGAATATGTACACTTAGAAATGTTCCTTCCAGAACCGGAAGCGCACCTCTTTTGAAGTGGCCACCTTGGCTGCCTTCTGGATCGAACGGGCTAAAACAAATGTGTCAGTCAAGGTTTCAATATCGTTTGGGTAATTCGGCTACTCACCAGCTGCGGAAGGACCACAGAAGTATACACCAACAGTTGTCTGCATGCTTCCCTCTAGACCGTTCATGTACGTTCGGTCCATAATTCCGTCTCGCATTCCCTCGAACATTCGTTGGAAGTTGGGTCGACCAAAGTTTGTGCGCGCCTTGAGTTCAGTGAGGGGATCGTGGTCAGCACCGACACTGTTCAGGACAATGTTTTGCGTTGTGTCCATATCGAGCTTCTGGGTCAGGAAAGTGTGGATCTTTAAGAACTCGACGCCATTGCTGCCGGGAATACGGGCGGCCTCGTTACTTTGGGATTCGAGAGATGAGAGAAGAGTCTGGAACCACTCGAAGGAACCAGTGTCCTTGCACACCCAGATGAATTCCACACGGCGAAGACGTCTCGGCGGGTTCGGGCTGTTGCGCAAGTGCCAGATGTTCTTCAGGATCGAAGCCCACGGTGTGACACCAATACCCGTACCGATGAGCACCGCAATTTCGTTCTCGAACACATCCTCGGCAGGGGCACCGTACGGCCCGTCGATTCGAAGAGTAGGCATCTGTTGTCCGTTCTGCAGAGCAACCTCGTACATTCCCATGGGGTCAACACCTTCGTAAAGCTTCGCCTGTGCACCACCAGCACCAACTGCGTCACCCAATGCCCTAGTGAAATCACCAACTTGTCGAACGTGGACCGAAACGTAAGGGTCGTACGGGCAAGATGTGATGGTAAAGGGATGCCACTGGTAACCCGAGACCGAAGGAACTTGCAGGAAAAGCCACTGGCCGGCCTTGTACTTGAAAGAAGGCTTTTCGAACTGAATTTCGACGACATCTAGAGAAGGTTAGTATTGGTAAGAGTTTCTTTTCTTTCTTTGGTTCTGTCCTACCGTATGGGTGGCGGACCACTCGGGTGATCTTGGTGGTACGCTTGGCACGGATTTCCCTGTAGAGTCGCTCAACCAAGTAAAGACCACCTGCGAATAACTCCCATCGCCATCCCTGATATCCAATGCAGTGCTGCCAGAAGACTTCTCCAGCGAAGGGGGAAAAGGGGTCGGCGGTGTCACGGACGAAGCAACCAACGGCGTGGGTGTACAGGCCGAGAAAGAACGGAATGAAGAGATGGTGGGTGTACCAGAAGGTCTCGAAAGATTGCTGTCTGATGCGGTGGTGGGCGGTGGTATACATGAGCAACATGCAGAGCAGCATAACGTGACCCGTAATGCCACCGGGTTGAGTGTAATGAATCTCGATTGCGGTAACAGGTCGGATCTGAGTCTTCTCCACGTTGTAGAAGCTGCATTCAGTTAGATGTGGCTCACTTCCAACTCGTCGTTATTCAAACTTACTTGACGTAGTGACCGGCAACATGCACGACGGTGAACATCAACATGGCATAGGCAACCTGCCGATGGAACCATAGATTCTCATCTAGAGGTAACCACCGGATCTTGGGCCGTACCCATCGCACCAGTGTTCGACAAACCGGCAGTAGAATCAATGTGCCGTCAATCGCCAAGACCAAACCAGCACCTCGTGAGAACCAGACGGAATACTTCAGTGTGTTCAGACCTGCCAGTTTCGGGTCCATTTCTTGCTTCCACCTGCAAACTTGGTTAGTAACCAGCACTATACCGTGTGGGTATAGATGAGAACGCACCATCCATAACCAAAGAAGAACCAGTGCATCCCCCAGAACAAGAAGTGGAAGATGAGCTTGCTCGGACTGAGCTGCTTCTTCAACAGAGTAAGCGTATCCATGATGTCGGTTCGCTCGTTCCCTTTCTACCCAAAATACAAATGCAAATTAAAAGTGTCGACCTGCGACGCGATTCTGTACTTCCGAAGGACGAGATCGTTGGCGAAGGCGTTCGAAGCGAGTGGACGGACCGGACCGACGATAATGAGCCAAGACTAAACGGTTATCTTTTTCTGACCCGAATCCCTTCTCTCTTACGTGCTTTCGATTATTAAAAAGGACCTATAAATCCAACTGTCGAGTGCTTCAAGAAGTAAAATAAAATCAAACCAAAAAAGAGCGATCTGAGCCAGCAGGAGACGAAGGAAAGGATGGCGGAGTAGAGAAAGTCTCAGTGAGAGAGGCGGAATCTTTCTACGTCCTGGTTGCCGCGCGAGGAACCAAAAGGAAGGTTGAGACGTAATGGGATGGCGGGCGGGGAGTAGGTCATAAAGGATGACAGGATCCAGGAACGAGAGTGGCAGAGTGGCAATGCGATCAGGCTAGAGGCTAGATCCACGGCTCACAGTCCACGGTCCACGGCCAAAAAGGTAACGAGCAAGGGTGGTTTATGGATGTATGAAGATCCGGAACTCGTTCAATAAGGAACCAGGGACAACCTCTTGCAGGGGACCTCAAGGGGGTCTTTTCTCTGGGGCTTTCTCCAAAGTCGTAAGTCCGGATGTCAATTAGCCCATGAAACCTTAAAAAGCGAATCGTGACGATGCTAGTCGCCCTTTGTTTAATACGCGGGACGGGAAAGGTGGGAATATCACCACGTCGATGTGGGCCAGGGTCTCTCTAGGGTACCTATCGTCGACTGACTTCCCAAAGCAATCAAGATTCCACATCCAAATCTACGAGATGGACAGTGGTTACACTTCTCGATAGGATCGATAGATACAAAACGGGGATAGTATGAAGCTGATCAAACCGGAGGGAGAGAATGTTTCGCGCCTCGTCGATGCGGTATCAGTTTTGCGTCCGATGAATACGGAATTTTGATCGGACGGGATTGCCAGGTACAGCTTGTTAATTCAGCCCAAGCGTGGTAGAGTGGTGGAGGTGGGGGCAGAGTTGAGACGGGCGGCGTTTAGGAGTGCAGCTCTGTGGTGTTTCGACAGGGGGATAGGAGGCTAGGGGGGGGCTGGTCCCTTAAGCTTAAGCCTCTGTACTATTATCGAATCGTGCGTGTGCGCGGGCGCGTTTACCCTGTTGCGGAATATGAGAATTTCAAGGAGGCAAAAAGACGACAACATGAACCATGAACCATATCGTCGGAGTCAGAAGGGGGGTTGCCAGATAGAAATATACGTGTATGCAAGACATATTTGATATCGGACAGGCAAAATAGGCGCCAAAGGGTAGAACCTGTCGTAGGAAGCGCAAAAGCCAATGGATTGATTGATCAAGATAGAGGATAATAATGGAACACTTCCCGAGGTGCTGAGCCAGGTGGGCGGTTGCTGGACATCGCGGATTCGTCCATGTAAAAGTCGGAATAATGAATCTGACCAATAAGACGTGACCAGCCCGTGACACCCTCGACCTCCTTCGGCAATCCCTGTCCATCGCCAAGTTCCAAGGCGCCACAACGGGTTTAGCCTGTCCCCGTTGCAGAGAACGTGCCTATTTTCCCCTGTCCCCTTGTTCCCCTTGTTCCCCTTGTTCCACTAGCTTTCTCTCCTCCAAATCCCCTGTTCTATCATACAAGTTACTATGTAGACAGGTAGACGGTCGAGATCCTGTCAACTAATCTGCACCATGAACGGATATGCATGTACCAAGCCACCCGTATGGAACATCGGCTAGCCTCTATCGATACCATTGCCGACCAATAGCAGCTTAGGCATTTTCTATCCTTTTTCTCTTTGGGACTACCCCGTGTGTGTTTGGAAGGGTCCCCATGAGCTTGCCGAGACCCGTCGAGCCACACCCGCCAGTAGAGATTGTGAGGTACGAAGTACAGCACAGCACCATGTCCACGTTGTCGACCCTGCTAAGGTGCCATGCCTTGATCGCCATGGCTGTCCTCTGTCTTGGGTAGACTCGAGAGAAGAATCGTACGATTGCAAAAAATCAGGCCACTTCTAGATCGCATTCCAAAGAGCTGGATATATAAGTTTGTGGTAGCCGTCATGCCATTGCTATGGAAATCGTCGTACGACCTTCATGTTAGTCCGTTTTTTGCAGTCTTTCTGGACCTTTTCCAGATTGCGCCAAGTGGTTGAAAGAATGCGGCTCGACATGTTCCCGTCTAATATCAAAAAGTTCTATACAATTTCGTTGCCTTAACCCTTACCGTCTCTCATACTGGACGTCAGACAAACCCAAGTCAAGTCGATACGAACACTCGAAGCCACATGTGCTCCTTAGTGCCTGGCTGCCATACATGCTATGTCATCACGGAAAGCCAAGCTGGCTTCCGGACTCCCATGGCAAGGTCACGCTTAGTGTTGGACACGATCCTGAGGCACTTTGTGACAGTGGTCTCGCCGTCAAACGATGGGCTGTTCCGTTACCAGTCTCACCAGAGGCATTGAGGTAATGATCTCTCGCTGGCTGATACTGATCGTGGCGGCTGAAGTTTAGGGCGACGCCAAAGATCTCGGATTCAGGTAGAAGTATTGCTTGTCTATACCGTGCGAATTTCTCAACACTGAGAATGCTATTGACGTTGTCTTTGGAACGGGTCTGTGGATGTAGTATAGATTTGTGAAACACTGTGAAAGAGCCTCAAATCCGCGCCTGACCCTTCAAACGTTAGTGTATGGGTTCAGATCGCAGTGATACAGTCATAGTGGAGTGACCGTGTGTGCGAATAAACCAATAGAAAATTCGCAAGTTGCCGGTCCTTCTCCTATTGAGGTCTAGTCAAGCTTCAGGCCCTTGTCAAATCCGTGCTCGGCTCTACCATAGTACGTCGAAATGGTTGAGCCGTTGTCACAGCGTGCACAGATCCGGGATACGTAAAGCCCCTGAGTATCCTTGTCTAATAGGAGGTTAGATGCTCTCGGATGCTATGCGATCAAGCTTTTTGGAGGCGATTCCGATCCTTTTGCAGATCTGTTTTCCGATGAACTCACGTGCGCTTTGTCCTGTCTAGGTAAGATGCCATCTCGTCTTCGTACTTACACTTCTACGTGTAGGAAGTTCTCATTTCACCTTTGGATTGGGCCATATCGATGATGGCATGAGATTACTAAGACTCGTCAGCCATTGGTCTAGACGACGCATCATATGCAAAATGCGTTAGATGACGATACCCAACGTCGATAATACATATCTCCATCCTTGAGAGGAGACTTCCTGGTTGAACTACATGAACCTATTTTGCAATGAGAGGTATGCAATATGTGCTGGTGGTGGTTGTGAATGGACTGAATGCACTAAATGATGCAATAGTTTCGACGCCGTGAGGATGTTAGTCCAATCATTCAAGGATGATGCCGCCTAAGTCGTCAAGTATGGCTCATCACGAAGTATAAGTTGCTGGCTGCATCTTGTCTATGAGATATGCATGAGATCATGAGATCTAGTGATGCTGCAGACAATGAATGCCGTGACGTTTCTCTATGGTTATCAACTTGCGCGGTCCATTGGGCTGTAGGGTATATAAACTGTCCAAACCATTCCCGGTTGGAGAGGTTCGAGTCTTCGTCCGACCCCATTCACTAGGCTTTTCATCAAGGCCTCAATTATCAGTATATCGAAATAGTCACTCCCAAGTCTGCAAGATGGCGCCAAGATATCAGAAGGGCCAGATGGTCACATATAAACCCATTGGTGGTAAGTTAGACCTGATGCTTTCATCGAGTCTTGCTAATCGGCGTTGATAAGGTCCCAACACGAACACCCCAGAGAGTACCGGCAAAATTATGGATGTTCTCACTGAGCCAGGAGTGCAGGCCGATAGAAACGTGCAAGCCAGCCCGGCTAATCCGCGATATGAGGTGAGCGTTCTCGAAGACATGTCCGTTCGTAATGCCAAGACTAACCGTTCACTGGATAGATCGTGAACGACAACACGGGGAAAACTACCACCATCTATGAGACTAGCATTCTTGGTAGAGTCGAGTGAGTGATGGATAGTCAAAGTAGGTACTGCCTGTCAGAATCTGTGGGTGTTTGGAACTGTGTCACAAGCGGTATCAGCTGGTGTTAAATCAGTGATGAGTGTATCAAGGTATCTGAAAGTCGCTGAGTCGATTTTAATTTATTATACTCGTCACGACAGTTGAATGCGATGTTTGAGTGACACGATTATGACGGGTGACTCTGTATGTTGTTGGAATAGTAGGCGATTATGTGCATTGGTTCAAACGGTGTCCATTCTCGAGAACGTGCTGGTAGTAGTCCCTGAAGAGGAAGTTGTAAAATTCATTCGTACAGAGAACGTTGAGATAAATCCTAGTAAGAGTACGTAGCTAGGTCGGTATACGATATTCGATGGTCTGATAGCTGAAAGTATCTTCGGCGTCAATAAGTCAATATAGGCAAACGTTTAGAGGTTGAGAAAAATAAGATTAGAAGAATTCACTTTCTTTGTTGCCTGATGCTGAGTTACATACCTACATTGTAGCTTTGATTGTGACAGGCGAGTCAGTTACAGTTGCTGATGCCAAGATAAATGTATACGAATTTCATACTAAGACAGTGGAAACGTTGAAAGAATTTAAATAAGTCGCTGCTTGGCGCCGTCAGCCACGTCTGCCACGTTACCCCAGCCCCATTCCATTACGTCGCAGGGTTACTGATACCCGTAGACATTTAGCGCTAAATGGCGGAATAATGGCGCCTCTCTCAAGGCTCTCAAGGCTCTCAAGGCACCTGAACATTTGCCAAAGTCCATCTTCGTACATGCAAATCTAGACGGCGCTTTGCCCAATTCTCGAGGGACCTTTCTCTTCACGTCGCTATCTGTTTATCACCAAGACTCCGAGACGTTTTTACATAGAGCCGGAAGCCGAAATTCCTATCTCCGTTGCTTCCTCTCCTACGCCTATCTCCTGGTGGAATACGACCCTGACGATACCGTACATGTGTGCCCAACATGGTGAGATTGTATAGACCGATAAGAACAACGCCTCCGTGCTAACCGTCGCCTGTGCATTGTCGTAGGGTATAAGTAGACGACCCAAGGATAGATCGGGCGGGGCCACTCGCGCCCGGGCGCAAGATGGAGCTGCTGCCAGACCGAAGAAAGCCACATTCGAGACCACCAAGAAGAAGGAAATAGGCGTCTCCGATCTGACCCTACTTAGCAAGGTATCAAACGAGGCTATCAACGAAAACTTGAAGAAGCGATTCGAAGGCCGCGAGATCTATACCTACATCGGCCATGTGCTGGTTTCCGTCAACCCCTTTAGGGACCTCGGTATCTACACCGACGAGGTCCTCGAGTCCTACAAGGGCAAGAACCGATTAGAGATGCCACCCCACGTCTTCGCCATCGCCGAGTCGTCCTACTATAACATGAAGGCGTACCACGAGAACCAGTGCGTCATCATCTCTGGAGAGTCAGGAGCTGGCAAGACCGAGGCCGCCAAGCGGATCATGCAGTACATAGCGAACGTATCCGGTGGGGAGAGCGGAGAGATCAAGCAGATCAAGGACATGGTGCTGGCAACCAACCCGCTACTCGAGTCTTTCGGAAATGCGAAAACGCTGCGAAACAATAACTCGTCGCGATTCGGAAAGTACTTGCAGATACATTTCAACACTAACGGAGAACCGGTGGGAGCGGATATCACCAACTACCTGCTTGAGAAGACGCGAGTCGTCGGTCAGATCACCAACGAGCGAAACTTCCACATCTTCTACCAGTTTTCCAAGGGCGCTTCCGAGAACTATCGGACCATGTACGGAGTTCAGAAGCCAGAAACATATGCCTACCTTAGTCGGTCAAAATGCTACAACGTTGATGGTATCGACGATCTAGCCGAGTTCAAAGATACCCTGGAGGCCATGAAAATCATTGGTTTATCTCAAAGTGAGCAGGACGAGGTGTTCCGTATGCTAGCGGCTATTCTATGGGCTGGAAACATCCACTTCGTCGAAGGTGACGACGGCTACGCAGCTGTGGCAGACCAGTCCGTTGTAGACTTCCTCGCATACCTGCTTGAGGTTTCGCCCGCTGCGCTGATCAAGGGTATTACTATCCGAATCTTAACTCCAAGAAGTGGCGAGGTAATCGAATCGCCGGCCAATACATCCCAAGCGAATGCGACGAAGGATGCGCTAGCTATGGCCATTTATTACAACCTATTCGATTGGATCGTCGGGAGAATCAACCAGTCCCTGAAAGCGCGGCAGGCGACATCTAATAATATCGGAATTCTCGACATTTACGGCTTCGAAATTTTTGAGAAGAACAGTTTTGAACAGCTCTGTATCAACTATGTCAACGAAAAACTCCAGCAGATCTTTATCCAGCTTACACTCAAGGCTGAACAAGAGGAATATGCGCGGGAACAGATCCAATGGACCCCCATCAAGTATTTCGATAACAAGGTCGTGTGCGATCTGATCGAGCAAATTCGCCCTCCGGGTATCTTTTCCGCTTTGAAGGACGCCACGAAGACGGCCCACGCCGACCCTGCTGCTTGCGACCGCACGTTTATGCAGAGTATCAACGGCATGTCCAACGCTCACCTCACTCCTCGTCAAGGAAGCTTCATCATTAAGCACTACGCCGGCGATGTTAGTTACACTGTCGATGGAATCACCGACAAGAACAAGGACCAGCTTCTCAAGGGGGTTCAAGCTCTATTCCAGCAAAGCTCCAACCGATTCGTCCATACCTTGTTTCCTCACCAGGTAGACCAAGATAACCGCAAGCAACCTCCAACGACAGGCGACAGAATTCGAACTTCCGCCAACGCTCTAGTCGACACTCTAATGAAGTGTCAGCCTTCATACATCCGAACAATTAAACCGAACGAGAACAAGTCGCCTACTGAATACAATGTGCCTAATGTTTTGCATCAGATCAAATACCTAGGTCTCCAAGAGAACGTTCGCATTCGGCGCGCCGGTTTCGCGTATCGTCAGTCGTTTGAGAAGTTTGTCGAACGATTCTTCTTGTTGTCTCCCGCTACGTCTTATGCAGGCGAGTATACTTGGTCGGGCACGGAAGAGGCCGCGGTGAAACAGATCTTGAAAGATACGAGCATTCCGAAAGAAGAATGGCAGTTGGGTGTTACAAAGGCTTTCATCAAGTCCCCAGAGACGTTGTTCGCTCTAGAGACGATGCGAGACCGATACTGGCACAACATGGCAACCCGTATTCAACGAATGTGGAGAGCATACCTAGCCTACCGTGCCGAATCAGCAACCCGAATCCAACGATTCTGGCGTAAGAAGAGAGTGGGTGCCGAATATCTACAATTGCGCGACCAAGGACACAGAGTATTGCAAGGGCGCAAGGAGCGGAGACGATTCAGTTTGCTTGGTTCGCGACGTTTCTTGGGAGATTACCTAGGAATCAACGCATCTAATGGACCTGGCTCCCAAATCCGCAACGCGATACAGATGTCTAGCAACGAGAAGTCTCTATTTTCGTGCCGCGGGGAGGTTTTAGAAGCTAAATTCGGTCGATCGAGTAAACCAAGCCCTCGAACCCTTATCGTTACTAACAGCAAGTTCTACGTCGTAGCACAAGCGTTGGTCAATCATCAAGCCCAAATCATCGTTGAACGGCAGGTTCCTCTAGGAGCCATCAAATTCATCGGGGCCTCGAGTGCTCGCGATGATTGGTTCTCCTTGGGCATCGGGTCACCACAAGAGCCCGACCCGCTGCTAAACTGTGTGTTGAAGACGGAACTCTTTACGCAAATGCAGCGAGCGATGCCTGCGGGGTTTAACTTGAAGATTGGCGAGTCGATAGAATATGCGAAGAAGCCTGGAAAGATGCAACTCGTTAAGGTGCTGAAAGATTCGCAACAAAGCGTGGATTTCTATAAGAGTGGTGGCATTCATACGCAGCCTGGTGAGCCTCCGTCGTCCGTATCCAGGCCGACGCCAAAGGGCAAGCCAGTGCCACCTCGGCCAATCACCCGTGGCAAACTCATTAAACCTGGCGGACCCGGGGGTAGACCTTCTCGAGTCACGAGCTCCCGTCCCAGTACTACCAAGCGCGGGCCAGCCGCCCTCCAAACTCCTCGGCCAGTCCCAACTCCCCGGCCAGTCCCAACTCCAGCCGCTTCCTCTGTCGCCTCCCCCATCGCGAGTAGTATTCCTAGCCATACTCGCCAGACTTCGAGTTCGTCCGTTCGCGCGCCTCCTCCGCCTCCGCCGCCTTCTGCACTTTCTGCAAGAGCCAAGCCAACCGCAAAGGTGCTGTACGACTTCGGTGGGCAGAAAGAGAACGAGCTCTCAGTAACGGCTGGTGAGATCATTGAGATTGTGCAAAAGGAGAACAATGGTAAGCATCAAGTTCCTAAATCACCTCGAACGAACATTTACTAACAATAGCTCGTAGGCTGGTGGCTAGCAAAGAACGCCCGGGGGCAAGCATGGGTGCCCGCGGCTTACGTCGAGGAACAAGCTGCTGCTCCGCCACCTCCTCCAGCACCCCCGCTAGCTCCGCGGGCACCGCCGCCTCCTCCTGGCCAAAACGGCACAGCACATGCGGCGCGAAGCAAACCTACGCCGCCTCAGCCGCCAGTGAAACGCCCGGCCGGCGGCAGGAAGCCTGCGGCGCCGCTGCAGCCTCGCGATTCGGGCATGAGCTTAAACCACAACAGCGGCTCCGATAACAGCCGCAGCAGCACGCCGACACCAAGCATCGCGGGATCCTTAGCCGACGCCCTGATCGCCAGGAAGAACGCTATGCAGTCGTCGAGAAGAGATGACGATGACGACTGGTAGAGTAGAAGCGCGTGCTATCATAGCACCCCAGATTAGGTCTACGCAAGTCCCAGGCCAGACCCGGTGTAGGCGTAATCTCGAGCGCTGCAGAAAGAACATGTTGGAGTCAGCGCACATTCAGGGTTTAACAATTCACGAGCTTTGGGCTCGCATGACAAGATTAAGAATTATACGGGTGATCAGGTCAAGAGAGCCGGCGAATGAGAACTGATCCATGATGGTTACGGAATGTTGTGTAAGGTAGAGGCTAGAGACAACAGACGGACAAGAGGCACGACATAGCCGCCTTGCATAGGTAGAATAGCTACGTTTATAGAGCAGCGGAAGAGAAGAGAAGAGAAAGTGAAACTTTTCGAATTAGAACTATGCATTTATTCCATTCTTGGTGATAATTACGATTCTAGTCTAAGGCAGTTATATATCGATCTATAATCAACCATCACGTATCCTCGCCGTCCTTCGTCCGTACTTTCCGTCTCCGTATGAGCTCGGCCAGAGGCACGTCCTCGTCTTCCTCGTCCACATTACGTATTAATTCCTGCGCCACGGGCGGCGGCGGCTCGTCGAACTCGGCGTCCGAGTCTACGCCGTAATCGCCCAGATGCTCGCCGTCCGCGTTCGTCCAGCCCGACCCGCCGCCGTCTCCTACTACCACGACCGCCGGACGCTGCTGCCGCTGCTGCTGCTGTAGGCCCGTCCTACCGTTACCACCGCTGCCGTTATACTCGTACGCCTCGTCGACAAAGTCGTAGTCGTCGTATGAATCACCATCACCCACCGCCGGCAGCTCCTCCAACTCGCCCAAGATCCGCGACTGCGACGTCTCCCACCGCCGCGACTGCAGGTCCCGCTCCTGGCGCCGGCGGAACGCGTCGCGCTCGTCGAGCGGGTCGGTAGGGGGGGCCAGGCGCGCCCGCTCGAGCGCGAGGTCGGCCTCCCGGCGCCGGCGCCGCCACGCGCGCGCGTGCCGGAGCTTGTCCGGGTCCGGCGGGGGCCACAGGCCCTCGCGGTCGTTGAGGCCGTTTTCTTCGTACTCCCAGCCCGTGCCCGTGCCGCCACCGCTGCCTATCATCTCCCCGACTCCTGCCGCTGCCCCGTCTCTACCAGCGAGGTTCGCGACCTCGGGCCCGCCGGCGAAGGGCAGGAACCAGAGCAGCGGGTTGCGGGTGCCCATGGCGGCGGCCACGTTGGCGAAGATGCCGACGTCGTACGGGAACTCGACGGCGTCGGACGGAAACTGCGGGAGAGCGTCGTCGTCGCCGCTACCGCCGCCGTCGCCCTCCTCCTCGGCCCACCACGACGAAGCCGAGGACCCGGCGTCGAACCGGCGGTCCACGGCCGCCTCGTGGCGCTCGACCTCCCAGCCCTCGATCATCGTCGTATTGAAAACCCACCCCTTCAGCGTCGCCGCGAGGAGTATGCCCAGCGCGAAGCTCGTGCCGCCGCCGACGAGCGCGAGCACGGTGAGCAGCGACAGCTGCGGGAGGGTGGGCCCCAGGTAGGCGGGGAGGTGGCGGGACGCCCAGAGGGCGAGGAAGCGCTGGGAGACGAAGTAGAGGACCGTCCAGAGGGACAGGTTGGTGAAGACGAGGAAGCGGAGGAAGTGCGGGAAGGTCTGGAGGGACACGCAGTTGGAGGTCCACGGGCAGTGGTGGTCCATCTTGGGGATGCAGCGGCGGCACGTCTTGCAGTGGTGGGCGCGCGGGGGCTTGGGGGCGGCGCATTTCTTGCACCAGCGGCCGCGGGTCTGTGTTCTTCCTCCTCTTCCTCCATATATTTCCCCTAGCTCGTCCGCATCCGAGTCATCGTCCTTCCCCCACTTCTTATTCTTATTCTTCTTCGTAGTAACAACGCTCGACGGGAACACGTAGCGCCCGGGGTCGACGGTGCAGGCCTTGTAGTACGCGTACCACAGGCACAGGAGCAGGCCGTTAAAAGTGTAGGTCTCGGCCGGGGTGAGGGGGCCCGGGGCCAGGTCCGGGGCGTGGGCGAATAGCCACTGCGAGGCGTAGGCGAGGAAGGCGATCAGGACGCAGACGGCGGGGATGGCGAGGCGCTGGAGGGCCGGCACCGTGCTACCGACGAGGAAGGCCATTTCCGTATTAAAGAAGAATAATCTTAGGCCATTTAGGAATGGCTCGAAGCAAGAAAATGATTATATATAGGCATATATATATACCTAGGAGTTACAGACTAAAAATCGTTGCTGCTGGCAGGTTCGTAGATTTAGGGATCTAGGCTGTTAGAGCCGCGACGTCATGTCATGTACGCGCATTTGCACTTATGCAGGAACGGACAGGAATAGAATGGCACTCTAGGGGGTATTATGTAAGACAGTATGCTACCAATATGCAATTATGCGAGTCTCCTTACCCCTTTTCTTTGACCCTTCCTAGCCCCTGAAACCATGGACAGGGACAAGAGTGCATATGCCGCCTTGCCAAAAGTATTGAGCAATATAGGGGGTTTAATAGATTGAAGTATATTCGGGGCGTGCTCTCATTTTCTGGTCAATACTTTGGGAAACTGGATGCTGATGGCATTCGATTCTTAGCTAAAGAATATACGGCAATATTAAAATTTACTGCCTACAAGCCAAACTGCAATTATACTGTGATATAACTCGACTCGTTTAGGCTGATATTGCCAAAGAATTACTCTGACTCTAGCAAGTCTTTACACGAGCCGCGGCGTTTTCCTCTGCCACGTTTCCTCCTCTTCCAGCTTCCGCTTCTTGAAACGTCTCAAGACACCGACAAACTCAAAGACCTCGGGGGCAGAGTCTGCGACAGGAATTGCTTTTTTCGCTTTGATGAGGTGCAGAGGGGCTTGCATCTTGAGGTACTCCTCGCCGATGAACTGGATCGTGATTTCGTACTTGCTGTCCTCGGCCTTAAGCGAATAGGTCTTGAAGCCCGCACGATCTGGGGCGTGGAACGGCTTCAACTCGGGTCCATCGTCAGGGCTGTAGATGCTGCAACGTACCGTCTTGCTCGCCTTCGGCTCCGCAGATGGGGTTTTCCTGCGGCGGGACTTGGATCGAGGTTTCTTCCGATCTTCGTCTTCGGGTTCGTTGTATTCGTCAAAATCGATACGCGACCAATAATGGAAGTAGTCCCACTGATAGCAGTTTTCCAAATAGTCCACGGAGAATAGGTCGTATGACTTGGATCTGACATCCGCACCCCATCCGTAGTCGTCGAAAAAGTTGATAAGTGAACCTTTCCCGTCGTTCTTCTTTAATTCCTCCTCGAGAGCTTTGTAGGCCGCTTGAACCTCCTCTATACGGCATCTATGGGACTTTAGGTCCGTTTGCTTACGGGCTTCTTCCTCTTCGCGTATCTCTCTGAGATCTTCCTTTCTCTCCTCGCGCATATCCTTAAGTTTATAATAATGTTCGGCGTCAGGCCCGTCGTAGGATGCCTCCGACACATTAGTCTCATCCTCCGACCCGGGCCCGCATTCGCACCCGTAGTAGGGGTCGTCTTGTGCCTCGCAGTGGCACTTGAAATCATCCTCTTCCTCCTCCTCAAGCTCGGATATGTCCTCGTCGAAATCCTCCATGCTAAACTCGTCCTCGGAATAGGGCTCATCTCGCCTGATTTGACGCCTGATGCGGAGATACCATGCCGGCAGGTCTGCCAATTTCTTCTTTGTGGTTTTTTCTCCGGCCATATTGATTGGGAGTTGATACTCTAAGTCGACAAATATTCTCGATTGAAAAAGGGTTTGGTGAGTTGACCATACTATGATGCGCGTTGCGTCTTTCGTCGCGATCTTCTCGTGACGGCCCGTGCTGTGGCGTTTTACCTAGTAGCGTTAGTTAACTAGCAAGGGAGATGAGGGCAATTTTACTGAGCAAGGAGGTCAGGACTTCGATTTGTTCTTCGATCTCGCGGTTGAATATCATTGCAGTAAATGTATGTTCCAAAAACGGCTATTCGAATAAGTCCTAGTCTTATTGACTCTTCCAACACACCATGTTGATTGCAACATCGCCAAGTTGCGCCTACCGGTATGACGTAAATTATACCTCAAAATCTCCTTTGCAATATCGACAGAGAGCTCGTTCTTTAAAGTTTACTCAAAATACGACCTGGTGCTTTGACAATGATGAAAATAAACTAATACACAACATGCCCTTGCATAGGAACAATTCCCGTTTACTCCTTTCCTACCTGACTAATCAGAGTATGGAAACCGGGTATGATCATGATGGGAGCAGCGGCGGCGGCGGCGGCGGCGGCAGCCCTGATGATTTAGATCAGAGGTTCTAGCAGCGTGCAAAGGGGGTCGGATTTAGTTCGAGTTTTGCGCATAATGATGTATCTCGACTGAGCTGGATCAGAGCGATGCCAGCTATATTCAACCGCGTTTACGAGTATAATACTAGCATATGCCTCGAGGCACTTGGTGTTACCTAATAAGGATAGGAAGTACTATAAACCAATTGGCAGTTTCGAAGATGTGCTCTCGCTTTTGTGTAATGTATAGGCTAGGTACGTAACATGTAAGGCACTGGAAGTTGAAGATCTCTGCAAGTCAGCATGCAATGGCTATCAGCTGTGTTCTAGTATAAGGCAGAGATAGGTTGTTTGAAATTCTCGCTAAATAGATCCCAATATTCGACGATCTGAAATCGTGTCGAGATAATAAATAGTACGAGCTTAGCCATGATTACTGCTCGAGACAACCCATGAGGAGCCTACATCTGATCCAGGCTTGGAGGATTCAAGGCTTGTCATCACTAGATATTCGTTAGCAATGTCAAGAGGAAGAGAGCGAGCCATCCTACCTGCGCGAAAACGTAACACACGCCGACATGTCTATCTTTTTATTCTGGCGACATATCGGCTAAAACCAGAGCGTGGCCAGAAGCCACCGTCATTCCACGCCGCGGGAAGCTTCTCCCGGCAGCAAATTACTAGCATAGCATTGTCCCAACCCGGCAACTTCACTCTATCTCTCCATCCTTGTGTCCCTCCGGGCTGCGACTCCTACTGCGCCCTCGCCCGCGGTGTGATTGTCGGGGTCCTCTGTTGCCCTTGCCTGGAGGCGGTCTCACGAAGGCGAAATCGACGTTGATGGTCTGGTCTAGCAGCTTCGTCTGGTGGGCGCCGTCGATGGCAGCGCGGGCCTCGTCCAAGGTGGCGTACTCGATGAGAGCGTAGCCCTAGTGTTTCAGACATATCGTTAGCACTCATTTCTAGATTTGATGGTAGAATATGGTATATTGGTAGGTTAATATTGGAATTGGAATAGAGACTGGCTTACCTTGACATAACCACTGCGACGGTCGAGGTTTAGATGCAAATTTTTTATCTCGCCGTAATCCGCAAACGTGTCGTGTAGCGTCTCTTCGTCGGCCTCCTCGTGCACGCCGGTGACCATGATGATCCAGCCTTCGATCGATCGCACGGCGGTGGCTTTGGTATGGGTTTGCATGTCGCTAACCTTGGCTCCGGTGGCTTGGGGGGAGCTAGGCTCGTCGACTTCCATGTCGACGTCTGCCATGGTGTCGGTCATCGGGGATGATATAGTATAGATATCGTGTGTCTGTTGCGATGTCGAGATAATTGAAGTATAAGGAATCGAAATGGGCGCCGAATGGTTGGTGTATGCAATGTTGAGCTTTGCTGTTTTGTGACGTGAACGTTAAACTGAAGGAACTCGAAGTGACGGTGTACCTAAGAAATTCAATTTTAGGCAATTTGATTGGCTAAAGCTTAGGGGTCCAGGGGGTCGAGGAGTGCTCACCAAAGACCTGGCAGCCTGGGGCACTTGCCACCTGATTTTGAGAAACTGTCAGCTGGTAGCTCTTGGCATATATTCTACCATCTTCACTTATCTTGTGCCTTCATTATTCTCGACGACTTGATCGATCCGTATAGCAGCTCATGTGTATGAATAACATGGTCTATCACGCCTTTCTTCTTATTTACTGATATTCTTCCACCAATCATAAATGCATTCACCTCCTCATTAGGAACCATAGCACGAGACCAACTACTCCATTCGACAGGTCTCATTGTCTTGATGAACTCAAAAGCTACGTAGATCGCGATGTCGGAGCATTTCCGTAGACGTGATTGGCTCCCTGCCTTGATCTACAGCATCATCCCAGGAGGCATACATAGGGCGTGAAGCTCGATCATCCAACCGGAAGCTTCACTTTTCATCCCCGAAACGATGCCATCGACATCTTATTAGGTCTAGTGCATGTTGGTATCAGTATGTTGGTGGATAGTTACAGTAGTATATAAGAAGATATGGTCTCTCCAGGTCTCTCCATCTGTATGTATCATATGTATTCCTTCGACTGTATTTCCCACACGTAAGAAGCCAACAGTGTAAACCCCCCAAACCATGGCTCCACAACCCGAAACCGAACTTCGCGAACTTGCCGCCCCCGGGGCAGACCGTATTTCTACATCCGCCGTTGACGAAACCGCCGCCCTGCCCCCAGCCGACCGCTGCCGGTCGGCGTACCTCGTGCTGCTAGGCTGCGTACTGATCCAGGCGCCGATCTGGGGGTACTCGCTGGCCTTCGGCATCTTCCAGGAGTACTACGCGACGACGCCGGGCTCGCTCCTCGGCGACCCGTCGCCCGGCACCATCGCCAGCATCGGCACGTCGCAGACCGGCGTCCTGTACCTGATGATGCCGGTATCCCTCACCCTGCTCGCCGGCTACCCGCGCCTGCGCCCCTGGTGCGGCCCCGCGGGCCTCGTGCTCACGACCGGGTGCCTGACGGCGTCGTCGTTCGCGTCGACGGCCCGGCAGCTGATCGCCGTCCAGGGCGTCCTGCACGCCGTCGGGTGCGGGCTCCTGTTCAGCGCCGCGTCCCTGTGCCTCGACGAGTGGTTCGCCGAGCGGAAAGGCCTGGCCTATGGCGCTATGTGGTCCGGGAAGAGCGGCGCCGGCGCTGGCAGTATGTAACTCCCAGAATTCCTTTTTCCCCTTTTCCCCTTTTCCCCTTTTCCCCTTTTCTAGTATCATTTCTGCTCGCCTGGGAGTAATCACTCCCGAGACGTGCATTAAATTAGTCCGTCCCCTTCCTAAACAAGCAATTACTGACTCCTGTTGTTACAGTGCCGTTCCTGACGAACGCGCTGCTCTCGAGGTACGGCGCCCGTAGCACCCTACGCATCTACGCCGTCGCGTCGGCGCTCCTGACCATCCCGCCGCTATTCCTCATGCGGCCACGCCCTTCGACTATCAATGAGACAAGCACCGCTACGTCAGAAGGGGAGAGGGACAGGACAGGACACGGCCGAAGCCGAGGTCGAGTCTCCTTCTCCTTCGCCCGCCACTCCGTCTTCTGGATTATGCAATTCGGCAACATCTTACAATCCTTAGGCTACCTGATGGTAATTAAACGGCTCTTCCATGCATTCCCATATCATAACCCGTCATCTGCAATACCTCGTAATTATCGTGTTAACTTCCTCCCGTCCCAGCCGTCCACCTACCTCGCCTCGTACGCCAACGCGCTAGGCTTCCCCTCCGTCACGGGCCCCATCTTCCTCGCCCTGATCTCGCTAGCCTCGGTCCCGGGCTCGCTCCTCATCGGCCTGCTCAACGACACGGGCCTCGCCGCCACCACCGTCATCCTCATCTCGAGCCTCGGCAGCGCCCTGCCCGTCTTCCTCCTCTGGGGCCTCGGGGGCCACCAGGTCGGCGTGCTCGTCGTCTTCACGCTCATGTACGGCTTCTTCGCCGGCGGCTTCAGCTCGACCTGGTCCGGCATCCTCCACGAGATGAAGCGCCGCGATAGCGCGATCGACACCAGCTTGATCTTCGGCATGCTGCTCGGCGGCCGCGGCGTCGGCTTCGTCCTTAGCGGACCTGTGGGCGGTGCCCTCCTCGATGCTAAGAGTTTCAACGCCGGGGATTTCACCGGCTACGCTACGCAGTACGGTCCCATGATTGTATATACGGGTCTGACAGCGATACTCGGTGCTTGGGGGTGGTTCTGGACTATGGGGAAACGAGCGATGAGAGCGTTATAGCGAGGGTATAAAGTAGATTCGCGTCTCCTGTATCTTCATTGTTGAATGGTAGTCAATGCAACTATTCTCCACGGCTAGAATGATGATAACTTCACACGTCATGATTGCTGATCGTCACCAAACACAATAGGAATGACATAATTCATTTTGATTATGCGATGTCAGGCGCCCCTAATGCGGGTGCGCGTAGCTCATGGGCTATACAACTGGTCTCTATCCATACAATGAATGCGTCTTATGCAGACCTCCTTTTTACCAAGCGCCAAACCATGCGTGGTTTTCGTATCCTAATAATAAACCTGAACCATGAAAAAACCCCCAAACCACCCTTAACCGCCTGCCGGAAAAATCCAGTCCCTCGCCAACGCCACCGCAGTGCATCGAAACAAACTCCAATACCCGATTGACTGCTCTCCCTTAGCAGTCATACTCGATCGACTGCTCTCCCTTAGCAGTCGAGGATGCCATTCCAGGTGGGATCCTTGCTTAGAGCGCTCATTACGGTCAACTCCACGAAGTCGTCCGTCATCTCTTGACCGGATTTCTTCAATCCCTCCACCGCATCATAAAGGTAGTAGATCTGATCTCTCTTGAGATCTCGCGCCTTGTGGAGTTTCTCAACCTCCTCACCCACTTTCTTCCACACTCGTCGGTGGACCGATGGGTCGCAGTCGTTGTAAATGGCGTTCTTCTTTCTGATAGCATTCTTCAGATGTCTCTCCTCGTCCTCCAGGCCCTTGATGACCTTGGCTATCGCGATAGCCGGGTCTTGAGATGGGCGAATGGTAGACTGATCTTCATATGCTGGCTCGCTCCGGGCGCGGTCCGTGACAGGCACAGGCTTGTTAACACGGACGGCCTTCTTGCCAGCGCCGCGATCCTCGTGCCGGTGCGAGTTAATTCGCGAGCAGACAATACAATTTCGGCAGTCGTGATCGTGGCAGAGTTCGTCAAGAACACGCTTAGCGTCCTTCGAAAGCTCGGCTTTAGCTTTCTTCCCCTGCAGCTTCTCTGCCGTCTTACGTTGCTCGAGGGTAATGTCGTCCATGAATAAGGCTGAGGTCATGTTTTCTTCGCGATCCGTCTCAACATCAATGTCCGAATTGCGACGTTGGGACTGGCGCACTTCCGAAGTCTCGCTAGGCATGCTCATTCCACTGACTCCAGATTTGACACTGAAAGGTTCAGTGAGTTCTGGTTCCGACAAAAGCTCAGAATCCATTCGGATGTCTGGCTGGCCGAATGAAACCTTGCGAGCGCCGGTCTCATCCGACTTCGACTTCCGCATACCATTAGCGGAGCCGGTGGTCGTGTCTCGTTCACGAAGCTCCTCGAATCCTGTCTCGATCGTAGTGCGTGTAGCCCTTTGCTTGTGCGAGTTCAGGCGAGAAGGATTGGCATCTTTCAAGATCCCAATAGGCTGAGGCTTCTTAGCAGCCTCGGAAACTGTCCTCTGAGAGCTGGTGGCTCGAGCTGGACCCCGAGGCACGAACGGTGCGGGAAGGCTTTGACTCGCTTCCTCACTCATGTCATCGTCAAAATCTGACGAATCATTGGCCAAGTCTTGTTGTTGCGTCTCTTGGCGAACTTGGCGTAGAGCATCTCGTAACTTGGGCATTTCACCTTGGGTAAAGATGCTTGCAAACTCAGACCCTTGGGTGAGGTCGATTTGCTGCGTGTAGTCATCCTGCATGGGCATATCGGATTGAGACGCTGTGCTTCTAGCTGTGGTCTCGCTGGCAGCAGACTTGCCCATCGGCTCCACGATGCGCGTCATCTTTGCAGACTTCTTCTGGCTCGCAGAATTCATGAAGTCCTTGATTTCCTGAGTAATCTGGCGAGCTTCGTTAATAGCGTCCGTCTTTCTGTCGAGTTCGGACTGAAGTGCCGTTCCGTGTTTGGCGGATTTCTTCAGCTTCTCTGCTAGAGCTGACTCCTTGTCGGCAATAAGCTCCAGTTGCTGAGTCAAGACTGTTTGTTGATCTTCGTATCTAGCAGCTTCCAGCTTGCTTTCCTGCACAATCTGTTCAAATCGGTCACCAATCTTGTTCATTTGTTCCGTGAGCCGTCGGTTCGCGTGGGCAAGCCGACGTTTCTCTTGCTCGAGAATCTTGCGCTTGGACGAAAATTCGGTTTCCGTCTGAATGATCTGTTGGTGAAGCTCTTCGTTTTCCTTGATAAGCTCGCGATTCTGGGCATCGAGTCGGTATTTAGTATCCTTAAAGTCTACAGACACTGTTCCAGTCTCGGCACCGGTGGCGTCGAGAAGCTTTTGGAGTCGAACGACTTCGTCCTGAAGGTCGTGTGATCGCCGATCAAGCATAGAATTCTGTTGTTTCAGATCCTTGTTGTCGTTGAAGAACAAATCATTGTGATGCTCAAGGCTAAGGACGTCTTGCTTGAGCACAGCCTTCTCTTCCGCAAGTTGCCGGTACTCGTGTTGAAGCGTCTCGAATTCGGTCTTGTTCATGTCGAGCTGCGCCTTAGCAGCTTGGAGATCATGCTCTAGAGCTACGTTCTGCTGAGACACATCACCGTTGTGTGCGCGAAGAGACTGGTTCTCCTCCAGCAGAGACTTCCACCGTTGGCGGATTGTGTTGTTGTCTTTGCGCAGAGACATGTTCTCTAGCTCCATCGTTTTACCGCCGTGGGCATTGTCTTCGTGTGACAACTCGAGTTGCTGGCGAGCTGCGTTGAGTTCGGACTGCAAATGTTTGATCTTCTCCAAGTGCTCGGCGGCGCTCTTAAGGGCCTCATCACGTTCGGCGATGTAGGACTCGGTGTGGATCTCGTTGATGCTGATCTTGCGGTTGGCCTTGTCCAGGCGGGCCTGAAGAGAACTGGCTTGCTCTTCCAATTGAGACTTCTGAGTGTTGAGATGATCGATGATCGAGTTCTCCGAGTCAGAGCCCATAGCACTATCCTTTCGAGATCTGAACTTGGCAATTTGAACATGAAGCTCTTCAACTTCCTCTTGAAGTTGTTCCGCTTGCTTAGAGACGAGCTCATCGTGTTCCTTCAATGCGTGGATCTCGTCCTTGATCTTATCCAGAGAAACAAAAATCTTCTCCTCATCTTCGGGAATGGAGATCGCTTCGACGTCGACGTGATGGTCCGGGGAAGTCGTAGACTCGCGGTCGTGGACCTTGCCATGCTTGACAAAGATGGGCATGCCATTTCTCAAGGATGACAACTGCAGAGCGCCGGATAGAAAGTCGTTCATGTGAGAAAAGCTGGGCAAGAAAAAAGAACGAGCGGTCTGGTTGGGCGTTGCAGCACTCGCAAAGCTGCTCATGCCTGCCTGTCGCTCCATGTGCAATTTGGCAGCATTCCGTGGCTGTGCTGATGTTAGTGACGGGGGAGAAACATGCTTAACAGACTGTTCCTGAGATTCCGCCTGCTTGATCTGAGCAGTTTTGAGGGTCTCAAGGAGAGCTGTGACATTCCCGCGTCGAGGTTTGTGGTCCTTGGTAGCCTTGGGGGTCGACACCTGTGGTCGGCTTGCTTTCTCATTAACATGCTGGGGTTGTGCTAATGATTCGGACAGGTCCAAGGAGCATTCGGACTCGTTTTGAACATGTGGCTGCATTTGAGCCCGTGTTCGAAGGTATTTTCGACTCGTCTTGGAAGCTGTATGTTTCGACGTGTTTGCGGCTTGCAGAGCTTCGATCTGAGATTGTAGACGGTCAGCATTCAATATTCTCGACTTAGCAGGTGTGAGGCCTTGGACACCAACAGATTCTGCACGATATCCGCCAACAGGGTCCCGCGCAGGATGAGCCGGCAAACGCGTACAGGGCAGTGCGAAACGGACTTTAGGGGATTTTGAAACTGTAAGAGCAGAAGAAAATGAAGAAAGGGAATAATCAGAGGCGATGGAAGTGTCATGCTGCGTCGTAGGAAAAAATTGTCGCGAAAATACACGAGTTTGAGGTAAATGATCAGAGGCGTTCCGAAGACCGATGACAGCGGAATCACCAGATCGGAGAGGTTGCTAATCTCTCCGCGCATTGAGCGTGGCGCGTGTTTCTCGGGCTCCTATATCCTCAACTAGTTCTCTGACTACCTCAGCCGAGACTTGAATCTTGCGTTTTGTTGCTTCCAATTGAGATCCAACTCGATCTAAGAACTTCTTGCTACTTACTTCTTCATCGTAGTCTCCTCCCTTAGAGGCAGGGGCAACTGAGGGATTGGGGCTGGCGAGTGGTGTGACATTCTCCTTTTCTTCGGGAATTGGGGACGCGTCGCTAGCAATTTCCCACATGTCCTTCTCGTGTTCAGGACTATCGGGATTCCACCGACTCCACTCGGGGAAAGTACGGGCAAGTGCGGATGTGTTGATATTCAATGCAGAGGGCTGAGGAGCTTTGGAGTTGCGCATAGCAGCGTTGGTGGGGACATCGTCCATTCGTCGCGTCGATTCGCCTTGGGGACCCAATGTCAGGTTTGAGGTAAGGGTGACGGTTCCGTGGGAACCAGTGGATGAAGGTGGTGAAAAGGGATGCTCGTTGTATTGATGCATCTCCCTAAGGATGCGGGATTGATATCTGCTAGATTTCGATCCCATCGTATGCGGTGTCGCGTGTTAGACGCGACTTGTGACGGAATCGAAGATTTGAGGCAGGTGGTATGTAAAGTAGCCAATTAGGGTATTACGATGATGCCTAGCATCAAAAGACGCGTCGAAACACGTGTAGCAAGTAGTTCAACGATGATATAAGGGGATGAATGCCGACTGGTATTCAAGTGGCAGCTATTGCTGAGCAGATGATGGGTATGATAGCAGGAAGACGCGTCCTAGCAATGACTTGAGATTCAATGCAGGCGTGTCTTGAGGCGTTGTCTTGAATGTTTTTAGTGAATCAATTGATTGAAATTGAAAAAAGCAGTTGCAGTGAAGCAGAATTGTTACTGATTGCAAAGGCGTCAGAAGTAGCTGTTGGACAAGAAAGTCTGGAAAGCTGGAAAGTGTGTGCATTTGCAGATGAACATGGGAAGAAAGATGGAAGAGAGAGAAGTTCGGAGTTTGGAAGTTTAGATCGAATTGTTTACCTACCAGCCCTGCCAACTGCCCGTATGGTGGGGTCCGAGCAACGCAACGTGGGGCTGGGGGTGCCATTACGGCTGTGCACGCCCCTAGGTGCTTTGACACACACCCGTCAGGTAACGTCATATCGCCTTTATCGGTAACGTCAGATCTCCCAAGGTAGTGTCACTAAACCAAAATCATTTAATTGATTCAGGAATAAAGCAAGATTATCTGATTATATCTGATTATATCTGATAGGTAACGTCAGCTATCCTCAGATAATTCAGATAATTCAGATAACAAAGATACAAAGATAATATACCTAGATGCACACCTCCCAGGTAACGAGCTATCAAATCAGCAACGATTTGATCTGATCTGATCTGATTTAAACTGCCTAGCGTAAAACTCGCTAATCCGATCCACCCCAAATCAATTCGCAAATCGATAATCGACTCAAGTCGACACGAACGATTTGATTCAAGTTGGTCACGACGCTGCGTACAACCTTCATGTCCAGGTACCATCTAGGTGGTCTATATGGGCAGGCTTTATTCATGTATACTGCTAAATATGTACATCATCCCTGTCGAGCGCTGATTGTTGCGATGCGATCCCCAGCGATGCAGGAACAATGTCGTTGTTTCGCGATGCTCTTTCAGCTTAACTGACAAAGGCTCTAGGTAAGTACATGTAGGTAAGTATATATGCATACAATTAAAGGCTCTTTGTGCTTTAGGTTGTCTCTGCCTCTACTCCCATCTCTAAAAGTAGTTAGAGTCTTCGCAGCCTCAAAAGGCGGGAGGGTGAGAATCCATCGGACCACTAGTACCCCGTGAAAGGTGAAAGGGGTTGCAGCTCCATTATAGCGAATCATATGTAGGGGGTAAGGCAACTAGTATTAACTCTCTCTCCCTCCCCCCCTCGCTGGCCTCAGGCCCCTTACACACTCGCGTGGGATTACACGCGGGTTATCACTAGCCTCCAGTCAAGTTTCCCCTAGCAACTAGGACCTCTTGCAAATTAATTCCTAACATCGGTTCTACTTGTCAGAGTGTAGCTACCTCCTGCTGTTACAGGTAGGGAAGAAAGAAAAACCCATGATCATTCCAACATCAAATACATTGTTTCGATGCATACCCAAGTAATCAATGGATAGACGGCCCCATGTTCACTTTCACAAAAGACGTAAACACGTACATCTAATATTCCTAGAACAGCCATCTAATTTTTCCTAAGTCTTGAACGATATTATAAAGACGTTGTATCAGACAACTATGTGATCGTTCTATAACACCATCCTAGTGAGGATATCATATTCCATATTTTTGTTTGAGTTCTGGCATATAAGTTGTGTATAAGAGTTACCCCTTAGCCCATCGCTATCACTCGATTTGCTTCATCACACAGATCGCCTCCTAACGGTTCTAAGCTATCTACAGCACAAATAAATACTAAATAATCGCATCCGACCACTATGTATAAAAGAGGCACGGCCAGAAAGATGTCTATAAGCAAACCCAATATAGACATCACGCAACAAAAGCAGATCATTACCGATGCCGCGAAGGAGTTCAAGAACCGTCTAGTTGGGGATTTTCAAGCAAGATTTCCAGGAGCTCATCTTAGATTCAAGGCGCTGTTTTCCCTAGCAGTTGAATGCACAAGGTTCTATCTCGGGGACGGATCTGAGAAAAGATCCCTCGCCATTTTATTGGCTTTGTATCTTTGGGATTATTATGACAGCTGTGAAGCTCGAAAGCTGGCTCAGCAATACCGGCCATGGGCCGTTCCAGCTGAGGGCCAGGCAAACTGTTCTCCCGGCGACGTCTCTATCGTCGTCCCAACTGTCGACTGGGATTGCGACCTCCCCGGGAACTTGCTCACCTGGTTGAATTGCAGACCCCGCGAGATAATTTTCGTGACTACCGATGCGCTAATAAACAAGCTCATCAGTGATTTCGAGGCGGCGCCAGGTCTAAAGGCTGCTGTAAAGCTGCTGGGAGCAAACATCCGCATTGTATCCGTCCAACATGCAAATAAGCGAAGTCAGCTGTGTCGCGGTATCAACGAAGCTACGGGAAAGATCGTCGCTCTAGTCGACGATGACGCAAGGTGGAGTTCGGAAGACGTACTCAGGACTCTTCTGGCGCCATTTGAGAACTTCGACGTCGGTCTCGTCGGGGGTCCCATCGAGTCTTACGTTCCGCCAGAACGACAAAGATCCGACGTTATTACCGGCTGGGAGGTTGCAGCTCTTCGCACTCGTTCACGCCGACGCGCCGGGAATAGGGCCTTTTTTGCAGCCGACGGGTCGACCAACTTCACAGTGTCGGGCCTCACGATGCTTCTTCGGACCGAGATAGTACAAGACCCTTACTTCCAACATCTTTTCATGCACGACACGTTCCGGGGAGTTAGGCAGAATACAGGCGACGACGGCTTCATCACCCGCTACGTATTATTCCGACACCTCCTCCCGAACCTCCAGTATTCTAGAGTCCCTCATCAGAGACCTTTGAGACTAGGAATGCAGTTTGATCCGAGAGCTACAATCCAAACCTCGCTCCTAGCTGACTCAAGATTTGCAGACCAAAGCAAAAGGTGGTTTCGGTCCGGGTTAAGGCTTCGCCTAACCTGTCTTTTCTTCGAACCAGGTTTCTTCAAGTTTCGGCAAGCTGCGCCTTACATGCATCGAAAGATGATGGCTGGTGTGTTAGGTCCCCTTTTTGCGTACTATCGGCTATTCCTCTGGTATGTAGTCTGGCGCTCGTTTCCCCAAGTCGCCTTCTCTTTACTTTTCTATGTCTTGTTCAACTACTTCTTCAGTCTCCGAGCTTTCTACAGAGAGTTTCCTTATGTCGGTAAGAAAATTTACGCAGCGGTCCTTGCAGATCACCTCTACTTCTTCACCGACATATACTCCTGGCTCACCCTTCGCTTGGACTCTTGGAGCAATAGGTCTGGTGTCGGCGAAGGAGATTTTGGCGAAGCTGAAGTCGTATCACTACAGCCTGGAGCATCGACGGTTCCAAAAGTACCTGAAGCACCCCAAGCACCTCAAGCACCTCAAGCACCCGTGGAACCCCAAGTTCCTAATCCCCAGAATCCTATCGTACCTCAGAATCCTGTCGTACCTAAACCTCAGAATCCTGTCGTACCTAAACCCCAGGTTCCTGTCGTACCCCAGGTTCCTACCTTCCAGGTTCCTGCACCCCAGAGTCCTGCGGTAGCCCAAGTTCCTGAACCCCAGAATCCCGTTGAACCCCAGGTTCCTACCCCCCAGGTTCCTGCACCCCAGAATCCCGTTGAACCCCAGGTTCCTACCCCCCAGGTTCCTGCACCCCAGAATCCTGCACCCCAAAATCCCGTCGTATCCCAGGTTCCTACATCTCAGAATCCTGTGGCACCCCAGGCTTCTAAACCCCAGGCTCCCACATCACAGGTTCCTACAAATCAGAATCCTGTAGTATCCCAGATTCCTACATACCAGGTCCCTAAGGGTCCTACGAATCCCAATCCCTTCGGCCTTCAACCAGGAGAATCCGTATTTTCCACATTTTTCCCGAAATCAAAACCCTCGTTTACGGGAACATATCAGGTCCCTACATATCAGGCCCCTACACACCAGGCTCCTACATATCAGGCCCCTACATATAAGGTCCCTACACAACAAGGTCCTACGGATTCCAATCCCTTTGGCCTTCAGCCGGGAGAGTCCGTATTTTCCCCATTCGTTCCGCGCTCAAAAAAAACCCTCATCTAACTGGTGAAGTTAACTGTTTTCTGATTAACAGAGTCTCTTGAAGTTTAGTACATTTGAAATCATGATGGAATATTCTAGCTGTATGTAACTCAGTAATAAATGTTATATCTACATAACAAAGGGTTCTCAAATTAAAAAAAAAATACCCCCTGGTACCTAATATCTCGGCACCAAAAGTGAACTTGGTTACAGTGATGCGCTCAAAGCAGATGATAACTAGATACTGTACTTAGGCAGATAATTAGCGGCTCCGATTCCGGGCCTTCAATGTCCCCCCTCCACCGGCGGCAATATCCGGCGCCGGGTTGACCCTTCCAATACTTTCCCATCGAAACGAGATGAAAAGCTCTGTCTATGTAGCTGTGGCTGAGTGCATGATATCTGACGGAAAGACCGGTCGTAGTTACCTAGGCATCTGAGGTAAGCCAGCCCTCTAGCGAGAAGCAGCTCAAGGTAACCCGCAAGTGCAAGGGATACCATGTAAGTCACTAGAGACCATATCAAACAGAGTTTTACTGTCCGGATCCGGCACCAGTATGATACGTTTCCTGCTTTTTAGGGATATAACCCTTTGATCCTTAATCCTGTAGATAGGGGTAGGCATACCAGCCCACATAGCGGTCAACACAAGACCATAAAGGCTTCCTTGTATACCTAATATATGTCTGTAATTATTGGTAGATAATTTTAATTGTGAGTTCGTTGCTTAATGCTTATTATTCCAGAATCACCACCAACTTTCCTATGTTTAACACAAAGAGTGATGTTATTTTGTAACTCTACAATAGCCAATATGTCATGTTAATAGGTAGACAATCATTGTAGGGGAATACTTTCAAGTCCATCTACCTGTCTACTTAGCCGCGCATTGTTACAAGTTTACTGGTCTTCGTTTTGCCTTCCACTCCTCTCTTTATCACTTTGCCTAGTATCTAGGAACCACAAAATCGTTACCATCACAAAGGATGAAAACCTGTACCGTTATAAACGTGGGATACCTTCAGTGATTGTCGAAAAAGAAGTGAATCCATGTTCCTATCAAGCTCACGTCGTCCTTTCCCCTAATAGCTTCGTGCAAACGTCCCTTCTATACAGGTTCCTCGCTCTATCTCTAGATTGCTGTTTCTATAAACCGTCTGACAAGCGAGATTCAAACGCTAACTTACTGCTAGATCAAGTCGAGCTCTGGACAAGGGCCGGGTCGTCCGAAGTCGCACTATGCTACATACACTGTGATACGTTTGCCTCGGTAGCATATAAACATGGCACACCCCTGCCTGTTCCTATATATCTTACGTCGTGCTTTCTTCCTCAGGGCCAGTGTAGCTTCTATAGAAGCTCCCTACTCTATCTCGAAACGGAGAGATTGTGGGAAGGCGCTTTATCTCAAGCGGCTAGTTGGACCCACCAATATCACAAACGATAATCGCACGGTGAGGACGCCAGGGTCCCCATGGACCACGAGGGAACCGTGTTGGCCAAGATAGGGGGGGTATGCCTGAAGACAAAGGGTATTGGTACCTATGTATACCCATAGCACTTTGCCGTTAGGTCGATAGCTCCTCACATAATAACGACGTTATTTCTACACCTATTGGTCTACGTCGTGACAGATACATACGATGGCGTGGTAGTGTAGCTTATATACATGTCAAAATTGTATTCAGTGCATTGTCACAATCGAATATGTTGCCAAATATCTACTCCAGCCTATACCTCTGGGGCCCCTCCGGGGACATTAGGGGGTAGCCACCTATATATTAGCTAGTCTCCAAAGACAAACCTCTGCCCAGAATGTTTGAATACCCGGCCGGTACCGTGTTAATAGTGCATATCAGTACAGTTAAAATGAGTGTAGCACACGGCTCTGTCCGGCAGATGATTTTGGGGGCCGGGCTGTCAGTCAGGGGTACGCACCCCCTATATATAAGACCTTGATACTACCCAACCTTGGGGGTGACTCACTAAAATCGTGGTTTCCTTCGACAACTGATTCTTGCTGGTTGTAATCCCAGCCTTGGGGGCCTGCCTGCCCTGTGGTGTCCCTCATCGCCATGCCATTCACAACAATATGCGCCGAGTGTCCGCGCCGAGACACCAATGAATTTCAGGATCAGTAAAATTATCAACTGTGGAATAATCACCTGTGGAATAATCAACTGTGGAATAATCAACTGTGGAATAATCAACTGCAGAATCAGCAAGTTCCGCGGAGTAAGCAATGTGTTTATTTGAGAACCATCTGGAAGCTCCCAACTTTCTCCTCCTCCCAACTTTCTCTTCTCCTCCCAACTTTCCCTTCTCCTCCCAACTCTCTCTTCTTTTCTTCCACAAACCTTTCCTCATCTCTACTTTTGTTGTACACAACAACCTGCTTCTGATTTTATCAGTAGTTCCATGGCATTTCAGTACAAGATTCCAATATTTAGATCTACTCATCTTCCTATAGCACCTCACACTAGGTAAGCTACATCTTGACTCCCATCACGATCATACACCTTCAAAACACTCTACCATCTTTTAATATCTATTCTTCCTTCACACTCCGCACTTCGCACTTCGCACTTCCAACATACCCGATCCCTCTACTGCCTCTCCCCCAGGTAGTACACCGGTACTAACATTCTCAAGGCGCGTCTCGCTTCCAACCTAAGCAGACAACTCATCAAGATCTTTAGCTATCCTGTCTTGCCCTACTCAAGTCTTTCCTTTCAATGTCATCAAATATATTTCTCTCGCCTATTTCCTAAATACTCTCATTCAGAAGCACGCGCTAGTGGCCAACATTTGTTGCCCATCTTGCACTGCACTGTCTCGCTTCACATCATCTCTTCATCCTGCTCTCTACATTATCATGCACCAAGGACAATACTTAACTAGCACCGCTAGTCATCCTCATTCCCTCACAGGTTCCTACTCAAACTACCTATCTACTTTCACAAGTACAACCTTGACGCGAGATTCATTCACCATGTGCAAGACCTACCATATCAAGCACTCGGTGCGGCTGCACCAGCGACTGGAAGGCTCCTTGCGCGGAACCCCAACCGCCTTTGGAGGATGCTCTAAAGATACCTAGGTAAGTACGATCACATTATCTGCCCCAAACCCGCAACAGAGAGACTGACACTGCCGCGCTATAGGGTTATACTGCCATCGCATCATGCCACGATGTGGGCGACATCCTCCCTTTGCGACAAATATCTTTTGCAGCAGATGAGAGCCAGTGTGACCTCGCCGAAGTCGATGGGAAGATCCCCGACGAACGGGCCGCCATCGCCCTTCCAAAGCTCGACTTCGGTAGAGGACGCACTTCAAGAACACCTACGGGGGGCAACGCGAGCCCGTGATGGATTGTCAGCGGATTGATAGCAGAGCGGCACGTGTTGGCGTCGGGGTAGGGCGGCTGACACTTCTGGCACTATCGCCCTCCTACTCTGACGCCGACCAAGCGCTCACGTGTAGTGAGACCGAGCTTTATCTGACCGAAATACACAAGTCTCTCCCTGGGCTCTCCAGGAGCCTTCCGCCTGGCCCATCACACCGGCGATCTCATCCCAGCCTCTCACTTCCCGATGTCCTAGGTACCTCAGGGTCCCTACCCAACCTACCTAGCTCACCCCTGAGGCTAGCCACCCAACTCCAGACTATCTTCCCACAGTCTGGGGTTGGGGTTAAGCACATCAAGGTCCCTACCTAACCTACCTAACTCATCTCGAAGACCATCGACCTCGGAGATATGCATAGGGTGGGCGGGGCAGGAATCTTTACCACACCTGGGCACCCTGCCCCGCCTTCTTACGCAGCGGCAACAAAGCCCTGCAGGGATACAGGAGCTGGGCTGGAAATTCGCTATTCCGGCCGGGAGCACGGGGCCTCGCTACTTTCAAGATGTCTGCTTACGGTGCCCTGCTCCTCTGGTTGTCGGCGAGGCCAGGGAGTGGGGGTGGGCGCCGGTGATGGCACCCTATTCACCACGGGGTCCTTGCCTAACCTACCTGGCTCATCTGAGCAACCTCTGCTTCGGTGCGCCCCCCCCTGGCTCACTAACGTATAACGACAATTTCCTACGGGAGAGAACGTCATACAAGCCGGGGGGGCGGGCGCCGGTGAAGGCACCCTATCCACCACGGGGTCCTTGCCTAACCTACATAGCTCATCTGAGCAACTTCTGCTTCGGTGCGCCCCCCCCGCCCCCCCTGGGCTTACTAACGTATAACGAAAACTTCTTACGGGAAAGAACGTTATACAACCCGAGGGGGGGCGGCGGCGGCCTGGGGCGCCCTACGACGAGTGGGCGGTCCCCGACGCAGAGGCTGCTGCCCGCCAGGCTCCGTTGCCGATTGGAACAAGCCCGCCCGCGACTACAGGCCCAACATGTCTAACAGTCGCAACCCGAGACTTCGAACTTCGGGTGCGGCTGTTGCGGCAACAGTCGCGGGCGGGAAGGCTGGGCCTGCGAGAACCCGGCCTGCGACTATGGGCTCGAGGCGTCCCCACAGTCGCATCCGATGGGAACTATGGTTCTACGTGGTCCCGGCCCGTGGCTTACGGGTACAAGATGTCTGACAGTCGCAACCTGCGACTTCGAACTCCGGATGCCGCTGTTGTAACAACAGCGGCGGGTGGGAAGGCTGGGTCTGCGAGAGTCCAGCCTGCGGCCGCGGGCTTCAGGATATCCCACAGTCGCATCCAACCTGTGACTTCGAACTCCGGGTGCCGCCGTTGTAATAACAGCGGCGGGTGGGAAGGCTGGTTCTGCGCGAACCTAGCCCCCTAGCCCGCGACTGTGGGCTCAAGATGTCTAACAGTCGCACTAGCCTGTGAATTCCGACTGCAGGTGTGGTTCTGCGTGGAACCAGCCTGCGACTTCCGACTGCAGGTGTGGTTCTGCGCGGAACCAGCCTGTGACTTCCAGTGGCAGGTGTGGTTCTGCGTGAACCCAACCTGCGAGTCGAGGTTCGAGATGTCACACAGTCGCATCCGATGAGAAGTATAGTTCTACGTGGACCCGGCCCAACCATTAAGGGTCCAAGATGTCTGACAGTCGCAACTACGAGCTACGAATGCCCCTCAGAATGGTACCATGGGGGGGCGGGGCATGCCATTAGCCAGAAGCATGTCTTCGTGGTAAGCGGCCTCGAGATGTTTACTCTGGGGCCGGTCCCTTGAGTCCAATCTTAGAGGGCGCCTGGTGCCTGCGATCAATCCAACCCTTGCACTCTGTTGCGTGGTTTTGTCTCTTGGATTCGATTTTGGCACATTTTGGACGCACACCTCACGTTCCACTCCTCTCCTCTCTCTACTATCCTCCTCTCTCTCCTCTCTCCTCTCCTCTCCTCTCCTCCCACCCTCCAAAACCACAGCCAATTTTGGACCTGGCCGGATCGGTACAGGGACGCGGAGTCCCTTTTTCATGTCGGGTGCTCTGGCGCTAGCCCCGACGACGATTCTGACGGTGGCGAGGGACCCAGAGAGCGTTCGAATTGGTGGGCCCCGGGTTGGTGCCTGCGCTGCCACCCGGGGCGGCGCCGCCGCCTGCCCGGTCGACCGTCGGAGGTGGCTCTTGAGTCTCAGACCACCGACAGACAATCGGTGGGTGGCCTCAGGTCACCTGCCACCTGCCGATCGTCCTGGGTGGGCGGCGGGCGCCGACTGGCGTCCAATCTGACTCTGATTTGCCACGACTACCAGAGGGGCCGGCAGGATGAAGACGGAGACAAGAGGCCAACCACGACATGGTAAGCCTACGCCCGAACAAGAAGAATAAATTACCTCTAAGTTGACCAACTGGCTAACCTAATGAACAGGCCCCACGCTGCCGCGCTCCGCTAGCCACGAGCTTCGACCGTTGCGGGTGCACGGACCAAACCCGACGGTCGATGCGCCCGTTCCCTTCTCTTCCCTTCACATGTTCGGGAGCGGTCGCCCGTTCGTTTCGATTTATCGAATACCGGGCCGGTCCGACGGCACAGGGCCGACCTCTTGCTCCGACGTCAGCGACGCGGCGGAAACCTAACAGCAACGAGGAAGCGAGGGGGGAGGAGAATCACACACCGATGACAACACGGCTCTCCTCCTCTCCTCGCCGGAAGACCCGCTGCTGCGGCGTTCAAGCAACCGCCCCGGTCACAGGACGCGTGGCCGACGACGGAGAGAGACGAATCAAGGAGACAAGGTCCCGGGTCCGTCTATCCCCGGCCAATATGTCGACACTCAGTGCCAATCTGCAAGATTGGCCGGGGTTGGCGGGCCGGCACAACGCTAACTACCGCTATGAGAAGCTCACCAGCTACCGCATAGCCCAGCTCGATAAGCACAGAGAGGCTTGAGCGATGCCTAACTGCTCCGTGACAGGCTTGAGCGATGCCTAACTACTCCGATGCTCGTATCGCCAAGAATGGCTACAACTCTACTACTATTCGACCCTTTGCTACCAAGCCCGTACGGCCCCTTCCACGTCAGCCCAGAAGAACGAAGGGGCCGCTGCGGGCGGTATTGTCACCACCACAAGAGAAACGATGTTCGTACTCGACAGCCGGGGGCGGCCCCGCCGACCTCAAAAGGGCCTTAAACGAGACGAGACTGAAGTTGAGGACGGCGAAGCTGTCCTAAGCTTCACCCTCTCAGCTTCGCTATTCTCAACTTCAGTCACGTTTAACGCCCGGGGGGTGGGGGGGGGGAGAACAGAGCTTCAAAGCTCAATGGGTTGGTTCGGGCAACAAACTTGATGGGAAAGAGGAGTTTCGGATACAGATGATAGGACGGACACGCGGGGGAAGATTTGGACCTGGACTAGTCACTTTTTGGATACTAGAAATTTTGGATATAGACAACAGACGCTTGGTTCCTCGCATATTATTAATTTCCATGTATTGTGATTCGTCGTAGAAGGCGTATATAGCAGTGTAAATCGGATCGACCCCGTCTTCGTACTTGATCTGTAAGTACCCCTTTTACTCAATATAGATTATGTCGGTCTCGGGATACAGCCACATTAAAACCGCAAGCAGCACTTCACGTCGCGAGGCACATTGCGCTGATGCCAATAGTTTCGCGGGACCTAGCTCAAGAGCCGGGGGCTTGAAGCTGTTTCGCATAAATACACCGAGGATGAAACCTGGGAAAGACGAGGGGACTACGTGACAAGGCTTAGGTGCTATATCTCGTATTGCTACTTCGTAAATTGCTAATTTTCCCTAAACCGTAAGCTTATGACCCGGAACCCCTATCAGGAGCCCGGCCGACGTCATCATCATCTTAGTCGTGCATATCTATCGAGTACGGCTACGTTGAATTGCTGGAATCATCCAGATTATACGAGCCTGCGTCGCTGCGGGCTCGCCGGCACATATTCTCATTCTGGAGAAAGCCTAGTAGGCATCAGGACAACGGTATCAGGATAACCGAGGACAGCGAAAGGCGCCTAGTTGGCCGCGACCGATGGTTCCTGGGATGCGAACGGGAAAAAATTGCCCAAGAGCCGTTTCACGACATGAAGGAGGTGTTGACGCAGGTAACCCAAGGCGCATATTGGCTCGGTCATTTGCAAAATTCGGTGTGACAGCCCTGCCTAAACGCCCTGCCATTGATTGCCGCCGAGCACACGGGCCTATTGCTCTACTTTGGGGCTGGACCCGGAAGACGTTTTTACTACAGCCTCGTGGCTTTCCTAAGGGGCCTGCTGGCTTGAACCGTTCTCTTCAACGAATGGAGCCTGCTCGTAATTGACCGCACCAGGCTGGACGAATGCCTCCTACAGTAAGTGATAAACCTGTAGAAATATGACCAAAAGGGGACGAAGTCCGGCATATTAAGGTCTTGTAACGCGGCGGCGGCGAATACAAAAGTGGCAGATCATGGACATTATTGAATTGGCATCACCCTCTTGACATAGCGATTGTTTGATTGCCGTTAGTTGAATTGGCCCAACATTGGGAAGAGTCTTTGCGAAAAGAGTTGAATGGCGATATGATTCTCGAAATTGTATCATTACCTCGTGCCTCCATTTTACATAGATCCTTTTCCACACAGCGTAAGGGGGCGATGTGCCCTAAAATAGCCAGAATGTTCCCCATTTAAGCCATCTGCATACAGAATCCACGACTTGCAATCGCGGACAATGTACGCTGGTATCCTAAACTCCAGACTCCATGTTTTTCCATCCTTCCGATATGTTGCTTTTCATTTCCAGCCCGATTCCCCTGGGTATCGCCTCCCACCAACGCCAGTCAATATGGGGCTTCGGCCCCTGTCCTTGTATCGTCTTCGGTCTCGCGACTCTCTTTCGTCAGATGTCAGGACTCTTCTGCCATCTCGATCATAATCCGCACCTCGACCTCTGTCCCTACGATCCCACGAGTAGTCTCTACTCCCCCCTTCGACGTCTGGGTGGCTATTCGATCTTCGCTGCGCTGGGGGTCGTATATATGTCCTTTCCCGCCGTCGACTCCTTTCTAGCTCGTCCTCCCGTTCGCGTTCCCTCTGGCGTTCTCTTTCGATGACTCGTTCGCGAACCCTTTCATGCTCACGATCGCGTCGCGAGGGATACCTTGGTACTACTTCAGTATCCGACTCATCACTAGGGGGATATGATTCCCCCGATACACTTCGACTGAGACGCGAAGGAGGATTCTCTCTTCGAAAATGCGGGGGAGGTACTACATTCGCTACGTGGCGCTTTTCACGCGAGTTGCTTCGGTGCCGATCGGCTGATCCGGAAAGGAACGAGGTAAATCTCGACTTGATCTCTGCTGGAAGACTCCTTCTTCGAACGTCATCAGACCGAATCTCGCTGCGATGGGTCCGAATCGGGACCGGCGGTGTCACAGGGGTTGCGACCGGCATACGCCGTACGGACGAGGGAGGAGGGATGGGACCCGGCGGCCGCGACTTGGAGCTAGGATGGGGGTGTACGTCTACATCGGAATCCGAAGGCGAGACGGAATAAGGCCTTGTGTGGCTATGGCGACGTGTCACAGGCGGACGGCGAGGATCAAGGTGAACGGAAGTTCGACGATCCTCCATTGGGGGGTGGCGGTGTGCGTCTGAATGACTTCGTTGTCGAGGCGGACGACCGGGCGAACCACTGCTACTGCTATTGCTGCCGGCACTGCTACCGCTATTACCAGTGTTGACCCGACGCCGTCCTGGCGAGTAGTTTACACTAAATTGGGGCCCAGCGTAATTACTACCCGCTACGTGGGTGTACGCCACCGGCCGTTCTCGCGGTCGTTCTCGCTGGAAGTAGTCCATCTCTGGTCTCGAGGAACGAGGGGCGGTGGTATTGGCTTCCGGGTTGCGCGCATGGCTGAAAGTAGTATGGACACGAGGGTCAGAGGCGGGCCGTCTAGGTGGGTGCTCTTCTTTAGGAGTAGCCTCGTCTCTCAACTTTCGCGCGCATTCTTTATGCCAGGCATCTATTTCGGGATCGCAATCGGCGGGGAAGGCTTCTTTCGGAAGATCGGCTGGGAAGGGTCTCCCGGTATCAGGATGTACTAAAGCCCAGTTACGCACGGCATATTGTATAAATGGCACATGTTCCTGAGGCTCCAGGAGGAGTTGGATCGTCTCCCAGCGCACCCACCCCTTCAGTGTCAACGCCGGAATACATGGTAGCTCGAAGGGGTTATCAGTCGGTTGCAGGGTATGTTGCACGCCCAATGCTTGCCAGATGTAAGATATAGATTTGTACGGGCACGTTATGAAGAGGGAGTCGTAGTCGCCGCCGACAGCATGGTAAAATGCCGCTAGTTTCTTCGGACTTAATTCAGATACATTTCTGTCGCCGATGTTGCTAGACTGTTTAATTTCAAAGTCAGTAAAGCAGTTACACCAGGCCGCGGAAAGAGAAAAGGGAATGCCTACAATGTAATGACCAATAGCGCGAAGTAGCGCATCGAGGATGGGAGTTGGTAACTTGTCTCTATTGAAAAGGTATCCATAATAGTCCCTCGCACTTGGCTCTGACGGCTTTGATCGTGATTGCGACGACTGTGAATGTGGCTGCGATTGCTGTTGTGACTGCTGTTGTGGTTGTGGTTGTGGCTGCGGCTTGGACTGTGATGACTGAGCCTGAGCCTGAGCCTGAGCCTGCGGATGAGGTATATCGTGGGGTGGATTGTTAGACAGTGGTGGTGGTGGTGGAGCAGCAGTAGTAGCAGCGACGGGTTCGCTAGGTTGCGCCTTGAGGCTCGCCATCTCTGCTCAACGTTCACACGAATCAATGATGACAGTCAGTAGGAGTAGCACTAAGAATATAGACGGGATGTTTCGAGCAATAAGGGAGATGCCAATATCAATATGCTGGACGAAGAAAGGTGCCTCGGGCGAAGGAATGAGTCTGAGTCTGAGTCTGACATTACTAAATCAGGCAGACTGGAAGAACAGATGGATCGGATTGATGACCCAACAAGTATTAAAGAGGCGGAAGATGGAGAGATGACTGCTGCATTCGTGACTGGGTAATCATTAACCACAGCAGTCGTTTGTGTCACGAGAAGAAGGCGGCCTAAGAGGACATTTGATTCTTATAGGTGTATTTAGGACATTAACGATCTTGATAGGAGGGAGTCAATTTTTTATTTGGAGTAACAAGTACGAAGTAGCTGCGAGAGATTGAAGCTGGCACAGCCGTAGCCATAGCCGTACCTAGGTAGCTGTAGATCAAATGTTTCTGGAAGAAATATTCCGCGTTGCATGTTGTAGGCCCCAGCGAGCACCCAAGTTTTACAAGCGACAGGGGAAAAAGACGCACCAAACAGCGCAAATTGCCTTGCTGACACGTGCACCGCAATAGACCCCATGCCTGACGTAGCAGGGTAGCCTGCCTCTGGGTGCAATAGGCCGTGGCTGGTGCCAGTTATGGCGCCAGTATAGGCGGTATAGATTAGGTACCTGCACTGCACAAAGTACCTAGGTACAGCCCTAAGTACAGCCCTATGGCGCGGTGGATTTGTCTTGGAAAAGTTGCAGTGTCAATGTCTAAGTGCGTAATGGACCGAATAGGCATTGCGAAAGAGTAATACAATATGCTACTAGTATCCATCTTCTTGCCGTCCCGCCTACCTACATCCTGGGTACGTAACCTTGGAAATGCATCATGTCTTAAATTTCCACGATGCACGATGCAGAGTGACGATGTCGAGCTACGAGCCAACCATTCCCAATACCTATACCCATACCGCCCCCGTCTGCCCGTCCACTGTTTTTGTTCATAAACTTGATTACTTGCTGCCCCTGCAGCTAAAACTGTCCATCATTTCATAGACCAATGAGACATACGAAGTAGACCAATGGGACTTCGTCCGTCAACAAGTGTCTACGCCAATCCGATTCCTACCCGAAGAAAATCAACATACTTCTAGTAACTTCCGCTCCCGAGCTATAAATCTTTTACCGTGGCACCTCTCAGAGTCATTTTCTTAATTATCTATACCTGCCGGCGGACGGGAAACTCATCCGACCTTGTCCAATCGAATGGAATACCAACAACAATAGACCAGTCATAACATTAGGTACACAAGGTACACAAGGTACGTAGGAATGACTCTACGATAAAAGACCCGACGCCGGTGGCTGTGTGTTGTTCGCGTACTACCTACAGTCTCAATGCTTTGCCCCCTGGCCCCCCCGCCCCCCCGACGAATACAGCCGAATTGAATACGCCCTCAATATGATCTGTCCGTTCCCGCGTTTTTTTTTTGTTCAACTGTAGGTAGGTAGGCAGGTAGGAAAGTACCTATGAACATACCGAGTATCTTCCGACTACAATCCAGATCGTGTCGTTGATATTTGCCGATGCCGCCGGTTTTTTTCTTCAGCAAGAGGCAACTAAGACAACTCATCAACTTCATACCGAATATCCACCCTATTAACTACATAATCCCTCTTCATGTGACCAACTCTTAGGCGTCCAATTCAAACCCCCAATAGCAAAGATGGAGTCCGAATGCTACCTCGACACTCGACCTACACTGGTGCCTGGTCGGTAGGCTCCAGAACAGGACCACCAGAGCCTACAGCACGATAGCCCTCTTGACCGGCGGATGAAAGCACGAAGCCAACAAGAAGCACATCGCCTGAATGTCCCTCTCGGATGTCCGGTTCAAACCATCTCTTGAATTCCTGGAACCCGGTCTTCTGGAGGACTCGCTGACTACCGATGTTGCTTGCATCGATTATAGCTGACAGCATCTCCGGCGCCTCTCCGGGCCCATCCACCGACTCTGCAACAACCCCTAGCTCGATCTCGGAGCGGGGGAGCGTCCACCAGAAGCTCACCAAGGCTTTTAAGAACTCGGTGGCGTAGCCCTGCCCCCAAGCCTCCTTGTTGAACAGGTAGCCCACCTCTGGCCAGCCGAATGTTCGGTCCGCTGTAGAGATGCCTCCCGTCCCGATAATCTCGCCCGTTGATGCGAGACAGATGACATTGCTGTAGGTATGAAGGTCGTTGGGTGGCATGAACCGCCCCATTGACGCGAGCGTCATCTCCTTATTATCGTCGATCCGACCACGCAGCGTGTATTTCATGACCTCTGGCTGCCTGTGAATGACATGGACCCCGTCGACATCGTCTTCCGAAACTGGGCGGATGATGAGCCGCTCCGTAAGGATGGCTTTTCTCTCCGAATTAGGCGGCAGGGGCTGGGTTGGCGAGACGGTCTTAACTTTGACCTTCTCATGTTCTTGGACCTTCTGTTGTTCTTTGACTTGTTCGGACATGGTGGGCGGGCGATTAACGACCAGCGTAGCCGTAGACTATTCTCTCGACTTGTTCACCTAGACACCTTAGGTAACTTGCGTATTTGCAACTCATCAAGCCATTCATATGCATGGACGACCGGTTCTCGACGATTAATATATGTCGCAATACGATGCGCGCCCTAACCCATCAACTCATGACTCACACGGCGTGTCTACCTAGTCCCCATCCCGAAAAGGAATGGTGCCCATCAGATGATATGAAGGCAGCCAAATCCCATCGATATTATCGTCTCATACGAAAAGTACATTACTAATGGCAAGATGAGACGCGTCAATGAGTATGCATTAATTCGAAGTTGCAGCCCTTCAAAAGTAGAAGGTAGGTAGAAGCAATGTAACATAACGCTTACGTGAGAACCACGCAACTCTACACCGAAATTTCATCTATATTCTAGGCTCTTCAACTCCAAGATGCCTACTAGGAGTCAGGCAATAATTCATAAATATACCTAGGTAATTTCATCTGAAGTTTTATGCCAACTTCTTATGAAATAGGTGAATGCCAGTATTTGAGGAGACATCTCAAACAATCAGCTAAACCCCTATCTCAATTGATAGCCCCAAGAGCACTCACTACTGGAGTACTGTCGCTTTCATCGGACTATAAAACATTTTACGGAGCTAAGCCTTCAGTTGAGCAAGCCACTCTCATATCTCTACGCGTCAACAGGTTGAAATTCGTCTAGTTCTATGTAAAGCCGCTTAGATGTTTTCATTGTTGAATAGTTTACTACGATGAACAAATTACGACCTCCTCATGTGCCACCTATTTATTTGGTAATTAACTTGTGTTGGTACTCACCTATAAGCTACGGTTAACCTGAATCAACTTCTCTTTATTTCATTAGTACTGCCACCATTTCACCGGCCAATTAGATATTTAGAATGGCCCCGCACTTTTCGACCTTTTCCTTTGCGGTTCTATCGCAACAGGGTTTATAAAGGTGCAAATGGTATATAAAGGTCACGCAAAACAAGCTCTATTAGATTATATTAATTATTAATCTTTTTAAGACATCGTGGTTAAGATTAATTAATTCTATGAAGAATTCAAAGGACATGCGCTGAGGTGTGGCTAGCCAACCAGAGCCGGACCCCTGTGGTGTAAAGGAAGCTCGCGATATTACTAAACCCCCCCCCCCCCCCTTTCCCGGCCGAAGGACGGGTCACGCAGCTAGTTAGATGAGATTCCGATAGCTCTGTTAAGTCACAAAAAGTCCCCCTGCCAGCATCGAATTTCTACCATCTTAGTAGACGATGCCCGTGAAAAATATGTGAATCAGTTCTAGTACTAGTAGTCATGGTTAGTGACTTACTTATGGTATAGAGAACATATCTAAGTTACTCTGATATCATTATGGAGCGCTTCTCTGTCTGCTAGACTTTCTCACATTTTACTCAGGTACTAGGTAGAAATATTTCTTCTATCAATATATTCGAAAAATTCTACTTGAATTCAGGCATCGTTAAGTTTGCTATTTCTTGAGTCCCATAACTGAACTCTATGAACATCATGGCTCCGCTTAGACAGACCTCGATGGTACCCCATATGGTACATCATATGGTTGCCAACTCCATTGTCTGCTTTCTTGCTCTAGCTGTTATTATATTGCGCATCTATAGCCGAGTTACCACTCAGGCGGGACTCGGCTACGATGATGCTTTCATTCTTGTCTCAATGGCAGTTGGCATAGCTCTCTTATCCGTCCAAGGTCTACGTATGTAACTGGGACGATTCCTGATTTAATAACGGCGTTGTCTAATGGCACGTATTAACTTTCTAGCTAGTTTGTACTTCGGGAATTGGCTACCCAATTCAAGAAGTTGGCGAAAACTACCTCCTCCTGATAGACGTGGGTGGAAACTCAGTGCCTCGACATATCAAATGAAACATCTAAGCAGGCTAACTATGTCTTTAGTTAATTACGGCCAGCAATGCGCTCTTTATAATAGCCACCATCACTTACAAGTCGAGCATATTGTCCTTCTATCTCCGCATCTTCTCGAATAACACGAAAACACGCATTGCAACCTACATATCCATGGTCTTCTTCGTGGCCTGGGGTGTGGCTTGCTTCGTCGAACTGTTCGCAGTGTGTCGCCCAGGCCCCGGCGATATATCAAAAGAAACCTGTGACCGCAACGCCGTATTGAAAGATGTCTCGATACTCTGTATCATCGGTGACCTAGTCGTCCTCCTGCTTCCTATGCCAGCTATCTGGAACTTGCAGATGAATCGACGCAGCAAGACTAAGCTCACTTTCCTGTTTCTGCTTGGCTTCATGTGAGCAACTGTGTCATTTTCCTGGTTCCTTCTCGTTCTTACCTTAGTAGCTTCTGGGCGTGAAGAGTAAGTTACTGACTTGATGTTTGCCTCGCTAGTGTCACCATCATCGCCATTATGCGTTATGTTTCTATAATTCAACAAGACTTCAACACTCCCGAATTCGCCCTGGCGTTTCAGGACCCCTTGGCCTACACAGTCCTCGAACCGAATATGGGAATTCTGTGCGCCAGTCTACCAATGGTGCATAACCAACTCAGCGCCTGGAAAACTAAACTGTTTGATACTATCAAGTCTCGACCAGAGCCCCAATCGAAGAGCTCTCATGTAGTTAGCAGAGGGACGGATTGGAACCCCTCTACAATATCAGGAGATTCTCGATATGGATATACGGTCTCTATCACAGCTGGAAGATAATCATGGCTGACAAATACGGCCACCCTTAACACTGATGCTAGACTGTTCTCACAAAGCATCATGTCTGCTCCGGCTGCGGTCCGAGATTGATATGAAAGGGAGAGGTGGGACGACATGAGCAAGATTGAGAGACGGAAAGTCTGAGTAAACTATTTTTGGCTCCTGCTTGGAAAATAGGAGTGGGTAATTTTTAATATAGTCTTGACTTACGAGTACCCCTAATAGAGCACGCCTACCTTTTTTGGTGACCCTCTCAGTATGTGCCTGGGTGGGCAACCAATAATACTTCAAACGGACTTAAGCCAACGTGCTGCGGCTAAGAAGGACGAAAGTTATCACTATCACACTTATCCGGAGACGTGTACTGAGGTAGAGAGCGACGTATATAGATAATACTCGGCTACTGATAAATCCAACCTGAATCTGAAACTCCAACAAATTCTACCGGACGAGCTTGTACGCGTTAACAACGACATACGGACCTTCGCTAAATTAGCCCCTTTACATCTTCATGGCCATGCCGGGCAGAGCCGAGAGCCCTATTAAAAAGATTAGCATTTCTATACCGAAAATGAGAGAGAGTCTCGAAACTTACAGCCGTCGGTCTCCTCATCAACGGTCGTCGCGATCTTGCACTGGTTGGCGGTGGTCATGGCCTGCTTCTGGATGGAGCCGCAGCCGTCGTAGAAGCACTCGGACTTGTCCATGGCGCGCTGCAGGGAGTCGTCCTTCCAGCCGAACATGTAGTCGGCGTGGGTTCCGTAGCCGCTGCCCTCGAAGGACCAGACGAACGGGTTGGGGGCGCCGGCGGTCCACATGCTGTTGAACTTGGTCGTGTCCCAGGTCTGCTCGAAGGTCACCTGCGGGACGCGGACGGGGTGGGACGACGGGCACGCGGGCGCGTTGTTGAAGTAGTCCGTGTTGACCGTGTTGTACATGTGCGACTGGTGGTCCGCGCTGTCCAAGTTCTTCCCGTCCCAGCAGCTGCAGCTAGTTAGTATGCGTAGAGCTCGGAAGAGATGGGGTTACGAACGGTGGGAAGTGGTGGCTGGTGAAGATACCACCCGAGCAAGGCGAGGTAGGGAAATCAGCCAACAGTGCGCCTCTGTTGCCTCCAGTCAGGCACTGGTAGTTGAGCCCGATGTGCGATCGGGTCTCGGCAGTCGGGCTGCCAACGGTCATGCGGAAACCCGGCTTGAAGGCCGTAATCTTTTGCTGGGCAAGGTTGTCACGAGACAAGTCGAACTGGGTGTAGTATACCTATAAAAATGCTTCATTAGCACCTGGATAACTGTTTTCCTTCCCTTTTGAAAATACAACTACGGTAATACTCACAGTCAGACCGCCTTGAGCGCCTTGAGAGCCTCCCAACAAGGGCTGAACGGGAAGCACGGGTACACGGTGGTAAGAGCCGTTGGTAGGGTGCTTGAAGTACAAGTGCGCAGTCCAGTAGTTAGAGAAGTCCTCTGACATCTGGCACGTAGTGCAGGTAGCCCTAGCTCCGACATCACCTTCCATGGTAGCGTTGAAAGCGTTACCACCGACAATGTGGTGAACATGGGCGGACGGGCTCATGCCCGGCTGCACGACGGGGTCGAGACGCTGGATGGTCAGGGTCGAGCACGGAAAGCGCAGTCCGGCGTGGACAGGCGCGATGAGCGCCATGGCGGAGAGGAACTTCATCGTTGCGGTAGGCCTGATCTTGACAGGGCTAACAATAGAGGATGAGGATTTGGAAAAGGAGAATTCAAACAAGCAAGCAGAGATCCGGATCTGCAGAGCTACTTGACTTATTTTCAGACCGCTATGGATCTTGTGTAAGCAGGAGAACCCAAGAACTCAAATTGGACGGCGGAGCGCTAAAGTAAGTAGATAATGAAAGGAGGTCTAGATGACCTAGGTCTGGTACCAATCAGGTTGTAGTTAACCCCTACGTTGGTAGTATTATTATCCGGCAATATAGAGACCTCATATATTTTTATGTGTGGCGGATCGACACGTTTTCGGCAAATGGCTCGCCTACATGTTTATTGGCTTTTGAAAGTGCCGTGAACCGTACTCTTGGACTGTCTTAAATTATCAGGAATTACGAGAGTGTCTGTAAGCCAGGCAATCGGCCACACGCTATTGGGTTTGGGTAAATTGAACGAGGCTTGGAGAGCTTGGGTTTTGGCCCAACGTACGTTCTATCAGCGACCTCGTCCAGGGGAGCAACATAGTCGGACCCATTCGCACGCGCCATTCGTTCTTATCTGATGCGGGATGAAGGACTAAATGAACGACTACCGCCGTCTGGCTTCGGACAGTGGTGCCCGGTAGGAAAACCATGGATCGGCTGTGCCTGGACCCCCCGATGGCGAGTCGCCCGAATTTCAACACATTAGCCGGCCGCGGTCCTCATTGGTGAATAAGATTTAAAATACCTAACCTGCGAGTCTAGGATTAGGGTGCTACGACATAAGCTGCGAAATAATGATTGGGTCCAGCAGGGTAAGTAAATATTGAGGCGAGAGGAAGAAAAATGTTGAGCCCATCGGCTTAATATCCGATGTGTCACTCCAACGCCTCTACCGTGATGATGCAGGTAAGGGGCGACTGACGAGAATTAAAGGATGTTCACAATTGCCGACACGCGTAAACGGCGCCTAGAAATGAATGTTCGATACTAGGCCAAACAACTTCGACTCCGTCGTCTCTTGGTTCCATTTCCTTTACATTCCTAGCCTCGCAGGCCTCCCCTATTGGAATTGTGCCAGTCCGGGTTGTCCGCGTCGCTATAACACCTTCTTGCCACGATATATTGGCCTTGTAAGCATGTAGCCCGGTAGTTCCATACCACTAGTCCCCTAACTCATAGTCTTCCTCCACGTGATTTAGTCAACAAAGGGTTGTTGTTATCATTCATCGACGCCTCATTTGCCGTGTGTCGACAAGCCCGTCACAATTGCTATTTGGTTCCTTCCGTGAAATAGAGTAGCGGTTAGTTTACTTTTCTCATACTAAAGTCCCATGAGGATATCGAAACTGAAAAGGTCAACTTGCTGCTGCGATTCCTTACAGATACTAGGTATATTTGAAATAGTAAACTACCGCACATGAATGTGAAGCATGCTACTCAAGAATAATATAAACAATATATTGATATCATTAATGGGACAAAATATTAACATTAGTAATGAATGACAAGTTAATATGCCTCCTCGAAATATATCGTTCTACGCTGCGTCCCATTGTATAACACGAATAGAAATGACGGTAGATGAGAATAGCTAGAAAAAGAACGTGAATATTGACAAGCCTGGATGCGCAACAAGACAACAATTACCAAGGCAGGCTTTCAATTATTGCTATTGCACAAGTGAAGATTGTGGTCCCAGCGCATATTCAATGCTGGAATTTGACAGGTATACGTGTAAATTGAAGTTATGAATAAAATATACTATATTACAGAAGACCTTTACAGATATAACTATGCTCGGTTGACATGATGCGGGTCTAGTGATATAGGAATAACTGTGTTGCCGCACGAGAAACCCAACCCATATCGGGCCCAGCATGCCTAACCCCTATCTAGAGGCCAGGGCCCTGACATCAACCCATGGTGAAGGGCCTGAGAAGCAAAAACAAAATAAAGAGACTAAAATGCGGATCGTGAATAGACACAATGACCTGCCTACTTAGGAGGTATTTCTATATTAATAGGCTTCAATACTGCAGTAAACAACAAGCAATGATGCGGAGACAGTCCATTGGTTTAGCATTTCGACCCATCAAGCGGAGTCCCTCATTCCCTTGATCACTCATGTTAAGCCATTAAGCTACATATTCGTGAGTCACGGGGTGTTGGCACTCAATATTTAAGAAGAGCTCCTGCTCGATGTCTGGTATTTCTACAGGTAAGCATTCCAAGCAGCCTTTGGCTTCTCTTGGCTACATGTACGTACATAGGGATAGAGCTCGTTACTAGCACGTAAATTGAACGGCTTGAGCAAATAAATGTAGCCTGGTAGTACCTACCAGGTCAGATGTGTTCTGTCATATGGTCAAATTGTATGATACGCGTTAATAGGGGGTAGGCACATGTATATAGTGCGAACTTTGCAAGGGTTGAAAGTTTGGGGCCTTCCTAGAGTCACGTCCAGAGTCTATAGTCCTTACCATAACCCCTTTCTGCCTAATGTATTCTTTCCTTAGGAGTACATGTATGAACTGTACCTACGCTGGCAAGCTACTGCTACGTATACCTTAACGAAGACCTGGCTAGGTACCTATATACAAACCTAGGATCTCTATACGGCGACTACGTCCAACTCCTTTAGTCGCAAGACATACGCAACTACCCAAGGGTCTACACAATGACTTCATGCAACCAGTCTATATGCGCACAAAAGAGAAACAAAGCCCTAAGCTCACTTGGAAACCCCCCTCAAAATAATCCAGTCCCCCATCTCCATCTTCCATCTTCCCTCAACACTGCCCAACCTAATCATCTTCTTTCACCATCCAAACATCACAATATTTCCAATTCTAATACATCACAATATTTCTCATTCTAATACATACCCAAACATCACAATATTTCTAATTCTAATACATACCTACATCCTCAAAACACAGTCATGGATACCATTGAGACTATACCTACACTCTAGCTGGTAAGATCATAGTTTATTATCCCATTTCAGTTTTGGATGCCTTCGTCCTTTGCTACATTTCCCTTTTTGCAAGCCTACAGAATAATTATTCGGCATTTCTTAAATTATAGCATTGAGAATTGGTTTGCTAACAAGCTCGCAGAGATCTCTCTGCACCCAGCCTCCATGCAAGCCTCGGTCCTATTTAACGACCAAGAGACACATACCGATAATGACTCCGAACACCCCATCCAAGATGGTCGGGCTGCATTTTAAACAACAGCCAGCATCTTTTAACACCTAGTCAGAGCTAGCCGCAAGAACTACAACCAGTCGGAGCCGAGATACCTCGACAAGGTGCTCCGGAATCGTCTGGTTCTAGAGTCGGGCGAGGAGGAATATGACATAGAAGCCGACGTCTCGCAAGAAGCGATTCTAAGGCCAGCGACACTAAAGCCGAAGACTCGGCACACCCTAACGCAGCCTCATGATGTCCCCAACCGTTGTCACATACCTAACTACACTGCCGACCTCAAGAACTTCAACATCAATAGCTTCAATATCAACATGTTTCTGTCTCTCCTTCAGCTATGTAACAGCGATACCGCTACGAATCTCACAATGGCATCGACACTGACCACCTTCCATCTCTTCTCCCAGCTACCAGCTGAACTAAAAGCCAAGGGCTGGGAGGAAGCAGCCTACGACGAAAAGCGCCTGGTTACACTTTCGATCCGCGGAGGAGCTCTTATCGTCACTAACGCTCCTGTACCTACCTAAGCTCTTCCTTATAAAAAAGGACGTATACAATACGATGAGGTTCCTCTACAACAGATTTCGAAACGGGCAACTATTTCCAAGCACCAGCCCCTGCTCGACAGGGGCCCCTCTGCTCATTATATCCAAGGGGGTCGTTCCGGAGAGCTCGTCCTCTGGTATCTTCTTCGACTATGATCATCGCCACAATATCTCTCTCCTCTCAATCCACCACCACATGCGAGATCACAAGCGGCTGGACTTGTCTCATTATATCAACACAAAGCCGTCATCTAAGACTTACGGATGGTTTCAAGATAACCTAGCAACGGCTTTTCCAAGTACGACGAAGGCCTTTCATTCCGCCATTGGTGCCGAGGTGGCACCACGAGGACAAGCTTGGGGTTTGGACTTTTCTGGTGACAGGACTTACATTCAATAACTTCAACATGAAGAATACAATTCGGCGGCGGTTACACGAGAGTCTACCTGCCTAGGTACCCTCTTGGTACTCTACAGTTCCCTCGAGGAAAGGATGCCTATTCTGCTACACAGGAGGGAATAATAATTGGACACCTAGACAATGTTACTTCCCTTGTGGATGCAGGGTACATAATTAATGTGTTAGGCCTTAGTAATATACCTCTTTAAAAGGGTTATAACCTCATTGTCGACATGACACTATGGATGCTCTGATCATGGTGACACCGAGAATGCTGTTTACGCATGGAGTTAATCTGGAGTTCGCTGAAATTGCTCTCAACTTAGCATCTAATGTAGAATCCTACTCCAGAAAGACTATCTCTCATATTGTTGCGTAGGTAAGTATTGCCTTTGGTACCTCTTAAGAGAAGATAGCGCAGGGTTGAACAAGGGTTGAGTCATCTAATAGAATTACGACGCGTAAGTGTCAGAGGTGATTGAGACTTGAGTCATAGGCACACGTAACTCTGGATTGTCCTTGTAATCGAGAAATTGGACCCAAAGCGCGTTGATTCTTGGGTGTATATACGTTGTAGATGAGCAGCAAAGACTCTAGGTATATAATTGCTGAGTTGAAGGAGATCGTCGACGAAGAACTAAGATATTGGCGAGAAGTTAACAAGCTGAATTGAGGGACCTGAGGACCTGCCAAGAATGCCAATATCTGGGGAATTATTCGTGTGAAGCCAATCAGACGAACGCAGATCTCTACCCCTTAAGGACTGCCTAACGCTTTTCAGCCCTACGGCGTCATCCGACTCGTTGCAGCTGAAACTTCTACGCTATATTTTAGGTCGAGGCTTAGGAGTCGAGTGCCAACAGCTTAAAAATCCAAATCAGATACCCGAGAGTTTGAAGTTTGAAGCTATTTCCAGGCACATATAGCTACCTGGTAGTCTAAGAGTTGGCAAGTGGCCAAATGGACCAAGCTTTAAGGAAGCTAGTCGTTTAATATTTCAGTATCACCGTCGCACAAAGAGGGGGTGAATGTGGAAGCCTGGCCAGCATGGACCAACAGTCAACAGCAGCGAGACAGGCACAACCGCCGTCCCAGTCCCAGGTGAAACCACTCAGCTGCACCAACTGCCGGGCCAGGAAGCTGAAATGCAGCCGGGAGTACCCGTGCCACCACTGCCTGCGCACCGGCACTGAGTGCGTGTTCCCTACGCGCAAGCGCATACGCAAGCCGCGCCGGAACAAGAACTCGGAGCTGCTGCAGCGACTTAGCCGCCTCGAGTCCATCGTCGGCGAGGTCGGCCTCAGCGACCTGGCACAGGGGAAAGGAAAAGGAAGGGGAGGGGGAGGAGGAAACCCAGCGGCAACGGCGGGCGCTTCGAGGAGTAGTGGTACTGGTAGTAGTGCCCTACCGCCGAATCTGATAGCCTCGAGTATGAACGCCGGTCCTCTCGTAGAAGAGCCAGAGTCGCCGGGGCAAACTCCCCGTGCCGTCGACGGCTCGACGCAGCAGCAGAACGACTGGCAGAAACCGCTGCAGGAGAGCAAGGCCTCGCGGTACCTGAGCGGAGAGTTCTGGTCGAGCCTCTGCTGCGAGGTCGAAGGGCTGAGGCAGACTCTAGAGCAGTCCACGGACTCGGACGAAGAGGACCAACCGCTCCAGGAGGCGACGCCGGACTCGGCGGCGAACGACCGCACGAGCCCCAGCGCCACGTCGGCCTTCTCCCCGGGCATGCTCCTGGGCAGCGGCTCGTCCCGCCTGTCGTACGACGACGCCGTCGAGCACCCGCCCCCGGACCACATCCGCTACCTGACGCAGACCTTCTTCACCAACGTCGACATGATCCTCAAGATCCTGCACCGCCCGACCGTCGAGGCCACGCTGCGCGCGCTCGCCGATGCCCCGACGCCGGAGTTAAGGCCGCAGCTAAGTCCGGAACTGGAGGCCCTCGTCTTCTCCATCTACCACGCCGCCGTCGCCAGCCTCTCCGACGACGCGTGCTTGGTCAACCTCCAACGGCGGCGCGAGGACCTGACCCGGTCGTTCGCCGCCGCCGTCGAGCACCTGCTCGTGCGCGCCGACTACCTCGGCAGCGCGCGCCTCGAGACCCTGCAGGCCCTCACCTTATACGTCGCCTGCGTGCGCAGCACCCGCGGGTCGCGGGCCTCGTGGGCGCTGCTCTCGCTGCCCGTGCGCTTAGCGCAGGCCCTGCACCTGCACCGCGAGGCCGGGAGCGCCGGCCGCTCCCCCTACGAGACGGAGCTGCGGCGGCGTCTGTGGTGGCAGCTCATCGTGCTCGACATCCGCGCGTCCGAGGACCGCGGCACGACTACGATCGTCGCCCGCGACAGCTACGACACCCACCTACCCCTCAACCTCAACGACGCCGACTTCGGCCCCGATACCCCGGGGCCGCTTGTGGAGAGGCAGGGGCCTACCGACGTCACTTTCAGCCTGTGCACGGCCCGCAGCTCCGGCATTTTCTTATACGTCGAGCACGCCCACCAGGGCGCCGCTGGCTTCGTGGGCGGCAGCAGCGCCGGCGAGGCGTGCGCGCTGGCGCCCCCGCCGCGCAGCGTCGAGGACACGGTGCGGCACGCGCAGAGCCTCGAGGCGCAGTTCGTCGCGACCGCGGACCCGTCGCACGCGCCCTCGTACCTAGCCTCTGTCGCCGTGCGCCTGATAATCCTCAAGCTGTGGCTCATCATGCAGTACCCCCTACACCCGCGGCGGCGCCCGCGCCCCGCGTCGCGGGAGCAGGTGAGCGGGATGTTCCCGACGGAGGCGACGCTGCGGACGGCCATCTCGATCGTGGAGCTGAACGAGTACCTGCGTACGGGCCCGTACGGGGACCGGTTCCGGTGGTGGGCCGAGACGTACGTGCAGTGGCACCCGCTCGCCGTGGCGCTCGCGGAGCTCTGCGCGCTGACGCGCGGCGACCTGGCCGACCGCGCCTGGCGCATCATCGACGACGGCTTCCCCGCCTGGAGCGAGGTCATCGCCGATACTAAGAGCGGCGCCCTCTGGCGGCCGCTCCGCAAGCTTTATAAGAAGGCCAAGGCCGCCAGGTTGGCTGCTGCTGCTCCTGCTACTACCGACGCTACCACGGGGAATACGACGACGACGACGGCTATGGAAGTCGAGCAAGGAGACGAAGCAGATTCCGGTACGATATTTGTTAGGACAGACCTAGACGACAGACCACCGGAGGGAGGCGATAATACTACGACTACGATTACGACTACGACCGCAGAGCCACAGGGTGCATATCAGATGGATATCAGCAGTGCGAGGGAGCCCAGCATGCCGCCAGACCTGGATACGCTCAGCACGTCGCCTTACGCATTAAGCCAGTCGATGTGGGGTTGGGCAGATCTCAACTTCGACATACAATTCTTGGATTTGGGCGCTGGCTCGGGTGGCCCGAGTGGTCCGAATCCGATGGAATGGAGCGCTTGGGACGACTTCGTGAACGAAGCACAAGCGGAAGGGCAGCAGCAGGGGTCAGGATCTAGCGAAGGGGATCTCTAGTCAAATGTCACATAGCATCTCGACTCTTATACAACATGTAAAATTAGACAAGAACAAGAAACGTTTTGTTCATTTGTGGTATGGCATTCGTGGCTCTATCTAACGAGCACCCGTATGCTAATGATGTTTTCCGCAATTCCGTAATGAACACCGGCAAACCGATTCCCAAACCCCTGATGGCAACATGAAATACCCTTATGCGAAAGTGGAAGGTCGGGTGGCGCTGAACACCTTCTTGTTGCTGATCTTGGGGACACGGTGGGGTAGGGGGAAGGTCAGGCCCTTGGTGATAAGTTGCTTGATGTAGGGTCTCTTAACGTCGTCTGACTTCTCTATCTCAACAACGCGGAGGATCTGTGTACTCTGTTAGTCATTTCGCGATTCCTATGTTTGAGTGCAAGGAGGCAAGCATCGTACGTGGATGGACCGGAATCGAGCACGGTGACGGGCGGACATGTCCTGGTAGAGAGCCTCGACGGCGTCCGTTCGGGACATCTCTCGGTACTCCTTGTACATGTTGTGAGTACCGGATCGGGAGTCGTATCGGATCCAGATGCCGAAGTTCTTGACACGGAGGGGGTTCTTTTCGGCGATCTATGTGGCGTGTTAACACTGAATGCTCCCTTAATGTAGTTATGGACTATCAAGCAAAACGTACGTTGTTCAGGCTGACGATCTCGCCGTTGGCCTTCTTGACCTTCTTGAGCTTGGTCAAGAAGTACCAGAAACGGGACTTGGCGACAACCTCATTGGGAGCGAAGATGCGCATGCGGTAGAGCTTGGGGGTAGGGTTGGCCTCGGAAGGCAGATGGCGGCCAATGACCTGGTATTCCTGAAGACGACCTGATACCAACATTGTTAGTACTACTTTTTTCCCACGTAAATAAATCTGAAGCAATTGAATTCGGCTGGACGTCTGGGGCGGTCGGATATGGTCGAATGTGGTCGAATGTGGACTGTCGAGGCGTCGGTTCGATTGCTACGTTCCCCCCACGCGTGACGAAAATTTTGAGATATTGTTGACGTATAGATTGAATTGTCGATACTCTCGTGTTTCCAAACTCTCAAGTAAATTTCCACGCCGTGCCTATATTTTGCTCGAAGATACGATGCCGCGAGATCGAGGTGCGAAGTCGACTTGGTGAATTTTAAATCGGTACCTAGATGGTAATAATGTTGTGTTTTCGATAGGTCGCCGGTCGCCCGCTTCGTGGTCCATTTCCGTTGATTGTGCTGAGCGCCGGGATACAGGAGACAATAGAATTAAATGCTTACCCATCTTGAAAAAAAAATGTCAGTAATCAATACACGAAGATGTCGAGTGCGATTGCGCAACTTACTGTGACTTGGTGTGTGGTGGTCGTGATGGGGTTTGGTAGTAGGAAAAAGTCCGGGTCTCTAGTGTTGGAGGTTGAATTCGCTTACCAGGAAACTTTTCGCAAAAATTAATGGTGCTAAGGGTTTCCCGCCCTAGTGCGTTGTGGCTTTACCCGAGCAAGTCCGATTTGGCCGACGTGGCAGTGCGGTGTCAATTGTCAATGCTTATGTGTGGCTGTGTGGCTGTTAAATAGATGACCAAACAGGAAAGGTGGGCCACAGCTGTTGATTTCCACTCATCTGGATTTGGGCCAATCAGAGCGAAACTTAGCATCATTCAAAGAATGCTGAAAGCCGAACGCTTCAGGTACCAAACGTGGATGAACAGGAACGTTTGACGACCTTCTTAGTAGTGCGAAGATGACAAGTCTTGAAATACGTATATATAATGCATGACTGTCTTCTTCATAATCCTTCCGGTCTTCATCATTGAAACTCTTGAGCATCACGGTTACTATCGACTTGCCTAGGTACAAACCTCGATTCCTACGCCATGGATGCCCTCATTCATGAATTCAGAACGGCATTTGTCGAGATTAAGGGTGATCGCCTTGCCGAAACCCTTCACCCCGATGTCCAGGCAAACGCAGCTAAGCTTCAAGCTCTTTGGGGTCGTGGCAACGTTCGAGATGTTACAGCCGACCTCGATTTCCTCTTCTACTCCGATCCCTCGCGTCCTAGGATGTCGCAAAAGGAGACGGCCGGCTGGGTCGAGATCTACCTTTCTTATTGGAAGGCTGTGGGGGAGATCCTAGCAGTTGAGGGCTTACGAAGTGATGCGAAGGTATGCTCTTTGTTCTTAATCAAGCTGGTCAAGCTGGCGTTCTCGTCATGGCCCCAGCTTCCTATAGCTTTTTCTTACTAACTGGTACAAGGCATCTAGTTCATCGTGGACGACGGTATACGAAGCATGGAGAGACCTGACATCGCTAGTCATACGTGGTTACACTAACCATGAATTTGAGAACTGGACCATACCGTGTCTATATGTCGCTGGTAAGTATCTGAGATTGTTCGCGATACAGGGAGACGAGGAGAGAAGGCGTACCGGAGGTACCGAAGATACCGACATGACTATCATGCAAGATGACTTTGACCCGGAGCAAGAGGAGAATAGGCTACTTGAGGATTGCGCGAGACATCTCAACAGAGTCTTTCAAACGTGTTTCAATGACAGGTACTCACCCTCACCTCTCCTTTCTCATGATACTCTTACTAATATACCGCTAGGGCACCGCTGGAAGAGTCACGCAAGTGGGGTATCTATTATGCCATCAACCTCTTATTCAAGACTCACTTCAGGTTAAACTCGACTACGCTATCCAAGAATGTCCTGAGAGTGGTCTCGGCAGGTCGAGGAGACATGCCGACAATTGACAGGTTCCCCAAATCCCAGCAGGTTACCTTCAAGTACTATGAAGGAGTCCTGGCGTTCCTTGACGAGAACTATGTGGTAGTATGAATGCTCCAGCGTCCCCTTTCGTGTTTGCCATAGTGTACTAACGCGGCTTAGGCCGAGCAACACCTAACTGCGGCTTGGCAGATGTGCCACAAAGACGCCAAACATAACCTCGAGTCAGTTCCCCGTTTCTATAATGCATTTGCCTCGTATGCTTACGGCTGTGCAGACTCATACTCACCTACCTCATTCCGTGCCACCTCCTCACGACCCACACTTTACCTAGTTCCGAACTATTGCGCCCATTTCCACGCCTGCAACAACTCTTCTTACCATTGAGCGCAGCCATCAAGAAAGCAGATCTCCGCGCGTTCGATATTGCGCTGCGAGAGGGCGAGGCCGACTTCATTAAGAGACGTATCTACCTTACCCTGGAACGCGGGCGCGACATCGCGTTGAGGAACCTGCTACGAAAGGTATTCATCGCAGGGGATTTCGGGGAGGCGAAAGATGGCGCAACACCCGCTCGTCGCTCGAGAATCCCGGTGACAGAATTTGCAGCAGCAATAAAGATTAGCAGCGGAGAAGAAATTGACACAGACGAGGTTGAGTGCCTCATAGCCAACATGATCTACAAGGTATGTTGTTTTATTCCCCCCCTTTTCTTAGAGCCTTACCCCATGGCGTCGGTCTAGCACTAGACGAAGGTCGCGGGAGCGTGTTTCGAGGCACTTGTATGCCAAGACACATTTTCACCTTATTGGCGGCACATCAATGTCGTCTGGAGTATGACTCACTAACGGTGTGAACCTATAACAGAACTTGATGAAGGGATACATCGCTCACGAAGCCGGCATCGTCGTATTGAGCAAGACGGGTGCGTTTCCAGGTACGAAGGTCTGAGTCAGTGGACCAGATAGACGATGGGTGGGTGGGTCTTGGGTGAAAAGCCGATACATGACTACTATCGGGTCACACGCGAGGCGGCAAGCAGGCGGCACTCAAGTACGTGTCAGATAGGACCAAAGTACATGGTTAGACCAGTAGGTATGAGCAATAAGCAATATCAAAGGGTTGCCTTGCATAAGGGATGCGGCTGACTATTAAGGGGGTGTGGGGAAGAGATGGCCGTGGGATCAGCTTTGATCAACTGTGCGTTAGATCCCGCAATGCAACCTCATTTTGGCTTCTCATAGCACGAATAGGAAACAGTTGAGTTATACATCGTCATTTTGATGCTTTGCGTACTGTGACGCTCCATGTTGTTACACAATCTTGGGAGGTAGTTTATGAGGTAGTTATCGAGGTAGTCGAGAGACTCTCGTCTATCGAGGGGTTGACAGCTTTGCCATGGCCCTCCCCCCCCCCTCTCTCTCTCTGTTAACTATACTCGACGTGAAGAAGTGCGTAATGCGGGAGGCTTCCTAGACGGAGATATTTTATAGAGTTCTAATGGTTCAGGAACCCGGCGGCGGATCTCGGTTCGTTCGGACTATTTAATATGTGCTACGCAAGATACGCAGTTGGTATTGACATGGGATGGAAGGTTCGTAAGACTAGTATTAATTTACCCATGTTGATATAGCTAAGTGGAGAGGTTGATGGTGTCTACAGATCCGTTTTCCATCTGTACTCTGACATGGCTGGCAGGGTAGATAGGAGGTTAAGTCTGCCGTAATGGGGTCCTAGCAACGGTCCTTAGCAAACAGCCTGGGCTGAAGGGGTAATGTCCACGCAGGATATCAAATTATACACCTACAACATCTATGTCATAGTTTTCTACTATAGGTATATGTGAATAATAGCAATTTCATACCGGCTTACTACTTACGAAACCACCCTAAACCCACGCGTGTCTATCTTTGTCACGGTCGCTATTCACGTTTGCGAGCACCATTTTCGGCAACTCAGGTTGCCACAATCAGAACCCCTATGAGCCCGTGGCATTTATTTAACATTTAAATTTGTGTGTTCAATTGCCACCAACAGAACAGCTACCCCCTACCCCCTACCACCTGCCCCTAACCACAGTACCCTACCCCTACCTACCCTAAAATGGAGACCACCGCCGCATGCGGATTCGACGGCAACCCCGACGTATACGGCCTCGGCATGAGGCTAGGCTTCTACTTCCAGTGGTACGGCGCCATCCTCGCGTCCTGGATCGCGCCGGGCGAGGTCCGCACGCTCCGCCACACGAACGCCGTCTTCCTCGCCTCCACCCTCCTCTCCCTCATCGCCCTGCGGCAGGAGCTGTCCGTGCCCGAGGCCTACGTCGTACAGATGTTCCTCTTCGGGTCCGCGCTGTACGTGGTCCCGAAAGCCGGGTTGCGGCTCCTGGCGCGGAATGGCGGCGGCGGCGGCGACGGTAGCGGACCCTGCTGCTCCCTGCCGATCTACTCGACCGTGGCGCCCCGGCACAAGACTTTTGGTTTTCTCTGGTCGGCCCTCGTAGTCGCCGAGCTGCTCTTCATGCTGTGGTTCTGGCTCCTGCGCGTCCCCGTCTTCGAGGAGGCAGGTCGGTGCGCGTACGGCTACGGGTTCCTGTTCGCCAGGATTCCGCTTACTAGTTTCGGCTTCCACATCTTCCACGGGCTCCTCGGCTTCGTCATGATTGGCTCGACGGGGTACCTGATGATACAGGACCTCGCCGCGAGGCCGCCGCGGAGGCTGCAGGTCGAGTATGTGTTTGTTTGCTGGCCGCACTTGGCTCTCTTTGATATGCGAAAAAGATGCTAACAAGATTTGAACACAGGGCCAATTCTCGATTCCAGTTGCTTCGTCTTCTCGTTAGTTTCACGGAGCTCTACGTGGCCGTCGTGATCACGGTAGCGATCGAGTTTACCATCAAGTGGAACGGCATCCGGGGCGTCGGTTCTCTGAAGACGACCGGGCAGCTGATACCGACCATGATCGGGATTGGTGCGATTCTACGCATCATTTATGTCTTCCTCTTCAGAGAGAGTACCGACCCATTAGAGACGGAGGCGGATTTTAAACTCAGGGTGAAGAATTTGATCTATCGCCCTGTTGTCTTCTCAAGACTACCCGAGTACTTTGATCTTCCTGATGAAGCGGCAGGGCAAGGAGATGCGAGTTCGATAAGATCATCGATGAGTGGCGTATGAATGGAACTTGAAACTGGGTAGTTGGCTTGTTGTGGGGTGGTCGGAGGACTCAATGGGTTGGGTATGCTTTTTGTCGGAGTCGATGCTGGAAGATTCTCTCTACCATCATCACTGCATTAGAATGCGACTCCGAATCTTAAAGGCAAGGCATACATGCTAGTACGCGCGATCGCTGAGAGCCGAATAGCATCCAAGATATATCTATTTCCATCCATCCACCCGACCGACTAATACAAGATCTTACGGAAGCCATTCCGCCATCCCTAAAACCACCCCACACACTTATCTCATCTGCAATTGCATGCGAGATTGTTGGCTTACATGGTCATAATTTCGCAAGGGTGGGATGTGTGGAGGAGATATGAGTCACACATCCCTCCCTCTCCATCCATCCATCCATCCATCCATCCCTTGGATGTGGGGCGGCAAGACACAGATCGGTGTCACTCGAGGGTCTGCCTCATGCGGCTTAGCTCTCTCTCTCTCTGTATGAAAGACCATATCAAAATCCCCGCTGTGTCTATGTTTTAGATGTCCGGTTCTGGAAAGGATGAGGCGGTGGTGGACCCCCCCCCGGCCCTTCGTGTGGTCGGTCCGCTACATAATGTAGATGCTGACTAGAGGCGAAGTCGATATGCCATTGACGAATCAAGACCGAGGATGAGGTTATTCTCTTCGTTGGCATTGGCTCATTTTCATCATCTTTCTTACTGGGATGGTTCCGTTTGCTCGGCGCGCCCCCTTTAAGGGGTTATTGCAAACGGCTGAACGTTGGTGGCTCTGATGGAGATCAGGGAAATCGTCAAGAAACTACAAGACGCATCACCAAGAAAGTCGCGGAATTAAATATGTACAAGAACGTTATTCATTATTTTTGCGCTTAGTCTTCTATGAGTCCCTAGTCTGGTATCTCTGAAATAAAAGAGACCAGGGCGCAAACGCAGCTGGGGCTGGCCTAGCCGCCATCAACGATAGTTGAGAAGTGTAATAGTACAAGGGAGATTCATGAGATTCCGCCAGGGGTGTAGCTCTCCAATCTTCACGGTTGCCGTTTTCCTCTTGCCCTCTCTATTCTCGTTTGCTTGCCTTCCCGGTCCTTCGCAGAAAAGACGTTGCCTGCCTCTGTCATACAATAAACTCACCAACCATACGATATTTTTTTATTTCCTGGTATACCCTCCCAATTGATAACATTGCAAACAAGGAAGATCAGGAGCACCAGACAATCTCCGGCCGCCATCGAAATCGGACACCCGGAGATGGTATTGATACAAGAGATGTCAGAACGAAATGAAGAATCATGAAACCCGCCGAAAGACCCCTGGATCCAGCGAGCGCCGAGAACGCCGATGATGTGGTATTTGTCGCTGGTATATCCGAAACCAAACAGAACCGGATGTTTTGAATAAATGGTAGTAATAAATAGAAACGAAGACGTCGATCATTAAGTTTACGATGAGATTCCACCGAGGTAGATTGGTAATAAAGGATAAAGGTGAAGAAAAAGATGAGATGAGGGAGTGATGATGAATGAGATAGGATGAGTAGTTTAGAAGAAGTGACGATTGCTGCGAGGTGTGTTTCTGATGCATGTTAGTGTGCTGTAGTATAGAAACGATTGTGGCTTCGCTCGTTACTTACTGAGCGCTGGAAATGTCATCGACGTGATTGCATAAAGCGACAAATAGATCAAAGAAGAGCTGCGTGCCGCCGTTAAACATCTCAAGCTGCATCGTGCCGCTCCGCTTGAAGGTGCCGCGGCTTCGAATGATGAGGGCGAGATAGTGCGCTCGCAGCTTCGAGTCGGTGTCGGGCGTGTGGGCATATGCATAGCGGGCCGATGTGAGGATGGTGCTGCACTGAATGCCAGACTCTGTTGATGCATGGTTAGACGAGTGGTGAGAGAAGCCTCGAGTAAGTCATAGGTGAACTTACGAAGACCCTGTTTACGCAGGGCGACTCGCTTGAGTTCCTCGAGGCCATACTTGTCGGCCGTGCAATAAATGACAGTATCCTTTAAGATGTCCCCGTCGACAGCGTGATGGTAGACTGTTGACTCATTCGAGCCTTGGCCATCGTCTTCAATCTGCTCGATCTCCCACGAGTTGCGACGCTTATTGTGGATCAAGCGAGGATAGTAGTCCCCCTTGTAGAGATATTCCAAGACGGATGAGAAGATCTCGGGTTCATCTTCGGGAAGATGGATGCGCTTGCTGTTCTGCGGATCCATGTATTGGTTCGACAAGGCTTGTTGGAACCATGGCGAAGCGCGGAGAACGTCTTCGTGCGCAGCGAAGATGCGTTGGTCCTTTCCGATGACTAGAGTCACGATAGAAGGCGTCAAGGTCCTGCGAAAGCGAAAAGGTTAATACAGGGCGACGTGAGATGAAATAAAGTGAAATGAATAAATGGGATGAAACATACCCAGTGGGTGAGAGAGCAGTGTCAGTTGGTGCATTTGCAGATGCCGCCGTGGTCGGTCGGCGATGCTGACGAGGCTCGTGTCGACTTTTCGATACACCATGAGTCTTACTGAATGAAGAACTCGATTTATTGACTTTTGATGTCTTGGAGAAGCTCTTGTTTTGCGGCGGTTCAAATCGTCGACTGAACATCTTGAATGAATGAATGATTTTTGTATCGATTTGTCTCGAATATCCGACCGTAAAACTAATCTCCTCAGCGTCGGTCGCAGAGCCGTTTCGAACCCAAAATTCGAGTATTGCGTAGATTAAGATGGCAGAAATCGAGTGTGGTGATTATTTTTGGTTGCGACGATGAAAGATGACTTACAATAGGTGTTGGGGAAAAAAGAGACGTGGAAAAAACGGCCTACCTTACCTGCCCGAGGCTCTAGAGTTGCAGATGGTCGAATGGAAAGAAAAATTCGGGCGGTGCCCTCTTTATATAGCGGCAGACCCATGTCGGGCTTATGTACTCCTACTATGTACATTGTTGCAGTGCCTTTTTTCTTGCTGCTACATCCTAGGCAAACACGTTAATTTGGCGATGTAGTTGGCCCACGCGTCAGGCAAAACCCGATATACTCGCGCTCTCACATGACTTGGGCTGATCTATTAAACCCCCTGTCTGCCTGTGTGCCGCTGTTTTAGGCTTAGTGCGCTGCGTTCGCTCCCTGCTTATTTCGGTGATGGAGGTGCCACTAGCAGTGCCACAGAAGGGGGTGGAAGGGGTCAAAACAGCACTGAAGGGATGCTTTTTAGTGGTTGAAGTGGGGGGTTGACAGGGCTGCACGACAGGGAGTCTCCAAGGATCGATACAGCTCTTATGTACACCACCCCGTCGGGAATGAACAGTACGAATTTCAATTCGAAGAGTGTCCTATTGATGTACTTGACTGAGTTGGTTTTTCTTTATTCTAATTTTAATACGCCGAAGAGTAAATAGAGAGTAGAGTATTCATGGGTGTTCTATTGCGATAACCTCCAAGGCATAGTTGAAAAGAGTTTGGCCGTTCAGCCGTTCTGGCTATCTGGGCCGACTCGAGAATAGCTCCGAATGATACTAAAAGTGCCGTAACACATAACGAGTCATAGCCATGGAACTAGTGTCAGGGGCTTCCCGGGATGGTAGCATCCCTAGCATCTTCCTTTTTGATGGCGTAGTACGGTTTTTGCCTGTAGCTGTACGAACTACTCCTGACTCCTGAAGTCGTACTGTATCACTAAGACAACACAAGATGACCTGGAAAATATCGTCAAGGGAAGACGATCTTCTCTTGAAGCACAAACGACACACTACTACCGACAATTTACTAACAACTCAACATATCAACTACAATTAAATTCATAGGGGCTACGTACAAAGATATACCAGGACTACCCAATAATGCAGGGCAATTGAAGAAAACTCATATTCCTTGTCAAATCCATCACAGAGTTGCATAAGAGTTGGTGGGGCAGAATGGATCAGAATGGGGCAATTCCAAGTCCCCGGGGCCTGCACTGTCCCGCCCGGTTAAGCCTGTCTCATTCCATTTTCAGCATGGTGGTGGAATATCTCTAGTGGAGTATTTTCCATTCACAAGCACCTCGGGCTTCTGTTAAGATAAGAGGGGAGCCGTAGCACCAGTTCGACAATTCTCTGACCTACCCCCAGCTTACCATCTCACGCCGCCGCCTAACATACGATTTGACACTATTAGCCCTGCGAGTGTCCAGTGCAGACGATGTGATGCGAAGAATCCTACGGAATGCAGAAAGAGGGGGGAGGGGGCACTGAGGACGAGGCATTCCGATTCGCCTCACTTTTAACATATTCCTAAGGGAGGCTAAGCTCGGCTGGCCAACTATTTTATCTTCATATCTCTCCCCTCCTTGGCATCTTACGTTCCATGTTCATGTTCTGGTTTTATGGATTGATTACGACCTTGCCACAGGTACTTAGGTATTCGATGTACGACGCCCAAAATGAGATACATACAAAAGAATGCGAGAGGTGTATGTACACGACGAACTAAACCGACCACACCCCCTCTAACATCAATTAACTACCGACTTTTTTAGACGCCAAATTGTATTCTCTTTCTCTTTCTATATCCGATTAGGTACCAAGCAAAAGTAAGCCAGGATCCAGCCTTAGCTATGTACTTCGTCCCTCCCAACCCTGCTGGACCTTGCGCCTGTCCTCCTGCACGTGCGCGAAGTTCTCAGGCTTCAGGACTTGGCCGGTGGTATCGCGGGCCGCCGCCGCACGCCAGCCGTGAACTGCCGGGGAGGCGAAGAACGCCGCCCTCGGGTCGCGAGCCGTCGGGATGACGCTGCCTAGGGCCGCCGAGGCAAGGAATAGTACGTTGATGAGTTGCATTTTTAGTATTGGTTTTTTCTTCTTCTTTTCTTTTTCCGAGTGAATAGAAAATGATTGTGATTTGTTTTCAGGCCGGTATGAATCCCGTTCCGCGGAAGTGAAATATCAAAAGTAGACTGATTAAGGCGTTATGCCGTAAATGAGTGTGGTGAAGACCGGACTCGTGCTGTTCACGAAAGACTTGGGGTGAGTTGACGAGAGGTAAGGAAAATAATAACTGAGGGAACATCGTGCTTTACGCTTTAGATGATGCAGGGGTTGAGATGTTCCCTTATACGTGAGCATGGTCCATTGTCTTGCGAAATAGAGGGAGCCGTGTGATCTGGCTTTGAGGTTCTTTCACTTGTAGCTAGTCAGGACAGGTAACGATGGCATCGAGGTCCGGAATCCCCGGCTTTCTTTGTTCGACAGTGTTTGAGAATAATAGTCAAATCTTTGAGCTGGGACTCGAACTAGGAATCTCTTTCATTCTTTCTGCACTGGTCACAATGATATATCGATGTCGAGTCGCTAGATTTACGCGAATCTACACAATAGGTATTATGTTCTTTCAGCTTCTATTAATAGACATATTCCGGGCCATGCTATGTAGGAAGATGCTACTAGTTTGAAGGTATCCCCGTAGGTAACATAGTCTATTATGGTAGTTCAGGAAGTTCTAGGTCCTCATCGTAAGAATTCAAGGACACCAAACATCGCCACTGATTACCCAAGCGAAGGATACCTTGCGCCAACTCATCTTGCAAGAACTCCTTTTGGTCAATTGTCAAGAGCTCCGCGGGCGCAGAGTCTCTTCCTACGCCGGTAGCTGCGAGAACGAAGACGTAATGGTGGCAGAATCGCATCCGAGCCTTGGAGAAAGCGACGAACGGCGCGAACTGGTGGTGCTCGACTTTCTTAGCCGCCTCCCAAGCCGCGACCGCGTTCCACAGGAGGTGGGGAAATCTTCCCCGATAGTTGATCAGGATAGCAGACTCGATCCAGCGCAGGCAGGCCGGCGTCGAGATGAAGTCCGTCAACTTCCGAAGTACGATCTCCGTCTCGCGTGCTTCTTCGGGGTCGTGGATTTCGGGGAACTCGCCAAGCTTGAGAGCGTTCCAGAGCCCGTACGCCATCTCGAAGTAGTTGATCATCGAATGCGTGTATCCCCCTTCCTTCTCCCGCAGATCCTTGAGCAGGATCTCCGATTGCGCGCATTCCGTGTAATACCAGATCGCGACAGCAGCCCGGTGCAAGTGCCGAAGTCGTCGTGGACGCAGTGTGAGCGGTAACTGTGCGGCAGGTAAGCTGCTGCTCTCCCTCAGGTATTGCGCTGCCGTATGATGTATGAAGTCAACCTCGAATACCGGCAAGCCTATTGATTTCATATCTGCATTCAAGACCTCGAGAAGGGGACCCGATACACGACTGACTTGTCTAGCTGGATCATACACGGCCTCTCCGTCGTTTGCATACTGGAAGATCAACTCTAGCATATCATTTGTGAGCCAACCGCCACCCCAGATTGAGTTAGGAAGGTAATCCGTAACGTCTATCCATAGGTGAAGCTGCTGAGCTAGCTTCAGTTCAATTGTGTTAAAATCAGTTTCGGTGGTCCTGATTATCTTCGTGTAGAGTTCGGTAAAGCCCTTCGGAAGGACTTTCAGCTGCTTTTGGATTTGTCGCACGGAAGGGAGCCTATCGATGTCGTCCATCATGAGTCGGGCATAAAGCCAAAGCCCTTTTGCAGCTAACGCAATGAAGTCGGTGACTCTTCTTCCGATATCTGTACCGCTGATGATGGGATTATTCTGGACGCGGCTGCGTATGTAACGTTTAATGCTGTCGTTCTCGAAACCCTCCAATTTAATAAAAGTCCAGCATACGTCAGACGACACGGAATGGAAAGATAGCGATGGCCGGGTCGTGCTGATACTCCGAAGCTGTCGGCCCACGCTACCTCCTTGCGAAGCAATCCATCGTAGGACCTCTTCGCTGTTCGACGATTCGTCCAGGGCATCAAATATTACGAATATTCGGTTCGCCCTCGAATTATCAAGCGCTATGGATAGCGCTCGCTGCACTTCGGATAGCGAATCCGCTATTGCTCTACCGCTCGCATGATAGACAGGCTCGACTAAGTCGTAGAGGCGTTCTTCCAATCGTATTAGCTGAGCGAGTACTGTCCGGAGACAGCTTATGGTGGCGCATTTCTCTACATCGCTCGCTTTGAAGAAGAAATATAGTACTTCAACTCCCTGCTTTTGTAGATAGTCTACCATAAAGGCAGCCGCGGTAGTTTTCCCACTCCCTGGCAGGCCTTGCAGTGCGATATGAGGCCGTTTTAAATCGTCGGAAGAGATGAAGGATTGAAATTGTTCAGAGGTTAATAGCTCGTCGCATGACCCAGGTAAATATTCACTTAGATGCCTTTGAAGATCGTCATCGACGGTTGCGGGAGATAGCCATCTCTGTATGTTCCCCCTTTCATGCACTGCGACTGCTTAGAAAAGATGGAAGGTATCGAAATGTCTAAGCACGTATACATTACCTTGTCGTTCTGCCCTGGCCTTTTCTATCTCTCGTTGAGTTTCCTCAATATGCGCGGCGTGTGCTGCCCAGTCGGCATTTTGACTATGCAGTTGGATGCTGTCGGAAATCTCTCTAAAGTCTCTATCGAAAGAGGCAAAGAAGCTTCCTGTCCTAACGTTAGGTAAAGCCAGAGCGCACTCGACTGCGGCGGGGTATCGTACGGAAAGACGACGAGTAGAATCTTGTAACGCGAACGCAAAAGTCAAGGTAATCGCAGTAGAGTGCCCCTATAGCGTCTTGAACGAGTCTGTTCTTTTCGAACAGTTCTTCGTACTTGGAGAATCTCTGCAATGAGCTGATGATTCTGTGGATGATCATAGCTATGCTCTCAAGGGTACGAAAATGGTCCGCGGATAGCTTTCCATATCGTGGGAAGTATTAGCATGGGATGCGACTTTGCGTCCGAGTCCGAACCCGAGCCCGAGAGAATTGCCCCTCACCGTGACGACAATCCGCAGTGGTCCCCAAATTGGCGACGCGATCCCGGCGTTGACTTGGACGATAACATCGATCGCGCTCTCAAAGCGCTTGAGCGGATCAATCGCCGGTTTCATCAGGTCGAGAATCCGCGTCAATTTGGTCTTTCGACGCTGTGTCGCGAGGAGCACGGCCATGCAGTCATCTGGGCTTGCTGGTGCTCGAAATGCCGCCCGCTCGGTCGGACCAAGGCTCTCGAGAAAAGACTGTACTGCATCTTGCCAAGTTCTCGAGTTTTTATCAATATCGATATCAGCATCAAATGCCATGATACACTCAAAGCATGACTCAAAGCATGAGGGATATGATGGGGAACGAGGAGATCCTTTAGGGCTACATAATCATGAACGACGAAATAGGAACTGTGATTGGCCCTCTCTGTCCCATATCTCATATTTCAGACCCTGGTCCACTGGAGGGAGTGCTTCAGGGCCAGGGCCTAAAGCGCTGTAGTCGGGTTGTTTTCGACGGGGGGTAAACGGGTACCACAGTAGGGTGGACCACTGAAAGCCGGTTTAGTAATCCATCCTACCAGCCCACACATAAACACGTTCTATCTGACATGATAACTGGATATCCTCATTCGCGTCAAATATTGTCGGCGATGCTTGAAAATTCCAATACTACAAATGTTATGCGATTCTCAAGGAACATGGACTACATCCATCGTTCCGTCTTCGTGCGGGGTTATATACGCTGAAAATGCACTTTGAGCTATTTGTTTATCCCAGTTTTCAGCTTCCTTACTACAATATTCCCCTCAGTCCGCTCTATTATGTTCATATTCACCCTTCTTTGAGAAGTCTGTCCTACACTTGGAAGTTCAAGAAGGTAGGGCTGTGGTCCCACACGGTACGAGAGCATCTCCACGAGCTGTTCGACTATCTAAACGTCATCTTAGGCGATTACACGACACGCGAGCTCCGATATGACAGCGACTCTCTCCTCGCGCTCGCCGGCATCCTGCGTCACCTGCGGGCGCCGCCCTTAAACCTCCGGCACGTTTGGGGCGTTCCTTGTGATATAAACGCCCCAGACGGTGGCCGCGGCCCTCGGAGCAAGACTCGGTTTGCATACGACACCTTCGTCGCGGGTCTCTGCTGGAACCACGTCCGGAACTGTTGGGAGAGCTCGGGGAAGCCTAGACGAAGGTTGTCATCGATGTCCTCGTCTCCGATCCCCCCGACGTGGACGTGGGCTGGGTGGGACGGCCAGGTGGTGTTCGATAATAGGCAAGTCTACCTAGGGCCTTCGACGCTCACGATGCGGGCGCATCATTTCTGGTTAGAGGACCAATACGGCCATAGATCCACGGTTCCGTGGCGGAGTCTACCCTGAGCGAGAGTTTCCGCTATCCGATTCTGTTCATCGAGTCTTGGGCCGTGTCGCCCGACAGTATCCACTTTCGAGAAATGCCAGACGGCTCGGTCGATTGGAATATGTACGGCTATAAGGCTAGACGGGTGTGTCTGTCAGAGGGAGCAGGTTCCGAGGCCGGGCTAGCGAAATACTTGACGGAAAATGAAGAGCGGTGGCGTTGTGTCCTGCTGGGAGCGTCCGGGCCGGAAGATCGCCCTGAAGATGTTATCTTGCTAATCCTCAGAAAGGAGGTAGACGAAAATATGTGGGCGCGCGTTGGCATCGTGATACTGAAATGCCATGCACCAGCCATGGCGGAACCAGCTCAAGAATTACCATTTCCCACGGAAGAGTTTAGGATAAAGTGATCTTCACCCAAGTTTACGAGGGTTATTAAGGGACATGGTAGCCCAAGATGAACAGGAATCGGTACTCATTAAGATTGGTATCACTCGCCACCCTTATTGACTTCGAGAATCAATCAAGTTAATTTTGCGTCATTACAGAATGCAGCTTCAACATTACTAAGCCAACCATCCTTCAACATGAGATAGCGACATCCGAACCTCTCGAATATCAGTCTAATCGGCCCTAGAATTATTCCCCAGATCCTCGCAGTAATACGGCATGTTGCCCACTGTTGCAGAGTGAACGCCTACCTATGACATCGACATTGTCGCTCCGCTCCGATGAAGAGTCCGCAACGATTTCTCTGCCTTCTAGATGATCCTCTCTTGCGTAGGATATCGGAAGAAGTCATTAACTTGAGATGTGAGGCAATGTGCTCTTAGAGAATCATGTCTAATGTCGCCATGAGGTTATATCTAGGCATTGAGAGACTCCCTTGGACCGCAAAGGCATCAACATATCCTGCCCATATTTTTAATTCTCTCGAGGCTCTTTTATTGCCCGGTATGCGTCTTTCGCATTGTCTCTATTATCTCAAGGCGGAGCTGCGTGGCATCATAGTTGGGCTGACTCGACCTACGCGCGACGAGGCACTCCTGCATTTCGTCGTGTTGCGGAAAGCCGTCAATGATATGTTAAAGTCGTCGACTCTCTCACACGCCGTGAATTCACTGTACCAAGATGGTGTATAGGGAGACTTTTGCTGTTAAGTTGATAGCTCGCGTAACGACGTCGTTGTTTTCACCCCTTTTGGTTCGCACTAACCGCTCATGTTGAAGACCGGGTTTCCGATGCTATCATACCCCTATCGGATGAGCACAAGTTCTCCTGGTGTGGTAGATATATGTCTTCCTAGAAGTGATCCCACGCCAACTCGTACGTAGACGTTGCTGCGGCTTCCTGCGGCGCATGGCTTGATAGCCATAACGTAATGTCTCTGCTGCTCCCGATCGCCCTGTTTGTCTACCCCGAAGACGACGCAGCGCAATGTGCTCAGCTCATGGATGCTACCCTCGTCAAAGGTAAGTCGTTTTAAGATTTCAGATTCATAATCGCTCATGTTGATGTCCTTGGCTGGAGCTTTAAGTTCAGGGTCTGGCTTCCCCCCGCGCGCCTGTGTCTCATTGCGGAGCCTGCCACTCTCGTCGAAGATGATCCAGGAGTCACTATTGTTCCAGTCAACCCCGTTGAATGGTGCAACGATATACGATATTGGCCCACTGTAAGCCATCCAGGACCACGATGGGACAGTGCGGTCGTCTGGGTACTCTATACGGGTTAATTCGTCAACGCCATCTCGCATCCACATCAAGCTCCGGCGGAGGTAGCACCCTAGAATCCCGTAATCGCCAGGCGTCTGAAATGTTCGCGCTAATCGTCGTTCCAACCCGATAATTCCCACAGATCGATCGGTTGGTTCGGTGAAGGCGAGTTTTGAGTACATCTTATAAAGAGTTTGGAATAGGATAATTCTACCCTTGCGAAAGTATTGTAGCGCGTAGTTGGGAAAGCTGGGATCTCCTAGAAACCCAGCTTTGGAACTGTCGGCGCAAAAGAGAAACAGTTTAGCGACTGGATAATAATTACGATTATAACATAGTGAAACTTACTTATGCAATCTGGCCAAGGTCTCGCAGTGTACCCCTTTCCCACATTCCCAGTATATTTGATTTGAAGTAAAGTGAATGGTTCTTCGTGACAATACCCTTTCCTGTAATACCCAGCCTCGCTTATTGAGCACGGCTTCTTCAACATCGCGATGAAAGTTGTCAATATATTTGCAGAAGTATAATGTGTCGCCGTCCTTCCTTACCGTCACGCATGGTCTGTCATCCCGATGATGAAGAAATCCATCAAGTTGCGAAATGGCAGAGCTGGCAGCAAGCGTACAGTATGCCGAGCTGAAAATGGTCTCCATACCTCCCGCATGGGCACCCCAATCAGCCATGTCCTCCTGTATTATACAGATTGAGTCCACCCAAAGGTACTGTATACCAAGGCCTCGTGTCACTTTTACGGCATCTCGAAACGTCCTTGGGAGGCTATCAAAATCAATGCCTTCCTTGCGTTCCTCGATGTTGTATTGGTAGGTGCAGAAACTCGATCCTTGGGGAACATTGCCCCAACAATGACTGAGAGCGATATACTTGGCCCTCGTTTCGCCAGTGTCAACGAGGCGCAAGGTAGGTTTTGATTCCGACCCAACATCTACAAGTCTGCGGGGCATTCGTGACTTGTCAGGTTCAGATTCAGCAGGTTTGCACTCATGGTTCTCGTCGCAGTCTTCCAGCCATTTTCGCAGAAGTGTTAACTGAGCTGGACTTCCTGGTTTAGGCAGTTGTGGAAATCCTAGCTGGGCTCGACGTGACGTTTTGGGGTCGGATGTTGTGTCCACGTATATAGAGATAAGTGGTGTTTGAACGTTCTCTACCCTGAGAGTTGATTTATCGCAGATGAGTTTTCCAACTTCCGGGTTCTCCATGTTATCCAAAAGGCACTGGTGGAGCAATGCACAGAATCTGCACGCTTTCGACTTCTCTTTAAGGTCGGAAATATCATAACGGAGTTCGAAGTCCGGTGACCAGACATCCAGCTGCTTGCACGAATAACACAGGACAACCTCCCAGGATGAAGTCTTCGGAAATGCCCAGTCTAGTTCCTTCAGAACTTGTTGCCCAAATTCGTTATCTGACTGAGAGTTCCAAACGTCATCTAGTTGTTTGCCTTTCTACTTCATTAGTACCAGGTAGGTATATATCGAAAAGAAATGTGTAGTTTACGTACTGTGTCATATCTGTCAGGATGAGGTGACGTAGGCTGCTTACTAGCAGCTAGATCTTCCATCCGGTTATTGTCTTGACGTTGTCTGTCTGGTAGTGTCAGACTCACTCCCGTTTTGTCCCATATCTTCGCGCTAAACCTGTAGGACGGATCTTTCTCTGCTTTTGTTTTGATTTCATCCATACGCTCGGATAACTCTGGGGCTTTTGCGCGAACTCGGTCGGAGGGAACCAAGCTTGTCTCGATGACTAGCAGTCTCTGCTCGATTAGCGAAAGGAGGTCCTTGAGGGCGTTATCTGAAGATTCTACGTTGATCTTATTTCTCATTTCTTCGATCGAACTTCGAACGGTGAGAGCTACCCTGATCTCTCCATCAATGTTCTCCCAGAACTGACTCTGCTGCTCAAGTCTGAGCACGCCTTCATAGCCGTACAAGAGCCAGTACAGCCACTCGTACATAACAGATCCCATCGACCACGTGTCGAAGTCTCTTGATAGAGGCTGACCAGAGGTGCCGTGCGCAAAGAATTCCGGGGCCCCATGGCGGCGCGTTGCAGACGTCGTAGATGTGCCGTTGTTACGGTCCCTGGTTTCTTCGAGATGGATCTTGGAAATACCAACATCCGCAATCAGAAAATTCCCCCGGTTACCCTTATATAGGATATTTTGGGGCTTCAGATCTCCGTGTCTACAGTTGCGCGACCAAAGCAATTTGAGACAATCGCAAAGACCTGCAATCTGCCGCATGGTCCAGAGTACCAGCTCATTGTCGCGAGGTGTGCTGCTTTCAGCTCCTTTCCAGTAGTCGTTAAGATTACCTGCACCGCATTTTTATCAGCCAAATCTCCAGGGCTGTTTCTAGTCCCACATCCTACAATACGTACCTCCATCGCACCACGGAAATAGTGCACACTGTAGTCTGGTATTGTCGAACGCAGCAAGTGGGTTAATGAGGTGATCATGCTTCAGCTTTTTGATTTCGCGCAGCATCTCTAACTCCTTGCCGAAGTAGTCTTTCTCCTTGCCGAGATACTCTCTCCTTTTGAAAGACTTGAGGGCAACCATTGCTGGTTCAAATGTCGTGTGAGATTTGTGGATAGTAACTTGATACACTTCGCCAGCCTGTCCAGATGCTTGCCCGGGTCCTCGGCTCACCTTGGTGAAGGGTAACTGGCGGCTTTTGTCAAAACGCTGAAAGAAGCTGCCTGCTTCCCCGAATATTGGCGTAAGAAAATACCACTGGTTACTGAAGAAACTGTCGACTTTCAAATAATCCCAACTTTCAAAGGTTCTTGGCCACCCCTTTTGGCGTAATTTTCCAGTAGTCTCATCCAAAGGTCCGACAATCCGACGATTCGGCGAGCTATTGTCATAACATTTCTCTACACCCAAGGGCAAATGTTCATCGCAGAAACCCTCATCAAAAAGTTGAGTAATAGCAGGCATATTGCGAATGCTTTCCAGTGTCAGAAAAGTTCTCTTTGCTTTGTGCAGAATGAACTCCACGAGGCCGCCCTTGAGCTGTACTTCAGATGCTTCCAAGGCCATTTCGATACTGGTTTCCGTAACCATCATCCCGATCTCGTTTTCTGGTAGGAACTCACACATGCCTTCCCCGAACGGTTCGACACATCTAATGAGTCCGCCATCGATCTTGTTACACAAGGGCTCTAGTGTCATGCTGCTGGCGTTTAGACCTCTGACTGAGATCTCCTTACACCTTGTAATGGTAGATGATTGGAATGTGCGTACGCTTGAGCTTTCGCGCAAGTTTGAAGTCGGTAGATATAAACGAAATGCTGTTATATGCCCAGTTGACCCTCCTGCCCTTAAGGGGTCCAGGAGCAGGTAATCGAAAGATATAAACGCCAGATATTTCCCCTGGTGCCAAAGGATGCCTACACCCATCTGGTAGCACTGCCACCGAATACACCATCGTTTGAGATCATATGATTTAATAATATGTAGATTGGTGTGATATTTTGGTATCCTTATCTCTGTATAAACTTTCGGTGAGAATTGCCGCAATCTTTCTGAGTACACAAGCCAAGCGGGTGCGTAAGTTACGCAGGCTGTGCCCTCCAGCTGACCCAATATCAGTAGCCACGTTTCTTTGGCCGACCAATAGCATGCTGGATACACGATGTGCCATTGAGAGGGTCGTAGTGTCAGGGTCTTAGCCCTTACCACTTCGGTAGGGTTGCAGGTTCATCGGTACAAGAAGGAGACATGATAGAAGATAGTGTCACGACGCCAATCATGCGATAAGGAAACAACATGTTATTGCACGAAGAGCTACGAACCTAGGGGGCTACCTACTCCCATGTATATACAAGAGGTCAGGACAAAGAGACCTATTTTTTCCTTCATACTCATAAGCCTGTAACCACTATCCAGGCCTCATAGCCCCTATCATGTCCATGAGGGCTCCGTGACTCCTATCTGGTCCCTAAGGATGACCAACAGGTCCATAGCCTAACGAGGGCCATGGTCCTGACAGATAGGACCCTCTGTTTCTAGGCCCTTTGTCCTCGCCTCTTGTATATACCCCGGAGCTTAGTAGCCCCTAGGTTCACAGCTCTCTTCACAACAAACATAATTGCTTCCTCATCAAAACCACTATGTTGCGCGAAGAGCTACATAAACGAAACAGCTACCAGTCCAGGTATACATACCTTAGGTGCCTTAGGTAGGTAGGAGGCGAGAACAAAGACGCTATCCATCTCCTATTTGCACACAGTCCCACCTGGGTGGCTAAGACCCCGATAGGGGCAACTTAGCTTAGTTATCCTGCAGAGTTATAGATCTAGGCCTCTTCAGTCTTGCATTTTTGTTTGCCCTTATCCACCGACAGCTACATAAAATGACGCTTGAGGAGTTAATAGGATTGGTACCTATAGGTAGGTAGGTACACTAATAACGCCAATTCCATACTGTCAGCTTATTCTTCAGCACCTTCGCTACCCTAAACATAGCCTGTATTCAATACCTATTGAGTTATTTTAATATAGTTCGTTAATATCATCGTCGCTACTTACCGACGTTCGATTACTCCTTACGTGAAGAATGATCGGAAATGCGGATGATGTACATGTCGTTCCGCATCTCAACGCTGACTTTATCATCTTTCCAGAGCGTTTTTAAAGCGCTAGAAAGCTCGCTGGGGTTCTTAAAATGATGGGAGTGTAACTGGACAACCGATACGCCTGACTTATCGGTATTGTTGGCCGTAGTTACCCCCCTCGATGCCGATTGGATTGAACTCTTCATGAAGGCAGGGTGATATATAGGTAAGATCTCAACCAAAATGGGGATCGAAGTGAATGCTTGACCCGTAGCATGAAATATTTGAATACTGGGGAAATTTGGATTGGTATTAAATGTTAAATTCGAAACCGCTCTAGTCGGTGAGACTTAAATATGCAACTTGATGATAGTCGTCTATCCAACTCCCCATAATGGTTTTAGGTGGTGTGATCAGCGTTAGTAGATTACCAATAGGATGGATATATACAGAATTTCGGTGAAGGGTGCTAACTAACATATCAGCCTTTACATAAATGCTACATAAATATGTTGTACGAAAAGGGGGTGCATTTGCGGTGTGGTTGGTTGGGTTGATACGGAACGCATCTTAGACAACGCCTCCTCGAATATAATCCCATTCCTATTGGGCACAGATGCCTTATCAGGTAGGGTTTCAGGCATGGTCGCAACCAGCTCCGATATGTCGATGCCATAAATGTGCTCAATAAGTGGGAAGAGGCGCGAAGAGCGGCAAGCCCGGAGGCATATGGAGAAATAGAGGGCTCATTGGCCCCCAAATGGACTCAATTTTATGGTAGCATCCATGGAGGCTCGCCCTCGATGTTTTGCATATTGATGCACGTCATTCTAACCGAACCATAGCTTGTAGCTTTAGTCCCGTCTTCCACATTGAAAATTTTCATGTCTAAGCCGCATCATACAACTTCAATAGGCCATGATACGACGATTATTCTAACCTCATTGGACGGTTGCTCGAACTCACCGAGTCTTGTTGACATACCAAAATCGATCATTCTTTTCTATTTGCCGTCACTACTACTATAAGTGAATATTAAAAAGTAATGTAGTGGTAGACTAGGGTGGTAATGGGCTTATCATCGGCAGCAGGAAACAACGGCTCAATCAAAAAGGAAGAAACCAAATTATAGGCAATGCTTTGCGAGAGTAACAGAGCTCTAGTCCTGTGGTAGGATTGAAAATGCAAAAAACTGTCATTTCCGCCGCAACTGTCAAGGTCAGCACAGCGGGAAAATGGACTAACTGATTTTCTCCTTCAACGTTGCGGACGTAGAGGATATCAGGTAATAATCAATGAAATATTATCCCGAAGTCGGAGTATGAAAGTATAAACAATAATTCATAGTCTCTCTTGTCTTTAACTTATAATACTTTCCATTTCTAGACGTTAATGCCCCCAATATAACACCACACATGCTAGAATCCTAAAAGGGGCTTAGTCAACCTCTACTGCAAACGGCGAACTCAATTGAAATGTCCCAAATACATGACGAGGATCAAAACAGTCATGGTCATGGTCAAACTAACAATGAATCAACGGGTGATATCGATCTTTCTGAGTTAGTGGCAGGGCCAACTTTTTCACCATTGAATGTCTCGTCGCGACTTCAGCAAGCTTCCTACCGTGATAACGAATTTTCCTCTGAGGACTTGGGATCCACGCCCACTAATCAGCTACAGACTCATGATCAGGGAGAACATACACTAAGGTCTCCACTCTCCCCTTCAGATAGTGTCTACACAGATTTTACGGGTATGGTTATTGTCCAAGATTATGGGATCGGGAGTGGATGGCAGATGCACATCAAGAGTCCAACTGAGGGTGGGAGTACTGCTCCAAACTCACCTTGTCATGCCAAATATCTTACACGAGAGCCCAGAACCCTTTATGCCACGAAGCCAGTCGGAGACCGAAGAACATAACCCCGAGACAAGCGTGAGTCATGTTGGGCTCCCTATGAGGCCTCAACCCGGTTCCCATGCGAACACGAATGACCTCAACGAACCGTCCGACGATCGAGAGTATATCCAGTATCTTCGAGAGGAACTCGATGCGAAACAAGAAGTTAACGCGGGCGATCGAGGTAACCTCCCATTCTTACCCGTAGATGAGTTGCTCCGATTGCTTCGAGAATCTAACGTCAAGCGTGTGCTCGGCAATGCAATCCGAGAAGATGAAGCCTTAATAAACAAAATGGTCAGGGATATTTACAGCGACACACCAAAATACGGCCGGCTTATGATACTAGCTACTCTCTTATGTACCAAACAGGTTGAATCAATCACATGCTTCATCGAGAATAAAATCCATGATATCCATCTACCTTTGAGACGATACAGAGACAAGAAACCCGGTAACCGACTTATGTTCCACAGAAAAGATGACACCGAGGATAGCCCAGCTCTGGATTGCCTCCCCAAGCATTGGGATGGCTATAACCTAGCAGACTTTTGCTCGTTCCAGTACAATTTCCTAGTCCCCTTTTTTGATCTAGGATTAGACTCGGTGCATTTCTATAAAATCGAGAATCCGCACATTCGACTCCCTTTCGTCGAGTGGTACGAGCACACCAGGGGAGGATATGGGACGGTACGAAGGACTAAGATCCATCGAGCTCATCACAACTACGTGAGTTACAGACACTTTCTTGGAAGCGAGGTACGCAGAGCCGTATCTGACAGCATACACAGGGGTCACCTGATGAAAATCCCGACTTAGCGGTCAAGGAAGTCCTTGGGGCAAATTATGAAGCGTACAGAGATGAGATCAGAGTACTGGAGCGATTTAGCGGACAGCAGAAGGGCCACAAGCACTTGATAAGGCTGCTGATGGCATTGCAGCATGGTGAGAAATACTACTTGGTATTTCCATTTGCGGATGGGAACCTTCTCGATCTTTGGAAGCAGAAAGAAATATCGCCGGCCGTGCCACAGCACGTGAGATGGATACTTGAACAGTGTATTGGCATGGCCGGTGGGCTCAGAAAAATCCACCATCATAGATCATGGTATAATAACAAGAACTCTGCTAACGCCAACATACCACATGATGATGATAAGAATAGGGGAAGACACGGCGATATCAAACCGGAGAATATTCTTTGTTTCATGGCCGGGGGTACATATCGCCTTGTTATCTCGGACTTTGGGCTGACTCGCTTTCACTCGGCGCATTCGGTTTCAAACGTTGCGCACGAGAGGGTAGGCGGACTATCGCGAACGTACCGGCCACCTGAGTTTGACATGAAATTCCGCATATCCCAGGCGTATGATATGTGGAGTTTAGGCTGTCTATTTCTCGAATTCATCTCTTGGTTTCTTGTCGGTTTGAAAGAAACGAGAGGATCATTCAACGATGCACGGATAGAAGACGATATTCTAAGTCTAGACAGCACCTACGAGGAAGATAAATTCTTCAATATAATCGAGGGGAAGCCAGTTGTGAAACAATCAGTTAAGGAGGTAAGTGGTTGTCCATCGCCAATATTACATGTTAAAACCTTACAAATCTTCGTCTATTTATTAGTGGATGGCCAAGCTTCGAGCCCCTGGGTATCCTCCATGTATTGGATCCTTTTTGGTTCTCATAGAAGATGGATTGCTAAACCCAGATCCCTCAAAGCGATATAAAATTGACAAGTTCCATTCAGAACTAATCGAAATATGGAAAGACTATAAAAAGTCCGATGGAAACACAGGGCTTAGCTTGCCAATTGCTGTGCCTGAAAAGAAACTTGTTGGACAGCTAAGTGTATGTCCCGTTCCAAACCAATGCGATGGTAGAAGCTTACAAAACTAGAAATCCCATGATGATGGTCTTGAATCCCTAGACGGCAAGCAAAAGGCTTTGGATGAAAGCCAGAAGAAGAACGAAGATATTCTTAGGGCGATAATCTTGAATAAAGTAAAAGAGAATAGGGGTAAACAGAGCATGGGTTCCGGCATGCCTCAGGACAGGCCCAACCGACAAACATCACCTCACCGTAGCATGGAAGATTCAGAGGCAGTCTCTCGACACGATAGCCAGAACGATCCCCTGCCGGACAATGGAAGCCATTTAGAGATTTCTAACAAACACCCATCACCCCGGTACTCCGCGGGTACGCGTGCTTCGGTGCGCTCCGATCGAGACATTGCACGTCCACCAATAGAACACCACACGCCTGAGAGCCAAACTGACCCCTTAGGGCCTCTAAACGTGGCCAATACAGCGCCAAGTCTAGAGGACCGAAAGAGCAAGAGAAGAATTTCTATTCAAAAAGCAGCTGGAAAACGTTTCTTGAAGCGCAAATATGCCCGTGTAAAGGGGGTTTTAAGGAGAATTGTACAGTATGTCAGCCATTCCAAGAAGTATCGAAAGTTGTTCTCGAGGAACGCAATAGGGCGCCGAGGTGCGTCCAGAAATACGTAAGTGCTAGTCCAGGCACTGTTTCAGGTCTCTGCACAGCGGGACATTCCGCAAAGGCAATGGAGAGCATTGGAACTCGATCCACTCCAACATACAACCACGTCTTTACTGCGAGCTGCTTCTATATACCAACGTCGAAGCTAGACTGAAGGGTGGGCATTACTAGGCGGCTACCTCCCAAGCGCAATCATCTTGGTAGTCGCCAGGTCGAACTAATCCGTTCCATGGATAAGAGCAACAAGGACACCTGCTCTGTTAATGTTGACTAACAAAGATCACCCCTAATAAAAGAGGCATCATGTTGACATTGCTGAAGCATGATGGGTAACATAAACATATCATCAAGCATGGCCATAAGGAAGAGCGGCATCTACTGCTGTGCCGAAAGTCAACGCTAACGAATGTCAGTTACATCCAATAACCAAGTACTCGTGACCTATGTCGAAAGTTAATCAAAAGAATTAGGAGGGAACGGCATTACCCAGTTCTTCTCTAGACATTTCACGTCAGTTGACGCGACCACCGCTGTGTGTCTAGACTCGCTACCTCGACCTACTTCTGGAATGCAAGCGCTCCCGCTTAGGCATGTCTCGGATACTTGCTGTGCCTCAGAACACAAATGCGCGTGAGCCGAATCCGAGAGGTTGGCTGAGACACACAGATAGGTTCGGTGGGCCAGCACGTGGTATGAGTAGGCTGGATAGGAATCTTCAGCCATTATGTCGTATTCGGGCTTCCGCCTTCTCGAGTTACCGCTGTGGACTTCGCTACTGCTCAGCCTCTCTTTAATGAACGATAGAACTTCATAGTCGATCGAAATTCTATAAGATCGCTCTTCGTCGTCAGCTACAATGGCAATTCTGATTTCCTCATCACACCAACATCATCTGATACAACTCTCAAGCTTTTCCCACATTCATCAACGGAGTCATCATTAAGTCACTCGAGTCTCTGGCATACTTCGACCAAATCATCTCCCAAGAATCCCCGATTAAACAATCAGCAATGCATCCCATCTCGCTCATCATCATCGCCATCTCGGCAGTCATCCTAGCGCTCCCACGCCCGCACCCACACCCACACCCGCGTCCGCAGCTAGGCAGCGACTTGTCCAGCACCATTGTGGATAGCCTCACCGGCGCCCTCGGCGTTTCCGGGGGACACCGCAACGGCAAGTCGGGGTGTAACCACGGCTTCAACAACGGCGCATTCACGGCCTGCATCAATGACTGCGTGGCGCTGTGCGAAGACGACGACGCGGGTTGCCACGGTTGCTTCGACACGTGCTGTAAGTAAACATCAATGAAAATTTCCGCCTGAGGGGCAGGCCTCTGGGGATTGCTTTTGCTAACTTTGCGATGTTTTAAGCGCCGCATATTGGCTGCGAGGACGAAGACAATGGCGATGATGACCGGGGAAATACCGGTAGCAATGGTAACAACAGCGATGCCACTCGCCATCGGAACAATACGAACCCGGCTTATGGGAGTGACTAAATGATGTCCGAACATCAAATTTAAAGCAGGCTCGGGGACGGCCCTGGAGGTCGGGATTGGGAGTACAAGATGATACCACTAGATGAAGGCAATGGGCCGACGAAGCAAAGGAATGATATGGTTATGAGTTTATGACGCTACGGAGAAAATGATGCTATCATAGAAATTAGCAATGATATTTCTGTTCAGTTCTTCATCGTGTTTATCCTAGTGAACTTGCGCTGTAAAATGACACATTGGTGGATTAGCGCCTCCTACTTTTAGAGTCTTTCCAATCATCTCTAAAGATATATTCACGTGGACGGATTAACGAGTATGAATTGGCAATTGATATGAGCTAGCCACACGTTTCTGACTGTAGGGATGAGATGAGAGACCTAGGAATGTGTGTAGGAAGTACAGAATACCTGAGGTTGGAAACTGAATGAGGCTCAATTTTACCCCTACCCTTTCTTTTTATAGGTACCTACCTAGCCCTAGGTCTTAGCTAGAAACAGTTAGGGCCTGTTGCCCTGGCGTTTGGCAGATGAGTCACCCAGGCGACCTGCCCCACGCTTGAAACTAAAATGCATAAAGCACTTTGGGCCCTCCTGTCAATTCTTCCCTCTCTTCTCTTTTTTCTTCCCCATCTTGGTGCACGGGCTTTAGGCGTCACAGTGAGGAGCAATCCGAGTGCGTCTTTTTGCTAGTTGAAAACTAATACTTGACCACTCCTGTCTGGATTTGTTCGGGCAGGGAATTTTTGGAATTTCAAATCTTGTCGGCGTCGACTCTTTTCGTCCCTGCTCTGTCCCGCGTTTGGATGGAGGTGAAGAAGAGACCATTTCGGTGAGCAACGTCTCGAGCGATGGCAGGCCATCTATACTGTTTCTACATTTCGAAGACGAACTGTTGAATGCATTATCATGATACCCTAAAGTGTCTACCTAGGTAGTCCAGCTAACTGTTCTAGTCCAGGAAATGACAGTATCCGAGGCTCAATACTTTCCCATCCATTCGCATGTTCGCCTCGTCATTTTCAGATATCTTTCCGGCTCGCGTTCAATACCCTCGTTTGAATATCGGCTTGTAAATGAATCCATAAAGTACTCGTCTTCATCCTAGTCTTCGTCGTATGCATCCCAGTCTCTGTTACATTTACAGAGTGAGTTGCATTCATCCTAGTCTAAGTCGTATTCGTCGTCTTCGTCGTCTTCGGCTCTCAGGGACGAGAGGAAGTCCTTTATCCAATCATCCGCTAGGTCAGTTGCTGCTACTTCCGGCCAGTGCCAGTAGTCATAACTGTTATGGATGAGCGGAACACCGGCATTGACCAGGACGGATATCAATCGTGGACTTTTTAGTGCTATGGCCTTCCACAGTGAATGCAGTCCAATAGTACGTCCGTTGCGTCTTTTTTCTCGAAGCAAGTCCGGATACTTGGCCAAGAGCCACTCGACTAGATGCGCCTGTCCTCCACCAACGGCAGCTTCGAGAGCAGCGTCGGGCCTCGCTCCGCGCTCAAGGAGTATCTCTACTACTTCTTGATGTCCGTACTTCGCAGCGCTGGCGACGGCACGTATCGCCCCGTTGCTAAGGTACCTACTTTCGTGTGCGCTGCGCTCGAGCAAGAAAAAAACCATCGGCACGGAACCTCTCGCTGCAGCAACGAACAGTGGACTGGGCTCGCATCCCTTGTTAATGTCTACGCCACTGTCCAGGAGTCCCTGCACGATATCTTGTTGATCATGACGGACCGCCTGCAACAACATTTCCCCTTCTAACCCGTGAAAGCCAGATGGGGCAAGAAGCCGGCACAGATGAATATGGCCACCACGCACTCCCGCTATGATTGCCTGGGGATAATCCCTCTTAAAACGAGGCAGCCGCTCCGGCTCTAGGAGCAAGCGTACGATTTCTTCGTGACCTCCGAGCATAGCGGCCCTTAACGCGGAGCCAGCTGGGCTCCGATACACATGCGGCCTTAGGAAATATAGGTCTTGGCCCGGTAAAGAGTCCCACATTCTCTCTTCCTTCGATTGATCGGAAGCATAGCAGAGCGCATGTGGATCAGCACCACGGTCCAACAGATAGCGTACGATGTGTAAATGGCCCCACGCAGCAGCAAGCTGCAGTGGCTTGCCGAAGTAGAGGCTCTCTGAATTGACGTGGGCCAGCACGGGAGCTGGCGCCTCGAGAAATGATTTTACCAGAGGTAAGTTCCCGAGAACAATGGCACCGCTTAAGAGATTCTGCACTTCCGCCTCCGCGCCTGCAGTCGCATTCCACCAAATTGCGTCTCCGCGGTGTGGGTACAGACACGCGGCGGCCTCGGCAATAAGCCGATGTTGTTCGTTCCGGCGTTCCGGCGTTCCCCTGTCGGCTGGGTAAGGCGATCCAGCGCCTCGTTGACATTGGCAATAGCCGCGAGGCACTTGGGGAGGTACTTATCTTCTGTCGCTTTAGGGGAACGTGATTTGGTTAAGAGGATCTCGCCTTTGAGTGGCGGTGGTATGCGCATAGCTAGGTGAGGCGTGGCCGGGTCGTTCATATCAACGACCTGGCTAACGCAGAGAGCGTACATGATGGCGGCATTGAAAGACCCTTATGTTACTTAATGTTAGATCTAAATACACCATACGGGTATCGTAGATACGTATCCGACAGGCCGGCATCAATGAAGTAATGGTAACTTACTGCTTACCGACCGAAGTCGAACGGATTTTTCGATACCAATGATAACCACTACGTGTTCGATGATTATGGTAAATACGGGGGCGGGGAGGTCTTCCAGGTTGGTGATCTGATCCATGACTACGTTGCTGGCGCTTTCGGGTGGCATTTATATGATACCTAGGATGAAATGCACAGATTGCCTGGGTGCCCTTCCCTTCTAAATCAAGACAATATACGAAAAGAATATGAAGTTATTCAAGTCTAAACACCTTGCCAAAATCTAGGTATATATTCGGTGTGGGTTTTTATTCATCTTAATGAGGACTAGTGGCCGGCTGCGTGCCGATGGAGAGCTGCGTTGGCATTTTACCTAGAAACTTGAGAGCTGTCAAAAAAAGCTTCTTTCTTCTCGTTCATATTTCATAAACACCACATTACGAACGGCGACAGAACTGGAGTAGGCATACCATGCCCTCCAAGTTTCTTCCCATGCTATGGGAAATCGGAAATATTAAGTTACCAACTTATGTCAGGTAGGTAGGTATCAATAGTACATGAACTGTACAGCGAACGACGACCTTCACCGTGCCCCACGAAGACGCGTGCACAATCACCGATCACCGCCAGCATCCCGAACAGCCGGTAGCTGCGGAAGGACTGGCAGTGGACTGGCAGTGGTACCCTAAACACAGCCTCGGGATCACCTGATGGGCTCAGGGTCCCTCAGAGGTCCACGTCGACCATCGTGTCGGCGTTTTTATTTTTATTTCCTCTGAAGGCTCGTACACGTATGGGATTACAATATGGGGACCAAGTTGGGCCGCAAAAGTGACGATGGGGTGTTGTGGGCTTAGTGACGTTGCAAGCCCGTCCGCCCAATAGACGCCTATCGAACCGCCCGCGAATGCGACGCGGACCCCCCTTAGTCGTCCCCCCCAGCGTATCGGGGGGCCCAACCTCGTTCGCTGGAACACCCATAATTATTCAGAGCTTGGCGCCCGCCCCCCCTTTGGGTGGGTGAGCGGTCAGTGCCTTTTGGTGGGGAGGGCCGGGTTCGTTCGAAGGGAAATGAAGGAAGAAAAAAACTATTGATTTTTCTTTTATTAGATTTCTCTTCACCGACTGGTTCTTTAGCTTTTGTTTCCTGATTCTTCCTCTTCTCATCTTTTTCCTATGCCGTCGTTTTTGCCAGCATTCTCCCTTCTCTATGTGGGAGAGCTGCGATGAGGCTCGGCTGCCTGCCGGGCAGGATCCCGACGTCGTAGGGTTGGGGGTACGTCCTTTTTCTTTCGGCCGACTCGTGCCTATACCCTATACATGGCTCGGTATTGGACTTCTACTCGGAATAACACTGACCTGTCGACTAGACCTTGATCGCATGCGCTGGTTCCGCGTGTATCGCTGTCTTATGCTTGGTCATTCAGTATCTGGCTCTCTATCTTCCCGAGGGCCGGGAGGATCAACTGTCATGTGCTACAAATCCTATCGATACCCTGCTATTGGGTGCATTTCGAAGGCCATTTGAGTACGTGGGTATCAGGTTCGGATGGTCAACAACGTCCCAGCACAAGAGGAGAAGATGGCCAGTAGCTTTTGACGAAGTATGGTTGGCTGCTCCCCATGCCGGCTCCCATAGTTGCTAACATGGTCTTGTAGTATGTCTTAGCCTTGGGCGATGTTCAGCTTGCGATGGGGTTCGCGGTGCTCGCGTACGGCTATGTGACAGTAATGGAGCAAGGCATGTCGGTGTATTACTGGTGGCTCATCATGGGATTGGTGTAAGTAGCAGCAGCAACAGGACGTCAACTATGATACTGGAACACTTATTTATCTAACCCAACGATATAATAGGTGGTTCTCTGTCGTGACGAACCTAGCAACTACCTCATATCTGCGTACCTATTTTGACAGGCGGGATCCAGGCAAGCGACGTTGGAGGACATTTCTTCTCGTCTGTCTTGTTCTAGCGCTTAGCTTTTCTATGGTACCGATTTACCCGATCAAAGAGAGACTTGCTCATGAGCCCGATGAGGAAACACGACGGAGAATAGTCACAACGACGAACGTATTCTGTTACATGGCTGGAGATGGCTCGAAGATTGACTCTCAACAGTATCGGTCCGCAATCACACTCCTAGGCATTGCCGTAGGCGTCGCTTTCCTCGTTATGGGTCTTCTAAGACTTTTTGAGAGACCTCGTAGCACCATCTTCAAGTGGCGCGATCACTATAGGGGCGAGATGCAGCAGTCTTTCTTCGGAGACGGCGACCACATCATAACCTGCATCCGATGCGAGCAGCGACACCTGCTGCTAGTGGTTCGCCCTATTCTAGCATTCTGGCTTGTTCTGCGCGTATATGCCGATCTACTAAACTCCGTCCTGACCGAAGTTGTCTGCGCCTCTGCTACACTTGCCTGGGTCACTGTACGGTTCGTTGACATATTACGCTTAGGCGGCAGTTTCGAAACCGACATCCAGCGCTGGAGTTTTGGTCAGATCGCTGCCCTAGTCTTCTTTGCGGCGCCCTTTGGGTCGCTAGTGAGTCGCTTGTGCAGTTGTCTTGATGGACTTCGCCTCCGCAGTCAACTTCCGAAACCTCCGCAGCTACGAAATCTCAGGTGGTTCCCGAGCTTCGCCAAAAGGACGCAGCCTGCAGAACTTCAATCGGAAAACGGCACAGGCGAACGTCCTAACGAAACCAGTCCCCAATCTGAACCTGTGCAGACGGAGGAAATTACTGAGGCGGTGAGAAAGGACGATGCTAGTGTTGCGGAAGCTAGAGATGCTGGACAAGACGGGAGAAATGATTTGGAGAGCGTTGGGAACGAATCGATGAAGATGTACGATGTGGGCTCCTACAAGGTCCTTCTGTCGCCCCGATTTGTCATGGCGTTACCGCTTATCGGCTTTGCGAATTTACTGCACCTCATCCTTCTCTTGGTCCTGCCAAAAGTATCCGGATACCCGTTGACCGCAGATATCCTCTGGCGGACCATTTTCTGGTACATTGTCTACCAGCCGTTACTTCTATTCACGTTCTTCCTCGCCGGAATGGTCGTGGAGGAGAGGGTGACACGAGAGAAACGAATGCGGATTGTCTACCGAGTCATTGCGGCCATCACAGCAATACTCTCTACAGCAGCCATTTTAGATACCCTCTATGGTCTTGGCGGCATCCCGATGTCGTACATAGGCATGGGGACGTTAGGACTAGTTCTGCTTGTCTATCTCCTGTATGGTTTCGTAGCCCGGCCTGGTCCCCTAGCTAAAGGCAAGGGTCGCAGTCGGTACTCTGGAGGTGGTGGCGTTAGGGATGTTGAGGAAGGGGAACCACTCCTCTCAGAGTCTAGAAGGAAGATTTCCCCAGATATTCGCATTCCTGTTCGGAAACAGAAGCGGTGGCATGGGCCTTCACGAAGGCCCCAAGTCACACGAGGAAGGAGAAGTTACGGCACGATAGACTAATGCTCATGCATCAGGTTGGTTCCGGTCAGGCAAAGGATTGTTGGTTTAGGGATAGAAGGTGAAGCTTAGTAACCTTACACTCTTTGTTCAGGTGAAAAATAGGGGGGTTACGAGTTTCATATGTAGAATGAAGAATGGATCATGAGGAGATGTTAATAACAGTTTTTACCTCGGCCTTGATCTTGTGTGCCTCTGTCACTACCCCTAGTAGACTTTCCATTATGTTGTTCACTGACTGTATTAATTCAAAGGTACCCTTTACGGGTAGACCAGAGGTGAGGCTATGACCAATTATCTACACACATATGTACGCAGTATCAATAGGTACATATTACTTTCAAGTACTGGTAAATATGCCTTCCATGCCAACGTCTTAGTGATCTTAGCCAGTTATGTACCTGTAGATGTCGTCGTTGCTGGGCACCGGACACTAGCTGCATATTAATTCACCTACGTACCTACGTACATATGTTTGAGCACGCGTAAATCAGTAAATTTACGCAAAATTAGAATTGTTACCTAGGTACCGGCGTAATCAGCCGTTGCCCTGCTCGTGCCGCTGAAAGTATTTAAGACTCGCCGATTTTCCCGTAACTATCCCCAACTTCTCATCCTCGTAACATATCATCCTCGCAACACATCATCCTCGCAACGCCATCCTCGCAACGCCATCCTCGCAACGCCATCCTCGCAACACATCACACAATCCGCTGTCCAATCTACAAAAACAAGGCACAAGTCAACTTATTCCTCTACTAAAATTCCTCCTTACATATATTATATTCTGAGTCATTCATATCTCATCTCGCCATCAACTTATCAATACAAGTTTACCAAGACACCCATCCCCTAAAGTCCACAACATGCCTAAAGTTCATCAGCGCGAGGGTGAGCATTCCCTAAACTTGACACCAATCAAAGTCACTCGCCCACTACTTGCACTCGGTACCAAGTCGCCATTTGGCTACATGGTCATCTGGCTCTAAGTGTAAGACTTGAAGGTATGGATAAACAGGACCTCACATGCTAACGGACATAGCTAACCTTCCAAAGACGGTATAGGTTTACTTGTAATAAGTCGTCTACACCTACTTCATTTCTCTCTGTTTTCGAACACCAATGCAGCCCGCTATCTGTCGATAAAAAATGAACTGTACATTGGTGGCATGACCACTTCAATGACTAGAGACAAGAAAGCTAGAGGGCGTATGGTGATGCTGCGAGAGGCAGCGCTGTTAAACAACCAGTGCATGACAGCGCTATATCTCCTTGATTCATTGGTGAAACAATTCTTCCCACGTGTGGGCATAGGAGCAGCAACTGCCACGCCCGCACCTGAGCAGAACTGTTCACCAATGAATCAAGCAGATATAGCGCTGCCATGCACTGGTTATTCATCAGCATGTCGGCTCTAAACATCTCCAATACACATCTTCACCCTCGTCATGTTGGGGCGGGTCGACAGACATCTGGGGGTGTTTGGTGTCGTGGCCGCATCCGTCGACCGAATGCCTTCAAAACGAGCTTGCTCGATATTCTCGGATACGCGTTCGAAATGTACGAGGTGGACTACGAGAAGTCCCACAAGGGCCCCAAGTACACTTTCAACAAGAAGATCAACCTGTAAGACCTCAATACCCAATACCATACAAGACTGCCCATATGCTAACAGCTCTAAAAGGAATCTGACCAGGGAATCTACTACGGACACAACAATACATACACGTCTCTCCACCCCATCGAGCCCGCTATCTGTCGATTCAACACATCATGGCAAGACCATGGTGACGCTTATGCTGATTCAGTCGCGCAAGGGGCGCAAGTTGTTTACAATGTGTCTTCTGCCCTCCCAGGAGGTGTTGTCGGCCCTCGCCCCGCACTTGAGGGCCTGGACATCACGGCGATAACCGGCCTCTTGGACAATTCCCCGCTACTCTGAACTCTCGCCAATTCAGGTGCTTAAGAAGGAGCATACATAAGCTCTCGTCCTCGCACAGACAAAGAAAACCAAAGCCACCATGAACGGTACCATAATTTCTGTGGACGGTCGCTTCGCGGGTTAACCAACTACGCCCTTCGTCTGCGAACATGAGTGGGTCGCCTGTGTCCGACGACAGGATAAGATGACTTCCGAGATCGAGGCTCTCATTCAAGCAAGACTAGGAGGAATACCACAGATAGGACAACTCGCTTCCCAGCTCGCCCGCCGAGTTTGGCCACCCCAAACCGGCCCAGATCCTCGTAGCTTGGACGGCGACCTAGCTGTGGTCCTGGCACGGCTGATGGCTTAGGCCGAGCTGCCTAGCCACGGCGACGACGCCTTCCATCGTCACTAGAGGCCTTCTGCGCCTGCACGTGAGAGGTAGAGTAGTTGTAAAGGGCTTTGAGGATGGAGGGGGGCTATCAGAAGGGCGCCGTAGAGCGTATACTGACTGTCGGCGGTGTCGTTGAGGCCGTCGCTAAGGTATTAGAACTATCGCTGGACAGGTCGGCAGCAGCAGGCCCGTGAGTCTCAATATAATTTTCCTACGAGTCTCCTGCCTCTCTAAATGCCAACCTTAGACTGCATGGGGTCCAACAAGCACGTACGACGACACCCCGGACGGGGCGTCGTCGTGCATATCGCCCTAGAGCGATGCCCCGTCGGGGTTTTGGGACATATATCATCGTGGTAGCTTCTTGTATGTAGCCCTCAGCACATAGATGCCTAAGATGCCTAGTTCGTTTCAGAGCTCCTCACTTAACAACGCTATTGTTTTCTACATCTCTTTGTATTCATCGTGGGAATAGCTTGGTGCAGATTCTACCGCAGAGATCAAAGATGCTCCGTATATAGATACATAATGGCGAAACTAATAAGCTATTGTATCACGTCACCTTGTCCATAAGCATTTTCTATATCAAGACTACCTAGCCACTTCGTATTGTTGGATCTTCAGAGGTATATATTTAGAGGTGTATCGTCAAGACGATTAATGGAGACACCTTCTATTCCATTTTTTCCCCTTTGAGAATCGGACCTCTTTTTCCTTCATCCTTTCTTCACAAGTAATTGACATACACTTCTTTCAACCAATGTATAGACACTGCCCATTCTCACGATTCTCTGTATATGAGTATCACTCGCTGCGTGAGTCACTTGCTATCCTTTCCCACGACAGAATAAAATCAAACCACCGTGAGCATCCCATCTAGACACCATAGCCACGACGACAAACCCAAAATCAAACATGGATAAAATACCTCAAGAAATCATGTTTCAGATCCTGGAGCGAGTCTGTGTGTTCGGATTAAAGAAGGTTCGCCTCGCCTCCAGGATATTCTACCCAGTGGCAACTGACCTACTCTTCCGGCGAGCATACGCTTCGATTCACCGTTAAGATCTCGATGTTCTCTCTGCGATGGCCAGCCATCCCACCATTCGTCTAGCTGTTCGTAAAGTTATTTATGTCGGAGTCTACTTTCACTACCTAGAGATTTCAGTTGACCGGACGTATCCACGCGACGAGTGGGAGATCGATGTTGGCCGCCAATTCTATCGTGCGTGCCTACGAGAGCAGGAAGAGATGCGCAAAAGTGGAAAGGACTTGGCTATCATATCCGCCGCTCTAGCCACGATGCCGAACGTACGCAAGGTAAAATTCACCAATCACTGGGGTTATCATAGTTACCCGCCATTCGCTAGATCTTACAATGAATTCGCGGCGGTGCCACGCGGTGTTCCCATCCGAATCGGAAAGGGGAAGTATGAGTATGAGCCGTTTGACTATGGTTTCAAAATCATGTGCGAGGCAATTTCTATCTCCAGTACGCAGATCGAAAAGTTCTCGACCCATTATTGTCGCAACTATCCGAGTAGGCCGGGGAAAGTCGTCGCCAAGGATGGTATTGTACCTGCCTCGTTCGTCTGCTCGTCTCGCGAGCTCGAACATTGCCGCAATGCCTTTCGACACGCCCGTAAGATCACACTCACAATAGACCAGTCCGGCCCCCAGGACGATTCTATCATGCAATCCGACCAGGTAGCCAGGGTCCTTACTGCAGCTATCGATCTACAGGAGTTGGCCTTTAGTACGGACGTAGACGCCCAAGTCATATCCCTACCACTACTCTTGGGCACACACACATGGCAGCACCTACGTTGCTTGAAATTGGACAGCATAAATATACCATACACGCAGTTTGACGCATTCGTCCAACGACAAATCCCTACTCTAGAGAAGCTGGAGCTAATATGTGTCAGGCTAATAAACGGAACGTGGCCCGATGCAGCACGCCAGATAATAAAATTTAAAGGATCAGCCCTAACGTCAGTTAAGTGTTACCTTTTGATCGAGCAACCTTGGAGTGGCCTCTATGTTGACGCAAAAGAAGTAGAGAGGTTAATCCTTGGTCTCAAATGTGGCTCGTTGTATATACCTCCTCAAGATCCAGTCTATTCTGATTTAGGGGAACCTGAAGAGAGCTATTCGGAGAGCGAAGATAGTGATTGGTGAGTGAAGGCCATGGGTAACGACCTTTTTCTCAACGGACTATGCTAAGCATGAGGGTTCTATACCCAGGCATGTAATAATGCATTGATGTAGAGGCCCTGGGCTTCTAATGGACTAGAGTCACTGGATTTTATTTAACTGAGTTTCGAGCAGTCTAAAGACTCTTACTAATACGACCGAAGGCAATCATTATATAGCAATACACCGCATTCTCTAGACGAATCATAATCTATTTTCTCCTATTATTGTTATAAAGTTTAGCCCCTTCTCCAACGTGATCGTTGCTAATGTCTTATGGTCACAGCATCGTGATGTCTTAGAGATTAGCCAACATGAGTGAGTGCTATCTTACACAGGATGACAGGGACTAGGTTCGCCTTTTGCCAAAGTACGATGCGCGTATCCTCTTTTCCATCTCCTTGAGAAGTTTTATTTTTATTTTTCGCTCTTTTTGTGTACTTGTATACTTCTCAGCAGGCCAACCGGCACCCCGGATTAAGGTGTGGCGAGCTGGTCGCGGAAGGTAGAGTCGGCCGTGAGATGACATGGTAGTGGCGGAGGGTTTCTTGAAGGTCGATCGGTCCAACTTGGACCACGGCGCAGAGCCGTCGCTATGACGGCAGCCAGTTCTGCCGCCACCGGACGGCCCCGCCGAGCTGAACATCAAAGAAGACAATAGGATGAGATGCATCTTCCAGCAATGCCTCTCCCCAAACGTGAAACCGTAGCCCGGTGGGCAGTTCAGGGAAGGGGAACGATGCCATGGTGTGCTTAGCGATGTATTTTGGAGTTTTAAAGGTGGTTATTTTGAGAAGTCGGGATTTCCAGAATGCGAGAGTTCGGCTGGGCCAGGTCCCAATATCTTTCTCGCAACGATCCTCGTCGAGGAGTGGTTGTCTTGAACGACAAGTAGGCCTGAGTTGTCGGTGCCTAACTCGTACAGGTCCCTTCGGGCTGTTAGCTTCGCGTTTTCATGGAACACGTCCATGGGCTCTTCGAATGTCGCTCGGAACAGGGTGGACACCCCCTAGGTTCTGGCCACCGTGGACCACTTCGTTGTGGCCGTTCCCAGCTTGTAGAAAGTGTATTCCCCCTCCATGCTGGGAGGGGTCCCGTAACCGTAGGGATGTGGAGGAGGACAGTCGAACGCCATGAATGGCTGATTGTATGAAGGTGGTTTGGGTTTCCTCCTTTAATCCCGATGGGAGATATCCCGGGAAGTTCTGCAAGGGTAGGTGAGGGTAGCAAAAGACGCAAGTGGGAGCGCCACTTGTCTATATCTACCTCACCTTCCAGCCTATCGAGGTCGACAACGTTCTCGGCCGGGTTTTTTGTGGCAAGTCGGGTAGTTTCCTGAGGTCCACCACCACCCCTGGTGAGTGGTGGTGGCCGAGCCCCGGAGGAGGCCTGAACGGAAGAGCCTGTTGCTCCGCATGAGCGCGCAGGTCTGCGGATGACCTACGGGGAGCAAGCCGCGGCGTTGTGTGGCCGGCAATCGGACCAGGCTGGTCGGGGCCACGGAGCTCCACCTTGAGTATGCGGACAGGCACTCCGGCACCGAAGCGATTAAGCAGCTGGGGACTGGATTCGTGCGCCGTCGGAAGGTTGCCCTTGGGAATCGGGGAGACCTTGAGGGTGGGATCTTTGTCAGGACCCTAGCCTTAGCCACCTGGGACCTGTCGGTCACCCTTGGGGCTTGGGTAGGGGTCACAAGTTCCCCGTGGCCTAAAAGGGGGGCTAAGGGACCTGGATAGGGGTTACAGGCTCGTCGTTTGCGGATAGTCCTGCTCTTCCATAGCTTGGTCTGGCGTGCTACCTGTTTGTGCCATGCCTTATTGGTATTAAGGAGAGCATAAGCTTAGGAGCTAGACCTCTTGTCGTATAGGTCCCTTACAACTCTTCGTGCAATAACATAGTTGTTTCCTTATCGCATAGTTGGCTTTGTGACAATCTTGGAGACAAGCGAGGGTATATGCTAAGTCAGGTATTAGTTCAATTGGTACCTCCTCCTCGCTTGTCTCCAAGACGCTTAGTGCGGTGCTCCATCAGAAAGAGAGTTCGTTTTGCTGTCGTCAAAGATAGCCCAAGGTCCTCCCCCGTTGTCAGGAGGACCCAAGCACGCCACATGGGAGTGACGGTCAAGCTCCCTCCCGTCTTGATATTGGAGGAAGATGTCAGGACTTAGGTCTTGTTACACAAACCCTAGCCCTTACTATCCAGGAGGTATCGTGACCCCTGGAATAGCGATATCGGGTGTTTATACCACCAGGGATATCGGAGGCGAAGCTCCCTGGCCTGGTGGGCTTCTTTGTCCGTCATTCCTGTATATACCAAGACGCTCGTAGCTGTTAGGTTTATAGCTCCTCGTGGAACAACGTCTTACTTACCCTTATCGCTTGGACGGTCTCGTGACAGAAGATGCAAGTCACTTGGGTCGGCTCGTCGATCTTGTCGTTAACAGGAGCGTCCATGGCGAGACCCGGTGCGAGTTTGAATTTGCCTATATCGGTGCTATGGGTGTGTCTTATGTCGTATACTATGCTCTGTAGAGCTCAAACGCACTCTCTGATAAGTCGCATGGTCTTGGTGATAGGACTCTCGATGACAGTTGGGAAACTATCGGTGGTGGGTTGAAATACAGAGACGACAGTCTTAGTGAGATTTGTACTTTCAACCTAGATTGTTCGCGACTGTTAACATGATTATAGACAGAAGCAGTGTCTGAGCCTAGAATAAGTTATAGGAAGGGTTATAAAGTATGAGCATCACTAAAACTTACCTCGATGATTGCGACGGTAATGATTGTGCTCATAGCTTCATTATTTGATTACTAGCTGCGCAACCCGGCCGTGCAAGCACGGCCGGGAGGGAAGCTATGGGTTTTTTTTTAGATTATATAAGCATTTCATTATCGCACCATATTAACTTCGCGTAATTCAAATCAATTAGAATTTATCTATGAAAATATAAAATAAAAATTATAAAACTGGTATTTAATTATTAAGTTTATTATTTTTTATTAAAATTTTTTGTTAATTTACGTTATTTTTTTTTAATTAATATATTTATATTAATTATTTTATTTATATTTTATATTTTATATTTATATTTATATTTATTTTTTTTAAACTTTTATTTAAATTTTATTATTTTTTTCCTTGGAAATTTTTTAATTAGTAATTGTTATTTTTTTTAACTATTAAAATGTTATTATATTTATATTTATTAAAGTTTTATTTATTATTAATTTAAATGTTATTATTATTATTAATAAAATTATTAAATAATAAAACTAAATTAATATTTAATTTAAACGTAATATTATTAAATATAAACTTAAGTTATTTAGTTTTAATATAAATTAAAATTAATATTAATTTTATATATTTTATTTTTAATTTTTTATTAATTTTAAACTTTTTTTTATAATTATTATTATTAATTATTAATTTTAGTTTATTTTGTTTTTATATAGTAAGGGTTTTTTTATAAAACCGGCGGTAAATAATAAGGCTGTTATTATTAAATTTTAAATTTAAATTTAAAAAGTTTTTTTTTAAAGTTAAAAAATAATATTTATAATTATTTTTTAACTATTAATTTTTTAATTTTAGGCCTTTTAATTTTAAGCTTTTTAACTGTTAATTTTTACTTTGTTTTTTTTTTTTTCCTTAATTATTTATTTTTAGTATTTTTATTTATAACTTATATATTTTAATTAAAATTTTTAATGGTTTTTATTTATAGTGTTTATTTTTTTAAAGTTTTATTAATAGTAAATTAAATTTTTAATTTTTTATTACTTTTTTATTTTTAAGTAATAAAGTTATTTTATTATATATTAAACTTTAAATAAAATATATAAATGTATATTAAAAGGGCGTTTTTAAGATAAGATAATATTTAATATTATAGTAAAAATTTAAATATAATAAGTTTTTATTAATAAAAAATCCTGGTAAATTTAATATATAAATTTATAATATATATAATTTATTTAGTTTATTATTCTTATTTTTATTTTTTTTTAATATTATAATTATATAATTATAATTAAATAAGTAATAAATGTTATTTTAAATTATTATTTAATTTTTATTATTATTAAAAAAGTTATTTATATTTAAAAATAAAGTTATAAAGTTTTATATATAATAGTTATTAAACTAAGTTAAATATATTTTTAATATAATATAAATTATTTTAATTTTAATTAATATTTTTATAAAACAACAAGTTTTAATTAGGAAATTATAATTATTTATTAATTTTTTTAAGTTTATTATAATTTTAATAATTAAAACCTATAAAAGTGTTTTTTTATTATTTAAAGTTAATTTATTTAAGGTTAATTTATTTAAAATTAATTTATTTAAAGTTAACTTATTTATAATTAATTTATTATATTTATATTTTAAACTTATTATTTTTTTTTATAATAAAAGTAAAATAATAAATATTACTTACTAGTTAAAATTTAAATAAAAAATATAGTTGTTTATTAATATTATTTTATTAATAAATTTAAATAATTATTACGATATTATAATAAAAAAATATTTAATATTATTTATTAACTAGATTTATTAATAGTTATTAAATAATAAAATCTTATAGTTAAATATAATAAATAATTCGTTTTTAAAGGTTTTTAAGATATAGAAATTATATTTATTTTTATATATTTATAATATACTGGTGTTTTTTTTTACCACTAGATATTAATAATTACTAGTAATAATAATATAAATAGTATAAATTATTCTATAATTAACATTAAAAATCATGTTAAAATAATTCGAAAAGTTAAAACTAAGTAATAGTTTTATTTTTAGGTATTTTAAATAATATATATTAAGTTTATATTATAATTATATATATAAATTATATAAAAACAACTTATAAATTAAATAATATAATTTATTAATATTATTTATTTTTAAATATATAAATGTAATATATATAAATTTAAATATATATAAATAATAAAAAATTATATTTATTATAATATAAATAAAACTATAAGAATTTATTTATATAAGTTATTTAAATATTTAAGTAATAAGTTATTTTAAAACTTAAAATATTAATAATTTATTATTTGTTTATATATATAAATAAATTATATAATATATAATTAATTTTTTACTTTTTATTTTAATATTTATTTTTTATTAATATATTTTTTATTAATATAAAATATAAAATAAATTTAAAAGAAAAATTTATAGTTACCATGTTTTTTAATAGTAATAATAATATATTTAACTAAATTTAAAAAATTATTTATATTTTTTATTTTAAGTATAATTTATTATATATATTAATTATTTTATATGTTATTAATAATAATAAGTTTTATTATTTATTATTTTATAAAATTTATATAATTATTATTAGGAATATTTAAAATAATACTAAAAATATATAAGAACTGTATTTTTTTTTATTTATTAATTAAACTGTTTTTTATTTACCGGTATTTTAAAATAATTTAATTAATATTAAAACTTATTATTTTTATATTTTTTATAAAAGCCATATAAATATAAATCGTATATTTAAATATTATAATTAATTTTAAATATTATATATATATATTTATATTAATTATTTTTATTATAATTAATATATTATATTTAGTGATTCTTTTTTAAAAGCACTAGCTTTTCTTTTATAGGAATATATTTAAGTAATAAAAAGATATATATATTAATAATTTATTTAATTGTATTAATTTTAAATTTAATTTTAATTATAGTTATTATATTTTTATATTATAATTAATAAGGTTAAAAAACAGTTATATTATATCTAGAACTATAAATCCCTAGTTATTAATTAATTAAATATATATATATTTTATAAAAAATTTACTAAATATTATTTACATTTTTTTTTTTAATTATATATTTTTTCGCTGAGATTTTTATTACGTTTAAAATAAAAATTATATTGTTATTTATTTAAAACTAAACTTTAAATAAAAAAATAAATTTTATTTAATGTTATATATTTTTTAACTATTAATTAAATATTATAATATAAATATTAAAATATATATATTATTTTATAATTATTTTTTTTATTTAATTTTTTATATTTTAATTAAACTTTTATTTATTTATTTCGCTTAAATTTTATTTACTAAGAAAATAATTAAAATATTTAATAATAATACTTCTTATTAAAAATATTTTATTATTTTTTTTAAATATAAAAGTTTTTATAATAAATAATTTATATAATAAATAATAATAATAAAATAACTTTTTAATTTTAAGGTAAAAATTATTAATATTAAAAAAGCTAGTTAAAAATATAATATTAATAAAGTTTTATAAAATATAAGCGAAATTAAAAAAAAAAATATAAATAAAGTTAAAAAAAAAAATGTAAGTAAAGTTAAAAAAAAAAGCGATATTAAATATTTAAATAAACGTTTAATTTATTTAATATATATTAAATAAATAAAGTTTAATAGTAATAATAATCTTAAGTATTTTTTTTAAAAATATTATTATAAAAAATTAATGTTTTTAATATATATTAAATAATTTAAACTTATTAATAATAATAATAATAATAATAATAAAAATAATAATAATAATAATAATAATAATAATAATAATAGTTTTAACTTTTTTTTTTTTAGTAACTTAAATAGCGACTTTTAGTTTAGCTGAAAAAAAAAAGTTAAATTTAATTTTTTATATTTAAATATTAAAATTAAGCTTATATTATTTTATTTGTTTATTAATTTTAATTTTATTTTAAAGTTATTTATATTTATATTTAACTTAATAAATAATAATAATTAAAATTTAAATTATTATAAAAATTATTTTATTTTAATTATTTTTTATATAGTTTTTATTAATATTAAATCCCTTATTAATATTAATTTTAAGGTTAATTATAAAGTTATTTTTAAACGTGTTTATAATAATTATATTTATTAAAAGATTTAATTTTTTTTAATGTTTTATTTATAAAAAATTAAATTTCCTTTAATATATTATAATTAAAAAGGTTAAATTTTTTTTTATATATTATTTTTTTATATATATAATTTATAATATTTTTTAAATAAATGTTTTTATAAGAATAATATTTTATAAAATATATATATATAAATAAAAGAAAAATAATTTAATAAATTAATTTATTATTTTATATATTACTTAATAAGAATTTTAAATTAATATTTTTTTATATTTTTAAAATATAAAATCTTTTTTTATATTATAATTTTATAATATAAAACTAAAAACGCTTAATTAAATAATTTTTGCTTATTTAAATTAACGCCGGCTAGTTTTATAACTATAATTTATTTAAAATTTTTATTTTTTTCACCACTTTATATATATTTTAAACCGGTTTATTTTTAATATATAATATGTATTTAATTATTATATATTTTTTTAAACTATTATTAAAACGTAATTTATATAATATTAATTTTAAATTATTTAATATTTTTTTTATTTATTTAATTTAAATAATTATTTAATTTAAACTTTTAGATTTTATAAATTTTTATAATTATTTTTAATTAATATTATTTAAATTTATATAATTTATAAGATTTTTTTTTAGCTTATAAAAAACATTTTTTAAAAAACCTTACCGATTTTAAAAAACCTTTTAATTTCGTTTTAACTTTTTTATATTATAAAAATAATATTTATAATAACCGTTATTACTAAATTAAAAAAGCGGTTTTATAACCTTATAAATTAAAATAACGATAATTAATATACTAGCTTTTATTTATTAAACTTATTATTTTATAATATAAACTATTTTAATTTTTTTAAACTTAATTAAAAACAAATATTAATTTTAAATTAAAATAAGTTAAATTATCTTCCGGTTTTATTTTATACGCTTAAAATTTTTTATTATATTAATAAAAATAATAATTATTTTATATTAAAAAATAATAAAGATTTAGTTAAGTATATATAATAGGTTTTAATTAAAATTAAAAGAATAAAAATAAGTAATATTATAATTTTAATATTTAATAATTTATATATATATTAAACCTTGTTATTTTTTTAAGTAAATATTTTATTAATAATTTAATAGTTTATTATTAAATAAACCTTTTTATTAAATATATAATATAAAAACTAAATTTATTATTATAAAAAAATTAAGTTAAATAAAATGTTAATTATTAACTATAAAAATAAATTTATATTAATTTTTTTTAATTAATTTAAAGGTTTTAATTATTATTAATTATTTATATATAAATATATAATATTATTTTATTTTTAAAATAAAATTATATTAACTATAAAACGAATAATAATAAATTTTAATATTATATTATTTTATTTAATTATTTTAATAATATATATACTAGTTATTATTATAATAATATTAAAAGTAAATATTTTTATTAATTTAATATATAGTATATAAGTATTAATAAACTTAGATAATAATAATTAATTTTTTTAATAACTATTAATAAACACGTTAAAATAAACAACGTACCGGTTAATATTTTTATATTAATTTTAACTTTTTTTTAATGTAATTTTCTGTTATTAATAATTAAAAAAAATATAAAACCTATAATAAAATAAAGGTTAATTAACATTTATTTATTTAAAATAATTAAAGCGATTTATAGTTTATTATTTTAATTACTTAATATAATAAAAAAAATAAAACAGTTAAGATATAATAAGACTTTTTATTTTAAAAAGTAAAAATAAGTTAAGTAATTAATTAAAAACGTTTTATATATATATTAAATATAATATTATTTATAGTATTTTCCTTTAATTATTTGTTAATTTTTATAAGATTTTAAAATATATAATATTTAATAATTTATTAAATTTTATTTTTAATGTTTTTAAAATTTTTAACTTTTAAACGAATTTAATTTTTAATATAATTATATAAAACTATTTATATATAAATATAAAAATCTTTTAGTTAATATTAATTATATTAAAAGATTATTTTTATAATTTATTTATAATTATAATAAAATAAATTAATATTAAAAATTACTATTTAAATTATATAAATAATTAGTTTTTATTATTTTAAATTAATTTAACTTTTAATAAAATATATTTTATTTTATTAAATAACTTGTTAAAAATCTTAACTTTTATATTATATTTATTAAGCTAAGTTATAATTATTTAAGTGTTATTATAAAAGTTTTAATTAAAATTTAAATTATATAATATTATAATAAAAAAATTAACTTTTAATTTTAATTTAACCGGTAATATTTCTTTTAATTATAAAGTTTAAATTATTTTAATTAGTGTTTTTTTAGCTTATTAATTATTTATTTTAATAAATTTATTTATTAAAAAATATTTTTATTTTTTCTTAAAGATATTAAATAATAAATTATTATTAATTTTTTATATAAATATGTTATATATAAATAAAATAAACTTAAAAGTAAAAACGTTTAAATTATATAATATATTATTTAAAACTTTTTTTAAATAAATATAATTATAAAAATTTTTAATATTATTAAACATTTTTATTATATTAAATAATAATATTAATTTATTAACTTTAAAACTATAAAAAATTATTTAAAATTATTATAAAAACTTTATATTTTTTACGTTATTTTGTTAAACTTTTATATTTTTTATTAAATATAGTTTTTAAAGCTTAAATTATAAAAATAAATTTTATAAATAAATGTTAATAATTTACAGTTTTAATTTTTTTTTAATTATAAGTAGGATTTATATAAAATTTTTTTTAAATAAAGTAGGTACTTTATTAAATAAAAATTAATTTTTTTATATATTATATAATATTTTATAAATTATTTTAAATACGTGTTTATATTATATAGTGATTTTATTTTAAATAATTAATAATATTTATTAAAAAAGATTTATTTTTATTAATTCTTTTTAAATATTATATATTAAATTATTATTTAAAGTAATAAAAATTTTAAACTATAAATAAGCGGTTTTTTTATTAGGTAATAAAAATATTATAATATTAAATAAAGTTATATATAATATAACTTTCTTTTTTAATTAATAATAATAATAAAGCGTTAAATATAAAAAGGTTTTTTTAGTTTTAACTAGGTTTTATAAATAAAAATATATAAAAGAAAAAATTTATTTAATAGTTATTATAATAATATTATATATAATATATTAATTATTATTTAATATTAAAAACGCTTTGTTATATAAATTTACTTTAATATTATAATTATAATTTAATTTTTTTTTAAATAAGTAATTAATATAAACTTTTTTTTAATTAAATTAAAATGAAAAAAGGCTTATTTTACTTTAGTTTTTTAAGTTTATAATAATTATTTTAATTAAATATAAACTATAATTTAAATAAGTAATTTTAATTAAGCTAAATAAATTTTATATTTTATTAAATACTTATATTAAATTATTATATATAAACTTTTAAAACTTATTTTAAATATAAATTAGATTTTAAATGTTACTTTTTTATAAAGTGTATATAAAAACAACTTTTAATTAATTATTAATTAAAAATACCTACGTTTTTTTAAAGAAATTCTTTTAATAGTTATTATTTTTTAAAAAGTTTTAAGTTTAATAAATATCTTAGAATATTAAGTATTAAATATTATTATATTTTATTAAATTAAATTAACTTTTAGTTTTAAAAATTAAAATAAGAAATATTTATAAATAAAATCTTTTACCAGCTTTTAAATAAATAAAATATATTTAACTAAGCTTTCTTATTATTTTTTATTTATATTTTATTTATTTTTTTTTTATATATTATTAAAATAAATATAAAAAATCCTAATATAAAATATTTTAATTATTTTTATAAATTTTATTATATTTAAATTATATTATAAAAGTTATATAGTTTTACTTTAAAATTTTTATTATTAACTTAAAGTTATTTTTAATATAATATTTTATTTTATTTTTCTTTTTTAAATAAATAATTAAGGGTTAAATAAATAAATATATATTATAAACTAGAAATTTTAAAAAGCGATATATTAATTTATATGGTTTAATAAAACAGTTATATAAATATTTATTAATTTTATCGTAAAATTAATTTTAATTTTAATTTTATTATAACAACGTTTTTTTTTAATGTAAATAAGTTATAATTTAATTATTATTTTTATAAATATATTTATAGATATATTTAATTGTTTTTATAATAATATAAATTTTAATATTAATATACGTTTAATATTTTTAACTAAAAAAAAGGTTATATAATATTATTTAATTATTATTTTATTTTATTAATTTTAAATAACTTAAAATCTTAATATATAGTTTTTATTTATATGTTAAATATTTATTTAACTTAATTATAATTTTAAAATAAAACAGTTTTAAAAAATTCTTAAAATAGTGATTTTTAATTATATAAAATAACTTTAAATTCGCCGCGCTATAAAGTTTATATATTATATTAAATAATATTATTTACTATAAAACGCCGTTTAAATTAATATTAATTTTTAAAATTTTAACTTATATAATATAATTAATATTTATAAATTCTATAAATTAATTATAGTTTAATAATAATAAGAAAATTAAGTAATATATATAAAATAAGTTTTTTTTTTAATATTTAATTATTTAAACTATATTACGGTATTTATTAAAATAATCTTTCTTTATAATATTATTTAAAAATATTTTTTATTTTTAATTAAAAATATAAATATTAATATTAAGTTAATTATTTATAGTTTAATTTAAAAAAAGCTTATTTTTTATTTTTAATTAATTTAAATTAACGGTAAAAATAATAAAAAAAATCGATTAATTTAAATAATAAATAATAACTATTAAATTTTAATAATAATAAAATATAAATCTTTTATTACTAGTAAATAAAAATAATAAATATATATTATAATTAATATTAATTAAATTAATATCTTCGGTTAAAATAATATTATAAAAATTATTTTAAAAAACTTTTTATAAATTATTTTATTTATATTTTAATTATTTTAAAATAATTTATTTTATAATAACTTAAATATTAATTAAATATTACTAAAAAAGTTAATTAAATATAAATAAAATTAATATTTTTTATTTATAATTATATAAATAATATTAAAAATATTATTATAAAAATAAGTTTTTTTTTTTATAACTTTTATTATAAAGTTATATATTTAAATTATAACCAGTTTTTTTATATAGTTATATTAATATATAAATAAGTGATATATATATTAAATAATTTATAAAAATATATATATAAAAGAATAATATTTTTTTTATAATAACTTATTTAATTAAAATAATTTTTTTTTATTATTGGTTTTTTTTTATAACGTTTAAAATAATATTAATAATATTTTTAATTTTTAAAAGGTTTTTATATTACTAATTTACATTCTTTTTAAAAATTATATTTAAATTAAATTTTAATATAAACTAAATTATAAAATTATTTATATTTAAATTTTTTAAATTATTTATAGTTTTTTATATTTATTTTTAAGTTATAATATATTTTTTAATATATAGATTATTTATATAAATTTTTTTAAAAAGTTATATTAAAATATTTAAATTTAAGTTATTATTATTAATAACGGATTAATATTAAATAATTAACTATAAGTTATAAAAATATAATGAAATATATTTAAATTATTTATTTTACATTGTTTTTAAAAAGCTAGTTATATAATATAAAGTTTTTTAAATTTAAAAATAACTAGGATTTAAGTTATTAATATTATAATTAATAAATTTATATAAAATAAATATAAAAAAAAAAGCAAAATTAAACCGTTAGATATTTTTTTAAAACTTTTAAGCTTTTAAATTAAAGTTAATTAATAATAACTATAAAAACTTAAAAAGTTTATAAATTTCTACTAGTTATATATTTTTATTTTTATAATAAAATATAAAAATCTTATTTTTTTTTATTTTTTTTTTAAAGTATTTGTTAAATTAATAAAACATATTATAAAAATTATATTATTTATTTATAATATTAACGTTATAAATATTTATTTATAAAGGTTTATTATTATATAATTAAATTTTATAATATTTAATAAAATTTAATTACTTTTTATAATAAAAATATAAGGGATACGATAAATAATTTTATTTTAAAAGTTATTAATTTAAAATCTAAAATAATTATAAAAGATTTTAAAGTTTAAATTATTATTATTTAATTATTTTATTTTTTTTAGTTTTAAACTTTTAAAAACATTTAAACTAATAAAATATATTTAAATTAATTTTATTTAATAATTAATATTATTTTAAAATATAATATAAATAATAAATATAATAAAAATCTTTTATATAAAAATTAAAAGTTATTTTAAATAATATATAAATTTTTTTATATTTAATATAAATTCTAATAAATTTATATACGTTTATTATATAAAAATAAAAAGGAAATAAATAATATATAATTATAATAAATTAATTTTAAATAATAATAAACTTTAAAAAAACTTAGTTATATATTAAAATATAACGATATTTATATATTAAAAGTAAATAAAATAATAATAATTAAAAGAAATATTTAATATTAATTAAAATTAAAAGATATAAATAAAAGGTTTAAATAAAAAATAAAAAAACTTATAAACGAAAAAAAGTATATATAAAACTTATTTTTTTTTAAATTAATATTTTTAAAACGCGTTTAACACGTTTTATTATAACATGTTTTATTATATAAAAAATAAATAAAATAAAAAGTTTTAAAGAAATAAATATATATTAAAACTATTTAAATATTTAAATTATATATTAATATATTATTAGTTTCTTTTAAATTTTATTAAAAGTAATTAAATATTATTAAAATATAATAGTTAAAATTAAATATAAATATATTTTATTTTAACTTTTATTTTAACGTGTTTAATATTATTAGTTTTTATTTAGTTTTATATTTAATATTTTTAGGTTTTAAAAAAAAGCTAGACACTTTATTAAACCTTAATAAAATAAATGTTAATATAAGTTTTAATAAAAAACTTAAGTTATTATTTATTATAATTAAATTAATTAATATTAATAACGGTAAAAAGTTATTTTTTTTAAAAATTATAAATAAAAAAGGTAAACCATTTAATAAACCTATAAAAACAAAAGTTTTTTTATTTATAAATATAACTAAAAATAATATTAATTTATAAGGATTATTTTTTTAATAAAACCGTTTTTAATATAGCTTATTAAAGTTTTAAAAAAAATTAAAAAATAAGTTTCGTTTTTATAACAATAAGTTTTTATTAACTAAAAAAAAAAAAAAAAATTATAATGTAAAACGGTTTTTTATAAAAAAAGCGTTAAAAAATCCACTAAAAAAATTATTAATATTATAAAAAGTTTATATATATAATTAAAAATATTTATTATTAGTAAAAACTTTAAAATATTATAATTTTATAAAGTAACTATTTATATTATTTAATAAATAATTATTAAAACTTTAATTTAAAAGGTAATAATTAAAAGTAATTTTTATAAAAAATTTATATAAAAAAGGCGGGAAAAAATCTAGGACCAAATAATAAAAAAATAATTTTATAGCTTTAAAAAATATAAACTAATAAATTAATTTTATTTATTTAAAATTAGTTTTATTATTATTATTATTATTATTTTTAGTTTAATATTACTAGTAAATAATTATTTTTTATTAGTTTAAAATATAAAACTATTTAATAGATTTAATTTTTAAATAAATTTAATAAATATATATATACTTTTAAAAAAGTAAATTACGATAAATAAAAGAGTTATAATAATAATATATTAACCGTTAAAATAAAAAATAGTTATAATATTAAAAATAAAAAGGAATATTTATATATTTTAAATTTAAAAAATTTTTATAATTAAGTTTTAATATTAAAAAATACTTATTTTATTATATAATTTAATAAGTTAAATAAATACTTGTTATAAATATTAAAAATTAAGCTATGGTTAAGTAAGAATAAAAAAAGAGACCTAAGTATAATAAAAATAAAAAAATAAAAAAATAAAAGAAAAAAAAAATATATATAAAAATAAAAAAATAAATTTAATTTTTTATTATATGTAAATATAAATATAAGTTAATGTTTTATTATTAATATAATATAAAATGTTTAAAAGATATTTATAATTAAAAGTTTAAATTAATATAAGCGATTTATTTTTAAATTAATATATTTTATTTTTAAAAGTTTAACTGGTTATAAGTTGTTTATTTTTTAAATATAATTAATTAAGTTTTACTAAGTATATTTATTATTTTTAAAAGCTTTAATAATTATAAACTACTTATTTTTTAAACGTATTTAATTAAGTTTAATTAAATATATTTAAATTAAAATTAAAATTTAAATGCTTTTTTATAAACCTTATAAACACGGTAAAAAAAAATTTAAGTTAATTAAATAATAAAAATAATAATTACTTACTTATTTTTTAATTATAATTAATTAAATTTAATTAATTATATTTAAGGTTAATTAAAAAATTAATATTTTTTTATAAGGTTTATAAATATAATTAAAAAAGTAATAAATTAATTAAATAACTAAAAATTAAATAAATAAAAATTACTTATTTTTTAATTATATTTAATTAAATTTAATTGATTATATTTAAAGCCGATTAAAAAATTAATATTTTTTTATAAAACTTATAAATATAATATAAAAACTATAAGTTAATTAAATAGCTAAAAATTTAATTATTTATTTTATAAATATATTTAATTAAATTTAGTTAAATTTATTTAAAAATATTTTAAATATATTAAAATTTTATTTTATATATTTATATATTTTTTAAATACGTTTAATTAAACTTAATTAAATATATTTAAAAATAATAATTAAAATATATTAAAATACTTTTTTATAAGCTTATATATTTTTTAAATATATTTAATTAAGTTTAATTAAATTTATTTATATTATAATTAAAAAATTAAGCCATTTTTTTATAAGTTTTATAAACGTAATAATTTTTAAATATATTTAGTTAAAATTAAATAAATAGTTTTAAATAATTTAAATATTTTTTTATAAATTTTATTAATAATATAAATTAATTAAATATTATAAATAAATAATTATAAAAATAATAACTAATAATATAATTTAAAATATTATAAATTTTATAAAATTTACTTAGTTTTAATTAAAAAAAAAAAAAACTATATTATAAATTTATATAATATTATATTTATTAAAATAAAAGCTATAACTAAAAATTAAATTTATTATATTTTTTTACGTTATATATAAAACTTATATTAATTAACTAGTTACATTTTAACGTATATTTTTTAAAAAAGAAAGCCATAGTTAAAAATTAAATTTATTATACTTTTTTATATTATATTAATATTTATATTAATTAATTAATTATATTTTAACGTATATTTAATAAATTTTTTATAAAATTAATTAATCTATTTTATTATAACTTAAAAAAATTAATAATTAATATAATTTAATAAAACTTATTTTATATAACTTTTTTATATTATTTACACTTTTATAAACCTTGTTACGATAAAACCGCAAAGGAAAACGTCAAAAAGTGCAGGGCAATTTTAAATATATGATTGGTCAGTGAAATTATGGCAGTACTAATGAAATAAAGAGAAATTGATTGAGCTGATTCACAGCTACTTTGGTACCTATCAACACCGGATCAACCCCCCACAGCTCAAACCGATGTGGCCTTTCTTGCCTCTATGACCTGCAACCGGCCTGGGTGTGGGAACGTTGTCTGGCTACACCCTCGGACAGCGTTCCCACACCCGGGCCAGTTGCAAGTTAGAGCCCCATTCTCCCCCAAGTCGGGAGCGTCATTATGCACCTTTTGGGTGCTTTTTCAGCTGCTGATCTATGCGAGGACTGGAAAGGCTTTTGGAAAGAGAATTTGAAAGGCGAATGTCTAGGAAAAGAACCAGAGATTGAATGAGAGTTTCTAGTTTGAAACTCTCGCCGACCGGCGCTCATTCCCTGTCGTCGTCATCCACTTCTCCAGGAGAATCTCTGCTTGTGGTATGATCGAGTCACTCAAGTTGGTCCTCATTGCATTCTCGGTGTCTTCGCGCTGCAGATGTTCAGAGCCCTCATCCAGGCAGCGCTGGATGGTTTCTATCGCGAGGGGTCGGTTTCGGTCGGATCGGTATAGTTGCGCGAGCTGCTTGAGCACCTCAATGCGCTTGTAGCGCAAGTGGGAGGTAAACTTGTCATTTCCCTCGGTGCCGCTGGTATAGGGTGCGATGTGCTCTAGGGCGCTCTCTAGCGTCTTGATGGCGCTATCGAATCGGTTCACCTCGATATAGCAATCTGCGAGTGCTGTCCACAGGCTCACGTTGGTATTGTTCACTCGCACAGCCCGGCGGTAGAAGTGGAGGGCCAGGTGTGGTTTGTCGAGGGCCTCGTAGCATTGTCCGAGGCCGAACAGTCCTCTGAACTCGTGTGGTTCAAGCTGGACCGCGCGGTGGTAACATATGGCTGCCGAGTCCGTGTTTTCCATATGGTTGTACTCATGGCCTAGGAGAATCCAAGCGCTGCCGTAGTTTCGATCGAGATTTAGGGCCTTGTGAAAGGAGGAGATGGCGTCTTCATGGCGACCGATTAGCGAATAGTAGTTTCTAACTGCTAGACACGTCTCTGGGCGGAAGCTGTCGACTGCAGTACAGTACTGTGCTAGTAGAGCAGATCTGTCCCGAGATCCCATCGAAAAGAGCAGGCTGGAATGTTGGTCCACAAAGTCTAGGCTTCTGGGGTGGGATATATTCATTCCGTTGTACAGCGTGTTAGCCGCCTCGTAATCTATGTGGTTGTTAGAGTAAATTATTGTAACTAGCAGAGCGAGGTAATTACCCATCTTGCGGTATAGCGTAAGGGCTCGCTGAGCTTGAATGAACTGACTCTGAGGGAAGACAGTCTGAAGTCGAGTGAGGTCTGTCTCAAGGGAGGTAGTCATGTCGTTCAGTTTAACCCGACAATACAGGTAGAAGAAAGCTACCATGATGTGCTGACCCAACTTTGGTCGAAGGTCGTGAAGCTTGAGGGGAATATCAATTAGTGACTTTGAAGTCTAAGCAGTCGGAAAATGGGACAGGGGTCATACCTCTTGCAAGTTGGCAATCAAGCTTCCCAGCTCTAACCACGCTCCCCAGTTCCAGGGATTTATTGCAACGCTCTTCAGCAGATAGGCCTTTGCAATGTCTGTGACAAGTTCTCGAGAAAGAATCATGCCATACCTGTAGTAAATGTCAGCACTATTCGTATTAATCAAGGAATGGGAGCATAATACAAGTACTCCAAGAACCCATCCCCGGCTCTAGGATGGGGGTCGTCGTCCATTCCCTTGAACCACGTATTGAGAACCTGCTTAATATGCATCATCTCTTTGTTCACTACATCACCACGGTCTGACGGGCCGAGCGGCTGGCCAAGCTCTTCAGTCTTCTGCTTCTCTCCTGCCATCAGGAGCGCATGTAAGGCAAGGAACAAGGACTTTTGACTGATCCCGCGGCGAATAAACAGGGATAAGCTGTGGTAGTCCTGTTTAGCTCCAGCGGAAAGGGGCATGTCCATTTCCCCAACATTGGCGGCCAGAAAAACACCAGCACAACGATGGAACTCGTGACAATTGAAGAAAGCTTTTGCTTGAATGAACTTGTTAAACTCCTTGCGCTCTAGGTTCCGCTCGACTGCGTCTGTCTGGAAGGCCAGGCTTGAAGACGGATGGACGAACGCATTGTTGGTGTTGTCCTGTTCAGGCAGCGCGTTAAGCATCTCAGAGGCCCTGTGGTCTTTGTTAGAATCAACTTATATGTATATATATGTGTGTGTGTGTGTGTGTGTGTGTGTGTGTGTGTGTGTGTGTGCGTGTGTGTGTGCGTGCGTGTGTGTGCACGTACCTATATATGTATGGATGAATGTATTATGGATATATGGATGTTTGGATGGATGGATGGGTGGATATATGAATAGATCCAATAGCTTACCATTTAGAGGTCTGATAGAGACACCTCTCTGAACTCTTGATTGCACACTCTCGGAGGGCGCGTCGCAGCTGAATCATTGAAGGGACCGACATTGTGATTGTGTCTTAATACTACGTTGACTAGGGATGTGTGAAGTGACAACAGCAAAAGAAGAGCTGTGTAGAATTAAAATGTTGAAGGAGAGTGATGAAGAAGAGTGATGAAGGAAAGCGACGAAGGAAAGCAACGAAGGAGAGCGATGAATGTGGGAATGGTTCAGTTTTGGGGGGAGTAATTTGAAATTGGCTGTGAGTAAATCCCTTAACGAGAGATAACCGAGACCGGCGACTTCCTGTCTTGTTTCTTTATTGCCGGTGAAAAATTTAAAGCGTGGTTGGTACCTCTTACCGCCCGAGAATTACTGGGAGAGTAGGGGGCTAGTACGCCGATGGTTGCTGTGCGACGCCGATAGCACACCGTTTACGACCCAATTGCTTGTCGTATAATCGCAACTGCCAGTTATCCGAGAAACAATCTTACTGGAATAACCCCGGGCACAACAAAGCATTCACGTGAAAGTTATTTTGTCAAATTAGGGGGCGTTTGGTGGTCGGAATGGGCTCAGCTCACTGCAACACAACCAAAAAGGTACTGATCTTTTAAATCACTACTACCTAGCCAGCTTAACACTCGATCCTAGGGATGATATAACGTCCAAAGACCAAATGCGAAATTATTTTTTTCCTGATTTTATTTCCCTAATGTAGTGTGTCAAAGTCTAAGTACCGAATAACCCATACATTTCCAGTTACAATAACTCAGCCATTTCTCAAGCAGAAGCTCCCCAATTGCACCGAAACAAGGATTGAAGTATACACTATTATCAAATAAACGTTTGGATTTGGAGACATTTCTAGATATGTAAATAAGCTTAGCCATTATTTGTAGCAACGATATATTCATGACATGACCCCTTTTCCTGATTCGGAGCCGACCGCACGGACCACTTCGCCGGTCCCCTTCTTCACGGAACGATGCCACACGTGGTACTATTGCCGGGTGACCCAATTTAATCCGTCGGGTGTTTGATCCAATAATAGAATGCTGTTCCTGGTGCTACTTTGACATCATGCAGATCATGCAGGGCTCGGCAGGGTTCCTGAAAATCCCACGATGACGGCATGTAGCCTTACAAGCCTTGATTGTTTCAGATTCGTGTGTTCCTATTTCCATGGCTTCTTTTTCTTCTTGTTAAACGTTACTACGATCCTCATTGTCCGCAGCTTATCTCAAGTCATCCTCGAGTGAGTAAGCCACGTACTACTACTGTAAGATAGATTATTTAGAAAGCATGTAGCCATTGGAAAAAATAGCGCATGTCAGGCCATGAGAGCAGTGCTTCGGTGTCAATACTTTCTACACGTCGACTATGTTGGCTCTACAAAGTTCTAACTAACCACACTCCCTCCAACTTCCTCTTTCTAAAGGATCTACGCCCCCAAAGAAGCCTTGGCATCTATTCTAGATCCAACAGAACCCAAAGGCCAGATAGGATGCTTACGTCGTGAGATAGAACCAATAAAGGCTAGATTGACGTCAACTCATGCTCGAAACGTATACACTTTCAATCGGCCATTCCAGCAGGATCATCAAGTCTAAAATCGAGGCGTTCGTCCCATGTCCTCTCCAATCAGCTATTGCGATTATTCCGACATCATGGCCAATTAACGTACAGGTACTGGGTATAGAATGTGACATTGCATACTCCAGATGCTATAGCTGACTGTGCCGTACGCTATCGTGAAACATGTCTGCGCTACTCACTGGTCTTAGTTGCCGAATGTCGTGGGAATCCTCCCGCTCCCAAGTCTGACGTACAGTGGCAGAGGAATCATAGAGCCGTAGAGAGCAGTATAAATATAAATATATATATATATATATAGGGAGATGCTGTCCTGCGATCTTCGTGTTGTCTATCTACCTACCACCCACCTACTGGACCGAAGACTCTTCAGCTCTAGCACCATATCATCGTGTTGACCACGCCTACGTAAGCTTCGAGCTTCTCCAATCCTCCCCAATACCCACTACTGCGAATCCCCTTATTAGATCACACCCACCTCGCAACATGTTAAAGCCCAGCCTTACCCTCTTCTCCCTCCTCCTCGCCACCGCCGCCGCCTTACCAGCCGGCATCTCCAGTAGCCTCGGGAGCCAGCATGCGGGCCACTTGGCGACGCGAGGCGGCTGCACGACGCGAGCCGAGCAAGTGCAGGGCACGAGCTCGGACACGAACGGGCGGGGCGTGCAGGTGAAGAACGCCGACAGCCAGTCGCGCAGCTTCTTCGTGTACGCCAACAGCTGCGACTACGTCCCGCTGAAGTACGTGACCCTCGGCGCGGGCCAGAGCGCGTTCGTGTCGCTACCCCAGGCCTTCCAAGGCCGCATCGTGCGCGGGACCACGCAGGTCAACTTGGACGGGCGGCCGCACCTGCTGGGCACGTGGCTCGAGATCGGGCTCGACGGCGACGGGTCCGGCAAGGGGTGGGCGGACGTGTCGCTGATCCGCGGCTGCGACGGCGCCGTCAGCGTGGCCGCCGCGGACGGCACGGGGGCCAGCACCGGGTTCCAGGACTCGAGCATCCTCGACGACGCGCCGGGCGACGCGCTCGAGGCCAAGGACTCCGGGTCGAAAGTCATCAAGGCTACCGAGGGTCTGCTGTCGGTCGTCGTCGAGGCCGCGCGCGACTACCTGGCGAGCAAGCTCGGCTACGACAAGGCCTACATCGACGACTACCACGGCAACCCCGTCATCTGCTCGTCCAACGAGCGCTTCAGCGCTACTTTCTACCGCGGCAGGCCGTAAGGGTTGCTCGCCATCGTTGGATATGCGATACTACACCAACTTACCAACCTAAACAACTATCGATTTGACACTTTAGCGTGGCGTATGGGGTGACTGGGTGGAAGGATCAGGTATTCCGGAGTTAGCATGTGGATCATGAGTCATGGATGAAGGAAGAAGGGATGGGGTTTTGGAGTTTTGGGGAGGTTTTCTTCTTGTGTGAATCCCACACATAGTGGAGCAGGGCGTAGCACAAAAAGAAGCGAGTCCAATCACAACTAACATCATACGAACAAAAGTAATCGCTTTGCGGTGAGTGCGGATCGAACGCACGGCCTTCAGATTTGATGATTGACTCGTATGAATGAATCCTGAAGTTGGACTTCAGTCTGACGCTCTCCCAGCTGAGCTATCCCCGCTGATGAAAATCTGCTGCTTAAGTCTGTCTATATGGATTATTTCGGCCCGATTTCGGATACTGCGCAGGTCTTGTCCAAGGTCCGTGGTTGGGGCTAGTGATTAATTTGGAATTCAGAGGATAATGATTCTTGGTGTTTGTTTTCACGATGTTGTATGTTTATATGCAAGCTTTGAGTTTATTTATATGCTTTAAGGTTATATGCATGCATGTTTTGAGTTATTAATAGCTCTACTGTAGTTTCTTGGAAGTCGTCTCCGAGTTCGACAATTTATCTTTCCATTCGCAGTTGCCTTGTCTCCCTCGTACACATCATTTCAAAGCCGCCTAGTGCAGAGGATGCTACACGCCATGAACCTGAATGATGCTAAATATTAACACGGCCGGTTTAGCTCAGTAAGCCTGCAGTCGCACTCTGGAGAGACCACGAAGCCCTAGTAGGTCCCATAGAATGGCGGCCACGCAATGTTTCTACTGATAATGCAGAACGCTATGTACAAAGCTGTGATACTCGCTATTAAGTCCAACAAATGAATGGTCCTACCATTCTAGCTAATCATATATCATTATACCCAATGCACACCTTCCGCCTGCCACCCACAGCCCCAACCTAACTCCAAACCCAAGCATGCCTAGCCTCTCCAGTGAAGAGACCCACGAACCCATCATTCCTCCCAGCCTCTCTTAGCTAGCCCGCGCTGGGTGCTCATGAGCATCAGAAGTGCCTAAACCTTCTCCCGTCGCCATTATTATCATCATTCCACCACTATCACTAAACACAAGGGCGTCCCTCGCGACACCATGACACAAGGCAACCTTATTAGCACCCCACGGCGCCACACATCATCTTTCGCACCGTGCACGGCCTCCTCGATGCGCCAACACCGGGCCGCCCTGGCAGAACTAGACGAGACGGCCCCGGGCTAGAGGAGGTTTCCACGGACGACAGGAGGTTGTTGCCGCTAGAGAGCTGTGCGCGTCGAGGAGATTGCGCACCGTGGGCTGCAGCTGCGAGGCGGCTAGCATGCGGTCTGTGGTGTTCCCGATGGTGTTGTTAATGAGGGCGGCCACGCTGGACGTGAGGTCTTTGCTTGTCGGCAAGCGTCTGGCACAGCCTCACGGTGTATAGGTAACTAGCGCGGCCGTTATTGCCATTCGTCAGAGCCCTCTCTGCCCTCTCCGTTTAGCACGGCTTCGATGGAACAGATCTGTCTTGCCAGATGCATGTCCTGTTGCATGACAGCGGTCAGTACTAGGTAAGCTAAGGTCTCGTGCTCGATATCGTAGTAGCTCAGGTCGGGCTCCTTCTTCCAAAGGCGGGTACCCAGAGAAAGATACGCTTCGGCCCATTCGAAGAGGGACTGTTGTTTGAACTTCAAGTAGGGAAGACTTGGACCAGTCCGTAAACAAGTAGGCGATTCAAGTTAGAATGCTATAGAAACCATGACAGAAAATGCAATATCGTACGATAGTTAGAGTAGATCTTAGATAACTTGGATACATACTAGATTATCACATAATACTAGGAGATGACTCGTTCCGCCGGTGTCCTGACTCTAAGCAGGCTAGACGACCGGAGCAGTTAATCTTCGGGTTTTCCTCTCGGAATTTCACATACCAAGGGTTCAAGAAAGACATAATATTCATTTTCCGCAATTATTTTGACACCTAATAAACTGCTCTGCAATTTCGGAGCAGTATGCTCTGTATCGTGTCAGCTAATGGGCCCCAGCGCGTTGATACTGACCATATGGCACCGACGCCTTATAATATTACATGTTTTCTCCCCCTAAATCATCTCAAGCAGCAGCAGCCTCGGGAACGAATGCATATTTCGGCATGAGCGCCATTCTCTCCTCTGGGCTGATCTCGTCGTCGTATACCATCTTCACATTCTTATCCTTGTCCTTCTTCGACTTCTTCTCTGTTCCTTCGGCCGCATGTTCGGCAGTAGTCGGGGTCTCGGTTTTCTTTGGTGGTTTAATTCCTGCCTCGGCCATCCTGATAATCTGATCGATATCGTCTCCCTGCTGGGCAGCGCCTGACACGAGCTCATCAATAGTCGAAGCACTTCCTTGCCAGCCAGCTTGTCCGGGGCGGGGAGGTAATCCAGGAGGTGCGGTAAGGTTGCTTCCGGGTCGCGAAGGTAGATTCGGAGGCGGGTATGCACCGGGGTACTGGGGAGGAGGCGAGTAACCAGGGACGGCGGACTGTGGAGGAAAGCCGGGGTATTGGCCACCAGGCGGAGGGAAAGGCGAGTTCTGTTGATCATAATTAGCACGTCTTCGCCAAATTAGAATTTGGAATCTTGAAATACGTACAAATGCGCCCGGGGATGCACTTTGCGCAGGACTCTGCCTATCAGGCAAGCCTTCACGAGGTGTATGGCTCGCGCTTCCACCATTCATAGCCGTTTTCTGGGTTGAAAGTCTCGCACGATGCTCTGCCAGTCGCTTCTTGATATCATCGGCGGTCTCGACCTTAAGCTTCTTGGCTGGACCCTTTTGACCTTGGCCCGGGGGCGGGTTACCGGTGGCAGCGTATCGCTCCGCTTGTGCCTGGTAGAAGTTCTGGATGATTCGCTGGTTATGCTGTTGGACAACATCCTCGGGAATACCCTCCATACCAAAGATCTCGACGTCGAGACCCTGTCGATTGGGTAGCGCATTCTCGACTGACGACAAAGATTCTTTGTGCACTTGATTCATGTGGACGGATAGACCTACAAGTAGATAAAAGTTAGTTGGTGTCGCGTCGAGTCAGCATACATGAAGTCGAGATTTCTTACCTCCGGCCGTGTTCAATCGTCGCCCACATCGATCGCACTTGAAATGCTTAGCCTTCTGATGGGATATCAAAAGTTTAAGATCTTCAAAGTCTCTCTCACCTAGTCAATACGTTAGTGAGTTACTCTGGGTGTGAAATCAATGCTGTACGGCATACAATAATAGCACCAAGGACGTGCGAGGAGGTCCTCGACGTCGGGGTGACCACGCTTCTTCTTCCCCATAGCTGCCGTATACAGCGACAAGAACCTAAGGGCGAAGTAATTCGAAGATACCCAACTTCCGTCAGGTAAAGAATCGATGTAATTGGGTCGGGGAGTACGGTTCTCGATCGAGGCGAGGCTAAAGCTGCGTTAGGACAAAAATGCAGTTGTCGTCGCGCAAAAGGTTGAACAAGGATGAAGGCGCGCAAGAGTGGCATTGATTGGTCACATTTGGTTACCTTTTGCAAGTGGGGAACTTAAGCTTCAGCCACATGTCCGCTTCCACAGCTTGAGCCACAACTATTATTAATATTATTAATGCGGCTGTGCATCATCTCTTGTCGGACAATTGTCGACTTCAACCATTTTGTCAATTATTGTGAGCCTTAGCTTCTCGAGCACTAGACCAAACGGGACGAACCCTCAGGTTCTTAGGACCCTACATGCTGATTCGTAAAAACCATTTACTCGGCTGTGAAAATATAATAACTCATTAGCATTATTCATTATAATCTACGCAAAGCTAGAAGAAAAGCATCGCAATAGGGGGTAGGTATGGATGGCATCAAAGTGCCTAGTGCTCGAATGCTCGCAACCTATCATTCCTTTTTGTTGACCTCCTCCCACTCCTTATTCATCTTCCACATCCGGTCGAACTGCGTCTTCAGCCACGCCCTATTCGCACTTAGCAGCGTGCCGATATACTGCTTGCCCAACTTCCCGTCCCCCTCTGCTCTATCAAACCCCACGCGCGCCTCCCCCAGCATCGTGGGCGGCATGTTCCGGTAGAGGGTCTCGTAGGCGCCGCGGGGGACGCAGTAAGTCTCGTGGAAGAAGCCCATGTGCTTGTAGTTGGTGCGGTTGACCCAGGCGGCGGCGTCGCTGTGCGTCTTGCCGTGCGTGAACCGGCGCAGGCCCTCGATGTCCTTGAAGAAGAAGACGAACATCATGGTGTTCTGGCTGTCGCGGTCGCCCGACTGCCAGCGCGTCACGCCCAGCAGGCCGTAGTGCTCCGGCTTCGCCTGCACCTGCTCCATGGTCCGGAAGAAGTGGTCGGTGATCTCGCGCCCGCCCGGGGAGAGGAAGCCGAGCGGGTGGTGGAACCGCACGCCGAAGTGGAACACGACCAAAGGTCGCGTGGCGGGCTCCATGCTAGCGAAGACACCGGTTTCGCCGCGTTCCGGTAGCTGAGCCGTGGTCTCCCCGTAGATCACGCCTTTAATATAGGGGCCATCGTGACTGACTCTGACGTACTGGACGGCGGAGCTTGTGATGGTGTGTAAAGCTAGCAGCACGGCCGGGAGTGTAGCCAGCTTCGTCGGCAGTAGCACACACAAGACCACTTGTCCAAGTGCGCCGAATAGCATCAGGGTTCGGAGCTTGAACAAGTCTTTGAAGAGCGTCTACATACCTGTTAGCTCATATAAATAGTTGTGTTTCGTTCATAGGTAGTGGCTCACGAATCTGCTCTCTGACTGGTCCCATCTAGGCGGGGTGTCTTGGGGTTTCAGTTGGCTGGCTAATACTTCAGACATTGCGATGGCTCTCCGTGAATTGGATCTGTAATGAAACCGTTTCTGAAGGAGTGATATTTCGAAACATCCACGAACTGCGGTAGCAAGTCAGCTTAAGTATATGGCCAAGTTGCTAAGAAGATGAGAAGGAGTTGGCTGGGAAGGTATCCTATTCCCACGAGAAAGGGCTGTTTTCTAGATTTCAATTTTAGCTTTCAAAGCTTCATTTCTTATTTGTTACCTACCTAGGTACCTAGGCACCTAGGCACCTAGTAGCAGGGTTATGTGGTACTAGAGGGCTAGGTATCTCTAAATATACCTAGGAAGTAGGCATGATGAACAGGATGAACCATTCAATAGGAAACCAACGTTCCTTGAATAGTTCAACTTGAGAGCTCTGATTGGCCACAATTCAGGAGCAAATAACAATTCTTCAAAGTTTAAAAGATCAAAAAGCTGGTCCTGTTGGCCCTGTTGGCCTAGGGGCACGAATGCGATTTCCAGGTAAGCCGGCAAGGGGTGGCTAGTCAAACAACCGATAACGGAAATCTATGTGGTGTTGGGTATTTCTTTTGGAAGGAACAGTTCGACACTTGAAACCATTCTTCAGCATTGGAGATTCTCGCTCGTTAATGCTGAGGAAAGTGGAACAAACAGCCGCAGAAATCCTCCTAAGGATACTCGGCGATATTGAGAAGCAAACTCAGTAGACGCCTTCACGCCGTACCTGACCTGAATAGCAGCTATTTTCACTCTCGGCTGGGGTATTCCTTCATCAAAGAAATAATAATCACAAAAGTTACTCATAGTTCTGTACACGTAGCATTCTGACTGTTATTGTTGCCTTTCTCAAGTATTATTGTCGTTCGTTCTTAATTTTCTTTTTATCACCATCTCATGCAGTGACCTGCTCATGTTTACCTTTGAAGAATCTTAACTGGCATTTGTTGATAATAGCTCACCCCCAACCTCGACTTGATTGATTTATTTCGATTCATTACTGGCGCCAATAGATAAAATAAAGCCTGAAAAGGTCGTCCTATTCACTCACTCGTTCATGAATAGGAGGTGGCATTCTTACTAACACAACTCTCGCCAAGACTGGCAGTGCTCAAGCATAGAAAGGCCCTTTGCTAACGATATTTATAATTGGGCTAGCACTTGGCATGTGGTCACAACCTCTATGCCAGGTATTTCAATCGAAATTGCTTTCTGAGGGACAGATTTTGAAATGTCTTGATAACCATCGCAAACCCAGTGTCAGGGGTAGACTAGTGGCGACCCACCTACCTAATATATATAAAGGGGCTGACCCTCCCTTCCCCTGAATAAATGAGAGAGAGGGAGGAAGTTAGATATATATGATCTCGGATACGAGCGTCTCTACTACTCTGGAAAAATGGTACACTCTTGGATTATCTCAAAAGTAGAATAAAAAGGTAACACATTATTCGAAGGTTTGGAGCTGCTGCTCCGCTGAATAATCATACATCAAGCCTACACCGCATATCTGAACTAGCTAGGAGGGCGAAAAGACTTCAAGTTTCACGGAAGCGGTAAATTATTAATTCATTGACTTTAATAATAAGTCTCCTATCTGACGTGTTCTAGCCTTGTGTTGCTTTAATGACTTCATTCGGATATTTTGAGCGACTAGACGACTCATCTTACCAAGCATGTCAAGACAGACAGCAGCCTCATCTCATATAAACGGAACAGAGAGAGATGACAGGAAGGTCGCGAAGCATGCTCCACATTATTCGGTAAGGCTGGTCCGGTAGCTTACCTAACTGCCAGCCCTGTTGTGCCAGCAGGATGCATTCCGGGATGTAGGGACGCGGCTTGATATTAGCTGGTGGAACGATCAGTGTGAAACAACCAAGTAGTTCGGCGCACAGGCGATGTGAAGGAGACGTGAATGATGAACGGGGGGTGCTTTTCCTTCCTGACCAATAACAGTGGTCTCACATGACAAACCTGGAGTTTGCCTCTTGTATGCCGCGAACCACGAACGCATACCGATTTACCGGTGAACCAAGTAAGTGACGATTAATTGGGCCAATCTCTGAGTTTAGGTAACACCAAGAAATCGGAATTGCGGCTGAAGTGAATATTTTTCGGTAACTTGAACTGCATGGGGTGGTGCATTCATCGTGTGCGTTATCCTTAGGCTGATATTAGCGAGCGCCGAGAGATGCGGTATGGCGGTTTTGGACAATCTGACAGCCTAGCCCATCCTTGGAGTCCGGGCGATTGACATATCCATATGATTCCACAGCCAGAGAGGAGGCTGTTCATTCAAATCACTGTAAAGGAACAGTATGGCTAATTTTGCCCACGGAATTGGCATAGCTATTTTCCCATGGCTTTTCGATTGATCCGAATTGACGGCATTGCGATACTAAAACGACGCACCCCTGCGTTAGTAGCCAAAGGATAGATGTCGCATGAGCTTGTATTGCAGCTATAGGGGTCGCGTAGTGCCAAGTAAACATAGCGAATTGAAGCGATGCTTCAGGTGTAACATGAATGCGAAACAGGAAAGTACAAGCTCACCTTTTAGATTCTTCTAGATGTATTCATAATCCTCAGGGCCGCCAAGGAGACACCTAGTGATACTCTTTTAAGTCGTTCAGCATATTGTGTGACGTTTCCTAGCCCCGGGGGTGTGGATGCTGTAACGATCCCGATGAGCCGCGACGACGAAGACAATGACGACAAGAGACGCGGAGGGGATATTATTAGCACCGGATAATTATAATGTGTTATAATCTCCGTTGATTCAATCCGCGATCTTTACGTCGCACACAAGCAGTGTTGTGGTTGAGCATATCTGCTGTGCGACATCAAGATGGCATCAACGAAACGGCAGGATAAAAAAATATCAACTACCAAAAAGAACTAGTGAAAGAACGTGTAGAGTCTCATCGAGTACGTTCGTAGAACGATATATGCTGGTTGATGAGGTGAGATAAGGAAAATATGAACCGTATTAATAGAGGAACACGGAGACAGGCTTGAGTGATAGAGCCCCTGAGGTGAGTGTAGTGACGTAGGTACTTGAGGTGTTCCCTAACGGGGCTGATATAGCACGATAATGTGAGTGACTGGCTTCTCTAGTTCGCCGTTCTTGGTGAGCTGTAGAGAAAAACTCATAGAAGGCAACCTAGGTCGACCTACATGCGCTGCCTAATGCACAGCACGTGATGTGTAGGACTCGATCCGCGGGGGGTTAAGACTGGAAATTGCATCAGTTTTGAAGCAAGTCGGCCTCCCATAACAATCCAACGCAGGTATTGATACATGAGTATGAGACGCAAGTCACCGGGGGAGTAGAGATGCGGCGGTCGGTGGGTAATGCAAGAGGTTGTTAGCAAACGACCCGATTGGTCCATGGAGAACGTACCAGGAGAGAGAGCCAGCCTGTATGCTCTTCCCCCAACGCTTTACATAGCATAAAAGACCACCCCGTTCTCTACCCTCCTCTTCATTCCCCCCCATCCTCCACCATCAACTCACTGCCCATCAACCCACTACCCATCACCAGAACACGACCACGGCGGTAGAATACATCAATTGCCCATCAAAAGGAAGCCACCAAGAGCAGTTTCACACCACCTGAGACCACTCTGGCCAGTAAAGCGCGTTAGCTCGACCATATACAGAGCCTCAAAAGCTTCACGCGCGAGAGGGATCACTTCATAGGACGCGAAACCTTTGTATTAGTCCGCCAGCCAACTCGCGAAGAAGTCTTCTTCACCATGGACCGACGTGACCAAAAGGCTCCCAGGCCTCCTTGTAAGACCTCCGGACCTCCCACACTTTCCTGAGAAACTGACACGTTCTAGTCGATCAAATGCCGCCGAGGAACCAGCCAGAAGCTAGCATGTATGCGTATGGGTATCAGCCAGAGAGCTACCCAAGCGCGGGCACCGGGTACGGCGATGGACATCCTCGACCAGCTGTCTACTCAGCCGGTAGCGGGCTCCCTGGATACGACCAGCCATCTGCCCCCCAACTCCCAGGTATTAAGAGTGACAAAGCGCGTCGCCATGAGAGCGGCGGGCGTCGCGGCCACGAATCATCAAGACGTCGAGCTGAGTCGGAGTCTCGTCGAGGACGTAGAGATGCCACAGACCGCCGAGAGAGACGGCAGGCCACCCCCGCGAAACATGAGCACAGCAAGAGCAAGCACCGGAAGAGCCGCCGAGACTCCGATGCACACTCAGGTTCTCGGCATGGCCACTCCCATTCCCACCGCACGAGCAACCGTCCCTCGCCGACGCCCCAGGGCCCCGGAGGAGCCCCCGGCGGGAGCGGATATCACGGCAGCCGCGGACAGAGACATCTTTCGCCGCTACCACCTATGCCGAGCGCCCCCAAGATCACCAGGCTCCCGACCCCGGACTTCGACGACGAGGATGATTATGACGACGGCGGCGGCTATTGCAGACACGACGTGTCGACTTATCAGTTCTGCGCGTGCTGCGCTAATGAGAGACAATGTAAGTCTTTCTACCCATGGCTACCTTGGATAATGGCAGCGTTCAATTCCTAGGTATGCTCTTTCATTGTATTTTGCTCGCGGTGTCCAGCGTCTGAAGCGATGTACCAGCACAGTCCAGGGGGTCATTCAGGACGTTCGGGATATCACCAAAGATAGACTGGGCAGCCAGCTAGCCCACCCTGCAAAGCAATGAGGGGGACAAGGGCTTTTGAAGCCGGTAGCGTTCCGAGCTTTGCTAACTGTCTGTCACTGTGTATTATTTGCGATAACTTGATCTTCACGGGATTTGGCCGCTAAAGGGATGACTTTTATGCGGGGGCCTAGGCGTCTGTGTGGGGGTTGTGAGGTAGGTACGCGACCCGACCTGCCCGACTCGGCAGACAAGGATATGGAAAAAAAAAGGTAAGGTGAAGTCTGGTTATGGTTAATAATCGGGTTAGTGTTGGAGCGCTGTGGCTTTGTGCGACACGCTGTGGCTAATCTTTAATAACTTGTGTGGTGGGCGCTCGCTCAGCCGCTCAGCCGCTAGCGGCACAGGCACAGGATGTAATTTAGTGTTGTACCCCAAATTAAGATGGCATCAGATACGAAAGCATAGACAAGAGAACTGAGCCTTCCCCTGAAATGTAAGGGAGAAGGCCGATACTTCATATCCCTAAGATATCCCTAAGATATCCATTGGAAGCAAGGTGACTTTTACGCTAGGTAATTTCTAATATTTCTTGCCACAATGTATGTGTTGGTGTAGGTATTGACCGGGACTTGGTCCAGGTAAGTCAAACCCCAAAAACATTGGTAGACGAATCATGCTCAGGGAGAACTACACTAATGAGACTACTCATGACAAGAATTTATAATAGTATGGTAAAAAAAGAAAAAGTCATAGTCTGTCGAGAGGTAGTGACGAATTGTCATGAGACCAACCATATGATAGGGGTAACAACTATGTTGTTGCGCGAAGACAGCTCCGGATGCATTCCTGGCTCGTATAGATAGACTATACGAGCCAGGAATCCAACAACATAACGTCAACGAAGATGACATCACTGAGACTACATAATATGAATCAGCAAATGAAGTAGTGAGCGACCTAACCCATCGACGTTTCCTCACTATTGGGACGTTTCTGCCCCTACTGGTTTCGTGGCTCTAAGAGCAAAACCATTGGTGCTACTAATCATCGTCTCCTAAAGGATTGAACATATCCACGAGTGAAATAGCACAACTTCTAGTCTTGCCGCCTTGGCTTTTGCTCTCAGCTACCAGGGTTGGTGAAGGAGGCTCTAATAAGCCGTGAAGATCATCAGCCTATTATAAGAAAAATGGCCCAATTCGGCATGCTGGGCCACCCCGCATTCCTTCAGGACGCCGGGCAATCGTCCAGTCCCAATCTCTCGCGCCCGAGAACCGAACTACGCTCATTCAACCCATCCATCACGACATCTCTCCATCGTTAATACCGCTACAATGTATCCCTACTGTCCTTACTGCATGCCGTCATTCGCGGATTGACGGCTCCAACATCTACAGGTGGAGCACATCGAATAACGATCTTGCTTCTGGTTCCCAAGGAACGGGCACCACATAGCCACACCCTGCTTATTCCCCGCCAAGATGTTTGTAACCCTACCAGTTCATAAGATGCGATTGTTATGGCACCCCAAGCACGCACTTCCGAAGAGCATGGCTTTGGGTGGAGCAGAAGTTGGTATAAATCTCTCCAAGATGTCCTTCCAAACTTCGACGCTCTTTCATCTCATCCTCTTCCCTCGTTCTACAGAACTGAGCCATTCAGACTCTCGGTGTTCCTTTCCGTAACATTGGACGTACTGAACTGGTTAGAAAACAACATGTGGTTGCAAACTTCGAAGCAGACCTCGCTATTCTTGGCTCTCGCGAGCCTTGGATCAACAGCGGCCCTCCCTCGAGATGGATCTTCACTCTCGGTCAAGGTTCCGGCCGTAAGCGCCGTGGATGCTTCCTCCATGGTCGACCCTAGCTTCTGCGGCCTGGCCTTTGAGCAATCATCGTTCGTCCGGTATGCTCAAAGCGACGACGGTAAGCCCAATGCTTTCTCCGCGAACCTCATCAAGGCAATTACGTCACGCACGGGCGGTGCCCCGATAATCCGGCTTGGTGGTACGTCTCCTGATTACGGGAAATATCTCCCAGGCCAGAAGGAACCCGCCCTTCCTGTAGCCGAGCAGGACAACTACCAAGACGTCGGGCACACCACCATAGGCCCGTCTTATTGGAACTTGTCCAAAAATTTCCCAGGAGCCAAGTACATGGTCGAGGTCCCATTAGCAACAACTAATATCAGTGAAACCGTTGCTTGGGCTCAGTCCGCTGTGAAAGGTATTGGGATAAACAACATCCACTCGATCCAGCCGGGAAACGAGGCGGATCTGTACACTGATACCTACACGGGAGAGGGTGGAATCGAGCTTCATCCCCCGGAATACCAAGGCAAACTTTCGAATGAGACTTATGTTGGTAACTGGACCAAATATGCCGATGCGATATTGAAAGCTGTAGACCTACCCGAAGGTCGCTTCTTCACGGCGTTCGACGTGGCAACTCATTTCGGCGCCGACGTCCAAGCGGAAAGGTACATATTCGACGTGGAGAAGTGCTTCGGCCTTGGAATTGACAAGAAGAACATCATCAAGGAGGTATCGCACCACTACTACCAGCGCAACGCCGGCACAGCGGCCGATCTCGCGAGCGGGCTCATGAACACGAGCGTCACGCATAACCACCTGGACCAATACAAAGTGCGCATATCGTGGCTGAAGAAGAACCGTCCGGAGATCCCCTTTATCCTTAACGAGGTGGGCAACTCCCTATTCAGGACGAACTCGTACGAGTTCCAAGCCCGGCTCGGCAGCGCCCTCTGGCAGGTGGATTTCTACCTGTACAGCCTAGCCATCGGCATCGCGCGAATCAACTACCAGCAGATCATGCATGCCGGCTACGACCTGTGGCTGCCCGTCGCGAGCGGTGGCCTCGAGGCGCAGGTATTCGCCAACTTCTACTCGCAGCCGTTCGTGGCCGACTTCATCGGGTCATCGGGCAAGACCAGGGTGGCGCAGCTGAACGTATCCGGCAGCGATGCTCCCGCTAACCTGGCCGTGTACGCGGCCTACGAGGGGGACAGCACGGCAAAGAGGATCGCCGTAACGAACCTCAACTACTGGGACGAGACGTCTTCCGACTTCGAGAGACCGAGCGTCACGCTGGACGTCTCGGTTCCTCAGGGCGTGGAGTCGGTAAAGGTTTATCACCTGAGCAGCCCCCAGGGTGCGGGCGCTGGCGCGGACAGTATCACGTACGGAGGCAGCCAGTGGACGTATGGAAGCCTCGGCAAGGAAGTGAAAAATGTCAGGCAGGACACCGAGCAGATCACGGTCGAGAACGGAGTCGCCCAAGTCAAGGTTCAAAGCAGTGAAGCGATTCTAGTGTGGTTATAATATAAAGGTTCTTCCAACTTCGCCAGAAACTCGTAGAGTATACAATCTCGCCTTATATTTCATTGAACTTTGGATAAAATCTACCCTTACTAGCCTCATATTCCTGACCAGCTTCCTGCGTGGCTAGACACGGATCTGTAAGTCAACCGACGTTTTTTCACTCCGCAGAGTTCCTTCAGGTAATAGCATACTGCCCTTAAATGTCTCAAAGAAATATAGTCTATTGATTGACTCCTCAACTCCCGACCGTTGGACTAGACTCCTCGTCAATAAAAACGCCAAACTGCTTAGTAGCCATACCATAGCTCGTTCTAACGGCCTCACTCGCGTAGACCCTCATCTCCTTCTCGTAAGCTAGTGTCACGCCGTCCTTATAACCGCCAGCCTCCGCCAGCAGTCTCCCCAAGAGGTCAGAATCCCTGACTCCCGTATTGGCGCCGATGCCTCCCGCAGGCGTCATGGAATGCGCCGCGTCGCCGATCACCGTGACGCGAGGCTCGTTCGTCCATTCCGGCACGCCCGAAGGCGTGGAGCAGGTAATCTTCCAGAACGCCGCCTCGGATTCGTCCATGTTGTCGAAGAGGGGCCTGAGCCGCGCGTGCCAGCCCGCCGAGAGGCCTTTGGCTATTTCGGCCGCGGGCCGGCCGATGATGGCGAAGTCGTCGTTCGGCGGCCGGATCACGCCGGGCTGTCCGCCCATCGTCCAGCCGAAGTTCACGTTGGGGTCGTCCATATCGCCGGGACGCACGTTTGTGATGACAAATACCTTTCCGTCCGGCTTGGAATCGTCTACGATGCGCCACACACCTTCGCCGAGGCCCTTGAACGCCGTGGATGGTGCCTGTCCATGGATCCCCCTCGCGCCGGTGTCATATGTTTTTAGTTTCCCCTGCGAGAGCTGCTTTGCGACCCGGGAGTAGATACCATCGCCAGCGATCAGCATCTCCCCTTCGACGGATTCAGTGCCATCCTTGAAGACGGCATGCACGCCAGTAGGTGTCAACCGATAGCCCGCGACGTGGTGGGCAAACTTGATAAAGGGTTCACAGCCCTCCAGGAATAACGGGCGCATGTCGCCCCGAGAAATGCCCACAGTCTTCCCATCCCGCGACGTCAGGACCTCTTTCCCCACGCCTTTCGGCGGCTCTTTCTGGGTTGACGTCTCGGGCTGGCTTGGCACGTCGGGCTGGGACGCGGCCTCTGGGACCTCTTCTCCGGTAAGGGCATTGAGATTGGCAAATCCTTTGGATCCGCCCGTCTTACCACACGCGTCCCAGAACTTTGGAAAGCCGTCCGGGCCCAAGACGGACTCGATCGCGTCGAGACCCTGCGCGGATAGACGTAGCCTGTATCCCTGGGCACGGAAGGACAGCGAGTGGTCCCGTTCGAAGATCAGGAACGGAATGGAAGAACGGAGGAGTGAGCGGGCAAGGAGAAGAGATGACGGCCCCGCACCGGAGATAAGAATTGGCTTTCGGACTAGAGAGGCCATGATTTTTAATGTTTATTGTACGAAACAATTTGTGGTATATTCGTTCTATGATGAAGCTAGTCGTCGTCTTTTTATTTTCATATTCCGTGTTTTATCCCGTGAATTGCGAGTACATATGTACGTACACGTACTAAGCTGTAGCTGAGGTAAGTCGTCGCCCTTTCGCTCATTTACACTTCGGGCTTAGGTAATATTGCTGACAAACGCGCTGACGCCATCGACTTCACACATTCTACAAGTTCAATAACCATTTGTCATCGACCATTGCTTCCATCCTGCATCCTATATTCCGTAGATTCCAACGCCAAGATGCATCTCCAGCTAGTGGAGAGTAAACCTCCAGCGAAGGCGTGCCTCATGTACCTAACATGACCACTTATATAGTCGCGGAATAAATCAGACAGACCTCGAAATGCAAGAAGCCGGTGCGACTCCTCGACCTTGATATCTAGACCTGGCGCTGGACCGTCAACGCGAAACGACGGCGTAATTTCATTGATGGCGAGCGGCCGTACGACTCCAGGCTGTGACCCGAACTCGACCGTCTACTGTGCCAACTGCGAAAGCAGAGCTCACATAGACGATTCGTCCTAGACCCACTCAACCGTGAGCCGCCGCGCACATGGGGCAGTGTTCACCAGGCGTGTACACCACCGCCGAAGCACGTTAGCCAGTGGCGAGATGCTTCCCTGCCCATTGAGCCAGTGTTAGTCCGGGATGCCATGCGGGATCTTCTTTCGTGTTGATCCGGTGTCGGTCTTCTTGCAGGACAGTAATCGTCGTGCTGTCCACCGGGATTGGCCCGAATGGGTCAAATGGGTCATTGCCGGCATCGAGGGCTTTCCGAGCAAGCTCCTATATCTGAGACCTCATCTTTAGATGTACGAAATGAAAGTTTATACCTTGTTTTGCTAGCAGTGGGTTCGCAGCTATCTTCCAGTATGAGAAAAACAAAAATAGGGGCGCCGTTAAAGCGAAGGAGGCAGAGAGTACTGTGATATAGATCTTGAAGATCAGCCGGATATTTGCGACTCGTCTAATATGCGGTTTAATATCCTTTTCTTACCTCTTATATCTGTTTATTTTACCTGTCTTCAACGGCTTTACTCTCGGTATCGTGGCCTTTTAATTATTTCGCTGTCCTGCTGAAGTGTTGCCTTAGGAAAAGAATGCCCTAGGAAAAGAAACACTTCTCGACTTGATTATACGCCTGCCTGATCCTAGAAGTACTTTGTTATCACTAAAAGGCTGAGTTAGAATACTTTAGGAAATGGCCTAACTTAGCCTCAGATTTCTCATACTGCCTACTTTAGCTGATAGATATAATACGCTTGGGCTTCGATTTCCTTGAAGCCATTAGGGGCAGGGTGAGCTTCCTAAATATACTTAGGCTCTTGAATTCGCTCGGTCCTCGCGGCTAGAAAAGGGAAGTGTCAATCATATCATATGCTTCCTGCTCGCTTATTTGATATTGGAATCTGGAGCGCTGGAGCTCGAATCTAAAATGTTCCCGTCGGTAGAGCTCTTATTAGGTCCGGCGGTTGCTATTCTAAGGATAATAGCTGGAGCTCGACCCCTAACCTTAACACTGTGGCTGAGACTACGTATCACGCTCCTCACGGAGTGTGAAAGGAAGTTGGAAACAGTGAAGTCAAAACTGGGTAGGAAGTATTAGTAAGTGGATGATTTGTTGATATACTTGGGTAGTCTTTTTTGTTCTGCCAATCCTGCAGGAACCGAACCCAACTTCGAAGACAGCGGGCGCGGAGTATCCCGCTGCGAGAAATCATACATGTGTCCAGTGTCTAGTATCTGGGGTTGTACCTATGTAGGCTGGTAGGTCGGGAAGGAGGACGGTGCTACGTATATTAGGTATAGAGGCGCGCTCCTATCCGACGTGCTAAACTAGAACAGGATCTTCATATGCTTGCGCATTAGGCATTAGTAAGTAGTCCCTGCAAGTCAACCGAGATGGTGTTTCGCAGTTTCGCAGATTTGATGCTACGGTGCTACCCGACTATGCGACGAGCGTTGATTAGCTGAGTATAAGTAAGGTCCCATTTTTACTAATCCCACATGAATCTGCGGGGTTTAACTCTTTATCCCCAGGGTCTGAGTCGAAATTACGTCATGAATTAATGACGTAATGGCGTTAAGAGAAAACAACTTATTGAGGCATTGAAGACTAAGAATAAAGACATTTATTTTAAGCACCATGAGATAGTGATAAAAAGGAGAGAGGAAATAGGAATGAAAGCATCTAGGATGTGAAGCATGTTGGTAAAGGTTTTATTTGGGTCCCGGAGCCGAGCCAGCGGTTCCAGTCCGGTGTTTGCATAACCCACACCCACATGAAAAGTCTACCCGATTCCAAGCCCAAGCCAGAGCCCAAGCCCATGTTAAGCCTGTGGAGAGAGATTCAGTTGTAGAATACCTGTACTTTACAAAATATGAGATATGATGAGATAATATGAGGAACGTAACTACAAATCCACTCTTTAGAGATCGTGGTAGCAGCATGCATCTAAGCGAAGCGGGTTCCTGTATCATTTGGGTCCCTACACGTGCGTGGGTATTGTATCTATTTTCTGGGCGAATGCTACTAGGATCATGTATGATAGTGATGGAGAATGGAGATGTATACTACGGTAAGGCCCGACTGGACCGAAGTCCTTGTTAACAGGTCCGAAAGTCCTGCACATAAAGGAGGTTTTCTTCCTGTTGGGTTGGAAATGCCGACTCCCAATTTGCAGATAAGACTCGATCCGTGTTTAACCTGGCTACCTTTTTATTAATCAAAGGCGCCTTATGACGGTTTGACCGTTGACCCGGCTTGACCCGTACCAATAATGTTTGCTGCGAACGGACAGCCTGTCTCGTTCTGGGGAGATGATTCGACTGACGTATGTGGGTGCTCCCCGCGCCGAAGCTAGTTTCTGTCCATGCTGCCATGGTACCGTAGATGCTACCGCATCGGATATATGCCCATACTACCAAAGATCAGCAGAAATCTTTCAGTATAAGAGAAGGTTGGAGAATATTGATGATGTACAAGATGCTACCACGGGGCTGGGAGCATGGGGCATATCAAAGTTGGAAGGGCGGAGGGGTGATGGGTCGTTTCAAGGAATGTCGTACGGCATCCAACAACCTCACGATACTCGGTGAATGGAAACGTGTCTAGGACAATACCTACCTGATAGAGTTTGTTTTTAGTTAGGTAAATAAAGATACATTACCTAGGTACCAGGATGTAGCTGTTTGGAATCGTGTCCCGGAAAAATGTTACCGAGGGCCTAGATTTAAGAGGATCTAACTACCTCCTTACGGGGTATGTAGTATACGTTTGTAGAGCTGAGGATGATCAAGGCTGAAGCAAAGGTTTCTGTGATTGACATCACAACTCCGGATCGAAACAGATCGAAACAGCCTTGTAGTCATGATAAACCCCAAGTCGAACGCGAAGCCGACCTTAAAGTCAGGGGGGCAAAATTACAGCCATTGTCAAGATGAGCTGAAGTTGTTTAATTGCCATTGCTATTGGCTTATGACTTATGGCTTAAGGCAAAATATCTCCTAGGCGTCTGTTAAAGGGGGGGGAGGTAACAAATGAGAGCGAGTTTTGTGTTGTTGGAATAAGAGCCTAGAGCCTGCTGATGAATTTTGGGCTTTTGGGTCACGTCACAAGGCAATTGGTAAATTTCCAAGGGAAATAGTGGGGACAGCATAGTGCAGAGTGCAGGTGGAATCTAAGTGGAGCTGACTGAGAAATGACGATACCCCGTACGTCATGGCGCATTGATGGGGGGGCATTCATTCTTTCGTCGGGGTCCTTAGCATGAAAGAGTCATGGATTTCGTGATGAGCCCTGGCGGAGCATCAAATGGTCAGAGGTCAGAATACGCCCTGATGATCTTCCATAAACAAAAGAAAGAAAGAAAAACCATGGCATTTCTTCCAAGTACAAGTATTGTCCTTTTCCGTGTTTATCATGCTTTTCGTATTTCTGTTTCTGCAATTTTATATCCGGACCAGTCTAACGAGATAAGGTGAATCTAAACCCCTGCCTGCGCGTCTCCAACCAGTCACGTTTGCCAAGTCTATTTGAATGAATCGGGTTTATGTTATGTACACATGTATTCAAGTATCGTATCTGTACAGTACAACAACACTCACTAATAGTCCAGGGTATGCGGGTGTTTACTTACATGTTTTCGCGAGCTTCCAAGTTGCCAAGTATGGAATTACAAGGCCTTTTATATATATACCTAACTCCCATGTAAGGATATTCGGACCCTACGATCTTTGTTGGGCATGATAATTAATGCAGGAAGAATCCTCCTGTGCTACATATATACGTACGCTCACGGCCAGAGCCGCGAGACGGTCTGTCAACTACTATATTATGTAGCAAAGTGTGATGTGTACAATACCATATCCATCCAAGTGGGACACTATGAGCGGGAGGCATTTTCCATGTTTCCCCACGTAGATCATCGTCACCGTCATCGCAGGTACTTACTGTAACCTGTAGATGCCTTACCGTTTCTCGGTAGAGCATCATACGTCCTCCCCACATCGAAAGTTGAAAGTTTGGCTGATCAGACTGTCAGAACGATAGGCACGTATATGCTAAAGACAGAGATGGATGCTACAGTGTTTGGGGGTTTGGTTCGCACACCCTCCTCGTCAATGGGCTCATCTGGGAGCTTGGTCTGCCTTGGCTGTTTATTGCGAGTTTATTCTGGATAGTGATACCGGGCTTAATTTCCGATGTCGACGAAGACGATGATGAAAAGTGTCATGCAAAACGGACTGCATGCGCCTTAATTCAGTATCTGGGTCTGGATGAGTCGCGTCTCGTCAACTTGAAGTACTGGTACTGGTACCGGCGTCAGTACCGATGTCAGTACCGATACCCTGAGTGTATCGTTTTTGTTTCCTATAGATTAACCCAGATGTTTCTTTTGGGATTGCGATATGTATAGGTATAGGTATCGAGATGGCAATATGTGCCATACGTGATAGATGTACTGTACATCCGTCTCCTTATATCAAATGTGCCTCCAGTTAAACCTGATTCGTTGCTTTGTTCTACCTCGTGCCAGATCAAGCAATTTCGGGTACCAGTCAGTCAGCGAGCCCACCTCACATACACATGCATACAACATGCATACATGCATAAATACATTTATGGCCATACATGGCCATCTTTTTCATGAATTCGTCCTATTAGGCCTCGAGCAGGTTTTGTCAGCATCTTAAGCTAAATTGTTCCGGCCTTGCACCACTTGCAATGCTCCCCTTTGCCCTACCTGCCTACCAAATACCGGATTTTTGGTCCTGGTTGGTACATGTGTACGTTCGTAGCCACACTTGTAATTGTTATCGAATGTTTCAAAGACGCCCGTGGCGAAACTGGGCGAGCCGCGCGCCTTTGCGCCGGGTTTTTATTTTTATTTTTATTTTTCAGGTACGTGTAGTACACTGGGCTGGTACAATAATCCTCATGCTCGTCATGTATCAGTACTGGATTTAGCAGCAGGGCCTTTTTCTACCAAATAGCAAGGCCTCCATGTTTAAAGGTGAGACACCCCTGGCCCCCCTAAGCTCCTAAGGGGTGCTAGTGAGATAGCAAAAAGTTAGGTACGCTCCGGTACGCTAAACCCACTACATCATCAGGCGACATTGATCTCGGATACAAGCACTAGAACCAGGCCCATAACCATGTAAATGTACAATAAATAACGTAGTAGTGTCGATGCCGCCAGCCGTTCAACTACTCGCACAGTCGTCATTTTCCCACCTTTTTCTTCTTCCCATTGATAATTCTTCCCCAAATCCCAGAGCCACGACTCTGGATCAAATCTACAACCATTTGGGTCTACTTGTTACTATTTTTTCCTTCTACCTTGGGGATTTTAGATCTGTATTTTCGACATACCTAGACAATCCTACGTGACAGCGCCTCATTTTCTATTCGGTCTAGCATTGTGCGTGTGCGAAGAGAGAGATCCAGAGAGACCCAAAGAGAGAAACAGAGAGAGAGAGAGAGAGAGAGAGACAGGCATAGCCCACACGATAGAGAAGCTTGTGATTTACATTTCAGCGAAACAAGAAACAGAGCAGAGGGGAAACTTGCCTACATACCTCCTATTACCCGTTGCCATTCTTCTTGGTCTACTTTCTTACTCTACCCTCACACGTGCATACGTCTTCTGTTACAAATCAAGACATCGAGATTCCTATTTCCATACCCATTCCCATTCCCACTCCCATTCCCGCTCCCGAATCTGTCCCCGAACCATTTGGTCAAAATTTCGGATCGCACAATAGGTTAGGCACATTACCGAAAGCCAAACCCGCGAACTAAATACCGGCATCCAGCAGCTTCCCGTCGCGGTACTTACTAGGTTCAGTTATTTTGGTAGCAGCAGCAAGAAGTAGCAACAAGCACCTGTTCTGCACCTGTAGTGTGGTTTGCTTTGGTCCTTGGAACCTTGGAGCCTTGGAACCTTGGGGGCCCCCTTAGAACGGTGGCACCTCCGAGTTTGTTGTCTCGCAAAAGAAGAGACAGCCCTAGAGAAGGGAGTGCAAAGGAAAGGCTCAGTCGCATCTGGGTGTGACGCCCGGGTTACTAAAAATGTCGACAATTCAACAACTTAAGAATTTCATCCGTCATGGTACGCTTCCTTATTGCCCCTCCTTGTTTTCCTTCCTTTACATCCTTTGCACCATCAACACCAACGCGGTTCATTCGTTGGGCCACGTTTGCTCTGCCTCTCCAGGTTAAAGAACCATTCATTCCTCTTGTTTTCACATTTTGAGCCTTACGACTTCACTTATCCTTTTCTTTCCTAAACCTGATATTCTGGGTTGAACTACTATAACCATACCGTACCTCGTATACATGTCCCACTGACATCACCTACCCCAAATAGGCAAGCAGGCCAGGGCGACCAACTACGAAGAACCTCCACGAAAACATGATTATTCTTCCCAACAGCCTGCTACTAACAAAACTATGGGTCACGCAACCGAGCCTGGTCACTCAGCCGCTAACGGGCAACATCGAAACAACGTCGCCGAAGCCTACTCTGCCCAGCCGGGAGATGTTCAAAATTCAAACCGCGTAGCGCAGGCCGAAGCCGCCGCCGCCCACCATGTCGAGGCCAACCAGCGCGTTTCTTCGAGCAAGAGCAAGAGCCGAGTAGATGATCCTCATGTCGCTAAGCTCGTACAAGAGGAGAACGAAAGCAGGAACAAATTCCCCAAGTACCCGGGCCTGGAACGATGGGAATTGCTCGAGAAGATGGGAGACGGCGCATTCAGCAACGTGTACCGCGCGAAAGACCTGAGCGGTAACGCCGGCGAGGTTGCCATCAAGGTCGTTCGAAAATACGAAATGAACAACATACAGGTAAGTTCCCGGCTGTTGGTTGTGTCCATGTCGCCGACAAGTCTTTTTTGTTCTTGTTTGTTTTCTGGTCGCCATCTCTATTTTTGTTTCCAACAAATCAAGCGTTTCCTTTACCAACCATTGGGGTCCGATTTTAGGGCAACAAACATTTACATCCGGATTTCAAGAAGGTTCCGAAGGCAGCAGAGGTGCGGAGATATTCCTTTCTTTTGTCAAATTTTAACTATAGTGTCCTCTCTACTCGGCTACCTCTTAATTCGCCTTCATACACGTTGGGGTCTGGTGTTTTGAATCTTTATCTGTCTTGCCACATCATTATCTGCACATGTTGCCGAGTTGGTTTTGGATTCGAATAAGACTAACGGTTCATCATAGCGAGCGAACATATTGAAGGAGGTTCAGATCATGCGGCAGTTGGATCACCCTAATATCATCAAGCTTGTTGATTTTTCAGAATCAAGACAATACTATTATATCATCCTGGAGTTAGCACCAGGTGGAGAGCTCTTCCACCAAATTGTCCGCCTCACCTACTTCAGCGAAGATCTCTCGAGACACGTCATTGTCCAGGTCGCGCAAGCACTCGAATATCTCCACGAGGAAAAGGGCGTCGTGCATCGGTAAGTAATGGCAATATTACCTTGTTCAACCGCGACATTCGAAACCTGCCCACTCGTACGAGTCCGCTGTATCACCTGAGGGTGCAGTGAGGCGGCTGAGTTAAGCGACGGTGACGTCACAAAGTAACCAAATACATCCCCTGAAGTAACGTGCTGACTTGTGGGCCAATAGTGATATAAAACCGGAGAACATCTTATTCAGTCCAATACCCGTCGTCCCAGCCAAGCATCCAAAGCCGAAGCAACCTGGCGATGAAGACAAGGTGGACGAGGGCGAATTTGTCAAGGGTGTTGGAGCCGGAGGAATTGGTCAGATCAAGATCGCAGACTTCGGCCTATCGAAGATAGTATGGGACAACCAGACCATGACGCCATGTGGTACCGTCGGTTATACAGCACCTGAAATCGTGAAGGATGAACGTTATTCCAAGTCGGTTGACATGTGGGCTCTCGGCTGTGTGTTGTACACATTACTCTGCGGTTTCCCTCCGTTCTACGACGAAAGTATCGAGGTTCTTACCGAAAAGGTGGCAAAAGGGCAATATACGTTCCTATCGCCTTGGTGGGATGATATCTCTAAGTCCGCTCAGGACCTCATCTCGCACTTGCTAGCCGTCGACCCCGATGAGCGATATACGATCAAGGAGTTTTTAGCTCACCCATGGGTACAAAAAGCTGGTCCTACGCCACGCGAGGAGAAGAAGCAGGGCCAGGAAGTGCTACGTGCATTCGATGCGGGACGTTTCGTCGATGGTGAGCGTCGCATGGACTTCAGATCACCTGGCGCGGTGAACCTGCGAGAGATTTTCGATGTTGGTTACTCGGTACATCGACAAGAGGAAGAGGCCAAGCGAAGAAAGCAGGTCGGCGCCAAAGGTGGTGCACCGCCATCACGACTAGCTGGTCTACATGAAGACTCGGAGGAGGAAGGGTCGGATCCCGAATACGTGCACAAGACCGAAGCGCAGTCACTGGAACAAAGCATGCGGAAGACGAACCTGGGTAAGGACCAGGAACGCGGTCGCGAGCGAGATCGACAAACCGACAAAGACCGAGGCTACGGTCAACATAGTGCCACCGTAGCTCAGGCGGCCCGGCAGCAGGTCCGCGATCGCAATAAGCAGCGTGGAGCCTTCGAACTCAGCCTGGACGGAGCGACTCTGCTGGGTAGACGAGCGGGGAAAGGTCCACCTACCACTAGCGTCGGCGGCTTATAGGATAAGACGGTCGACGAGCCAAAAGGCGGATTGGAGGCGAATCGCGAGCATGACTGTTAATGGTATCAACACGCCGAGAAGAACGACCTTTTCATGCTGAATTTCGCAAGTCCTCTGCATGGGTACAGAGAATAAAGCTTTTAAGGCTTCGAGGCGTGTGGCAACGGTTTTGAATGAGTAATAGGGGATCGGTTTATTGTGCTTCTTTTTTTTCATCGGTCCGTAACGCTTCACACATATGGCTAGGCGTTCTCGGAACCAAGATAGGTACATACTATGCATTTTCAATTGATCCAGTGTCCCAGACCAATCTATTTAATTCGGACCATCCCTACATTCCTCCCATCATACGAAGTGGTTCTGGCCATCCGCAGCGCCACCTTTTGAAGTTTGCTCCCTATCTTTCTTATCCCTTCGTTGCGAATTGGCCACATATTTCGGCGGTATTGTCCCCTTTTCTCTAATCGAGGCGAAGTGGCGTCTCAGGGCGCATACTAACTAACCCGAATTCACCAGCCCAACCCTCGAAGCTGACAGATACTCTCTCGCCAGGGGCTACCCCTAAGCTAAGGGACACAAGTATTGGATTCGAGTAGGGACGACCTCAGTCCGCCCTGTACCTTTTGAATTCCTCCCGACAACACCATACGAAAGGGTATCATGGCCCCAGGAACCGCCTATATAAAAGCCTGCCGATCACCCGGCCATGGCTCTCAACTTTACATGGACACACACACTATCACTTCACCCTTATGCATCTACCTACGACAGAGAACTTAATAAGTAATACTGAGTCGTGTTGGCGGCCGATTGCTATCACCATCATATAATATCTCCAGCTTGCTGAAGCGCTTACCTTCTTATATAATACTTATACCTGATTAACCTCAGCCTAATCACTAATACTTTAACCCATATTTGCTCCACGAAGTCGAGGGCTCTACCTCCAGTTCCGGCCTCCAACTAGATTTTTCCTCGAATATATCGGCTTCAAAAGAAAGCATGGCAGCTCTCGCCCACTTAGGCGTGCAGTACATGCCGTCGACGGGCGCCTGCATGATCGACATGGCGGCGGCACAGGCCAACCTGTTTGACGTCTGCGGATCTATACACATTCGCATGCCGGAGACTCAGCATGATATCGACGTCCAGTCGGGCATGATCTGCATCAAGCCCACGCAACCAGCAAATCCGGTTCTCGCTACCTATCGCGAACAGTACATGTATCCTCCGCTTGCAGCAAATTCGCCGCCCCAAGGCCCGGCTTCGTTCGAGGCACCGCAATCTAAGCCCGTTGAAGGGGGGAATGTGGAGAGCAGCAAGCCCGATGACATCCCCAACGTGCCGGCTGATCAACCTAAGGGCCAATCGCCAAGCATACAGACTCAAGAGGCGATACCGGCGACGCCATCTACTACCACTACCTCAAAATGTACTTCGTCTATGATGTTTGTCACTTCGACCTTTTTGACGCAAGTCACCACGTCTGTCTACAGAGGCCACCTTTCCACCTTCATCACGGCTACTCCCTCCACCTTAACCTCTACCTCTACATCCACCTCAGCAACGCTCGAACAGCCACCAGTGCACATACCCACACCACCACCAGCACCGACCGCCGCGCCCCCGGCCCCAGCAACACCGGCCCAGGAACCCCCGGCCTCCCCCACACCTCCCGCCCCCGTGCGCCCCGCGCATCCGGACCACCCGGCGCCGCCGCACCCCGCGCCCGTGTACTGCGACGCCGAGTACTTCCGGATGGACGTGACGACGATCTCCGGGCTGGACCCGCACGACCTATCCCTGTATCTAGACCTGCTCGGCGTCGGGAAGCTGGGGCTGGACCTGGACCACGGGCTAAGCGGACTCGTCGGCGGCCTGCTGGGCGGCGCCGTCGACGACGACGAGACGCGCGTCATCCACAAGGAGCTCGAGCATGCGTACCGGGTGCGGTGCGGGGTGCCGCTGCCTCGCCACGAGAAGGGGGAGGGGGAGAAGAAGGAGAAGAAGAAAGGGAAGAAGCACGGAAAGCATGGAAAGCACGAGAAGCACGGCAAGGGGGAGAAGGGAAAGAGGGACGCAGAGGAAGTGGAGTTCCCGCGGCACGACAAGGTGCTGACGGTGAATTCGCGGACCGAGTGCGTGGAGGAGTGCGAGATGGGGGCGATCGAGAAGGCCAGGGATAGCAAGGTGCGCGAGTGCCTGGGCGCCGCGTGGCACCCGCGGCTGGCGAGGGAGAATTGCAGGTATTGGACTGGCGCGAGCGACGAGGTGCTGCCGGTAGACGAGCTGGGAAGGGAAGAGACGGGCGAGTGGGAGTTTGTTTACTTATGATCTGTACTAGGGGGTTGAGATGGGGATGGGGATGGGGATGGGAAGGTAGGCCGTCCCAGCGTGAAGGGTTGCTTTCTTTCAGGGGCGTGTTAAGAAAAAGCAGTCGAAGCACGGAGTGGGAGGTAATGTATACGCAACTGATGACAGGATACCATGAATTTACTCTAATTTATACCAATACTTCTAATGCTGGCAAGTCTATCTAATGTTTCGAGCTCGAGGTGGCTTGCAGGACCGTGTACTATAAGCAACTTTTGTGCACCCTCTGCCCCCAAAGGTTTATAATATGCTTTAATCTGTCAGTAATTCAACAGGCCCAGGTTACCACTACCAGCCGTGCTCCGTGAACCAACTCAGTTAGGTGAGGTAATGGCCTAGTGGTAAGTTTCGGGATGTTGCCTTTTTTTTTTCAGTACCCCATACCTACGATCACCTAGGTATTCATCTTTTTCGTAATGGTTCGTAATGGGTGCCTACTCTTCTCCTATTTGACAAGCTTTGGAATTGCGAGCGGACCTTTCTCTGCGAATGACTGTAAGATACGGTATCTGATGTAACCGAATCCATCTTCCCGTGAGCCATACTACGCGCGGCTGGCACTGCTTCCAGGAGGCGCGAATAATAGCGCAAGTTGTGCATGAAATCGAGTCCTGGCATTCCTGTGCGTGCCGATGGATCCATGCCTCATGCACGTAACGCTTAGATATCATCTACGGTACCCCTTGGTGCCAGCCGATGCTCCTGCGCCCACGACCAAGAAGGAGAAGGTCTGAAATTAGGTACTAGCAATTTACATGGAAAGCTGCTGTATCAGAAGTATTTTTTAGGTACTTACATATAGTTAAAGCGCAGTACCCGAAGGCAGAGTAAAAAACATGGTGATGAATTTCTATTGTTTTAATCAAGGAAAAAAAAATGCAAAAGCTCAGCCAGGTTCGAGCCCCCGGCGGGGCTCGAACCTGGCTTACGAAAATCCTCGGGAGGATTTTACTGAGGGGCCGGGCGCGGGGCGGGGCCGGGTCTCACACTTTAACCACTAGGCCATTGGGCCACTTGGCCCACGGTGGCCTAGTGGTTACAGGAGCTCCCGGCCGATGGAAAGTGCTTTGTTGCTATGGAATATATAGCTGCGTGACCCGTCCTTCGGCTGAGGGGGGGGGACAGGCGGTTATTATCGCGAGCTTCCTTTATTGATTGGCTGGTGAAATTATGACAGTACTAATAAAATAAAGAGAAGTTGATTTATTTGAAAATACTACCTAGAAAATGGGAATACCCATGCTATATCTATTTACTCTCCCCCCTCTCCCGGTATTTCCATAACAGCGACACTTCTTATATCCCCTCTCTTCCTCTAACCGTGGGTCGGCGGCGGGAAGGCCACGGCCATGAAGTCGAAGTCGGGGTTGTCGTAGCCGCCGCCCTCCTTCCAGGTGGACGCGTAGGGGGCGTAGTAGTCCCAGTTCGAAGACGTGTTGAGGCCGAGCTCGGCCCAGACGAAGAGGCCGTCGTCGAGGGAGCCGCCGAGCATGATGTAGTTGGGGAACGGGTCGTAGTCGGCCGTGGCCGCGTACCCGGTGAACCAGTCGTCGAGGTTGGCCGTGTGCGGGATCGGGTTGGTGACGTACGGCGCCGTGGCCTCGATCGCGTCGCGCAGGGGCTGGTCGAAGAAGAGCTGCGACAGGTGCGCGACGGTGCCGCCCGTGTACGTGCCGTTGGGCAGGATCGAGGCGCCCACGTGCGCGATCAGGTGCTGGTGCGTCGCCCTCCCTTGGTAGTGCCCGGGGAAGATGGTGTCGAAGGTGACGACGCCGTCCGCGTCCGCTTGCTGCACGCCTCGAAGGTATGTCGTGCCGAGACCCCCCTCGCCCCGAGCGCTTACGCCGCTGTACGCCCCCGTCGCGTTGCAGCTCCACGTGTCGATCAGGATGCCCTCGGCCGGCTCGCAGGTCTGTACGTCTACGAACTGCACCTCGAGGTGCAGCGGTATCCCCACCACCCCCTCCGTTATGTCACTGCGAATGTGCTCCTGGTACACGAAGTACGGCCCGTTGGCGTTGTCCGGCGTCAGGATGCAGCTCGTGTTCGACCCGAAGACGTCGCTGTTGGGCGTGTCCTTGTCGAAGTCGTACGAGCCCGTCTTGTCGTGCGACTGCGCCGCCCACTTCTCGAGCGACGCGGCGTCTCTGCGGTGCAGCCAGGGGGCTGGTTTGACCTCTACTTAGTGGGATGCCAATGAATGAAAAGGGGGTGTGCGCTTGGCTGGCGCTTACCATTCTCAAGGTTCCTTTCCCGACGGAGACGTGCGAAGGTCTCTGCTCGGCGAGCGACTAGAGCGGTTTTAGTTAGCTTTTGATATAGTACGGGGACCTTCTTGCATATGTTGTATATGCGTCGTCGAGTCTTTCTGCATAGCTTATAGGCTCAGGGGGCCATTTCGGATTTGCTGTGACGGCAAGAAACAGATCAGAATGACTCACTAGCTCGTTCCTTGCGGGCCTTCACCGCAGGTGAGTTCTGACACGACTCGAGAGCCCTGCGGTTCATTGTAGAGACGACGTGGGCGTTACCCATTTCCTCCGTGGCCTCGCGCTTCCCATACTTCTCACCCGGATGTCCGAAGACGAACACGGGGGTCAGGGACAAAGCCGCGGTCAATGTGACCGCAATCGAGGACACGAACACCATTCTGGAGGCAAGGCTCTTCTTTTTTCGAGGCGATCCCGATGGAGTTGCGATATTGAATGAAGCGTCTACGGCCTCCCCCTTGAGGTGAACGAAGGGGGGCCGAGTCTCTCCTTTTTAGCCACCACATTCAGCACAAATCCCATCGACAACGCATGTTGGATTCATAATTATCTTTATTGTCATGGCTCCATTGAGTACGCCAAGAAACAACGCCGCGGCAGACATTGCTGGCGGCCGCAGCGGAGGCCGGCAGAGGGAGACGAGGAATTAGAGCAAGAGATATGAGTCTTCACATGGAGCCCCGCAGAAGCAAATGTTTGGTCCTATAACTTTTTAGGGGTTAAGAGTAGAAAGCTGTTGTTTTCTTTTGGGTGCTATGATCGCCGTCTTTATCCGGTCTTGGGTCCCGTCCCTCTGTCAGTTGAAAGAGGGAATTGCTCGACGGTTTCCTAGCCGCGAGTCTGGGGGGAAAAAGACAGCTTTACCAGAGTGGTAAAAATTCCTAAGGCTCTCGCTCGAATGAGGCTAAATCTGCCGCATTTCAAAACCGAATTGCTTGATAGGTCTACCTGCACCCCAGACTCGTTTATACCCTTGGAATTCTTCTCGCTTCAGTCCCGACCTACCCACCAATGGGTCCGCCTGTCTGATATTAAGCTTGCATGCAGTCTCGTTTGGAATTATGATTGTTCGTCTTGGCCTCTCTCATTGGACGAGGGATTGAGTGTGTCGTATGAAAGGGTAGCGTAAGGCATATGGCTTTTACCTGACAAACGGATGCCGGCATCAAGTCACGTTTCGTATGCGTTCTGCACCTCTTCTGTACCTAACCCATACCTCGTGCTATCGGCCAGTTCTTGGCTGTTTCTTTTTAGAATTGATCTTCGCATCGTTCGCAAATTGTCCTCAAGCATATATAGCCAGCACATTGCTGTAATCACAACACCTGGATCAGCCTAAATATGGTCAGTCTTTTTCACGCAAGAATAATCCCCCTGAGTGCGGCTTCATCTTAACGAATGATATCAAAAGTATTACTCTCTAACGTATGATTACCTTTTCTTCGACCCTCCTTATCCTGTAAATACCTCAGCAATTTTGGGTCTGCCAGAGTACAAGTCAACTACCGAGTTTATCAACGAGCGTGCGAGTGGAGCACCGAATTTATGAGCTAGGGAGGCCTCAGGGAATTGCGACATAGGGCTGAGCTGAGCTACCAGATGCAAGGGGCACGAGAGCAGACTTGAAAGCCAGAAATTCTCATTATTCAAAAGCGGCTTCTAGCAACCGGATGACGCATTCTCTGCGTGGTCAATCCGGCATGAAATATACATCCGAGGGGCTCTCCAAAAATGCATATCCTTCAGTAGATTCGTTACGATTCATAATCATAAACAAACCTTCGCTCATCTGCCTCCATCCACGTCTCCTTCTGCAATCACATCAGCTAGCCTCATCTCTTGCATACCTCCTAGGTAGGTAATTTAAGCACCGTTGCCGTTGTATAGGACGGCGTTGACGGTTCCGCTCGGGATACTGGTGAGTTTGCCGGTGGTGTAGAGCGCCTTGATGCGGGCAATGGTGGAGGCGGGGGTGGTAAGACCCTCCAGCGCCTTTAGATAAAGGGAGAGGCCAGTAACATGAGGTGTCGCCATGGAGGTACCAGAGATGGTGTTGGTGGCGCTGTTGGAGCCGATCCAGGCCGAGAGGACGCTGGTGCCCGGGGCGAACAGGTCAACGACGGCACCGTAGTTGGAAAAGGTAGAAATACGCCAGTTCTGGTCAATAGCACCGACGGTGAGGGCGTTGGCAGCAGAGGCGGGCGAGGTGTTGGCAGCGTTCACGGCGTCGTTACCGGCGGCCACGACGGACAGGACACCGGAGGTGTAAGCAGCGTTGACGGCGTTGTTGAAGGCAGAGGAGAAGCCACCACCTAGAACTGGTCAGTCGAGCTGTGACGGAAGGCTTCTCAAATAGAGAATTACTTACCCAGGGACAAGCTGATGGCGGAAACGCCCTCGCGGCCTTTGCTGGTGATGTCGGTTACAGCCCAGGCGTAACCGTCTATGATGATGGAAGTGGAGCTGCTCGTTCCCTGGAACACCTTGACAGCGATGATGTTGGCCTGCTTGGCGACACCGTAGGTGGAACCTAGATGATCCTCAATTAATCACGTCTTACGGTGATAGAGAAAAACATATTGACCAAGCTTACCTCCGATAGTACCAGCAACGTGAGTACCGTGGCCCACGGCGTCAGCGGTGCTGCCACCGACGGCGTTGTACCCGAGCGAGGCACGGCCGCCGAATTGGGTGTGCGTGGCGAGGATACCAGTGTCTACGATGTAGGCGTAGGTACCGCTACCGGCGGAGCTGTCGTAGATGTACGACGTCGAGCCAGACGACGTGTGGGAGACGGTACCAAGACCCCAAGTTGAGCCCGATTGGGTAGTGAGAGCTCGTGCGGAGAGCTCGGGGGTCTCATCGAAGAGGTTGTAGACCTGGTCTTCCTCAATCTCGGCAACCTATCATAATGTTTAGCATATAAGCTAGGTAGGCTAGGTATGCATGGGTATTAAAAACAGGGAAGGGCGACCATCTCTTCAATGTAGGAGGTCGAATGATGCACAAACCATCGTCCGTTCCGTACTTTTCAAAATGGTCTACAGGATGACGTTCTTCTAAGAGTATAATTTCGTTCAGCCTACATCGGGGTTGCTCTTGATCTGCTCGAGGGTCTCCTCGTCGAACTCGCCAGCGTAAGCGTTGAAGGTGTTGATCTGGTATTCGTGAGAAACACCAGTGGTTCCACGCTTGCTCAAGCTGCGGGCGTGGACATCGCGAGCCCAGTTCAAGTGGGACTTGAAGTCATCGGAGGTGATGCCCTCCTTTAGGGTAACGATGTACTTGTTGGGGATGACTTCACGCTTCTGCTGAGTAGCAGCAGGGGCAGCGAAGGCAGCAGGAAGCAAAGCTCCGAAGAATAGCGCGAGACGGCGAAGGCTGGCCATTGTGGAGAGCAGATAAGATGGACGTGAAGAAGAAGGTCTCTGGATTTAGGTTGGTGGCGGCTTAGGTCAAGACATAACAGACGAGAGCGAACGAAGCAGCTTATATAGGACGTTCTTGAGTTTGTCCAAACTCAACAAGTTGTCAATGGCGACAACTTGTCACATCTATTACGATATACTCCAATGCCACCCCAAATCCAGGCCCTCAAGGTAGCCAGAAACCATCGAGCTTCCCAAACCGCCCTAGGGGTCATGCTAGGCTGGTCCGAAACCCTAGATGAAGGTCACGGTACAATTCAGAATGGGGAAGGAGGAATAGGCAAAGCCCGCAGAGTAGAGTCCAGAGCTCATGAGTGGTCGTTTAAGTCTATCCAGTAGGTTTGCTAGATCTTCTTGGTGAGATGGGATGTCTAGTAGTAGAATGTGAAGATGTGCAGACTGGGCAATAGCTTACTTGGCACTGCGACTTCGATGCCAAAAGGTAAAGATGAAAGCAAACCAATAGGCGGAGCAATGCTGTCTAGGTGGTACAAGATGCAAGCATGGCTAGAGGCGCCTAAGTTGGGCCGAAGTGCGGTTACTTCAGATACATCTGACAGTCTGATAACGTGATGTGCCGTTACATCGATATAGAAAAAGTCAGCCGCATGCTGGAAGGCGTGCCGGATCGGCAGGGACCCGACGTACCGTCCTCATATTCTCTTTTAACACAGCCCTATACTCAGCTACCTCGGGTAAAGACCAGCTAGAAACCCTAGAATAGAGATGGCACCGATAGAGAAAAGGAAGGACGATCTGCATTACTAGCTGGCTTAGGATCACCACCGGACTCGAAGTAGAGTGACTGTATCTTGGTTTGATATCGGCAAACCGGCGTAGCGCTTGCGTTGGACCCCTGGGTTCCAAGCATTCGATATCAGGGACCTTGATGCTGAGCAGCTCACCAACCAGCCTGGACCGCTCAGGGTCTGGATAGCATCGGGTGAGGTTGGCAAGGTGAATATGATAAACTAGGTACTTACCGTCAACCGGTCTCGTCAGCTAGTCCTCCAATGACGAATGACGAACAACTCTTTCACGTGCTTATCTTTGACGGGGCAGAAGCAAATTGGATGTCAGTTCAACACTTGGCAATGTAGACTTGAGGGCTATGAAAAGCCACCGAGGTGGTCTCGGCAGATAGCTCCAACGGTGAAGATAGCTTAGAAGATGGATCAGGATCGAGGATCGGAGATCAGGTCTGTTAGGCGTAACTGACTGATCTCATCGTGCCAAGAGTAGTGGGCGGCGGATAACCTGTGGGCGAATGGAGCGATGTAACCCAGCTAGGCTTGTATAAACTTCAGAGCTGCCGTTTTCGTCAGGCGAACCCCCCAGACCAGCGGTATCACGTTCATCTCGACGGAATGGCGCGAATGCTCGACGCGTATTACTCTATGGCCTACTGCTTGCCCCGAATGACATCGTGGCATCTGCAAATGGCGACAGCGTGGTAAGCGGCCTAAATCTGCACTATGTAGAATATTCGGAGAGTCCTATCTCGTAATAGAAACACCTTTCTACCCGGTTCTAAGATGTCACGGTATACCCGGAATGGGCAGTCTCGTGGACTGAAACGCGCACTCTCCTAGTTCGACGGAGAAGGGAAGAGGGGGGGACAGAAGCGCGCACGCGATGACGAGTGGTGGTGCAATGGAGATATACTATGATGGAAGTATATCAGTAGAACTCAGGCCACGATTACTAGGCTTCATGCGTTTTATTCGTTCCGGGCCAGCCAGAATGGTGGTAACACGACCGTACCGTAAGCGCAAGCCACTGACGAAGAAGAGACACCTAGGAGAATGATCCGGGCAATAGTAAAGGCAATACGGTAGTTCAGATGAAGAGATGAGATAGTCCGAAGCCTGTGCCAGAACTCCAGTGAATGAATAGGTACCTCAGGTATCCGATTCGTGGAAAACATGCAATAGCTTCGCAATATGCATTGAGAGGTGTCATACATCCGGACGGGGACCCGGGACGGACCCGGATGGATAGTACTCGGAGCCGGCAGCTTTACCGCGCCCGACTGGAACGCCGTGCTGACAAAGTTGGTGTTGAGTACCTACCTAAGGTAGATACCTAGAGGTAGGTATATATGTAGGCAGCTAGGCAGTCCTTCTAAGCCGGTCTCGCAATTGGATATCACTAGCCAATTTCTCTCTAAAGCAGCCAGCTTTCATTGCTCGGTGTTGAGGTATCGAATCTCAGACATGCCCAAAACAAAGCTTCATGAGGTACCTTCTACCTGAAATCCCTTGAGTTTTGGCCGTAGCAAATATCAAGAGTATGTATCTAGTAGACCCTTATCTTCTGATAACATTAGCAAAACTCAATGGCTGTTGGTAGAAAAACATGGGATTTTTGGAGAAGTCCGAAAGTATCATGACGTACGCACAAAATATTTCCCGCAACAGGGGCTTCCTTAACGTCAACAGTCAAGAACTTACCTAGATCATATGGGTATCCCCAACTAGTAGACTTGATCGGGCGACTATATATTGAGAATTGATATCGCCCTACCCTATCCTATCCTATGTCACTCTCACGCAACACTGCTGAGCTAGGCGGAAAGTTGCGTGACTTCGGTGCGGAACAGCCTATGGCGAGGCTTCTGCTGTTGGCGTGCTGAAGCAATAGCGAAGATAATGAGACTGACTATCATATGCCTTGTTTCGGGGAAATTGAGAAAACTACCTAGGTACTGAGGCTCGTGGCATCATACCGCGAAAGCACGCCGGTCTTGCAGCGAAGGTCTATTCCAGAACAACAAAGTTGCTTGTCTTGGAGGTGAACAGTTCAGCAAATATGAAGGCCATACTTGTTCCTCGGTCTCGGTCTCGGTTTGATGATCTCTTGTTCGTCGTACATTTGCTAGGTGCTTTGAGAGTCGCGCTCCTTTCATCTCTACTCTTTCGACTTGGTAAATTCCAGGGGCGGCTAATAATTTACTTGATGCTGTGACACCTGTCATACTCACTTAAAATGTGGACGATTCTCTATGTTCTTACGTAATATATGTAAGTTTGACCGAGATTTAAACGAATATGTGTACCTGGCAGCAACTAATTTTAGCGCGATGTCGCAGCTCTAGCGCTCCAGCCCAGTACCCGTACCCAGTACCGTACCCAGTTCTGCCAGTACGAAACAGCCGAAGTACCCAGCAAGTGGTGAAGAATAAACGGCGTCGGGTTTCAAGGAATAACGACAAGGTAACCCCCAATGCGATCCTTGACGTAAGGGCTGCACCTCATTGTCATTCACAGTCATTCATTGTCATTCATTGTCATTGAGCTTCAAGCTTTTGTTTCCAGATTTCAATGATTCTCGTGACAATGCTGCCGCCGCTGCTGCTGCTCCAGTTCGACTACTCGTGATCAAATCGCGCCTCAACTGCCGACTGCCGACTGCCGCCATCTGTCATTCATGATGGAACTACCTGACCAGGGAGGTATGAGTGCCAACGAATTGAGTTTCTTTCTCTTTCACTTTCTCTTTCCCCTTTCCGCGCCGCGTGTCTAACCGGAGCGTATGGTTTAGATGTTTCCTGGACCTCAGTACCGACCCATCTCCTACTTGCCGAACTCGAAAGACGACATGGACCAGGCAATTCTAGCCCCGATACCGAGAAGCCCGCTTGCGGCTCTGGCGATAAAGGCACCTACGACACACCACTACACGTCTTCGCCTTGTTCCTAATCCTCACCCTAAGCTGTCTAGGTAAGACCCTATAGCTATAGCTATGGTATATGTTTATGTACGGTATGCTAACGGCAAAGCCAGCCTGCGGTTTTCCTCTCTTCTCCCGCCAGTCTGCAAAGAGCCGTCGCGCCAATACTATAGTATTTCTCAGCCAGCACTTCGGAACCGGCGTCTTGATCGCCACCGCTTTTGTTCACCTCCTACCCACCGCCTTCCTGTCCCTGACCGATCCTTGCCTTCCGCATGCCTTCAGCGAGGGGTACCAGCCCATGGCAGGGCTCGTAGCCATGGTCTCCGTTTTGGTGGTTGTGGCAGTGGAATCATACCTGACTACTAGAGGTGCCGGCCATTCGCATTCTCACAACCACACATGGGACTCGGACGATGAGGACAATGAAGAGGACAAGAACGCGCAGACCAATGGCGGATTGGCCGCTCGACGAGCCGCGAGCCATAGACCAGCAGACATCGCGCTCGGCGACCTCGGAGCTAGTCAGGGGCTCATGGCTGATGTCTCGCCACTACCCGACTCTACACCTACAATTATACCACCATCCCCGAATGCCACAAGACGTTTCGCTCCCAATAATGATAACCGCGATGATGATGACAGTGATGATAACGACGAAGATCTTGATCTGAACCTTAACGAACTCGACCCCGAAGCAGACGACGATGCGGCACCTCTTGCGCACCCTAATACCAACGGCCAAGCGATACATTCCGAGTCCGCGATCGCTCACGCCCCGATTACTCCTGAAGAGCAGAAGCGCCTTATGCTACAGTGCATGCTTCTAGAAGCCGGCATTCTCTTCCACAGCGTCTTCATCGGCATGGCCGTTTCCGTTGCTACCGGACCGCCCTTCGTCGTCTTCCTAATCGCCATCGCCTTCCACCAGACCTTCGAAGGCCTTGCCCTGGGCTCCCGCATCGCCGCGATCCAGTTCCCGCGCGCATCTCTACGCCCCTGGCTCATGGTCTTGGCGTACGGGCTTACCACCCCCATCGGCCAGGCCATCGGCTTGGCCGTGCATAGGCTGTACGACCCGCTCAGCCAGACGGGCCTGCTCATGGTCGGCTTTATGAACGCCATCTCGAGCGGCCTACTGCTCTTCGCCGGCCTTGTGCAGCTACTTGCCGAGGACTTCCTCACCGAGAAGAGCTACAAGTCCCTCAAGGGGACGAGGCGAAGGAATGCCGGACTTGCGGTACTGGCGGGTGCTACGCTCATGGCTATCGTGGGCGCCTTTGCATGACCTTACTGTTGAAATAATGAATCAATTTTGATCACGGCGGCGTTTGTTTCAATCGGTCGCGGAATTTGCGAAAGGGAGAGGGGTCTTATAGACGGTCACACCTAGGGAAACGCGGACAGGGCCGTTTCACTTTCTAGCTAGAGGGTTTCGACGTATAGATCACTACGCAGGAAGTGTCTCGATCACATGTAAAAGTAATGCATTCGAAACTATGTAGTTTCAAAACTCCGACGTTGGCTAACCCAACTTTTTATCAAGGATTGTGACAACGCTGTAGAATACCCCGGACTATATATATCTACCTAGGTAGACATAAACTAAACTGCCTTGGGCACCGCCGTCGCCCATGGGTAGGTTGTGGTCATCGGGGAGCCGTAGCTGCCCAGGTCGTTGTAGTCCTTGGTGATGGTCTGGTTAAGCAGGATCTTCTGGGCGAAGGGCAGGACGCTGTTGCTGTGCGGAAGTTAGTATCGGACCGGACGAGACGAGAGGGCAAAAGGGGGAAGGGGAAGAAGGGTGCGCTTACAATCCGCTCATGTCGCAGTGGCCGCCGCCACGGACGGACATGGCGATCTGGTCCGGGACGCCTAGCCAGTCGTAGACGAGCTTGGCGGCGGGATACACGATGACGGAAGTGCCCTTGGAGTTGGTGAAGGCGTCGCCGGTGCCCTGGTCGATGACCAGCGCGCGGGGCGCGATGGCGGCGGCGATGGTGTGGGCGTCGTACGGCACTATAACAGCAGGAGTCAGTAATTTATTGTTAAGGAAGGGGATAAGCTCATTTTAATGCATGTCTCAGGAGTAATTAATCCTAGATGAGCAGAAGTGATACTAGAAAGGGGGAAAAAGGAACTCCAGATGTTACATACGGTTCTCGGCGTGGTTGACGAAGGTGCCGAGGGTCGAGTCGGTCCACCAGCCCGCGCCGCTCTTGCTGTTCTCGAGCGTCTCGTCCTGGCCGCTGAGCCCGTGGTACCGGTACGGCCCGAGGCCCTGGACGCCGCTGCTCATCGGCATCGTCAGCGTGATGCGCTTGTCCAGCAGGCCCGCCGCCAGCGCCGCCTTGCCGAGCCGCGAGCACCCCGTCACGCCCACGCGCCCGCTGTCGATCTCCGGCACCGTCGCGTTCAGCGCGTCGAGCACCCGGTGGAAGCCCCACGCCCACGCCGTGAGTACGCCTGTCTCCTGTTAGCGCCCGTTCTCGAACACCTGCCCCCTCGCTTGCCCTTGGGTTTCAACGAGACCGAGACCGAGCGGCTAGGGTGAGAAGGGAAAGAAAGCGTACCGATGTCCCGGCCGTTATAGATACTCCAGAACGCGCCCGTCTTGGCGTTACTGTCGGCGGCCACGCTCGTGTAGTCGAAGCCGACGACGGCGATGCCGGCCGCCAGGTAGGGCTGATTGCTCATACCGCCGATGTTAATCACGACGGGCGCGGGCTTCGTCGACGGCAGCGCCAGCGTCGCGCTGAACCGGCCCGTCTTGCCGCCGGCCGTCACCTCGATGCTGACTGTGTTGCCGCTGCGCGTCGCCTTGACCGTCTCCTGGCTGTGGTCCGGGTAGTAGCCGTATCTGGTCGGGCCGTTAGAATCTATTGCGTACGGTCCTAGCAGAAGAAATGGAAGCTTCCTTTTCGCTATGTAGGTAAGGGGTGCGGACTACAACTTACTGGTACTCCTGCAGCATCTGCAGCAGCTCCGGCTGTCGGCACTGGTACCATTCCTCGGGCGTCTGGACCCGGTTCTTGCCCTTGCCCGCCATCACGTCCGCCGCAAAGGTCGGGGAGTCGCCGCCCTCGCTGTCGGTCGTCGTGTACGCCAGCGGCAGCCAGGGGTCCGGGATCGTCGTCTGTTTCGGGAGCTTGTCCCACTTGGGGTAGCTCCCCGCCGATGGGACGGGGGCGCACTCGGCCCTTGGGGCTGCTGCCGGAGCTGGCGCCGTCGGGATGGCTGCTGCGAGGAATGGCAGGGCGACGGCCCCGATGAGGGCGGCACACTTCGTTGACGGCATGTTCGGGCAGTGGTCTCTGGGAATACGCGTGGACACGATAGGTCGCAAGATCGCAAAGCATCGTATCCCCAGACCTGTGGAAACCCTCAGGATATATCTACTTCCCCTTCCCCACACGTTAGAAAGAACGAGGTGACATCGGTCTGCCCCGGAACTTGGGCTTCCTTGCCGTACGTCGACATAGCCGCTACCCCGAGATAGCTAACCGGGTATTTTTGGCATCATCTCTAGCTAATCCCGTGAGGCTCATCAGTAGTGGAGTCTTCCTCGTACTTGGTTCGATCTAAGAATACTTTTCGTTTCGTTCATCCGTACCCAACTGCACGCCCTTTCGCGCAGCTCAATGCTATTGCTAACAAACCGCGAGCATCAGCCCACCCGAAGTTGTTCGTATTTGTTTATCCGACTAAGTAGTACTATGATAATTGTGTGACTTGGATCGAGATTATGAGGCCACGTACTGGGGCCTTAAAAGGGGTCGAAAGGCTAGACCTTGCCTAGGGTGATATCAGGACTTTAGCCGGCGAGCCCCGGCCGGTTATCATTAGCACCTAAAAGGTTCGCATCAATGCGGAGATGCTATTTTTGACTGGTCGTTAACTAGAGCTGTACGTATTGGTTAGGTCTCGATTGTTCTTACTAACCCTTTATGTACCGCTTGATGTCGCCTGAATATAGAAGTCACTCAATAAGCGATTCGGGGCACAAAGAGAACGTTATTTGAGAAAGAACAACATTTCAGCGGGTGATGTTATACTACATCGTAAATAAAGACTGCATTCGGTCGGGATGAGTAGGTACGGAGATAGTAACCCCCCTACAGTCAAACAAGTCGACCTTAGACGTTGGACTAATACGCCAACAATAACTATCAATATTGAAACAGCTATTATTTCTATTATTTTGTATTAAAGAAACACGTAGCTCTTAAAAGTGATACTAGGTGAGAGTAGTAAAGTCTACCAATTATTTGATTATTATCAGTTTTCCCTTGCCAACCTTTCAACTTCTCAACCTAACTCACCCCCTAAAGTCCAGTCCTCAGACTTATTCTATTCCCCCAAAGCGGGTAGACGGCTCCTGATTTGCCGTGAAGGTAGCCTAGGTCACGATACCATAAGTGCCTGTTAGTGCACCCCCTTTACTTTTCCTCTGTTCATCTCTATCCGACTCACCTCGCGCTCTGCTACATCACTTCTTTAAGCGGTAAACGGTTAGCTTCTTGGATCTTCAAGAAAGGCACCGCAGGATGACGCCTTAAATGTAACGTTCGACACCTTTGGACTGTTACCATTTACTATCCTTGCCCTGTGACTTAACTGACTTGTGTGTTAAAGTCTACCACAGTCTTCTTATTAGTGATAGGTGGCGTATTGAAGTTCACTGTAGGTTTGCTAGTAACAGGAGGTGTGTTGAAGTTCGTCATATTCTGGTAGGGGCGGAGTGGCGTGTTGAAGTTTGACGTTGTTTGATTAGGGGGTGTTCTGTTAATGCCCATCACAGTCTGGTAAGGTGTGTTGAAGTTTGTTGCAGTCTGGTTGGTAATAGGTGGTGTATTAAAGGCAATCGTATTTTGGTTCGTGAGAGGTGGTGTGCTAAAGTTAGTTACATTCTGGTTACCGGTGAGAGGAGGTGTATTGTAATTCATAACATTCTGGTTAGCGAAAGGTGATCTGTTAGAATTGATCCCATTCTGGTTTGTGAGAGGTTGTGTGTATTCCCAATTCATCTGCAACCCCTGGGGGATAGGGGGAGCATCTGTCATTTCAATATCCGGGTCATCAGCGTCCACCATGATAACGTCTTCGGATTCCGGCCTAAAATTAGCCATCGAGAGGCTATTGAAAGCAAAAGGACAAAAAGATTTAGTAGGTCTGTTCGAGTTCTTTATGAGCTAGGTACCTATGCAACGTTGGAAACGTGATGGTGCCTGTTTTGAAGGAGTCCGTGAGCTGGAAGGGAAGCTAAGGCGGGACTAATATTTATAGGGCGTAACAACACACAGAAACAACAAAGATGTTGCGCCAGGGTTATGGGTGTAAACATTGACGCCCTTTGTTCTCCGAATATCACGATACAGAACAACAATATTGTTCCTTATATAGCACTAGGTAGCATAACTATGGTGCGCGTTATCCTCTTGTAGTAAGCTTACCTAGGTGTATATTTCTCAAAAACGTGCCCCTTTCCCCTTCATATAACCAACTGTACTCGGGAGTGCTATCAACTAATACCTCTTCCCGTGCGTTTTAACCTGTTATTCCAAGAGTGTTACTGATAACCCAGTAGATCAAACCATTTCCAGCATCCTTTATAAAGGTGAGAAGCTACTAGCCAGGAAACACGTAGAGCGATATGTATCGCAAACCTTGTTGTATTGTCTGGTAGGAAACGATTTTTTTCGTATACCTCTCCCCCCTGCCCGGTTGCAAGAAAGGTTTGCAAATAGTGTTCATCGAGGACGCTTAAGAGATCTGTTGGTCCTTTTATACTAGAATAGTCTCAAGTTTTGCTAGTGCAACGTTCTACCGTGGTAATTTTCTTATGCTAGATAGCAGCGACGGAACTGTCACACCTGACCACTTTTGGAAGACCACTCTATTTCTCATCGGTGTTTGTATGTCGTGAATATGGGGTCGGATTCCCCGCAATTTCTTTCCTGTACTGCCGAGATCATATAAAAATTTATAGAGTGGCTATACCCCAGTTTGGTTGAGATATTAGCCGCGAAGGAGTCTATAGGTTGGAAAAACCATGACGTTGGTTGGATGGGTACCGGATTGAGGACGATTCGGAGAATATCAGCACGGGATAGGCTATGACAAATGACAATAAATTAACACCGCAACATTCTTTACCTTGTCTTGCTAGAGTGGTAGGGGATGACCCGTGGTCCGAAGAACATAAAATCGCGTACTATGCTACCACAAGCATCGACTCGCCTCGTGTTTCCTTCTTTCCTAAGCCAACTAGTCAAGATGAAGTTCCCTACAAGCCTCCTGCTCGCCGCAACGGCGGTGCAAGCTCACTGTATGTCACCGTCACCTCTAGACTATTCTGACATCTGACGAAACCGGTCTAACTATTCTAGACACGTTCCCGAGACTCGTCGTCAACGGCAAGTCCGAAGAGGCTGACTGGTCCGCCACGCGCAAGACCAAGAACGCCGATAGCAAGACTGGCGTCCTGAGCGCGACAAGTGCGGACATCCGCTGCTACGCGTCGCAGAATGCCGCCAACACCATTGAGGTTCCCGCCGGCGCTACCATCCACTACATCTCGACGCAGCAGGTGAACCATCCCGGTCCAACCCAGTATTACCTCGCTCGCGTACCCGAGGGTAAAACCGCAACCACCTGGGATGGGTCTGGCAGCGTCTGGTTCAAGATCCACACAACGATGCCGAGTATGGATAGCAACAAACAGGTCACATGGCCTGCTCAGAGTAAGCAACTATTCTACTTCAGTCTTCAGATGCACGTGTCGCTGACGATGATGATGATTGCAGACCTGTACATAACAGACAATACTACTATCCCCGCTGCCACCCCGAACGGAGAGTATCTATTGCGTGTCGAGCATATCGCCCTCCACCAGGCCATGCAAGCCGGAGGAGCACAGTTCTATCTTGCTTGCACTCAGATCAAGATCACCGGTGGTGGCAGCGGAACGCCCGGCCCTCTGGTCGCGCTCCCGGGAGCGTACAAGGCCAACGACCCGGGCATTCAAGTAAACCTAGGTGCTATCCAGCCAAATGCCTACATTCCTCCTGGACCTGCTGTGTGGAGCGGATGATTATAGGTAGCTTTTAGGTACATGTACATATAACTGAATATGAAACGTATGAGCCATGTAAACATTTAAGGCGATATTTTGATTGATGGATATCAATTCTAAAATATGGTGATGCGGTGCAGAATTAAATGATGTCTCCGTACCTACCCCATAAGCGCATTAGGTAGACCTCTAATTTTGGATTAGAGAGTGCATAAGACCTATCGAATGCATTACTAGAAATTCAAGGTTCGAATTATGTCTACGGGGTACTTCCTTAGAACAGGCTTGACAACTGTTTAGCTATGTCAATCTAGGGGGGCTGCCAACACGAGGGTAAAACAAAAATATTTAAGCCCCTTTTCAGTAATCCAATTTTATGATTCGCAGGCAAAGAAGCAAAAGGATAATCTGACCCCAACCCGATTTGAACGGATAACCTTTCGATCTGGAGTCGAACGCGCTACCGTTGCGCCATAGGGCCGATGAGAGACAGCTGAAAAAGCTAGGTTATATACCAATGGGATTAGCGCTTTGGATAAGAAGTCGGTAGATCGGAAAAATATCGGCTGAAGTCATGAGCTTGGCACAAGGGCGCAAATTCTGGTCTTCATCTTTCATGCGTCTTTCATCATCTTTCATCATCTTTCAAGCAGTGATCTATTCTAAGGTCATGCAACCGCATCCTAGGCACGCATGGCCACATATCATAGCTTACAGGCTACAGTAGCATATAGTCTCTAGTCGTTAGCTCTAGAAAGAGAGCGAACTTCATATCGATAATTGAGCCTCCTAGCTGCCTCCTTTAGGGGTTAAAAGGAAATGTCTCGGAAGATGGCAAAATGTTCCTGAATCTTTCGGTAGCTTCATGGCGACAAGCACAAAAAGAAATGCCTAATCCTTTTCTTTTGCGGTATTGTGAATCCAGCATGCTAGGAATTAAACCAAAATATTTATAGAAAGGTACCTGGGTAGGTTTCCGTGACTTGATTTTTTCACCTTCGTTGACTTCACAGATTATCCCAGCCAAACTGTACGCCTCCATACCAAGACGCGCAAGTGTTACTTTCGCTTAGATTTAAGCCATCTCTTTTCAGATATCCGAGCCAAAAAAATGAACCGAATCTGTCAATCTTCCTATGGGAATCTGGAAGCGGTTATCAATTTCGCTGGTCATGAAGGGAATCCCGAACGGGCGTTGGTGCACTTCTTTCGGGACCGCCGCACTGGGAAGTGGGATACAGCCAATATCATCTCGCTCGATCCCCTTTCCGGAGGCTCGATTATCCAAAACTGCACGAAATGGCGCAAAGGACAGGAGCACGGGAACTTTGAGGTGGTCGTCCTTGAAAAAGATGGACTTATGATGCATTATACGCGCGACAATACCATACCGGTCAATAACGGCATTGATGCGTGGCGAGTCCCGACGATCGTCAACCTCGACGAACACCCGCAATACGGTAAAGTGGTTGCCTGTGGTGCCGCTCCGCTGCTTCAGAGCAACTTACCGGCTAACAATTCTTGCCACGGAATCACATTGGAGACTGTTCTCATCACCGATACTGGCGACGCCATGCATTACCGCTGCGCCCAGCAGAACGATCCAAAGGATATGTCTCCTCAGTGGAAGCTAGCGAATAGAATCACTGATGGGGCTACTGGACCGGCATGCCTCTTCCAGTCTTCGAGAGACCATCTGAACGCCTTGGTACCACGTTGTGACGGTATTACCGAGTTCACATTCGAACGTGGTGTTTGGAGTCGAACTCGCCACATCATGGCTGCGCGTGGCCCTGCATGCACCTTCGCACCCAACCCGTCTCACCCAACAATACATATAATTTTGAGGAAGTCCGACCAATTTTGCGTCGCGACGAAGATTACCTACGATGATGGGAATAAAGCACTGTGGTCTACTCTCTCGCAGGTACCGTCGCCCCTGAGAAGCACTCTCCTCAGCCCTCATCATAATGACTGTCCTGGACACCCCATGGCGATCGTGTCACAATCATTGGAAACTCTGGGACATTCTCCAAACGCCGAGGCCATAGTATTCCACCCTTGCGGAACTGGATGGCAAGACTTATGGATGATCTTGCATTGGAGTCACTTGACTGCTTCTCAAGATTGGGTCGTATCTGGGGTGGTAATGGGTGAGGTTAATGGCTGTCCGATGTAATGGGAAAGAAGTGATGCCAATGGGTAAAGTGGGTTTCCACTGGACTTGGTCTACATAAATGAGCTCATTCGTTGTATGATGAACCGACTCTACGGAGGGAATGTAGAGCCGATCGATTTAGACCATGCTGGCATAGAGCCATGGATTTCAGGGGTAGAAGGTGCGGCTTGTGCACAGCAAATCGTCCAGTAAGTAGACTCCTATGAAGACGAAAATAAAGTCTACCTGGTCTCGCTGACTACTTCAACCCATACTCCTGCTTGATCAGATCTGCTGCTCGCTCAGCGAATGCGTAAACAGTAGACTGCAGATTAGCCGTACTGATCAAAGGAACAGCACTAGAATCCACAACACGAAGGCCTTCTACGCCGTACACCTTCAGCTCGTGATCCACAACGCCTCCTTTCTCCTCTGGCAGCATCGCGCAAGTCCCCGCGTAGTGGAACATAGATATCGAGCTCGTTTCCACGTACCGCTTCGCCTCCTCTACACTCGTGATATCCGACGCCGGGTCGCGACGTCTGAGCGGTTGCTTCAACAAGTTACTAAGCGGCGGCGAGCTGGCGATGTCCTCCAGATAGAGGGCGTGCTGGGCCATGATCTCGGCGTCAATGGGATTCGAGAGATAGTTAGGGTCGATGACAGGCGCGGATGACGGATCGCTAGACCCGATATGGACGCTGCCGCAGGAGAGTGGCTGGGCTAGTAGAAACCCAAGGGTGAGAAACTTGCCGGGAATAGGCTCGGTGGGAGAATCCGAAGTCGGGTCAACTGGAAATATGAACTGCCAAAGGATTGAGAGGTATGCTGCCGATGGCTCCTTAGGATTGAGAAGAGTCTTTTTCGCTATTTCGTAATGTGCTCGAGCTCGAACTTCATCGCGCCGATCCCCAACAGGTGGGGGATTCTCTAGGAATGCTTTCTCTATTATCGTTCGACCCGGCTCCGAGACGACTGGCAGATACGCATAGGTACGTATTCCGATCGACGTGAGTGGTCCGGTCTGACTAGTCATATACTCCTCCATGGCTTTTTCCACAGCGGCAGGCTCTTGTCGTATAAGGTCATCGAGCGTTTCTAGATGATCCACTGCCTCGAAGCTTGTGCCACTTACGAGATGATCTTGGAGATTCTCCCCCACAGGAAGGTCCTTGATCAGCTCAATCCCGTGTTTTTCCAGTACTTCGCGAGCCCCGATGCCTGATAGCTCGAGAATTTTGGGGGACTGCAAAGCACCAGCAGCGATGATGACTTCTTTAGTAGAGGATACAATATGCGTCTTTCCATCATGCTTATATTGAACACCGGTGGCTCTCTTGACATCAGCGCCTTCGAAAAGGACTCTTTCGACAGTAGCACTTGTAAGAACGACGAGATTCTGTCGATCCTTGATGGGGTTCAAATAGGCCGAAGCTGCATAGCTTCTCTCCTTAGTTTTCGGGTGTATGCTCGAGAGACAACTGAAAGAGCCAATCATCGCAGCGTCGTCTGACGTACTGCACAATGGGTTGCTACCCATATGCATGCCCTTGGTTCTGAATGTCTCGGCCCAAGCTTCGCGAATAGGATGCCCGGCAGTACCACCAAGAGATAATTGGATCGGTCCGTTGTTGGAAGCGCTACTCGGAGTAGAACTAGTCCAGCCGTCCACCCCGAGTGCCGTTTCCAATGACCGATCAACTGACGGAAAGGTGTAGGCTTTGGCATAATACTCCTGGAGAGAACTCCGGTTCCACCCCTGATTGCCGAGGACGGAATCCCAAGTATCGAGCAAATTCCAGGTCGGAGGGACGAATACATGGGCGTTGATTGAGCTTGAGCCACCAAGAGCTTTTCCTTGATGTAGGTTGATTTGTCTCCCCTTGAGATGTCGCTTAGATCATCGTCAATATTTTGTCACAGTATAGGAGATATTGGGGATACCTGAGGTTGACTCTGGAACCCCCAATCGGCTTCCGTCTTCATCAATGACGAAAAAAGACCTGGGACTTTCACTCGCATATCCTCACTTAGATCCGCCCCAGCTTCTAATACGAGAACATGTTGAGTAGGGTCTTCGGAAAGTCGAGAGGCAAGGACAAGTCCAGCCGTACCTCCACCCACAATTACGAAGTCAATCGATGTTAGCAACATGCTTCCAGGACCTCATTAGAGAGTAAGAAAACTGAAAGCAGGTTCGAATTGATCAAGCCTTTAAAAAATGGAGGAGGAATTTAGATTTTGTGTCAATTTCTAGCATAGGGGCAGCGGAAGTACCATATATAACAGATCACTCCTGGCATTCTATGGACCCTTAGCTTCTACATGCGGCGTAACAAGTACATAGTCAATGTACCTTTAAGGTAGTTATTTTATTGCGCTTTTCGCAAAACGGCGTATAGTGTCTGCTAAAGGCTTTGTTTGGGGTCTTTGTTCCCAATATCAGATGTAGGATTTGGGGTGTGCAGGAAAGACAATAGCCATAGCGGTTTTTTCCTACGCCATCATTTTAGCACTGCCAAATCATCATCTCTCGATGACACGACTCTTAATTCGGGCCTGGAGATCAATCCCGCCCTACCCCATATCGAATGGCGATGCCGCTTGCTTTAGGCGGGCTGCAAGTGACGGTGGTGGGAATCATTCTCATCACCTTTTCCCTGGTGGCGATTGTGCTCCGCGTCTGGGCAAGGCGTGTGATAAAAACGCCTCTTGCCTTTAACGATTACATGGCAATTGCTGCAATGGTGTTCGCCACTGCCCTGGTCTCAGGCTCGGTTGTAGGTGAGGCGTTGAATCCATATCAAGGTGTCGAATTGGGGCACAGTTGCTAATATACTGTGATTAGCCAGCTTCCTCGCAGGCTTGGGATACCATGTTACTGATCTTACGCCGGACACCCTGACCTTATTCATGAAGGTACGGCAACATCCAAGATGCACAAGTACCTCGACTAACAAGCTTCGGAATATAGATGAACATTTCGGGGCAATTGCTCTGGGCGGCCGCGAATACTTGTGTCAAGTTCTCGATTCTCTCACTCTATACGGTCCTCTTCCCAAATAAAACGCTGGCTTATAAATGCTATGCGGCTATGGCGCTTAGTATGGCATATCTTATTGTTGTTATTCTAGAGGGCTTTCTGCTTTGCAACCCTGTGGACTATAATTGGGATAAAACCATACCCGGAGGAAGATGTGAAGGGCAGAATACTGCCTATCTAGTTGCTGGCATCACCAATCTTGTACTTGACGCCTTCATCGTAGCACTACCGATGCCGAAGCTACTTAAATTACGTATGTCGCTGTTTAGGAGGTTAACTGTTGTCGCAATGTTCAGCCTTGGGGCGCTGTAAGTAACTATCTCTCAGCCAGAATTAGTGGCAGAGATGCTAGTCATTACTGACCATCTTCCCCTTAGTATTTGCGTCCTGTCGTTATTAAGGGTCATCTACCTCCATAACTGGGACTTGAACGACGTGACTTATAGTTCAACAACAATCAGCATATTCTCCATCCTAGAGCCAACCCTTGGTGTAATTAACGCGTCCCTTCCGGTGATGAAGCCAGCTTTCAACATGATTCTCAATTCGAGGCCGCTCGATCGGACCAAGCAGGCTTTTACAAGGGGTAGTTTCTCCAACTCCAACGCCACTACGAGCCGAGATCGCAAGCCCTCTTCCGCCAATAAAAGCATAAGTAATGGTAGATCTGTGCGACTTAGCGATGGAATCCTCCTTTCGACTATCCCCTCTAGAGCTTCACTGGCTGAGAATATAGGAGATGAAAATACTATTACCGTCACTCGAGAATGGGAAATTGACAGCTCCCATAGAGAGGATAACGAACAAATTGTATCTAACTGGAATGGTCTGCCTTACGATATGGAGAATTGTAGGTGAGATGTATAAGGCTACTCAAAGAAAATATATACCGTATAATTTTCTACCGTCTACACTAACATTCGCTTCCAACCCTCACCCAATTAGCCTGTAAATACCTACCTTTGCATAAGATAGCTTATATGCCAAGTTTTCCTAGGTAGCTTTCAAGGAGTGCTTGCAAATCTAAGATCTCGACAACAAGTAGCCGTATTATCTGCCCCTACCAGAGACGAAGGCGCTTGGCCAGAAATATCACATCAGAACCGACAACTACAAGTCCGAGCGCGAAGACGAGGCGTGGTGTATCGATAGTGGCGCCCAGCACGGAATTTGGGCACCGGATAATGCTATCTTGGCGGATGTCCGGTGGGGGAGATGACTGATGCTGATATTTATAGGAACGCGACGATGAACAAGAGACGACGAGGTTTGGGAATTGTCAAAAATCCCAATTAGTTTCAAATGTACCGGGGAGTCCCTGTTTTGAGACGTCGCCTTCTGCAATCGGCAACACGGACGGACACGGGTGTAAGTGCATGCTGTATTCTACAATTATAACCAAATGGAGAAGTCATTCATTGCAGTATATAGGTGCGCTGCCGGACGAGAGGTATACTTGTGGGCCTTTTGGGCAGAGCCTGCTTCCCACGTGCATGAGTTATGCATTACATCCCACCGTGATCAGGGCGGTGCTGCCTGGAAGATTTCGGTGACAAAACCTGTGTCTAAGGCAGGATTGTTGATGGAGCAAAGCCTGGATAAAAAGTCCTTGAGGGTGTGTGACACAACATGAGATTGCGCAAAGCCGGACAAAATCATATCAAGCTCAGGCGTAAAGGGATATTGATTGGCGCATAAGCTACGTACTGTTATCCTATCGTTAGCCAGAAGCCACGATTTGCAGCAGGCTGTCGATATCTCTGACAGGTTTTAGTAAAGTAAGAAATGGGTAGGTGCTAGTCCGGTAGGTATATGAAAGAGAGCATGGGACTACAGATTCGTTCGGCCTGACGTCCTTTTTTCTTTACTGTACCATGCTGAAATCGACACAAAACAGTACCCCTATATTACGTTTTTCTGTCAGCAGACATGGCCACTAAAACACGCAAGATCCCCCAAAGTCACTGGGACGAACATAAAGACACGATCTTGAATCTATACCTGGATTGTGATCTTCCCATGGAGAAGCTAATCGAAACCATGGATCATGACCATGGATTTACTGCTACGTAAGACCACCTTTCTTGAGTATTGGATGGAACATTCTAACAACATTTTTTATACAGTATCTCTCAGTTCGAGGCGCAACTCAGGGTTTGGAAGGCTCGCAAGAACTTGAGAATGCACGAATGGGAAAGAGTACTCCAGACGATGGATTCATTGGCCTCTCATGGCGTCAATTCTAGAGTGCTCGTGTCAGATCATGTCGTGTCAATGAAGAAAGTTCGTCGAGCAAGGCGATACTGCCAAGCCAATGGGAACTCCAGGAAGCGTCCTCGAGTAGAGGCGGACTCACACGACGATACCACAAGCAATGAAGATACCAGTGACGCTGTGATCGAGATTCAGGACTCGAGCGGTCAGTGGTCTCAATACACAGCCCTGGTCGATGGAGATGTTACCGCCAGTCAGCCTCAAACCAGTTCTAGCACACAGGAGCAGGAGCATGGCGTGGCATCTCCTCTATTCCAATCATTTACCCCTAGCCTCATATCCGCCAATTGGTTCACCGCAAATGGGAACGAAGGCGCGGTGCAGCCCACGGACTTCTCGCTTGTTGAGTATGAAGCCGAGGTTCCCCAGACATTCGTGCAGTATGAACCGTATGCGAATAATGCTGAACTTTACGCGGATAACACATTTCCCGACCTGGAATTGGTCATCTCTTCCCCTCTGCTACCTGAGCTGGTTCAACGTCTTCCTGCGACATCGTACTTGAATGATTTGCCTTTCGCGCAGTTTGAGCGCGATTTGGCGTTGAAACGGCTGCAATTAGCCACTTCCCCGTCTCCAATGCAAGAATCCGGTCTATTCTCTAGAGTCCAGAGATTAGCAAATATGTTCGCCACCGAGGCCGCCACCGTTATGACACAAGAGAATGGAAAGACTTTTCCCGAAAACCTCGAGCACGCGTGGCTTAAATTACAAACACTACACACCATTCTACCGAGAGTTCCACAGGGCGAACCCCCACAGATGATCAAGGAGGTTGAACTGCATCGACTTCTTTTATATTCAAGCGCGAATGGATTCGTGGGTTTGGATGGCGTACCGATGCAAACCATCTTCAGGTTTCTCAACAGCAGCACTACCTCGCTGTTAGGTCGTCTATTTCGGGATAACCCAGGTCATGTTGTGAAGAGCCTCGCAGAAAACCTATTTCGAGCAGCAATTGAGTCTGACGATCACAATGCGACGAGGTTCTTTCTCAAAACAGGCCTAGTGAACGTTGACAAGACATACTACATCGTCGATGGTGAAAAATACACTCCTCTGGAACGAGCTGCTGAGCTCCAGCGACTGAAAGTGGTCAAGGAACTACTTCAATTCAAACCTAAAGTCAACAAGACGTTACGCAGCGAAAAAGAAGCTTCTGACGGAATTCCCATCGAAGGAGTTCTGGGGCTTTTGATAATAGGGATCTGCCCAGCGGATAGAACGAAGCGTAATCATAGCACGTTCTCGTCGGAATATCTAGAGGTTGTAGATCTTCTGATTGAAGCCGGTGCGAAAATCCGTGGCTCATGCATATATCGCGCACTCCACAGATTTGTCAGGATGAATCTGGCGAAAAAGCTTTTGTACAAGCTTGCACCGTCAGATCATTCTGAGGTTTTTAGAAGGTACCATATCTTGAGCTATATCGTAGAAGAACTTGCAGAAAAAGAGGCTACGGAAGCAATCGCTAAGATTGTATTGAATTGTGAGCAGACCGGCTGCAAACAATGCTTGAGTCGCTTCTCGGCACAGTTGGATCAAGCGATCGTCATTGGAGCCGGAAAAGGTTATATCAAACTCGTTCAAAGCCTTTTCCAACATGCGAAGTCTCCAACTCAAATCCTCTGCGCGGCCATTAGGAGTAGCAACCACGAACTCATAGAATTCGTGCTTGCTCAAAAGCTTAATATCAGCCAAGTTATACCCGCAGGTATAGGTGGAACTGGCACCGGGAATACAACACCACTAGCTGAGGCAATCAGTTCGGGAGATGATGTGCTCATCAGAAGGCTTGAAAATAGAGGTGCGCTTGAGAACCTTGACAAGAGACACGGTCGATTTGCATTGGACATTGCTGCTGCGTCTAGAGTGGGAAATATTGAGTACGTGAAGAAGCTATTATTACATCACCCCAAAGCGACAGGATCTGAAATGGGAAATGCACTGTTGGAAGCAATCGAGAATCGACGAGAAAGCATTGTTCGTCTACTGCTTGATGTTGGAGCAGAGCATCATACCGGTGAACCGGATTTCTTCATCGAAGCGTACAAATGGGGTGAACAGTCAGTTCTCAACGATTTGATGTCGACTTTCCCAGATTCTAATATTTACTATGTCGATGAAGATAATAACGATGATTTAATGTCAGAAGATGCGGGTATTTTCGAGTATCTTTGCCGATCAGGCCGATTCACAAGTGAGACCTTGTCTGCGCTCGCAATATTAGCAACTAGGCGGGGTGATATTGCGATGCTGGACTACCTGCTGGAATCTGGAGCTGAGGTGATGAATGGTTCTGCGCTTGAACATGCCGTAGATGGAGATAATAGTGATTTGCTACGCATACTGCTGAAGCACATCCCACCAACAAAGACGCCCATCAGATCATTCGGAACAGAGGCTGTCAGAAAAGCAATCAGACAACATCCCAGCAACATTGATGCTTTGGGACTGCTTCTTGCTTGCACAGCGATTGATTTCAAATCTTGGCAGATGACTCAAGATAACAATTCACATTCGCCACTAGGTTTAGCAGTCCAAAGGGATGCGTCAAGTGGCTGCTCTGACTTCTCGTTGACTAGAAGACTCCTCGATGCAGGTTGTAATATCGATCAGATCGCGGATATCGGCAAAGCCAGAAACGGGCGACGGGTCAATAGGACGGCGATTCTAATCGCAATTCGAGCAAGAAACAGCAGCATGGTCCAATTCCTTATAAGTCAAGGAGCGGATATCAACAAAGAGGCTATCCATGGGATAAAACGGACTCCGTTGCAAGCTGCCGCGGAACATGGCAGTCTTGACATTGTCGAACTGTTGCTGCAAAAAGGGGCAAACGCCAATGACAAAGCAGCGGAGCGTTGGGGCGCAACGGCCCTGCAATGTGCAGCCATGAGTGGAAATTGCAACATTGCCGCACTTTTGCTCGACAATGGTGCCTCGTTATATAGCCCTCCGTCTACATATAACGGGCAGTCACTCATCGAATGCGCTGCAGAGCATGGCCGGGTGGATATGACCCAGTTTCTTTGGAATGCGAGTGCCGGGTTTGGTTTCCCAATCGAGGAATGCCGTAGGGCGATGGAGCTAGCTGAGGGGAACGGGCACATGGCGTGCAGAGACTTGATACTGGACTTGGCTGTGATGAGTGGGATTACGCCTATGATTGAGATGTCTCTATGAAGGTATCTTGCTCAAGTTTCTAAATAGGGGTTAGGTGGATGAGCCTGGATAGGGGTTATATCTGGCATAGAGAATTTCTTTTTCTATGTATACTTGGAGCTCCTAGCAAGTTAAGGTGCAAGTTTCGTTCGGACAGGGCCAGAACTAGGATATATATGAGCCTTAGGCTTAATCTTGCTATGAACATGAATACGTCTTACCAGTACCGATGGGAACTAATGGGCAGAGTCATTGTCCGTCAACATTATTCACAACTACCTTGCCATGTACTGAGTAGCAGCGTCGTTCCTCATAAATTATCTCAACGCTTCTTGTCATGGGTTGCCTGAACTTGCATAACATCAACGTGTCTCGCCTTATCATGTACCGCCTCGACATCGATTGTGGTAGCTGTTGCACCGAATACTGTAAACTGAGGTTAGCAGCCCTATATCTAGACTGCGCAGGTAGTAACTTACAGGCTTCCATCTCCTCAAGAGATTTGCCCTTCGTCTCCTTGATGAAGAACCAGGCGAACACAACAAGGGCATAATTGAATATACAGAACATCAAGAATGTTCGCCATCCCAAGTTCTCGATTGCGTGGGGTGTGACCTGTGAGAAGACGAAGTTGAATAACCATTGCGTCGAGGTCCCGATTGCGACACCGGCTTCACGAATGCGACTCGGAAAGATTTCAGACATATAAACCTGGGAGTCCCAATCAGTTTCTCTAGTCGTGTCCACTCGCACGAGAGATTCGACCTACCCATGGTACGGGACCCCAAGAGATATTATAGCTCATGGCCTCCAAGTAAACCATCGTCAAGGATGCAATACCGGTGGATGTGAGGCCCTGGCTAGCTGAAGGTGGATGGGTAGCAGTAAGGACGGCTATGATCAGCATATAGGTGCCCATGAGAAACGCGCCGCCGAGGAGAGACCCGCGTCGGCCGATACGCTCAACGAGGAAGAGCAAGAAGAATAGGCACGAAATGACTTTAACAAGGCCGAAGAAGCCCGTGATCAAGAGGGTGTTCTCTCCTGCACCAACAGCAGTGAAGACCTGGGGAGCGTCTAAAACGCTATTAGCTGGAGACTTCACTCAACTTTAAGGGGTAATATGGCACAGGTTGATGTTACGTGAAGCAAGAGTACTCACAGTAAGCCAACGACGTGTTGCCGGTAAGTTGAACACCTGCAGCACAGAGGTTAGGCTAACCATAGACACAAATATGAGCAGGGTGCAAGATAGGTACCGATTTGGAGGGCAATAATAAGGAAAACGCGCATGCGGTTGACTGGCAAGATAAGTTCTTTCCAAGTGACACCATTCGTAACACGTTCCTCTTGCTCGATGCTGGCTAAGATTTCTGCGAACCTATTAATTCTCAAGTCAGCACAGCGTCTGAAGCATAGACCTAGTGGGTAGGCTATATCAGTTCCTCACTCTTCATCCACTTCAGGGCTCGCCCCCCCTCTGATCCATGTTAGCGATTTCATTGCCTCCTCCCTTCTTCCCTTCTTTGCGAGCCATCTAGGACTCTCTTTGGTGAGTAGCATCCCAAGTCCTAGAATACCCCCTGGAGCGAGCTGGAGTCCGACGGGGATCTGCCACTGAGCAGTCGATGGTTGCATGTGCTTGGACACGGCATAGTCGATCCAATACGAGGTCATGACACCGAGGGTAAAGAATAATTGAAACATGCTACCGAGCATGCCACGGATGTTCTTAGGGGCCATCTCGGCCGAGTACATGGGAATGATGACCGTCGCCATACCGACGCCAATGCCGCTAACGACACGAGCACCGTAAAAGGCGCCTAAGGAGTGCGTGTTGATAGTCTGCACGATAGCGCCTATGCAGAATATTATCGATGCGAGCACTAAGGATAGACGACGGCCGAACTTTGCTGTAAAGGGCCAGACGAAGAAGCACGAGAAGAAAGCTAACATGCAGAGCAATCTATTAGTATCTGCTACTTGTTGAAGGTCTTAATTGATGTGTCACCATACCTCCGGCTTGCAATAAACTTGTCGAGTTCGAACCGACAGTGGCCTTTTGAGCTGGGCCATATCGGAAGTCCGCTTGGAAACTGGAAAAAGTGAGGATGCCACCGACGATTCCAGTGTCATAAGCAAACAGAAAAGATCCGACGCAACAGAGTGCGACTAGATAGAAGGCCCTGAAGGTGCCTAGAGCTTTAGACATCTTCGATGTGCGTTCTATAACAAGGGAGGCAATGATCGATCTTGTGTGGCCTGGGATTGGATTGTAAGAACGAAATGATAATGACCTAGGGGAGACTGAGGACTCAAGCGAATATAATACTTCTAGACACTCGCCGCTCTCGTTATATGCCGGCCTAGATGTGTTGTTGGAAGGGAACTATTTTGATCGAGACCGCGTCTACATCATCACACAAGCATGGCCACGGTTCGTAACAAATGGTTGAGCTTCCTCGATTCGTACACCTCCTGTACCGTTTTCTTCTAGCTTACCCCATGGGGGAGGACCTGAATGGCCTATCAGGAGCGGGGATGGATACCAAAGCACTTGGCAGAATCTCTGCTTCCCCACGAGTCGGAGTAACTTAGACGAGAGTTGGTTAGAGATGGTGGGTTAGTTATTTCCAGGGTCATTTGTCCTGGATTGGCCTAGTCCTCGACGCCGTTCAGCCGTTCGGTAGGTGGATCTATCCCAAAGGAATGGAACTCGGCTGTCGGTCGGGGAGCTGGATTCTTGGTTAGGTACGAAATATTGACCATCTACTAGAGCCTCTAGACCCAATATAGAAACGGGGCCGACTACCGAACTAGTACTCGGTACTCGGATGGCTGAGTCCACATATTTGCCCCGATCGTGGGCATCTTGACGGGCGATGTCGCGATACAGCTAGGTACTGCATATTATCGTAGGAGTATAGGCCCAAAAGTGATGACCAAAGGACCAGTAAGAGTAGGAGGGGTAGTAGATATTCTGCATATAGGAGTTAGCTCGACTTGCTGTATGGTTTGGCCGAGAATTCGGAGCAGGTAGCTTCTCACGTTTTTGCTGCATTGGAGATGCAAATTCACATATTTCATAAAGAAAGATAGCCGCCTTTTCTCCCTCACTACTACTCCCACGATCATAGTTCGTCCTACTAGACAATACATTATCATTCAAGCTTGGTTGAAGGGGAGCTCACCATGGGTTCCCGACGACCCAACATCATCTTCATCATGGCTGATGACCATGCCTCTAAAGCGATAAGTTGCTACGGAGCCGGCATCAACCACACTCCAAACATTGACAGACTAGCTTCCGAAGGTATGAAGTTCAACCACTGCTACGTGACGAACTCGATCTGCACACCCTCTCGCGCGGCAATCTTGACCGGTACACATAACCACGTCAATGGAGTGATGACGCTCAACGACAATATTAATAAACACCTGCCGAATGTTGCCAAGCATCTTCGGACCGGAGGCTACAAGACCGCAATGGTTGGAAAGTGGCACATGGGCGAAGGTCCAGCACACGAGCCTACGGGTTTCGACTACTGGTCTGTCCTACCCGGCCAAGGAGACTATTGGGACCCTGAATTTATCGAACCGCAAGGCGAGAAGATCGAGCCAGGATACGTGACGGATATAATAACCGACAAGTGCCTGAACTTCATCACCGAAAACCGCGACACGGGCAAGCCCTTCTTCGTTATGTGTCACCACAAGGCTCCACACCGATCTTGGGAGTGCGACGACAAGCATAAACACCTGTACGCCGACAAGCCGATTCGAGTGCCCGAGACCTTCACGGATGACTACAAGAACCGAGCGAGAGCGGCCAAGGTGGCTAAGATGCGAGTCGCGGAGGATCTGACTTATCAGGACCTCGGACTTGTCCAGCCAGATGGTGGAAGCCGGGTAGGCGCACGAGTAGTGCAAGAATCCGGTTCAAGCCAAAGAAAAGTCCCGGTCGACGCGACGAGATTAATTGACAAAGATGATGGAACCGTGTTTACCTTTAAGAGCCGGGGTGAGCTGGCCGAGTTCAAGTTCCAGCGCTATATGCAGCGATACCTGCGCGTCATCCAGTCAGTTGATGATAACGTCGGACGAATGCTGGACTATCTCGACCAGAATGGCCTCGCGGACAACACCATCGTAATATACACATCGGACCAGGGTTTCTTTCTTGGAGAGCACGGGTGGTTCGACAAACGGTTCATGTACGAGGAGTCTTTCCAGATGCCGTTCTTAATCAAGTACCCAGCCGAAATCGCCAAGGGATCCGTCTGCGACGATATTATCTGCAATGTCGATTTCGCGGCGACCTGGCTTGACTTTGCGGGGCTACCGATGCCCAACTACATGCAGGGGGTGTCGTTCCGCGAGTTGTTACGCGGTAAGACACCGGCAGACTGGCAACAGGTCGCATATCATCGGTACTGGATGCATAACGACATTATCCACGAGGCGAGAGCGCACTACGGCGTGCGCGACCAGAGATACAAGTTAATCTACTGGTACAATGAGCACTTGGGCATGGCTGGGGCGAGACCCGGCGCGGAGGATGAGAAAGAATGGGAACTGTTTGATTGCGAACGCGATCCGTTGGAACTTTTCAACGCGTATCACCAACCTGAGTATCAGCAGGTTGTGAAGGACATGACGCGTATGTTAGAGAAGAAGATGCAAGAAATTGGCGATGAGCCTGTTCATCCTCTCATAGAAGGTGGGCATGAATCCAATGTCATCAGCAAGTTATAAATAAAGCTTTCGAGTGACAGCTAGATCAAATTCAAGATATAAATGTTGCAACCGAAAAGGACAACGGCGAAAATCAACAGTCATCAAATTTCGTCTAATGAGAGATTACGTAACATAGGGGCTGACAATGATGGAATATTATCGCTATATCAAGATTTACATCCCCACCTTTTTCAATTGCTCGGAATGGGATATGCATCAATGCGGTTCTTCCCCGCGCGCCCTCACTACCGTTCCGTTTATTTCTACGAAGCCTTACTACTAACGAGACTTGGCGTTGGCAGTTGGCAGTTAATATCATCTTCCTTTTTCCTGCTCCTTGATCGTTTCTTGGAATAGTTTCTATGTTTTCTTGGTGCCTTTAGAATACGGAAACCCCTATTCATGTGTTGATTAGTTGTCTATAGCCTCTCAAACTGGTTCAAAGGTATCAAGATCTAACCGAGTAGCCGCCAAGCCGTCCGTTGCAGCACTATCCTATATAGACGATGGTCAGCCTCTCTATGCGGATTCCATATAAGAATATTCTCATTCCACATCCTTGGGTATCGGAAATACGGTTCGTCAAAGTCAGCTTAGGGAAAGAGGCTTGAAGGAAAGGTACCTACATAAGGCACCAATCATGGCCACACAGCGATAGTCGTCGTCAAGATGGAGACGTATGTAGGACGTTTTAACGCGACTGGGTCTCCCTCTGCACAAGGAACATGCACCCAATGCCGATATCGTAAGGTATGATTATTGCCGCTGTCGTGGAGCCTATGTCTTCTCATCGGTCAGCACTAAACTGTGCTCGATAGGTCAGGTGTGATAAACGACAAGAGTCATGCGGAAACTGTGAACGGTTAGGCCTAGATTGTTCCTACGTCCCGGAATCTATCGAGCCACGCAGACCACGGAGGTTACGAGGCGTGCGAGCTTGTGCATCTTGCCGTGATTCCAAGGTGAAGTGCTCGGGTACAGCCCCTCGATGCTCCAACTGCAAACGTCGAGGGCGGGAGTGTGTATATCCTACTCCGAAGAGACCAATTCTAAACGTGGTTCCCGCTGTATCATCCTCCGAAGACGATGACTCCACTCCCGCCATATCAGATGTGATGCTAGCCCTTGTCGACACGTTCTTCGAAAAGATCTATCCTATGCCGTCATTCGCGTTCCTGCATCCCGCAACGACTAAGAGACGGTGTAGAGATGGCGAGCGGCATAAAGTATTGAGCCTAGCAATATGTGCTATCACGGCACTGTATTCGGCACAGGAGATGGAGGAGGCACCCCGCTGGGTTGAAGAGGCCGAGCAGTATATCTTGCAGCATCTGGAATCCCCTACGATACCGCGGCTACAGGCCCTACTCCTAATTATCCATTATTTCATGGAATCCGGCCGCTTCCAAAGAGCCTTCATGCTCATAGCTATTGCTGCTCGCTCCGCTGCAGCTATGCGCTTAAACCATGAACGCCAGGACCTTGATCCTATTGCGAAGGAAGTACGCCGTCGGATCGTATGGTCCCTCAAGATCACCGAGAGATACTTCTCCGTTGGCCTTCCTGAGTTCGAGCTATGTCCTTTCGAAAGTATTTACTTGCAGCTGCCGAGTTCCGAGGAGGACTTTAGCGATGCCGTCCATCCTGGAGACAACGGCTCGTATAATCTTCATGTGAGACTAGAGAATGTTCGAAGGGATATTATGAAGTTGACGAGGGGCGTGGCATTATGCGAACAGCCATATCCGTTACTGACAAAACTTATCAACGATTTCCAGCTAGGTCTCTCCGAGATTAGTTCTATGTCTGGCGCTGTAGAACTACCACCCGATCGAATTGCGAATATGCTGGGAGATCCGTGGCTACCGCGGCGAGTCTTGGTACATATATCATGGCATCAAAGTCATTGCGACTTATTTCGTCTCTTGTTACACGGATACCCTGAAGCTGCCCCTGCTGTGATTCTTGATGCTATCAATCCCGAATATTCCGCCGAAGCAGAGCGACATTGCCTAAGACACTCGACGGCGATTATTGAGATCCTAACTAGCCTAAACCAACAGAGCACAAGCCGACTTCTACTCGAGTTCGACATAGCTATTTGCGCGTACCATGCGACACGTCTTCTCCTCTTCATATCGCGCTTCGGCAAAACCAGAGACCGTCCTAATCCTGAGTTTGCCTCCAGCAGAGCCGATCTATGTTTGGCCGCGCTGAAGCGATTCTACGGCTCTTCCGCCCTTGTTAGTCCCATTATTAGGGAAATGCAGCGCTCCGTTAGAATTTTCTCCCTTTATGGAAGCGCGCCTACCTGTCCATCTTCACCTAATGCCAACAACTTTACACGAGGCAATCCGGAAAATCAGCTGTCATCTGCCGCCAAAGCTAGACAGCGACTTGCGATCCACAGTCTTCTCAGACAGGCAGAGTTCTCCGATGGAGATGATGATGATGGGCGAACGATTAGGCAAGGCCATAATAAGGGCCATACTAAGGATTCGAGAGTCTCGCATCCCACACACTCGTCATCGAATAACAACCAATCTACAGAAAACGAATCTAGAACAGAGCAAGACCAAGATTATTCACCCTTGGTGTCCAATACTGAGAACTACCTCGAAAATCACCCAGACCAGCAGATCCAATTCTATGGCGACTCAACCCTCAGCCCCTCCGTGTCAGACCAGACAGAAAACTTGCAGTTCCCTTTCTCCTTGTGGTTTGGCCAATATGACCAGGATTGGCTCTACAACAACCTTTCAACATAATAAATATACTACTGCGGTCAAACAAACGTACTACATCAACGCAGAGTATGTAGCAGTCTATGTCTATATCCTTAAAATATGAGTTTATAATCCACCTACTCATTATTGTCGGGATCTAACGCAGAATCTTGAACCAATTTGTTTATTATCTACTAGCTGTTTAAGCATACCATAAAGTTGATGCCAGCTAATTTCTACTTTATCCCAATAATGTCACGTTCAGCTGTTGTAGGTCCTCCGTCCTAGAACTACTTCCAACCCAGAAGGTATAGTTTCCATAATCCACGTTCCAGTCCCCGTCGATATAGTACCCTAGCTCGCTTGTTGGAACCGTCCAGCTAACAGCCGTCGACTCGCCCGCAGCCAGATCAACCTTTTTGAAGCGGATAAGCTTCATTACGGGGAATTCGACCACGCTGTATTCCGGCCGATAGTATAGCTGTACTACCTCCTTACCCGTCACATTACCCGTGTTGGTTACCGTCGTGCTTATCGTTACGTTATCCGAACAAGACGCCGTAGGCGAGGAGATGTCGAAGGTCGTGTAGCTCAGCCCGTAGCCAAACCGAAGTGGCGCATAACGGGTCACCTGAGGCCATTGCCAGTCATATAAGGTAGCAGTGGCGAAACCTCCCTGATCGTCAGATGCCAGATAGTCATACGCAACAGGGAACGCGCCGTTAGCCTGCGGCATCGTCACCGTCAACTTCCCACTAGGATTCACGTCACCAAAAAGGATCTCGACTAGTGCGTCGCCCGTGAATTCGCCAGAGAGCCAGGAGTGCAATATAGCACCGGACCGCACCGTCGACTCATTCAACACGAATGTCTGCCCGCTGCTCATGACTAGCACGGTCGGAACACCTGTGTCTAGCACCGCATCGAGAAGTTGCTGCTGAAGACCTGGGAATCCGAGGTCGGCATGTGCAAAGCCTTCGCCATCGGTGCGACGGTTGTTCATCTCGGACAAGTCGAATGTGCCATATCCGGAACCGAGCACCACAACTGCGAGCCCGGCCTCCCGAGCCGCCGCCACAGCTGCATCGATTCCCGAGCTATCGTTTGACGGGAGCGCATCAACACCCTTTGCATAAAGAACGTTCTCGTCTCCGAGTTCTTGTGCAAGACTGCGGCGGAACGAGTTGCCATAGGCCGGGTCTGTAGCATTGCAGGCCGCATACATCCCGGCGTTGATCATGTCTGCGTAGGCACCAACCACCGCGACTTTGCTCACGTTGCTCCTCTGGAGTGGCAAGATTCCATCGTTCTTTAGCAGCACGATGGATTCTCGAGAGATGTTTCGGTTGACCTCGAGGTGACGCTCGTTTCTCAACGTGCTCTCCAAGGTCTCGGCTGACGGAAGCGGGTTGTCAAAGACGCCAGTCGCGAACTTAATTTCAAGTAAAGCTGAGACCGACTGATCAATCAGGTTAGCAATCTCGGTAATATTGACGAGATTGATCAACGTCGGAAAGAAACCAGTTCCACCAGGAGATAGTTCGTGCTCTAATCCGGCACGAAGGGCCTTCTGAGCGGCGTCCTCGCGAGACTTGGAGACCTTAGATTCCGTCACTGTGTACTCGATGGAGTTGGCGTCCGACATTATCAACCCCTTGAATCCCAAGATACCCCGAAGTACGTCCTTAATCATGTATTTGTTGATGGACATAGGCACCCGGTCTACCGACGCGTATGAAACCATTAACGAAAGTGGCTCGGCCTCTCTGATGACTTTAATATACGGGGGTGCGAGGTCGTTGAGTATGTGATTTATCCCACCCTCCATGCTAGCCCGGTTAACACCACCGTTACTGCGGCCGTATACCCAGTGCTTGATGGTCGTTGCGATCTTTACGAAGCCGTTTTCGTCCTTCGCCTGCATCGTCTTGACGTACCGCGTGCCGAACTCCGAGATGAGGTAGGTATCTTCCCCAAACCTTCGCAAGGTTAGCCAAATATACCCCCGAGACAGCTACAAGAACTAGGTAACTCACATTTCGCCATTTCGACCGTTCCTGGGATCATAGGCGACGTCGAGCTCCGGAGATAGAACCCAATTCACACCAAGTGCATGATTCTCGTCCCGAATTGCGGCGACGGCCTGCTCATAGAGACCCAGATTCCATGAGGAGGCCATTGAAACGACGCCGGGGAACAGTGTGCCGCCAGAAACCCACATGGAGTTTAGTGAGTCGGTGATCACCACGTAAGGGATGCCCAGTCTCGTGCTGTTGAGTTGTTTGGCGCGCAACTTGTTCACGACGGGCAGCACATCTTTGGCGTAATTATACTGAGGTCCTAGACCTGTTTATTTCCCCGTTGAAGATTAGCCACCCATTCACTATGTATCAGTTGAGATAGGAGTCATTCATTTTCACTCACCAATTTGCCCGTTTTGTGTCTTGTGAACCAAGTCGAAGGCGGTCTTATTGAAAGTCGCCTGCCCATCTGTTCGGCCGAGCGTCTTTCGAACGCCACCTAGCTGTCCGATCTTCTCTTCCCAAGTCATCCGTTGGAGTAGGTCGGCTGCGCGCTCCTTGGGCGAGAGCGACGAGTCCAAGTACGCAGGACTATCATCTCTTGCTTTGGCAGGAACCGAGGCGTATGTTACGCCCTGGGCCACGGCTAGGAATGCGACAGAAATAGCGAGACGGACCATCTTCAACGAACTTGATGACACTTCTCTACCGTGAGGTGCTGGCAGTGAACGGTATTGACGAGTGATCGATCGCCCTTCTAATCTATTCACATTGTTCTATCCACTCATCATCGCGTTAGGTAGCTTTTATACATCCCACAACCTGCGATCCCAGCTCGTCTTTCTACGTTCATATTACGCAATGTCTAGACAGCGGGTCATCGCGTCTTGGTTACCCAGGAACAGGCCTATTTGCGGAGAAGGCAAGCATAGCTACGCAGGGTCACGACGTGGAGATCCATAAACTAGATCGCGTTCTTAGCGATGAAGCTAATTTAGAACGCGATGCTTGGTTCGGTAGTCGGTCGGGAGTCCCAGGAAAGGTTAGTCCTTTTTCCCCCGCATAGGGGTCGGCTCTTATCCGGATTCTACGGGCCCTGTAGTCGCTCTTCTTGAAGAATCGGTGAGAGGTCAATTGATGAGAGGAGAGGAAAGGCAGAAACATCCGGGCTTTTACGCTTGTATTGATGTAGTATATGCCTCGCTCATTTCCTGCATAACTTGCTTTTCCCCAGGTCGGTTGGCACGTCCAATTCTAGTAGAACTCGTATTGACCAAATCCAAGGAACTTGGAAAGCTTAGCAAGAAGGGCTTACTCATGTGAGGATGCATATGTGAACTACTATCTCCACAGGCCCCTTACGTATTTCATATTGGGCTAATGATATTTGTTAACTTCATACCTGGTATTAGTGAATCCCTCTATTCTAACCCTTCATTCGACCTGGCTCTATTGATGTGTAAGTCTGTTACCCAATTCAGTCCACGCCGCCATCATCCTCCTGGACTCCGGGCCCTTCATCAACATTAAGTTTCTCGAAGTGTTTCCTTGCCTCCTGGTAATCCTCGTCCTTGTTCACATCCTTGGTTTCCGTCGACACTTTCCCCGCCTCCTTCATCGCCGAAAGCGCTGCCGGCTTGAGGGACCCGTCTTCATTGACGTCTTCTTTGAGATGGAGCGTAAACACGATAACTAGGTACGTGTCGTCCGTAGCCCGGTTCCGGAGGACGTATCTAAGGGTGTGTGAGTGCTTCGGTTTGGACCTAGATGAGGCAGGACGGAACAATGAGACACGCCAAATCCAATAAAGAAAGGGTACGAAAAGGAGGGCGAGGTTAGAAGTTAGTAATAAGCTTACCGTAAGCCTTGACCGTCCCAGTATTTCATTATCGGTAACGTGAAGCCCGGTAGGCGTAGGCTGAACTCGTTGAAGTCTAGGTATGGATTGAAGAAGTCAAGGCAATACGTCTTGTCGTACTGGAAGATCCATCTGTCCTTGTTGGCCGGCTTTAGAGCCCACTTCATGCGGTCTTTGGCGGTTTCTGGTGCGCCGATAGCCTGCCGTTCTTTCTGGCCGTCCTCATCTCCGCCTTCTTCGAAATGCAGCCCACCCTTCTCTGGGTCATGCTCCCCCGGGCCTACGTGGATGGCATTGAAGGACGAAAGTGCTGGCCCATAGAGGTAGGGTTTGTCGGTATACACATCGCCGTCGAGGCCGGGATCAATCCACCATTTGACAATATTCATGGCGTAGCTAAAGCCAGGTGGGAGACGATCCCGAATGGGGTGTTCAAAGTCATTACCGAACTGGAGATCCGCTCCTGAAATGCCATTCAAAGGCTCTTCTTCATCACTGTCTTCCTCACTGGATTCGGGAGACGATGACGTTGATGGGGCGGCGGAGGGCGCCTTTGAACTGGCGCTGGAGGTAGGCTTCTTGGGTGTGAAGCGAATCGCTATGCTATACTGGTCCTGGTTGGTAGCATGAGGCTCTAGGGAGAAGTACGGAGACGTGTTAGGCGAATTTCTGGGTAGTCCACGGTAATTTTGGACGCGGACGTTCAAGTCAGTATCGCCTAGATCACTGCTGATTTTGACCGGCTCGTGTGTGTTAACAGGCACTACTACATGCTTTTCTGAATCGTAACCCGACCCGGCAGTTACTCGAATGATGTATTTCTCTGCCATGTCTGGGGCGATCCTGTACCGTCGGAGTTGGGCTTTCGGGGGTCAGTAGCCTTCAATACAGCCACAAGCCCTGAATCAATTAATTATCTAGTATCAGCCTTTGCTTTTGCTCCAGGATCCTTGGGTTGTGAAAAGAGTAGAGGTCAGAGAGACGGTACCGCGAATGATATAATATTATAGTGAATACTGGAATAACTTGAGCCTTGAGGGGAAAATGTGAAGCAAGCTGCAAAAGTTGGAAACGATGCTAAAGGTCTACATGCTCTTTGTATCTCTGGAATGTCTCGGTGTCTCAAAATTGCAGGATAGTGGATGACGTCGTGGGTCACTGAGCCAGAGAACAGGGGTTAGGCACAGACCACAGCTTATTCGGTGGGGATATGATCCATTAAAAAGCTTCTACATAGATCCGGTGATATTCAATTGGTGCGCAGTATTGGGTTGTGATAAAGCGAAGACGAAGCATCGGAAAGGATAGATTTGATTCCTATCAGCGCTATTTGATTTTCTTCCTGGTGGTTCGATGTCTCAACCTTAGAGCTAACTTTTACTCAAGTGACAAGATTCTATGAAGAAGGTTGAAACTGCGGCCTTTCGGACGGATATGGTTGAACTTCTCCTTAGCGGACAGTTTTCAATTTTCAAGATATAAGATGAGTTAACTAATCTCGAGGTTTACACACATCATCACCTTCGAGGAGGTTGGCCTTATATGTAACACGCGGACCCGCGGCGTCAAAGTCTTTCAAAGGGAAAAATATGCTATCAACCTCAAGCAGATGATGAGACTAGCAAGGTTGATAATCAAACTGATCTATGGAAAAGAGGAGGTAGATACCAGCGATTACGCGGCTGTAATTAAATAACCCGACCTCGACCAGCAAGTGTATCCCGAGTCAAATGTGAAGAATTATCAAGTTCTTAGAAATACTATGTACATGAACATATTATGTGCATTAGAAGTAACGCTTAGCATTTACTGGGGCACGAGGAATTGGTCGATATCGACTCTTTCGAAAAAGCTGATGTGACCAAACCCAATCCAATACTGCGCCAGGCGATTATATGAGAGTAGGAGGAGCTGCGACTCGATGTACTTGTCTACACTTTGGATCAGTAAAGCAATATAGGGGACCAAGGGCTGAGTGTCTTACCGTTGATAAATCCCAGGTGCGCAATGTGACCCTTACTCTTCACAACGCGGGCGCCCTGAAACGGCGGCTCCTGAGCTATACCGATGAACCCATCCTCGCCAAGGTCATCTGCAACAAAAGTATACTCGCCCCTCGGCACATTCGCGTCACCCGTCAACTTGATCGCCTCAAGACGACCGCGATGAACACGCTCGCTCAAGAAACGCTCCTGGAACGCAGCCTCCGTTTCACCTTCGAGCCGTGCTAGCGGCTTCTCGTCTTCCTCTCCATCCACTTCGAGTTGGTTAATCAACAAGAATTCGCAACCATGCCCGCTATAGTCTCCAACCCAGATCCCTCTCCACGGCTTCTCGGCGGTCGGGGTGTATAAGACAGGATCAAGCGTGGAATAAGTTACTACCTCCTCGGCGAAGTGCACACCCAGAGTTGGCGGCCCCATTTCCATCCACTGCCGAATACGAAAAATCTGGTCAGACGCCTCCGAGCGGGTGCGCGGTTGCCACATGGCTGCGGTTGATCTGGTGTAATTGACGGATGTCGCGAGCGGATGGACTCCCGCTGGCTGGCCTGTCACGCGATGACGAGCTGGAATTGCAGGCGAAGGCCAGACGTAACCGTGAGGAAATTCGTTGGCCATTCGACCCGCCAGAGCTGCTTTACTAAGCGGCTTCGCGAGGAGGAAGTTGCTAATCCGAGGATCTGTCCCATTATTAATTCGCATCGGCTGCTCTGAAAAGAAATGCCGGAAGGGTGCCGATCTACCGCGGGCTATGTTCTCTAAGCTGTCGACATTGAGCTGCAAGATTGGCTTGTCAAGATGCAGTTTGACGGTAGGCTCAAAGTAATGAATGTGGACGTCCTGGTCGGCAAGCCACGGTTCGCTACCCTCCCGATTCCGCGTGGCGAGTAGCTGGTATCCTTCGATGCACCCTCGTCGCTCGTCGTAGCGAACAATAATTACTTGACCTGTCAATTCGCGATCGCAAAACCACAACTTGTGTTTCGTCAGGAACCAATACGGATCGTGCGATATATAAAGCTCTCGCCAGGTCTTGCACGGGTATGGAGAGGTGATGCGGTGCTCCGGAAGATTTGATAATACGTGCTGTTTCCATTGCGAGTCGAAATTTGCGTGGTTGCGTAACACGCGACAGACTTGGGATACGGTGGCTAACTCCAGGGGAGTCAGCCAGGAGAATATCGCATCGATAAGCTCGGATGGGAGGTCGAGGAAATGGCTCGCATCGGAATGGCTGCTTGAGGGCGTACGGACGGGACTCGGTTCTGGAATCATCAGTTTCAGGACCTTGAATACGAGGTGTCCCAAGCTAACCACGCCGGGCGGGACGTAACCATGGTCCATGGCCTGCGGGAGCTGGCAGCAGGAATTCAATTCACGAACCTCGGTGTCTTGGGGTTGTATTACGTCGCTTTGCCGGGACTACATCGTCGTCCAAATCGGAGCCGAGCATTTTGCGGCGGTCCGTGGCATCACGCCGCAAGTCATCGTCGGGGACGGATTTGACGGCGTAAATATTCTCTTCAATTTCCGGATTGACGCCTCCATAGCTGACGGCGGGATTGTGGACGTTGACGGTGACAGTGGGCTTCGGTTCCGACTCTGACCCTAATCCTGATCCTGATTCTGATCCTGATGCTGACCCTGATGCTAACCCCTCGCCGTCATGCTGCTGTGCGGGATCATTGTTGACTCTGGCGCTAGATTCACTCGACGAGGCGGTCGTGGCGGACCTTGTACGCCAGACGCGTCCTCTCGCTTCCTCGGCACCAGCCATTTCGTATGGCGTCCGCGGCGGGGACCCCAAGCGGCGGTGACACAAGCGACAGGTCGGAGGGGTTTGAAGGATCCAATTGACAAGGGTTACGGGCCACGGGCCACGTGGAGAAGCTGAGAGGGGAAGCGGAAAGGACAGATTGGTCGAGGTCGGGGCTCTTGAATTAAATCTTACCAAAGGGCAATATTGAAGGCTCGTGGCCCTTTGGAAAAGCCGACACCCAGATATTACTAACTGGGCGGAGCTGATGGGATGTCGGAGGTCAGAGGTCAGAGGTCAGAGGTCAGAGGTCGGAAAGGTCAGAAGTGGTTTGGATTAAGAACGGGAGGGAGGTATCTCGTTATCATAGTGACGGTAGGGTAAGGTATTTCAGTTTCAGGCCCAACGGTCCATGTAACGGCTTATCCGTATGAGAAGTGGGCACTCTACACGGTGGCGACCAATAGCAGGATTTGGAATTGCCAGAAATCATTGATTTTTGATTGATGGTTCTTCTTGGACTGGGTAAGACTTGGGTAGACTGGCTGGGCTGGCTGGGCTCGGCTGGTAGGCTGGCACTGGTAGGGTAAGGCACTGGTAGGGTAAGGCACTGGTAGGGTAAAAGGTGGTCGGTGGTCGAGTTCTACCTTTTTAAGAGCTTCGGAGAAGGGATTTCAGTAGACTTATCAACTTCAGGTAGGTAGACCCAAGCTTGGCCAGGTAAAGTCTGTGCTGTTAGTTGACTTCCAAGGTTGTTACTTCGATACATGTAGTACCTACACCTCCTATAGGAGGTACCTAGGTGTTATACCTACAAGGGACATACAGCACTGCATTCCCTACCTCCTAGGTACAAGTACCCTGCTAGGTGCCATCCATGTTCCACCCGGTTGGGACGGGAAGGTCCTAAGGTTTAGGCACATAAACGTCGCCTAATCAGTACCTACATGTGCCTACCTGGTAGTTCTAGGCTACTAAAACACCGCCCGTTACAGGGGGTATAAGCGCTATAGCCGCATATCTTGACGCTGCAATTCGGGCCCTTTACACCGCATCCCCTAGTACCTGCTTTTCTCATCCACCTCTTCGTCTTCGTGTTCCTTTGCTTAATACCTGCATGTAGGTGGCATAGCAAGCAAGCAAGCATGCACATCACCGACATGACGATGTAGAAACAGGCCCAGGGCGTGAGGAGTCGTATTCAAACAGACAATACGGCACAAAAGGACGCAACCTGGCGCCCTGGGCATCATAGACCCAGAACTCTTGTCCTTTTCCTTCCCGGATATCTCAGACCGAGGCGGACGACGCTTGTGACGAGGGAATCCTACGGCGTATCACAGTTGACGGACCCTATCACACCACATAGCCAACCTCCACGCTCGGCTGTAACTTCAAGATCTGGCTAGTCCTCCAGACCACCGGTACAGTATCTGAACCCATGCGCGGGCGCCGACATCTCTCCACCAATGTCCACCAATGTTTACATAGTACGCTGTTCCGTGTCAGCGTATCTGCGTGTCTGCGTGTGTATCTTTAGCTTACAGGATAACCCCGATCTGACTACGCTACGCCTTGGATCCCATATCCCATATCCCATTGGAACGGCTGCCCATTCCTGTCAAGGGAAAAGGCCCAGGGGTCGCCAGAAGGAAACCCAGCCATTCTCGGGCCACGGATCCAATTCGGTACACCACACCTAAAAATGCAACGATCCCGGGACTATCAACTCAAAACTACAACTGCGATTCTGCTTGCATTCTTGCATTCTTGCATTCTTACTAGGGTTAACTGAACTGAACGATGTTTTCTTCCATTGCCACGGGATCGACGCGCTGCTTTGATCGAAGAAGAAGAGCCGAAAGAATCGCCCTTCGTAGGCTCGGCCGGCAACAGCAGGCCAATCACAAGAGCCGCCGTACCTTGTGCGCTTATAGGATGACACTCCCATAGACAACCGCCTTCCCTTCTAGTTGTCCGTTGATTACCTAGGTAGGGATTCTTTTCACGCGCTGATTTACCCGTCTATATTTCTTCGATATTACCATGCAGGTCCAGGCCGCGAGCCTCTTGGCTAACAAAGCTCACTTGTGTTCGAGCTTGAGATCTCTCGTGGGTACTCGCCTATCTTTTTATAGATGCTGTATGCTGTATACCTCGTAAGGTCATATGCTGTCGCGGGCGCTCCTCTTGGCGCCTGTGCTATATTTACTAGAACGTTACCATCGCCGACGCTGGAAACCTTCCCGACAAGGTTTATAGAGCGCGCGACCTCGCCCGCATTGCAGGACGGAGACTCGCAAACTCTACCTTACCAGGCTCGCCTAAGCGCAGTTGAGTACCACGCTTGGCAAAATCGGCGGCGGGACGCCTGGTCATCTGCGCATCTCGGAGCTTCAGGTCCCCCTGCCCATCTTGCCTAGCTACGAACGCGAATGCGACTCCATCCGTTATCAGCGACGTTGGCAGGAGTCGGAACTTCAATTCGCCAACGGGAATCCGTTCCCGTGATGCCATCGGCAGTCATATAACGTCGGGGACAAGGTAGTCTTCATTGGGGGTACCATATTTGGAGAGCCGCTTTGCTATTTCCGTCGTGGCCGTCCCAGCCTTTGAGCTTCCTCTTTGAGCTTACCTGATTACTAGTACGGCTGGGGATCATGTAGCGGCTAGGGCCATGTGTCGTCCGTGAGAATTAAGCATATCGAGACCGTTCCGCCTTTCCGCCGACTTCCACTGCTTGGCAGTCCTGATATCCCCAATCACGCCAAGCATCGAGAAGTCATGACATGGAATAGCTTCCCTAACAATGATATCCCGTCGCAAGCCCCTCTGCGATCCGGATAATATGAAGCCCAGGGCCACGGAACTGTCTATGACCCCTGAGCCGACGGCCCAGCTATGTTCGGCATTCGTCTGCGGCCTGGTCTATTAGTGGCTGTGAATGCCGGGGTGCCGAAGGCTTCCTTCCTTTAGCGAGTAAGCTCCAAGTAGGAGACATGAAACCGGACAGACGATGTGCTCTAGGGCAGAAATCAAGTTATTTCGACGTAAGCTGGGTAAGGGGACCCTCTAGGTCCAGCCAGCCGGGACGATAGTCTTTGCTTCCCGTCTCTACCCGATTGACTACCTCTTACCTTTTAACCCCCTTTCTCGCGAATTCCGATCGAAGCTATCGATTCCTGCGTATTGATGTACGATGCGGCAAGGGACTTTTGACGACTGCACCCGTTTTTAGTCGACATGAATGGTTGTCTCTACGGCTAGTGCTTTTCTAGGAAAGACTTCGTATCTAGTAGCAGCAGAGATCGGAATCTATATATCTATATAGGCATGTTACCACGGCTAATAGTAAATCAGATAATATCCCTCTTCCAGTTATTGATTGAGTAAAGGTTGAACTGGCATTTTTTCGTGTCCATTTATAAAAGCTAGAACTACTAGGTAATGAGCCATCGGCCATGACGTAACTTGGATATTCTGTTGCTTCTCTCAAGTTTCTCTCATACACGAAATAACCAAAAATTAGGCCAATCAATGGCTACCTACATACATTAGGTACACATTATAGCCACGTGTGAGAAGCTCGTTAGTATTTTGATATCCACAAGTACGAACTCCAAGGAGAAAAGGGGGAAAAAATAACGCGAATGTCATGTATCCACGATGCAAGTTGCTTATGAAAGAATTCCGGTGGAGTCTACGTGGTCCATGATTTCAGGTGGCGCACGGACCACATTACACCCATTACGCCCATATTTCCACACTGACTCGAGCTTTGGGGTTCAACACCAACGCATGCATTACACATTGCAAATCCGATAGAATATTCTGAAACTTCATCTATACTGCTTCCCAGTCTCTTTAGTCTAATCCATTGGTGATTTATCTCATTGCGGCCTAATTTGATTTACCTATCTGCTAGCCAAGCCGTTTATATACACCAAAGCTTTGCCTACCAGGTAGCTACGTATTGTCGACCTATTTTCATCACCTTCCAGGTCCGTCATAGAGTATCCGATTTCATTCTTCTTAGTAATACTCAGGATGTCTTCTAGTTCAGCATTTATAAGCGTCATGTCCGGCTTCTTTTCTCTGCTGCCGGACTTGCTCCCGATGATCATGCCCTCCGACGTGCAAATCACAAGGGCATCCGATCTTGAGGCTCAAAGGGACGGGAAGGATGCGGCCATGATTCGGCAAGGAGCCGTGATCGGCAAAAGTGATCGGATGTGTGCTACTGGTATGCTACCCAACAAACTTACCCCTTTAGGAAACCGCCTCTTGTCTAGATGGTGTCCTGCGATGCCCTGTGCATTCAGGCTTAAGTACAATGTCACCGTAAGGGCATGACCAATCTTGCCCAAGAGATTGGTTCTTGGTCGCACAGGCTCTCCAACACTATGTCAAATTGGCACTGTACTGACAGCGCCGACAGTCCTGATAGCCAAGCCTCATTGTTCCTCAGCAGTACATCATCACGGCGAGCAAGGTCAGTCTTGATCCTGGTGCAAATAGACCAAGGTACTCTCCATCTGACGGTAGTAAAGAGACGATCATCTACGCCGCCTCAGGCAAGGGCATGGTATGTACGAAAGACATTGCGCCATATCTATTATTCGGCTTAATGATAATCTAAGTCCCTATCTATCTACGTGACATTAACGCTAACATGACTGCAGTATGTCATGGTGCCATATGGTCATTCCCGCGCATTCCTAAATCTTTCGATATCTCTCTAATGTTATAGGCTAGAAGGCCTAGGATCCGTGGGGTGGGAGTGCTGACAGGTAGCAGATTGGTGACCAGCGCCGGCGCCGACGAGGAACCGAAGAGACACGAGCTCTCAGCGGGCGACTTTGCATTCATCCCGCCATGGACTGAGCATCAGGAAATAAACCAGACCGACGAGAACGTCGTCTGGGTTCTGATACGAAGTGGCCCAGAACCAGTGGTCGTCTACCTGACTGGCTGGGGCGGCGACGAAGCGAAGGCGGATGCAATTCCTTGACGCTGTGGTCAAGGCCGTCCACACGCTGTAATTCGGCTGCTCAGGGGTTATCGTGCCAACTGAAAATTAAAATGGGTGGCGCTTGTTCCAACCCCGGCTTTGGTGACGAGCAGGCCAATCGACAGCGCTGTCAAGGGCCTGTACAACTATTCTATGATGCAAAACCGCCGTATGACGCTACAGAGTCGCTCCTGGTTCTCCTTGGAATCGAAGGCTTGTGCGTGATCCAACCCCCAAAACCACAGCAGCTCAATGCCGTCTCGCGTGAGATGACCGCTACCCCCTCTGTCCTGATTTACGGACCACTCCCAAGCGCTGGTACCCTGTCCACCTGCAGGACTAAGGGCAGCCACCACCCATTCATCGCCGTCGGCGGCCAAATATTGGGCAACCTTTGGGGTATCGACGATCAAGTCTCGTTCTGCGAGACACACCGCCACCTTTCGCGGCGGTCTTGCAGTAGTCTGGACCCCCCTATTGTTCACACCACCACCAACCCCCTCCGTAGGCGCCCCCCTCGCCACCCCTAATAGTTCTTCCTTCCACACAATATTTTCCTTCCAGAAGAAATGGCGACCCAGACAATGCGCTACGCCGGGATCCATGCTCGCAAAGTACCATAGCTGCCACTCGTTGGCCTTCCTGGGCCGGCGTCTGGTAAAATTGTATGCTACGTCTGGCAGATGCAATAAAATAGTCACAGGATCGATGAGCACCACCGAAGCAATGCGATCGGCTAGATTTTCCGAACGCAACATGTGGGTTGCCAAGGCGGTGCCGTACGAATGGGATGCTAACACGAACCTGTCCCACCCGTGCGCATCCAGGATCGTAGCTACGCGCTCGAGGAACTCCAGTCGGCTTAATGGTGCCCCCGTAAGTCGGAAAGAAATTGGAAGATTCTCGATGGCGATGATGCCAATCTGCCCTTCCCCGTTCTGGCGCCCTGAGTTTAGCCGCGAAAAGAAGGCTACGTACGTGTAGAGGCCGATGCCGATGCCATGCAGGAACAAGACGGGAAGCTTGTCGGTTGCAGTGTGCGGGCGGTGCCAGTAGCTTATCCCATCTGATTCCGAGCGCCTGCTTGTGATTATGTCTTGGAAGCGTGGAGGGATGAGGGAAAAGATCGTGGAGGCCGGCTGAGCGTGATAATGAAAGCCATTCAGCGCTAGTAGGCAATGCGACGCAAAGTCGACCACGCCCACGGCCAAATACCACACAACACTTCTGTATTGGGTGTCCACCTCGTCCAACGTGAGTCGGAGACCCTCAGCCTTCCCCCTCCCAGGCTCCATCTTACGCCCCAGACACTTCTCTACGATGCCTATGTACTCCTCCAGCTCGGCGTCGTCCTCGACGGACTCCTGGCCAGGCGACATGTCGAAGAAGGCCCACAGGATAAAGTCGCGCAGGTTGTCTCGCCGTATCTCGGCCTCGTCGGCGCCAAGGAACCACATCTGGAGGTAGCGCCGGACGTCGGGCACGTTGGCGAAGCACCGCTGGAAGAGGGCCCGGCGCTCGTCGCGCGCGAGCTGCGGGGGGTGCTCTGCCTCCTCCTTTAGGCGCCTGTTGTGCGGGACGTAGACGAAGACGGCGTAGAGCACGTCAGCGATGCAGTAGGCCAGCAGCGACGCTACGGCGAGGGGGTGATGGCGCAGCGCGGCCGCCCAGGACCCGCGAACCGCCGCCAAGAGGGCTAGACATGCTATGCAGAGCGGCGTCGTATACTGCACCAGGACTATGCAGATGCGGATGAAGATGTACTCTGGTATCGACGTGCCAATCATGACGGGCCGTGATTACGGCTTTAGGCAAGCCGGGGGGTGTGTATGTGTAGTGTGGTGTAGTGTAGCGATTGCGATAGGGTGTATAGGAAACGTATTCCGTCCCACCAACTTGTTCTTCTCCTCGCTCTTTCTCCCCTTCCTCCTCCGCTAGGCACTACAGAGAGTATGGTAGATAGACACGAAGTGGAAGTTAAGCGGTACGCAGTTCGTCGGCGCAGGTAGTGTGCCTTTTTAGTAGCTAATAAACCTAGCCGATCAACCCGGAAAAAAAGACTTGCTGCTTGCGTGTTCACGCTCTGTGACTTTTCCTGCTGGATGGCAAGCTGAGTAGGGAAATATGCTTAACGGTTTCCTAAGACGGAAGGCTCTCGAAGGATACAAGCTTCTTATCTAGGGTCGCGTTTGCCAGCAGTTCATCCCAACGTCTCGTCTCCTTGGCGGTCTTGTTTGGCTCGTGAGCTGGGCTGACTGGGTCGTAATTCTGACGTTGCGGCCCACTTTAATGAATACGAATCGGTCCACTTGTTGATCGGCCTAATTGTGGCTGGTGGTTGAGACTTCAGCTGTGGCTAGTGTGGCATGGCTCTCGTCAAGTCAAAATAGGGGTAGCGGTATCGCAGTAGCACGGCAAGAGGAAATGGGTATTGTTAATTCGATCGAACAAATTATAATTTCATACCCTTCTATCTTTTACTTAGGGCTCTCGATGTACATACAGTACGAGACCCTTCGTACTCTTGAGTCTTGTTTTAGTATCAGGGGCGTGCCTAACCCCCTATCCACTAGGCCGGGACCAAAGGCTTTGATCATATTGCCAAATCTACTAGATTTTTCTACGATTTTTAGTAATTCATTACCATCTAAGCATAATCGAACTTATCGGCAATGACCATCTGCTATTTGTCCCAAGCTTAAAGACCTCAATCAGCATGGGAAATCGAGAGAACAAGAAGTGTCTAATATAAGCTACTCTCACAGTATTCTGTGGTAAGATCATAAATGAGATGATAGTAACTCATCATTGCCTATACCCCCCGAGAGGTGTTGTTATTCGAATTTGGTATGTATAATGATAGCCTCTCTTTAGAAAGGGACAGCTTCTTATTTACCTACCTACCTCTTAGTGACAGGAAGAGCTATAAGGGCTGGAGGGGTGGCCTTTAAATTATTATCGATCTGCTTCAACAGGAACTATAGGGTTATTATCACGTCTGATACCTTCTTTTCATCGTCATTCGACCAGTCTCAGGAAGATTGCATTGGCTCGAATATTTAGTTTCAGTCATTAATAATATATTTATTTAACGTCGCTCAAGTCAAATGTACTATACCTTGAACTCTTCTATTGGTATTTGCAGTATGCCGATTAGATGGTAATTGATTTGAGTGGAAATGATTCTTTCGACACTCATCTGTTCATCGACGGCAACGGAGTCATTTATCGTAACAAGATCTGTTTAGTCTATATCATCAAGTTGCCAGCTCAAGCTAGTGGCATTTGATACCATAACGAAGTAAATCGATTAAAATTAAATAGCTAAATCGCCAATCTTCATCAATTAGAAGTAAAAATCCTTATAGTGATATATCGACGTTGGTGGTAAGGGTCTTGACTCCAGAGAGGTACCTATGTAACTGAAGCGAGGATATATAACTGCTAGTATTTGTAGAAACTTTTATTCGGAGTGCTATCTGGGAATTCTGGTCGAGTCTGGAGAAAGATACGTCAATACTTACCCTTAACTTAACCTTGGAAATATCGTCTGCTTACTTACATGGGTTTGCCTGATGCAGATATCCAAATATATCCCTGAGATGCGTAGTTGTTTGCGTACCTTGCAAGGTACTTACTTACATGTGGGTGGTTGTCTGGGTTAATCACTCCTAGATGCGTGCCTCCCCTACAAGTTCGTCGTTGCTACAGTTAGCGTACCCTCGCGCACTCTCGTACTTTCCTACGGCGTGCCTTCCTAACGCACACGCATATCAACAGCCCTAAACGAGTGTAGGCGCGTATTTTTATCTCGTTACTGTTTAGTCACCACTCTGTCTTTTTCCTTTTCGCGTTGAACTTCTTCCGCCTCAAATTTCTTTCTACCTACATATGTACCCTGCCACAAGTACATGCATCTAGAAGATCTCCTCGCAGCATTTCTTTTCTTCAAACTTCAGTCAATCCATCCCAGAATTGACTTCGAACTAGATTCATCTTCGTTTCTTACGTACCTTAGCCTCGTCTACTGCAGCAATCAACCTACGTTGATTTGCACAGCAGTCTCTTTCCTTTATTGAAAATTCCCTTGAGCAACTTGTTCATACTGACGTCGTTAATCGTTCTGCTGCCTAACTTTAATCTGTCATGGCACTCACTACAGAAGCAGCGTCTCTAGCCTCCCTAATGGAGAGCCTGAAGTGCCAAGTATCCGAGGCTGGAGCCAAGAAGGGCATCATCAAGGTGCCTGCTGAGATAGTCCTTGGAATTTGCCAGTACCTCCCTCAGGCCGACAAGTTTCGACTCGCTTTGGCCTGTAGCCACTTCACCATCCCTGCCATCGCTGCGCTGCGCGACCAGGATAGCAAGGAGGACAACGACGCTCTATTCTGCGCTGCTTCTCGAAGCCACGATCGAGTGCTCTGCCAAATTCTTACCCAGAGACCCGAGCTGGTGAACTGTCACTTCCAGGAAGACCACTTTTACCCTCGTCGCCGTTACGCGATCAAAACCGGCAAGTTCATGACACCTCTCACGGCTGCTATCAGATTTCGTCGCCCCGGGTCTCTAGAAACCCTCCTCACCTTCGGTGTCGATGTGAATCTCCCCGACCAGGCGCCGGTTGCTGGACACACCAGAATATGGAGTCCTATTCATTGGGCACTGGCCGTCGTCAAAGCCGGAGAAGGTTTTGACACTTTGGTGTCTCTCCTCGTTCAGCATGGCGCCAATCTCAACGTATCCCCCAAAGCAGTCAAGAACGACAGCGGTTTCGTTCCTTTCGGTACATCCAACCTCAACCCCGAAGAGCTAGCACCTTTATTCAGCCAACTGAACTTCGTTCATCCCTATTCCGCAGCGGTTGAGATAAGGCGATCATCTGCGACCAACTTCCACAATGATCTGATCAGGGTCATCAATATTCGGAAGAGTAAGATCACGTCGCTTTTGAAATCCGGTGCCGATCCCAATCTCCGCGAGGAGAACACATCCTGTACACCCATCTTCCACGTCGCTCTCGCCTTGAGGGACTACAAGGCCGACTTCTATGTCAAGGATCAGCGAATCTGGCAGACCTCTGAAGTCCAAGAGCAGTACAAGCACATCATCATCCCCTCTGCTATGGATTACTTGGAACTTCTCATTCAGCACGGAGGCGATGCCACCATCTCCTGCCAAGGCACTACAGCGTTGCATATGGTATGCCAACGTCTCGAAGAGTATGAAGTTGTCGTCAATTACCTTTTGAGAGCAGGCATCAACATCAACGCTACCGACGAACGTGGCCGTACTCCCCTCTTCGAGCTCATGGTGCGACTCACCAGCGACCTTCATGTCCTCCGCTGCTTCATCCAGAAGGGCGTCGACATTAACCATCAAGATGATGAAGGCTGTACCCCGCTTCATGTCCTCGTCCAGTCCCGCGGCAGTCAAGAAAGACTCCGCCGGACTATTCTAGTCCTGCTCGAATACGGAGCCGACGTTTCGATCAAGAACAACGCTGACGAAACTGCAACGGACGTCGCAGTAGCACGTCGCGTCAAGCTTTGGCCAGAGATCATTGATACACTGAGAAGTGCCGGACATCGTGCTACACGCCGCAAGAACGGAGTGAAATCAGGTGGTGGTCGCAAAGGCGGATGTCGTCGTCGCGACGGTAGCAATGGGCACTCTGGCCAGCACGATGGTAAAATAATGAAGGAATAAGAGTTCTATGAGGTGAAGGTGGCTGCTCTTCCCGAGCGTGCCCATCTAGGTATGATGGATTGGACGGCCCCCTCTACTGGATTAGAGGAGCGACTTGGCTCTGTCCTTTCCTCTCCTCGTATCTTAAAAGATCAGCTTCCAAGGTTGTAACTTCCACCGAGAACGAAAGGCATTGCTATGTAATGGGGGGCATTTGTAACGGTACAAGCAAGTTCACCGTCCCTCCATACACGAGCAGTTTGCTACTTCTCATACCCACCAAGGGCTTGATAGAAGGCAATAAAAAGTATGAATTGAACAATCCAAGTCCCCGCGATTCCGTGAACAATTTATCTAGGTACTGATGAAATATTATTTGATCGCTGAGGTAACTAGTCAGGTTTTGTAGTATCCAACTTTGCACAATTGTCTACTCAGGAGGTACATTGTCTGTGGAAAAACTGGCCCAAGTCTCGCTCTCGTGAGATTCCCGCATTCTGAAAATATTCCATATAAGATACTAAGATAATCATCGAGTCATTAGGTCCTACTTCTTATTCTATATCATAGAAGCTTGCCAATATGCGAACGGCTCATGACTTGAAACGTGCCGTTTTTGAGAGCCCGCGGCTGTGAACTTAGACATTCGTCCAAGTCCGTTACTCTTCATGAATCTATTGTCAATTACTCCGTATCTCCAGGTCTAGCGTGCATTTCTATCTTATAATTTGTAGCATGTCATTGTGGTCGACTTTGAATCAAGGTAAACGGGCTCGACTGTGTCCTGTGGTGACCAACGCCGATATGGACGAAGAAAATAGGTGAGGTCAACGTTTGGGATAGCGTGTCTATAGGAATACAATAGCATCATTGCTTTGGGCATTACGTTTTCGAATACAGCTGTTGATCGCGCTCGACGCATTGGACTACTCCAGGTCTTGTTCGGAGGGATAGGAACACTATCGACGGATTGACTCTTGAGATGCGAAGACACGGCTTGAGAGACGGGGCATCCGGTCTAAGGTATGGAGGTCTGGGTCAATGAGATTGCTGTTGATCGATTAGATGTCGGCTCGAACTACGAGGAGGTATTGTGATATGGCTTATTTAGTCATAATAATTGTTTATATTTGTTTATATTAGGTAGTAAGGTTTTAGTGTAGTACCAGCTACACGTACAAGTTTACAGGGTTTGAGATGCCTTCCCTCATGTACCTTATCCAAGCTCTTTCTCGAAGGACGACCGCTAGTCGAATGACTCATAAGCTGCCAGGTACCTTCCAATCTTGATGGTCTACACAGGAAGGGACGCTGAAGGTGGCATCTCTTGTACGCCGCACCCAGGTATTTTTCCTACCTACACAACCAACAACCTACAACATCATGCGAAACGTCTACACATCAAAGGCGCCTAGGTATCTGGTCGTGTTAGCAGATTTATAATATACCCACCTCTAAAGTACAGGTGGACACACCTACGCAAGGCAAGGTATGCGAATGAAGTAGTAAGGTACGATAACCCAGGTGCATTACGAATTTTCCTGTTCCTTGTTTACTCTTCTAATTCTTAGTAGGAACCTACGAGACGAATTTGAATTCACAAGGTTCCCATCTGCCAAAGCTTTGCTACCTACCTATTTTATCCAATTCAACTCTCCTAGTCTCCGTCACGGAAATACCTCACGTCCGTCCGAAAGATCTCACTCCTTGACAAACTGCCGTTAGCCCTTGCCTTTGTCACGGTATCTCGTCTCGTCTTCCACTTCGAGATGGCAACATTCATAGCATTTGGCGGCCTTAGTCACGATAAACAGCAATTTAGCAACAAAAGGAACCGATCTACCAAATATACTATATCGAGTGGCCTTCCGATCGTCCAATATCACAAGTCCGTAACCGGAGAGGAGTTCGAAGACATGCTAAAAAGGAGCTGTGATGAGGAGTACAGCAATGCCAAGCCCGAATATGATAAGGACATCATGGAGACACTAGCAGGCACGTACAGCTGGCAGTCATTCTGGAAGCTTATGCTATACGTTTTCGGGTGCAGCCCTTGGGACCTAGAAACGTGGGGTCTCAGACTGAGCCTAACGGAGAAAGAGAAGACAGTCAAATTACTTGGGCGTCTGCTGCCACATCCAGTGTGGGAATGCAGAGTGGACATCTTGCGCTTTGTGTTGCAGAAGACAATTACCTACAGGTACGGGTCAGACATGGAGCCGCTGGGGCCTTTAGCACCAGGCATCGCGAAGGGCGTAGTCAAGGCAAAGCCGCCGAATGCAGCAGACACGGCACTGGCGATGTGGGAAGAGAGCAATCCGCAGACTAATCACAACATTGATCAACTTCTCAAGGAAATTTCCAAGAAGGTTGCTGCGTCCAAGTCAAACCCCAAATCGGCCAACCTACTTATCCTTGAGCCTGAAGATGTCATCATCGTGAGCGAAGCCCTAGATACGATCCAGGTCTACACGGTAGATCAGTACTGGGATTCCTTCGTGCGCCACCAGCCAAACTGGCCTGGCGGCATGACTCCCTATGATGCAGAGACAATCATTCGTTGGGATGGACTCAACCTATCTGAAAAGGAAAACAGATGGGCACTCGGTGCACCCGACATACCACCCAGAGAGAGAGAGCATAATGAGGAGTTGAGGTATTGGAGGAGTCAGGGCTGTGACTCTCAAGCTGCCAGACTAGTAACTTGGGGCGATATATAGGTGGTTGGCTCGATGATTGAAATACGGTGCGCGCATTGATATAGGAAGCTGATGCGGTTAAATCCTTCTTCGCAAGGGCGCCACAGAGATATAAAAGCTAGGCGTTGTATTTAACATGACTCTACGCGGTTGATTTTTTTAAAGAGACCTCAAAGTATATTCTCCGCAAAAATTACTACTATCACTTAGGTGACTCCGGATACTGGGCTTTCTGTTCCTGAACCGACAAGAATGATGCTACTCTCGTCTTCCCCATGACGGTACCACTTTAATGCCCTGTAACCGATCTAGTCTTCTCGGTCTTATCCCCACACTAATGGGACCAGTCTCGGCCGGATAGCTTGAACGCCAACATAGCTACGAATGTTTGGACATTACTGAGAGAGGAGGATCGGCATTCTGCACTAGCATTTCAAAATAGACTTGATACCATTGTCCTGGCGCCGGGGACGGCTTGAGCGCATCATCCCTCCCGCAAAATGCGTTGTAACCGGGTCCTGACGGGTCACTTGAGCCGTCTGACTCTCCCGGATGCGCTACCCACACGAAGGCGTCAAGTCCTTCGTCTCCGGTCTGGGACGTGGATCCAGGTCCAAGGCCAGCACCGTCGACATTACACCAGTCATCCCAGCTCCATCGAAGACCGGACACACCATTTCGGCTTGTATCCATGATTCCGTGCGTTGCTCTTAACAGTAGCCCGTTCTTCTGTAGGGCGTCAGAGAGGATGCGCACGAACTGCTGCTCGTTCTGCGGTCTGATGTACCGCGAATCGTCCGCAGGGACGAACTCGCCAGGCAGCAGATCCCTCGAGGACGATCAGTTTTGGCCTCCTGTTTATTTGAAACGTGAATTGAGGTAAATGCAAAATAAATGGCTTACCAGGCGTTGTAATTGGCCACGTTAGTGGCAAACCCCCTAAATTGAGACGGGCTTCCCGCTGCCTCGAAGACATCTACGATCTCCTTGGCGGCAACATCGCGCTGGCGGTCCCAGTCCATCGAGTTGCTGTTGCCAACATCGATGTATGTGACCACGTTTGGGAGGTTGAGTGCTCTGAGGGCGTAGGGGACATTCTCGCGGTAGCTCTTGGCGAGATCATTGCCCACGCCGGTGTCGTTAAAGTAGCCCGGGAATGCGCGCGGCTCTATGATCACGGCGAATGCTGTATTGGATGATGATCTGATAATTTCTGCGATTACTATTGACTGCATTAGCCATACGCGTAGCTAAAGTGCTGTTAGGACTTACAGTCGATAAAGGAGGTTTGATATTGAACTAAAGTTCCATTGTCTAGCTCAAGGCTTCGCACCGCGTTGGATCCCTTGTAAGGGAGACTGTCTAGGACTATTCCTAAGATATGATCACATGGCACTGCTTCGGCCTCTTTCTCGAGATCCGTTATGTCATTCGTCGTCTTTCTAACGAGTTCGTCAGATTCAACCATGCAATTCGAGTCAATGCCTGATCCCTACATCCACATAAATGTTCCAACATCAGCCACCATGGCTGCCTTTTCGCGGAGCTGCACATCGTCGATAGCCTCAACGGCTTGCTCAACTTTGCTGCGGTAGTAGGAAGTTGGATAGAGAGTATGGTCCTTCCATACATTCGTCTCGGCGTCCAGCACGGCGGGCGTGGAACAGGCACCAGAAATATCCCGAAACGAAGGCCTCACGTCTTCTCCTTGCGCTTTGCTAGTCAGCACAGTAACAATTGCTAAGATACTAGTTAGTTCTATTCGGGGTTTCATGGTGTCTGGTTATTAGCATTTGATGCTGTCTCAGTTCACGTTAGCGAGGGTGCTTAAAGCTAGGGGGGCCTTTTATATCGGTTCAGGATCGTGATCACTGAAACCACTGTACGGCCTCCATAATTAGAACGGCCTTTTTGGTATACGATATGTGCATGATAGATTTGTCTATTTGAGGACCTAGGTGCCTAGGTAGGTAGGTATTTTAGCCTGATGTCTCAAAAATCTACGAAGCTCGATTGTCAAAACTGTGTGGCCCGACCACTATGCGTGCGCATGCGAAACGTACTCGGACTGAAAGGTTAGGATACATATACATATTAAAAATTAGCCTAGCAGCCGTATTGAAGGTATAATATTTTCCTGTTGATGGTCACTGAAGGTCGGGATAAAATCTAAATCTCAAGTGAGTAAGACTACCCGTAAGGGGCCCCCTTTGCTTGGGGAAGATGGATGGAAAGCGGCCATTGCTAGCTTCGCACCAGCTTCACACTTCGGTAGTTGAAATAATAAAAATTCGTCTGTATTATCACAGGCAGGTCTCATTCATACGACGCTTGCTGCATTTGCTTTTTAGTTGGCATTTTAGTTTTCTATCCTAGCAGATCACGACCATTAGTTAATGCGATACATTTCTCCGATATAATAATTTAGAAGTGGAGTTAGGATGGTCCAAAGACTCTCTCCTTTGACGACGGCTGAAGCACAGCTTCAATACGGTCGGTCGGAGATGATGGTTTACTAATGTCGACCGTGCTCAACATGTTGAGATGTCGAGATTCGTGGTGTGACCCCTTTAATGGCGAAGTCTGGGCATAAATGTGGAACTACTAGGTATCTCAGGAATCAGCTGAAAACTGGTGATGGATCGCGTGGAGCTAGCGATCCTGACGCCGAGAACGAGAACGAGCCTTACGAGATATTGCCTAGCTGTCAGCTGTGCACACCATGCTGAAAAGCGGCTATAGCCGACTAAGTTTCTGACCGGAATGGTTTTCGAGGGCATGAAATAGGAGGCGAGATAGCGATTTGTATCAAGGGAAAAGAGGAAATACCTCATAACTGATTTATGCAAGTGATGCCAAGATATGCATAACTCTATTTAGGCAAGTAATTCGCTTCTACCATAGTACGATCCAACAAGTGGTCCGAAGCAGGAGGGGTTGGCCCGGATGGGCTGATGGGCTACCAAGCACAGACACGAACGGTTCGCGCGCTTTCCGGAATAAGAAGCTGGTAGCAATTAAACCATGTTCATAATTCCCCATTACGGATATTATTACCAATTCTTTAACCGTTTTATCGTGTCTGTGTACAGTTTAATCGGGAATTAATATGGTGCCGCACCAGATCGGATCGTCCCTTTTATTACCCAGGTACCTAGCTAGCAGCAATCCTATATCCTATAATTCTACTACTGCCATTCTATTCAAACGAAAGGACACTGCATTTAGAAAATATGTCATGACTAAACCGTACATATTTCGCAACTACCTAGGCATGCTTTGAACAACTCCAACATCGCGACGCGACTATGTAACAGGTGACTTGGCCTACATGTGTAGTTATACCCTCATGCGTGCGCCACACATGTAAGCCAACTACAGCCGCGAGGTCAAATATGACTACAATCTCGACTTATATCTTAGGTACGTACAGATTAGCAGCACCGCACATCGGGTACGATCGATACCCATGTGCTGATATTCGCGGCAAAGTACAGTCTGCGTCCTATTCGTCGGCAGCTAATCTAATTGGTTATATCCGCGGGGAAATAGTGAAAGCTGAGAAGTTATGCATTATCCACCATGAAACATATCGCCTGGTCGCTCCCAGTTCTCGCTAGATTACGGTCCGAGAAGCTGGAAATGTCAGGGGTCCCCGGGATCGCTACACATCTGGGCAGTTGGAACAGGTAGCTTCGCGCAATTCGCACAATTCGGGGTCGGACGGTCGGGCGGTCGACTGCGTAGAAACCTGTGCCGACGTGCTCCCCGACCTCCCCCCACTTGTTGTTTTCGCCAGCGACGACCAATCGAATGTTGCTCTGGTAAAAGTGTGACATCGCGTTCGAGTGAAGCGAAGCACGACCGGGATCAACGCAATATTTTTCGTAGCTTGCTGACAATTCTCTTCGTCTCTTTGTCATCGATGAGACAAACTCAAAGTATCGCAAGAATTCTACGTCGCTTAATGTGGTACGGCGGTGGCAAAGCTGCAAAACGGACATCTTCAAGTAGAGAGTTCTAGATCAAGATCACGAGCCGTATCAGACCCAATAACACCACGCGGGCCGTCCCAGCACCTTAGCGGTCTTGCCAAGGTCCTATTCCCCCCTCCCAAGGCCTTCAAGAGAAGCCAGTCGGTGGTAAGCATTCTCTTAAGCATTCTCTTGGCTTTACGGCTCAACACCTACGAGCCTCTTTACTTTTTTCTTTCCTTTTTCTACCAATCTGCCTAACCATTGAAGACTTGGCTGGCATGTTCGGTCTGTGAACCTGAGCCGTTAACTAAGACGGAAGCTAGAAAGGAGTCATGACGTCCAGCACCACATCAACTGCCGCCGCGACGCATACAGACGGTGAGCGCGACAATGATGCCAATGACGTGCAGTTACAGCTGCAGCGGAAGATAAGCCAGGCCGTGGATGAGGGACACGACGCAGATATTCCGTCGAGCGAGGGTTACGTGCTCAGCCAGCAGGAGGAACTCAAGCGGCAGCGATCGATAGCAGACCGGAGGAGGAACTCTATCGCCAGTAGGAGGAGTAAGGGGGATCACGATATCGAGAAGGGACAGATACCTACGGAGGCCGCGTTGTCAAGTAGTAACGATGGCGACAATAACGACGATAGCGATTCGAATCCAAACATCGTCTGGTGGGATGGCCCCGACGACCCTGAAAATCCCTATAACTGGCCGACGTGGCGCAAGGTCCTCAACTGCGGACTTATCAGTGCCATGACTTTCATCGCCCCTCTAGCGTCATGTGAGTTTCTATGTTGCACACGAATGCGCAAACGTGCGCGCGCGGCCTTGAAGCAAACGCTAACCGTCACACAGCTATCTTCGCTCCCGGTGTCCCGCAGGTAGTCGCCGAATTCCATTCGACGTCGCTGGAGATCGCCGCCTTCGTCGTTTCAGTCTACGTGCTGGGCTTCGCGGCGGGTCCCATGCTGTTCGCCCCGCTATCCGAGATATACGGTAGGGTTATCCTCTACAACCTCTGCAACGTGGGGTTCGTGGCCTTCTCGGTGGGATGCGCGCTGGCGCCCACGCTGAACGCGCTCATCGTATTCCGTTTCTTCGCCGGCGTCTTCGGCTCCGTGCCCATCACGAACGGCGGTGGGACTATCGCCGACATGATCGCCCAGGAGAGGCGAGGCGGCGCGATGGCCGTGTTTAGTATCGGCCCGCTCCTAGGACCCATCATCGGACCGGTCGCCGGTGGTTTCTTAACCGACGCCGCGGGCTGGAGGTGGTCGTTCTGGTTGCTGGCTATCGTGGGCGGGTTTCTTTTTCTTATCATGCTTTTCTCCCTGAAAGAGAGCTACGCGCCGGTGATCCTCGCAAGAAAGACGGCCAAATTGCGCAAGGAGACCGGCAACGATTTACTACGGTCTAAGCTCGATGCTGGCTTAACGCCCGGAGATTACTTTAAAAGGGGTATCATTCGTCCATTCAGAATGCTCTTTCTCTCGCCCATCGTTGCCATCACGTCCTTTTACATGGCCATCACCTATGGCTATCTTTACCTTATGTTCACTACCATCACCGAGATCTTCCAGGAGTATTACGGCTTTTCGACGAGTACGGTTGGGCTGGCGTTCCTCGGGCTGGGCGTCGGAAGCATGATCGGTATCCTGCTATTCAGCGCAACTTCGGACAGGTACATACAGCGAAAAGCGGCCGAGAACAAGTCAGGCATGAAGCCCGAGTATCGACTACCACTGCTCCCACTCGGAGCCGTACTAATCCCTGCGGGGCTCTTCATCTACGGATGGACGGCCTCCTTCCGTGTGCACTGGATCGTCCCCATCATCGGTACCGCCATCGTCGGCATCGGTAACATAATCATTTTCATGATCATCCAAATGTATCTAGTAGATACCTTCACCGTCTACGCCGCCTCGGCTTTAGCATGTAACACCGTCGTACGGTCCCTAGCCGGCGCTGTGCTACCTCTGGCCGGCTTGCCCATGTACAGCAAGCTAGGAATCGGTTGGGGCAACAGTCTACTAGGCTTCATCGCCGTTGCGCTTTTCCCTGTCTCCTTAGTCATCATCAAGTATGGCGAATACCTCAGGAACAGATTCGTAATCAAGAATTTGTAGTCGGACAGACGTCCGCTGGGTTTCCTTAAAAGAAAAAGGGCGATATACTAGGATTGAATTGGCAGCATTGGGAGGTAATAAGGAAATCAGCATCGCATTTTATACTTGTACTAAATAATGTATATAGCTCAGTCGTTACGGCTACCTAAGGAGGTACCAACCTAGGTAGTCATCTGCTATGTCAATATATTGCGCAGGTCACGATCGTGAGCCGCCCTTTATGTTTCCGATACGCTAATGATATATTCGGAGATGGTCTATTATACAAGGTGAATACAACTTTTGGTACACTTGAGACGCCTGGACGGAGTAGCAAGAACAGGCGTGAGAGATTAAATTCCTACTTGATGCCACTAATAATCGCAAAGAGTATCCTTTTACCAACTCAGCCCAGTAGCGGCGCTTCCGTTCCAAAGGCTACGCAGTAGCTGTTCATAGTAGTTGATGCGCACGTAGGCCCGTAACTTATCCTAAAAGCTCCCCCCAATCACCAGTCCCCATTTCTATTCCTCTGGTGGTGCTGGTACATTCTCAGCGCCGTCATGACCGCCATGATGGCCCAGCGCTCACCCAGCACGCCCGTGGCCCCGCTGCCCAGGAACCGGAACTTGAGCACCTTGGTCAGGCTGAGCCTCGCGTGGGACCACACGGCGACGATCTCGCGACCGTCGCTCGACCGCGGCCACACGAGGTGGCGATTATTATTGTCGTTCCCGTTCCCGTTCTCCTCGTCGTCGGCGAGCCGCACGAGCTTCCACCCGGCCTTGGCGCCGTCGAGGAACGCGGCCACCGCGTCGCCGTGGCTGTGGCGCCACTCGAAGACCTCGCGCCGCCAGGCGCTGCTGGGCTCCGGGCCGACCTCGATCGCGAACCGGAAACGCACGCGCCGGCTTCTCCTCCGCGCCGCCGCCGCCGCCTCGCCGTTGTCCACGCGCAGCAGCATCTCCTGCGAGGAGTCGAGGCGCGAGCCGGGCAGCGCCGGGAGCACGATTACGGAATGGCGGCCGACGCCGACGCCACCCGTGCCGGCGGCTAGGGGCGGCAGGGTGTCGCTAGGTCCGCGGTGCAGGACCAGGTCCGGCTGGCCCGACCACTAGCCGGTGTGCCTCGAGACCGCGTATATCGGCTCGCTCTCGTGCGGGCCGAGCTTGAGGGCCCGGCCTACGGACATGGTATGGTACAGGTTCCAGGACGGCGGAAAAAGGCCGATCTCGGGGATCGGTTCCGGTGGGGTCCGGGCGTAGGCTTGGGGCTTTCGGGATGCAAGGGACGATGCTGTCGCTGGTGCTTCGGCCATTGGCGCCTCTTGGTATTTGCTGTAGGGCGGTGGAGGGGATTCGTCCGACGAGGATGTCGGCCAGTTGCGTGGGGGGTTCATCGAGCGAATTAGGGAGCGCGGAGCATGTGTTTGGTAGGCACGGATATCTTTTTCTGTGTTGAGAACCGGTTTGGTGGTAGTCTAATGATTTCCTTCGGACTAATATATGCTGTGCAGGTGATGTTGTGAGCGCAAGCTCGTGATCAATTGGGAATGCTGTAGGATAAGGGTGAGGTTCTACGATGTTAACGAAAGGGCAAAACCCAAATCGCAACGGCTAAATTATCTCGAACTTGGATTTGACAAGAAGGAATATCGCACTTATAGTTGCGGCCTAGTTTTCGACAAGCGCGAGTCGCTCGAACTGCAGTCAATGCATAGCAGTTTCAACCCACCGTTACTACATTCAACTCCTGCCTCTCCGGACACCGAGCCGAGAACCTTATTTCTACTTTAACTACGCCGGCCAACTCCGGGCCTCATCCGGATGGTTCCTATCTTATGTTCGACTCGACTCGCTTATTAAAACATACGCTGCTTGTAGTTGAGCATATCTAATCTAACTTTTTGGAAATGACAATGTTGTTGCAAACAGGCCTCTATTCTGGTCAATACTGGCTAGAGGATAGAACCCTGACAGCAAGCTCACTCATCGCCAGGCGATTTTACCTCTAGCAGTGTCTTTCCTATATTTCCACCCTTGTATAGCATGGCAATGCCAGCTTCCACCTCCTTCAACCCACCTCGAACGATTGTCACGCGCGATTTGAGCTTACCTTCCTCGATCCAGCGGCTTATCTCTTCCCTCGCACGCGGAATTCCCGCCAGGTGGTCGAAGACGATGAAACCCTTCAGCGTGACCCGTTGCGTGATAGCGTATGTCAAGTTACGCACACCCGCCGTCTGCTTGGTCTCCGAGTTGTACCCGCTGATGGCTCCGCACAGCACGAAGCGGGCACCCTTCGCCGCTCGTTCTAGCACGGCGTCTAGCAGCTCGCCACCCACATTGTCCCAGTACATGTCCACAAAGTCTGGCGTCGCCGCCGCCAGTTCTTCTTTGAATGAGGGTGACTTATAGTTCAGTGCTGCGTCAAATCCCATATCGTCCCGCAACCATGCGCACTTCTCATCTGTTCCCGCGATCCCGACCACGCGAGCGCCGAAGATCTTGGCAATCTGGCCTGCGAACGACCCAACGGCTCCCGCGGCACTGGACACCACGATAGTCTCTCCAGGCTTGGGCAACGCGATCGTGGTGATGCCAAAGTATGCTGTCAGCCCGACACCCCCTGATATATGAAATCAATAGGTCAGACTACTACTAGCAAACGATATTTTCCTTCTGCAGCCCTTTGAATTCCGGAAACCGGTTATAACGCAAGGATAGCTCACCTAAGGCGCATAAACGCTCAGTCACATCCGAACCCTTGGGCACCTCGAACTTGTCAATCTGCGCTTCAGGCACGATGGCGACCTCGGTCCATCCAATAGGCGCGCAGACGATGTCGCCAGCTTTGACTTTAGCAGTCTTACTTGAAAGCACGCGAACGATGGCCGTGGCTCGCACTATGGGTGTCAGGAAGATAACCCGTCAATACGAACAAGAGAGTGGCAATATCATGAGCTAGTAAATTTACTAACTTCGAGCACCAATCTCTACCGGCGGTCCGTAGGATCGCGTGCCTATGCATCGTAGTTAGTTTCATGACTTGAATATGACGACCTGATATCCCCCCTTAACCGATCAGATGAGGGGCCGCAATTTTGCGCACTGGGAAATACACATGAAGACGATGATTCGACCTACTATTTATACCATCCCGAGCCGCGGGGTCCAGAGAGAGGTAGAGTGACTCTACCAGAGCATCGCCTTCCTTAAGATCATCCGCAGTAGGTGCGGGTTCTGTTCGTGCCTGAAAGGTCTTGCCGGGTATGATCTCGGCTGAGGGCCGCTCAGCCAAGTAGTAGGTTAGGTTTGAGCGATCCATGGGAGGTAGCAATTATTCATCTGCCCGAAGAGACGTTAAAAGCTAGAATCTGCAATGGGAGTTTCACAGAGCGGACAGCAGAAGCACAGAGATATATACGTCGGAGACTTTAGGTAAGCTACCCCTTATCGAAGGGGTTGGATATGATTAGTCATAAGGCCGAGTCATATGGCCGAGTGTCCGAGTGCCCGAGCTTTGAGGGGGGTCTTGTCTATAGAAAGGGTGAGAAAAGGGCGAGAAAGGAAGGATTTGTATGAATTAGGAAATTGCTTACCTAAGGTATGGTAAGGGGGATTTAGGTCCGGGCTCTAGGCTCTGTGCTCCAGGTAGGGAAGGGGTGTAATGGGGCAGAATCCTGAAAAGGGGCCACCACCACTCCGCGAAACTGCGTGCGCCGCGGCCTGCGCGCGTAAAGCCTGTATGTGTAAAAGGCTGTAAGCCCGCTATCTCTAGATATCTAAGTCCTGTCTAGCCGATGAGAGAGACGACTACATGTTATCAACTAGTAGTATCTAGAATGAAGCATGCTATATTATAGTTGAGTATCCTTAAGTATGCCGAGATGCCGAGAATAACTGGCTTAGACGAGGAGTTAATCAGAACAGGAAGCAGCGTTAGTTAATAACTCTCTACGCAAGAACTGCATTCTAGTTTGCATCGTGGCAGTATCTTTTATATAACCATGACTAGTTCTTGAGGTTTAACGGCCGTAGCATTTTTAGGGAGGCGATGAGTGCAGCCTTGTTTTGACATACATCAGGTCACAGATGACTAACTGACAACGAAGCACCCACAGCACTTCTAGCTGCTCCTCTTGACAACAAAGTAGATTTTTCAGAACTTCGTTGATAATTCCGATGTATAGAATGGTGATCCTTTGCATACTGAGATGTTCGGCTTCCAGGTACATACCTAATTCTCGTTCTAAATCAACTCTCTTCAAGACTGGGCTTAACACGTTTCCCGTCTTTGAATGGTCATCTACGTCTCTCAATACTAAGGCTTACACATACTTATAGTATATGCTTAAAAGGAAGCTAGAGCCGTTGAATGCATTATATCATTGGAAATAGTATCATATAATTTAAATTTAAATTCGCCTATTCTCATCGTGGAAGACGTTATCAGCCTCATTTCTTGGTCATCTGGCGCTAAACTCAAATAAGAATCCCCAAGTTTTATGCTCCTAATTGCATAAGTCCCGATATGTGGAGCTGATAGTATATGTACATAGAAGCCCAAGTGCTAGGTACCTAATCGTATAGCGCTGGTAGTGGACCACTGGCCCACTGCCACGCCAGCCCTGTTAACAAGGAACAAGGTTGAAGATGCAAGCCATCAGCCATCCACCTAGCCTACTAGACCTCCGAGCACGAGCGCCCTAGTACCCGCCTTCTCTTTAACCTTTATAACCTCCTTTTAGTCACTTTACCTCTTTACCGAATCTTGTGACAACCACCTCGTGATCTCTCTCCTCTTCCACCTCTCACCTCTCACCTCTCACCTTTCACCTTTCGCCTTTCGCCTTTCGCCTTTGAATAAACGATAAACCACAATCAGATCGTACTTCTCCCAACAGACTATCAGAGACTCGACATCCTTACAATATTGCACTAATACCTGTCACTCGTCACCCATCGTCACTCAGAAACCTCAGCTCTCAAACCAAGTCAAGATGGTGGTATGTTCTCCCCTCGCGCGCATAATCCCCCTTCCTCCCCCCTTCGACTAAAGCACCGTCCGCCTCGCAGCTATCCGGAAGGGAGCAAATAGCTTGCTTGCTTCTGGGGAGCTGTTACCTATCTACCCTGTCTACTTCGAAACGACGCAGAACTCTGATGGATGTGCTTTTCGCTCAACAGTTTCTCAACTTGCTGACATTTGGCCTCTGGGGAAAGCTTGGACGACTTACGCACTACGCCGTCGATGCGGTTCTCAGTATGCGCCCCTCTCCTCTCCCAACAACGCGCCGCCCCCCCCTGGCTTCGGCTAATCTCACCTCCTTAGTCTCCACTATCCTCGCTGGCATGAGGCGGTCTACCGGTCTAACGTGAGTGCAACGACCTGATCCTCCGCCATCGCACCCCCGTCCTGCAAATATGGCTGGAGAAGAGGCTCCAAGAAAGGCAGAACAATAAAAAGAAAAGGAGGCTAACATAGACTCCGAGACCTAGCTTCAACACCGAGCGCGTTACCGTCGGCAGCGACAAGGATGCCAACAAGTGGATAGACAAGTACCTGGGCGTGGGCGAGTGGGTGATGGACCAGTCCGTCGCGATAGCTGGGTCGAGCGGCTGGTTTCATCGCACTCGTTAAATACGACCCAGAATCGCACACTCTAGGCCAACGAGAGACGAGTCGTGCGAGATACATACATACATGTTGACGAGAAACGAATTTCGACCACCCCCACCCCCTCTCCACGTCGCTTGAACTAAGCCATCCTCACCGCTACTGTCGCCTTTCCCGAGAACTCATTATCCCCCCCGCGAGCTCGTCCATTGTTCCATCGTTGAGCCAACTCTAGGTCCGGGCTTGTCAAAACTTGGAGGGAGAGGTCTGTTGTCGGGAATAGGGCGAATGAGTTTGATTTGCGTCTGCATCATCTCTGGACTGGATTGGATTGTCTTTTTACTCCCCCTTCACGAACAGGCGTTTTTTTTTTGCTGGGTCATATATCCCCCTGATGAATTTCATGCACCTACAATAGACGAAGGCACGAAAAAAAAACCATATGCTCTTTTTCACTACTGATGCTTTCTATACGGAGGTGAGCTGTTATTGCTGTCGCATTGCATATAGGAACCGAGAAAATATAACTTCTACCATCAAAATCTTGTGTGTTCATACATGTGTAGTTCAGATTTGCCAAATACCTAGGAGATCGCTCGGTTTCACTATTCAAGTACTACGCAGATGGTTTCCAAAAAGTGATATTCATCGATGATAACGCTTATTCATCGACACCAGGGACTATCGTAACAGGCTGCCTTAGCTATGGTATTGCAAATGAAGGGTACCAACTCCGTCCGATCCTATCGTGTTCCATAGCACTTCACCCCCCTACCAACCAAGAAATGCTCTAATGCTAAAGTTTGCTCCGCAAAAAACACCACGTTGTCCAGCTCCCAAAAGAGGGAACGAACCGGTAAAACCAACGTATTCTAGTACCGCTGCTATATGAATCAGTCAACAGTATCATCCTCCCTTCGGCTCTCCGCCAACAAATCCGGTGGAACTTCGTTCTCGTTCTCGCTGCTCTCCCTGCGGACACGGGCCCGATGCAGCTTGTCGGCCTCGGCTTGGCCATCTCTGCTCTGCGGCGGGCTGTGCATAGATAGGAACTCCACGGGCACGTCGTTATGCTGGTCATCTTCGCTTTCGTGGTGGATCTCGCTTAGGAGGCCCGGGGGTACCTCGTTGTCGCTCTCCTCGCGGTGCTCGCCGCCGAGCAGGTCCGGCGGTGGAGCGTCGTGATTCTGATGTTCGTCGATTCCGTCCCATCGCCGGACCACGCTCCTGCTAAGCTCCTCGTCGTATGGTTTTGGGTCATGTTCACGTTCTTCTAAACTCGAAGCGCCGTTCTCGCGTACATCGACTAGGTCGTCACCACCGGGTGTCCTCGGAGTAATAGACCCGTCATCATATCCGGCGCCGCGGATCATATCCGCTAGAAACTCCTTGATCCCGACGAAATGCGCAAGCTCGGCACCAATAGCCACGATGAGGAGGTTCCATCCCTGAGCTTCGACATAATCGTGAAGCATCTGCATTTCGCCCAGCGCCTTCTTCAGAGCCTTGTACTGGTCTCGCAGGACGGTCCCCGGCTCGCCAGAATCGGGATCATTTTGCTTTATAACGACTTCTAATCGGCTTTCGAAATCGGCAAGCAGGACCACCACCTGTTGCCACACCTCACTACCCTCTTCAAGAGCGGCCCGTTCCTTATCCACGACGGCTTTGCGCTGTTCGAGGACGGCGACTTCTCCCTCCCACCAGTCCTTGGCCATCTCCATCGTCCTTCTCTCAGGACGGAGTGAAAGGAACTGGAAACCTGACATGTGCTTAGCCAGAATTATAGCGACGTCCTCGCCCCCTTGCTCTTTTAATTGCTCAACTTCTAGTACCTGGATTCCCGGGTATTTCATGAGTTCGGAGACACCTTGGTCGCATTGCTTGAGCGCGCCCTTATAACCGCTGAGGCTCGAATCTCGAGTGCTTCTCGCCTCTTCTAACCTCCTCTCCAAGTCGACTTTGGTTCTCTTTAGCACTCGGAGCTTTTCCTCGAATTCATCGATATTAGAGCAAACCGTGCGGTATTGATGTTCCATCTGGGCTATCTCGGTCTTAATCGGTAGCTCGTGGTCTTCCTCGAAGGCCTTCATCTCGGTCACAATGGACTTGCGCTTAGAAGACAGGTTCCGGAGTTTAGACAAGGCAGCCTTACGCTCTGCTAGTGCCGTGGCTATGTACGCGTCCTCTTCGTTCTTTAGATCAGCCAGCATAGTCACGGATCGAGCAATGCCGATTCGCGCCTGTCGTTTGGACATGACTCTCCTCTTAGGCTGGCGCACAGGCACGACAGAGTCTCCGGATAGCTTTGAGTTTGCGGTTGTGGCGATCGAATCGAGGGATACGGCTCGCTGAGAACCTTCAGGTGAAGGCGTCCTTACGTCGCCTCCATCAAGGTCCCGTTCCAGAGCAGCACCCTGGGCATCCAGTAGTCTCTGAAGCTCCTTCTGCATCTGACACTCTCGCCGCTGTATAATCTTAAAAGTGCCATCAGTCTCGGAACGCAGGGTACGATCAGACGTTCGGTCGGGCCGGCCCAAGAATATGCTTTCGACGAAGGACGTATGAGGCGCGATACTGCCTTGGCTATGGTTACGTTGCTCGGGGCGGATATTCGGTCGCCAAATTCCTGGAGGGACTCTTAGGCCCTTCAGGGCGCTATTTGTAGGTGTATCGAAGTCACTCGCCGGGTCAAGTGTTTTAGATCGAGAGAACGACTGGCGCTCTGGATAGGCGAAGGCAATAGCTTTCCCCTTTCCCTTCCCTTTACCTTTGCCTTTAGGACGTATAGAACTCGACGCATAAGTAGGCGAGTTATCGTTTCCATAGGTAAGGTCTTGAGGAAGGAGTGCGTCGTCCGGTCTGGGGGAGAGATCGGCGAGATCGTGTTCGTCCGGTGAGCGAGGCGGAGAGGACGTGTGGAGAGGTAAAAGAGAAGACATCCTGCCGTCACCAATCCCCATCTTAGAAAGAAACGAGGCACCAAGACTCATGCTTCTATTCCTGACGTGGAGATAATTAGTTGGAGTTGGATACCTCGTGGCTTCGGTAATGAATTTCTCGATGGGTACCTAAGGCAGGAAGCATTCAGCGTGTTGAATAGAAATTATAAATTAACGGTAGGAAGAGAGAACTAGTTAGAGGAATAAATACAGCTGCGCGTCAAAGACATAAACGAAAAAAGTTGGGTTTGATAGAATCCAAGTGCATAGCTTGCGTTGGCTTTGTAGCACTTTCTATGTACCTTACACAAGCCTAGATGGAGAGTTGGTGAGTTGGTGAGCTGGCGGGATGGAGTATAGATGACGATGAAGTCAGCCAGAACTTCATATTAGAGGTACGCTGGTACGGTACTGGAGATCATATCGATAAGCTCTGACTGTAAGGAGCAGTTGGGGCGCGGGTACGCTAAAGGTCACAGTCTGGGGTCATGGGGGCTTAATCAGCTGCCGAGGCGAGAGACATACAGCTGGGAAAGTTTAGTGAGTCTTGTCTTTTCATTGGCCCAATGCCGACTTACACCTTGACTGCATTTGAACTACATGTACCTGAACTACAATGACAATGACAATGACAATGACAGATCATGGGCGATTCATATACCTTAATAAAGGTCCCGAGTCAGCGAGTCAACCATCTAGATGCTTATAAGATGAAATTCTCCTTGGTCTCCAATATTTATATATTAAGTGACGTCGGGGATGTAACCAGGTGTATCTCGTTGCAACCTTGTCGGAAGATCCTCCGCATCATTTTATTTATCCCTTAGTCCCTCAGTCCCCGAGTCCCCATAGTCATGCTCCCCCTTCTTCTTTTTTCATGCGACGGCCATCTGAAACGACCTACTACAGATAGCTAATCTGTCTACGCCGCGAGGCATGGATTAGACCAGGCTATTTAGAGATGACGATCTTCACACGTTTAAGCAAACTAGCCAAATCGTCAAACCGTCCAAGGTTACCAATATACAACGAACAAATCCCCTGCCGTAGGCCATATGAGCAGGTTTCCGGTGTCGGTAGCAAACGGGAATGTCTCTACCTGGTTGGTCAACCAAAGACACTGAGAGCTGATTACTTACCTAATTGTTGAGCTGCTCCATTACTACAGAGTTGCTGAGTCGCCGAATCGTCGGGCTGCTGAGAGGTTAGGTACGGTACCTAGCTCTGGAGGTTGCCGGCAGGGAAATACATAGGTATGGGGAAAACATGTAGGTAAATGGGATCTTGTAGCTAGCGATCTCCCGCCGGGGCCCAGGTCGATCTCGAACCCTTCCATTTAATAAGTGAGGTAGCAACCGAAGGCCGAACTGAGTAGGATCCCTCTATTCACTCTAATTCCTACCTACCACACCGGCGCCTACGCATCACTGGCACCACGGATCTACACAGCTAATTCATAGTAGCCAACTGTGAGTAACGCGGGGGGATTCTTGGTGTCGGGACTCGGGAGACAAGAAACGGGTATCTGTCTAAGATCGCCATTTCGACTTTCACGCGTCATTCACTCATTCACTCGTTCACTCGTTCACTCGCTCTGCCACTCCGGGTCAACCAAAAGTTAAGGGTTAAGAGTCGACTACCACGACAACCATAGTTGCTCCGTTGCTCCTCGACTCCAGGTTGCCCTTCCCCCCCTCTGTTACACTATTGAAAAATCCACCGCCAGCTGAAAAGTTTTCATTATTGGCGGATTCAGCTAAATAATCGTTTGCAAACGTTCAATTCTTCTCCTACTCTCCTGCCGTTGCCTTATGTAGGTAGATTAAATTCGAGTACCTACCTCTCTCATCTACCTCTTTCTTCTCTATCCACAATCCCTACCCACCCACTTTGCTCTCTGCAAACGCCACAAACTTCCTCAAGTCTTTTAAAAGCAGTCCTAATTCAGTTGGGTTTTATCTTGCCCATCCATTTCCATATCTTCTCATCTCTTCCCATCTCGAATTGTTACATCAATCGTGGTATCGTCGGTCAAGATGTATGCATCTCCTCTCTCACCCAAGGCGGCCATGTCGTTCCTCGCTGGCCTAGCTAGCCTTGGCGTTGCTCTGGCCGGACCTGTAGAGCCTCGACAGACAACTGAGGTAGATAATCAGAACAAAAGAACAACTTGATTCAAGACGATTTACTAACACGAAAAACAGGCTGCTGCTGCTGTCTCTACCATCACGGGCTATGCTCATCCCTTGAGCCTCACTCCCCTGACTACCCTTGGTGACCAGCAGACACCCTTGTCTTACGATTCGCCCCCCACGGCTATCACGGTCCCTACCCGACCCACAGCTGCCGCGGCTCAAGCCACCGGAATCCAGGACAACGTGGCTGCCGCCGGCCCCCAAGACGGCGACGCACTAGCAACTACGGCTTCCGTTTGCACTTCCATCGCCGGTGACTACCCCACGGCCACCGTCCCCCACTTCTGCAACCCCTCGGCTCTGGTCAATGCCCCGGACTTCCTGCCGGGCCTTGACAACCTGCCTACGGCCACCGTCACCGTCGGCGCCGTCACCAACAAGCTCGACTGCTGCGTGCAGTGCGCCAACATCTTCAACTGCGTCGCCTGGCGCTTCAAGCCCGTCTACACCATGACCCCCAACGCCCACCTGCCCGGCGGCTTCGACCCCTGGGGCCGCGGCGACTGCCTGGCCGTCTACCACACCGGCGACCCGGACCGGGAGGAAGCCGCCGGCGCCATCCTCGCCTCGGCCCCCAAAGACGAGACCCCGAACCTGTGCCCCAACGGAAAGGTCGGCGAGGTCCTGTCGGGAAGCAACGACGGCGAGCCCGCGAACGCTACCGCGCACGTCACCAACAGCTGGACCAACTTGTATTACGACGGCTGGAACGAGGGACCCTGTGCTGAGCCCGTGGCGCCGTTTGAGGGCGGTACGGATGCCGGCCTAGGTGATGCGGCGGACTTGTGCTCGTAATTGGGGGTTTGAAGGGACGCTTGCACATCATGGGAATGGTTAGACGATAAGGGTTACGGGTTAGGTTTCTAGCTGCATGAATGCGATGACTTCTCTGCCTTTTTATTCACCATGCTACCGTGTCAGTTTGTCAATGTGCCTTTTTTATGCGTAAGTGTCAGATTCGTCAAGCAGGATCATCACGACACACACCTTGTAACCTACCCCTTTCGAGATTCGATCTTCACCCTTTCGCAGACAAAGCTGTTCAATCTTTAAGTCACCCATTATGTCATCTGCCAGTCGAAAGATGATATCATCTAGGTTTCTCCTTGATCTGCCGGCGGAGCGCTAGGGTCGGACTCAGTTGGGGCAGCAAAAAAACCGCGATCTGACTGTTTTTCGTATTATCCGTACTATTCGGGGGAGTCGAGCAGCGATCAAGAAGATGACAAAGGAGCCGAACGTCGCGCACGGGAAAATAAGAGGAACAATTTGAAAGCCACTGTAGGTCGGACTTTCCAAAGGCGCGAGGACGAATCGGCCTCTGTTTATGATTGAGAAGATTATCGCCAATGCTATATAACCGAAAATAGGGACGTGTACCATAGGGTGCTTCCAATTCTTACAAAGATAAAAGCAGAAAATAATATGGTACTGAAGGATTGCGCCTTGTTCCAGGACGAACCAGAACAGGAAGTTCTGGATTTGTGAAATGGGGTCGGATTGGGAGGATAAAAGTGTCACTGTCGCCGAGAGTGTGTAGGTGAGGCATATGGCGGGAGCCCAACGCATCCAGGGGGTCTTATCATAGTATTCGGTGAATAACGTCGGGTTTAATACGTAATAGTCCAATGGTTCATTGGACTGTGATATGTTCACTTCCGGCGCTGTTCTCGATATACCTGTTTGCGACTCCAGGTTGCCGTCATAAACGACACCAGCTCCTAAACATGTTAACCATATGCATTCGGATATTCAGATGATTATTGGCCTTAGCATTTAATAGATCTTGGTCTACCGAAGTAGTAATAAAGATGACAATATGCTTACCCTCTTGCAGGCCCGAGCCGTCATGATCAGGTTCGATAATACTTGCTCGAGGGCTTTCCTGCCGACCTAAAGACAATTAGTACTGAAGCCCAGCAGAGTCATGATGGTCAACCCTTCGCCGTACCGGGAACAAACGCCTCTCGCGCAGATCGAACCAATACCAGAACTGGCCCGGCTATGAGGAGCACGGCAAGGATCTGCCCAAATGACCATGTTGGATCGGCTCTGGCGGCGGGAGACACGTGTAAAATGCGTCTCAATTCGGCCACTTTCACGGAGCCCCAAGTTATCGAAATTATCAGCCAGAAAACCTATTGCCCAAAGTCAAGACTGGTACACGACCCAAGACACATTTAGAAGAACTCACATCCGATGCCATTGAAGTGGACATGTCAATCCAAAGACACACGACGAAATGGGCAGCTACTATCATATTAGAAGCTGTCCGCTCCGTAAATGACGAGACACCTATCATCCGTTGAAATAGTGCCGCGCTCTTCAAGCAATTTTCCACGAGGAAGGCGGATAATGACCGAGCCTTTGGACTGTAGTTGGCGAAGCCACGGTAAAGCTTGAACACTCTGACCGTGTAGCTAAACACCAGAAGTAGTATAGACAATAGCATCGCATTTTTCCCCACGAAGGATCTGCCTTTGAAGTCGGTATTGAAGTAGCAGATTGCGTAAGCCGAAGGGGCCGCATCTTCAATGTACTCTTGGGAACTGGTACGCCAAAAGAAATGACCTGTAGGAATAAGGGAGACTGTTAGGATTACGAGGAGAACAAATGTTGATCCAAGTCTCCATATCCTCTCGACCGGATTGCGAATCAGGTATGACCGGAGGAATATCAACGCTGATAGATTTGTCGTGCAAGAGAACCACGACAAGTACACTACCATCTTCCAATGCAAGGCCGATAGGCGTTGAGGGAGAAGCACCAAGCCTGAAATTAAGATCGCCAGACCGTTTACAATCTGGATGTCGGCCATATTGATAACGCACTTGAGTAGGTTATTGAACTAGCCCGGCGGAGATATATGTATGCTAGAGGTGTGAAGGTACCTTATCAAAGGCGGCCGCGAAGCGCCCATTTTTATATGAAGCTCGCCATTGCCAAGAATCGATGCGTGATATCCACCTCGCGACCTTGAGTACGAGTTGATCAAACGGGTTTGGTCGTGCGCGTACGAGCGTGTAGTGCTCCGCGGTTCCAAAGGGGTTCGAGGTAGGGTCGTAGCCGAATATGTAATAGACTATGACGATGAAGAGCAGGATGTACGAGGCCGATACGAAGCCAATGAAAACCTGATAATTAATTGTTGGTTTACTGTCGTTCGTGCAAGTCTGTTTTACCTACGCCAAGTCCAGATATATCGGATTCCGGTGGTATATCGAGAGGATCGACAGGTTGATTTGAGCAGTAGCTAGGGGCAGGCATGATGGCAAACTGCTTTCCGCTTGGTAATTTATATTAGCCCGATCAACGTTGAAAGACCGTTGTTAGATCGCGGTCTACAAAGTGCCATCATCCAAGGACGACATATTTACCACGAGCGGAAGTCCGACGATTAGGGAGGCAGTAAAGTAGATTCCATGATGTGCGACGGGTAATCAGAGTGATATTAGGCCCGATAAATTGCATGGCAAAGTCCTGTTCTATTTCTGGCTCAATGAGACACCGAGAATGTAGCTCTATAATGTGACGTGGTGAAGTTTCGGGGCGATGTTAGTCACATCTTTGAATCCTTCAGTATGATAAGCAGCGAAATAAGCAGCCACATGTGTAACAGACACGTAAAGAAGAGCTACCTAACAAGAGGCTAAGCAGGCCCAAGATATATACTACAGCAGCTCTGTTCCTAATCCAAGATAGAACGCCAGACGCCAACCCGAAAATCTCTCAAAGAGGAGTATTGACAGACTTTTCTGAGCCTGGTGGTCGACTCTTCTGCCACGGTGACGTGGACGTGATGCTCGCGAATACGGCTGACGTGAAAACTAGGTATTTAGAGGGGGCATAAAGTTGGAAACCCCGATAGTTGGAACTATACAAATTCATGAGCATCAGAGAAGATGTACCACGTCGCTGCTGATCAGACATGTGAGTTCGACGGTTACACGCCGGGTTGAGCCTCAAAATTCGGCGGTCGGTATTACTTGAGATCAACGGTATGCTAACATTGCTATTAATAAGAGATCAAGTTATGGTACGGTTCATAGCCAATCCCAGTAGTCGCTCCGACAATTACGGCATCGGCTTCTGCAGACCAAGGTTCGTTGTCAAAATGCACTGCGAATGGTCGTGCGTCAAGATAGAATGGATCGTGGTGCCGGTGTCGCAAATCACAGGATGATGATCGGAGCGGAGAAATGCCATCCTGTAAGTCTAGGAGCTGCACGGCTAGCTGTAATGCAGACCCCGCAATCTCTCCGACGTAACTATAAAGGCCGTGGGCTGGCTCGGGAAATCGTCAATGGAGAGTTACTTTCATCAAACTTGTCTTTGTCTTCTTAATACTCCAAGATGGCAACTGAGAGATCGGATCTCACGGCTAGGGTCTTACCCCAGATATCGTTGGGAGATGCCTCCTCCGGCTCTCTAACGGCCCCACCTCCACCCATATCTCGAGAGATCCCAGCAGAAACTCGAGCTCAAGAGCGTTTTCGCATACGAGGCAACGCCGTTGTCACCGGAGGCGCCGGCGATCTCGGCTTCGCGGCCTCCAGGGCCCTTCTCGAACATGGACTTGAAGGCTTGATGATATTCGATATGAATCCAACCGAAGGTCAGGCCAAGGTCGACATACTCAAGTCCGAGTTTCCTGGCGCCAAGGTCCAATTTTTGAAGGTCGACGTGACAGACGAGGATGGCGTCAATGCTGCGGTTGACGAGACACTCAAGTCCTTGGGTAGCATAAATATCCTGTTGAGCTTTGCTGGCATGGTTGCCTGTGGGCATGCGCTCGACTGGTCGGCAAAGGATTGGAACCGAGTCATAAACGTTAACACGGTCGGAGGTTTCCTTGTCGCCCGTGCCGTTGCCCGTTCGATGATAGAACGCGACATCGGAGGAAGCATGACTTTTGTGGCTAGCATATCGGCACATAGAGTCAACTTTCCCCAGCCCCAGGTGTCTTATAACGTTTCCAAAGCCGGAGTGGTGTCTATGGTGAAATCACTAGCTGGAGAATGGGCAAGGTACGGAATCAGAGTGAATAGTATTTCCCCCGGATATATGGATACTATCCTGAATGAAGGTGACGGTATAGAGGAGGCGAAAAAAATGTGGCTGGGTCGGCACCCATTGGGAAGGATGGGCCAACCAGATGAGCTCTGCGGAGCCGTCGTGATGCTTGCGAGTCGTGCTGGAAGCTATTTCAACGGCTCGGACCTTCTGATAGATGGGGGACAGACTCTATTCATGTAGGTAGCATGCCGTCGGCGATTTCTGAATATGAAGACTATAGGTAGTAAGTAGACCTTTAGACTAAATACGAGACTGGGATTCGGCCTTTAGCTTCCGAATAGCTGTGCTGCTTATCTTGGACGCAAAATCTTGCGTCTCTGATGACTTGTGGACTATCCCCTCGGCATCGAGGACGTCGACCTCAAACGTCTCTAGCCGTCGCCAGCCGAGTTCTTTCCGCCGATCATTCACCGCATTTCCTCCACCTCTCGTCTCCCCAGAAACGACGAGAGCATCCATGTCTTCAGTCGTGATAGTGGGACCATAGGCATCTTGGATGACCACGCAGTGAATCTCGATGGTGCCGTCTCGGAATCGGGCAACGAAGTCGTTGCCCTTTTCGATCAGAGGAGACTGGCGCTTTTTCCAGCCGTCTTTGGACAACTCGAGTATAGAAGATAAGAATTCGATAGTATTCTCAGCTCGCTCGTCCCAAGACTGGACGAGTTCCGCATACTTCTTCCTCTTTAATAACTCATCGCCGGTGATTCCGATGACCAGCTGGCACGGATTTGACGTGCCATTTTCGGGTACCTTCAGCAACAGAGCGGCAGCGGTCAGAAGCAGTTTGTGGCCAGGGTGTAGGTGATCGAACGTGCCCCCTAAACACACGACGGAATGAGATGTGGTTTGAGGAGATAGCTGTGGGGAGGCCAACGGCGCAACAGATACTGCCAGCCCACCCTCGACGACAACTATCTGAGATTGTCTCAACGATTGAATACCCTCGAAGAGTTTGAGATAGGTGGAGAGCAGTTGATATCCGGGCTCGTTATTTGGATGAAATATATATTTCCAGGGATGGTAGGCGGCCGCAAAGGTAGCGAGCTCGACTACGGCCGTGTTATTTGGTTCTATTGCCGGCTTCGAATCCGCCAGGGCTGGCTTAGATGGGTCATGATGGACTAGAACAACACGGACATCTACCGACCCGGGGCCGGCATGAATATCAGTAGGAATAGATAGCTGAGCACAAATGACGGATATAATGCTGTATATATCAGCTAGGATAGATTGTACGTAGGGCCAGGAGAGTGTCTTTTGTCGAATGAAACTGCCTGTGAGAATAGATGATGTGAGAGCGACAATGAGCACGGACCCATCTTCCTCGATATCGCTTTTGTCATCTTTGAGCCTTGAAATGGCGGCTCTGAGAGAAGGCTCATATGCGGTGTTGAGAGCAAGCCGGGTTGCGGGATGCGGAGGCGGGGGCAATAACAGGAGCGAGGGAAGATGATCTCCGGCTGCAGCGGTACGTGGTGGCATGACGTCGAACTGGGCGATTCAGTTGCAGGGTTTGACAGAAATGGGGGTTGAGGGTTAACGGTAGTATAGGAATGGTGTTTTTATGCGTTCAGAGAGGATATAGACATGAATGTTCGAACTTTCTATTCCGTAGATGTCTTTCGTGCTAATGATGGTTCTTCGTAGGATGCCGGTGGCGTGACGAGCTTGGAAGGGGTCTGAGGTAATTCTTTTATCCTGCTCGAATTGATGAGATCCGGAGACCTGAAGGAATAGGCTGTTTCTGGTATCTTGGGTAGTATTGGTAGAGTAGAAGTAAGACTATACAAGAAAGAATGAGAGGCGCTATTATGCAGGTGATTATAAAATATCTACCTGCATGTAGGGCAGTAGGTAGAGAGATGTCACTCATACCTTACTATGTAGCGCCGGAGTGCCCTTGTGGTAGTTGATGCATGTGCTAATTTCTAGTGAGGTTGGCTAGAAGAAGCCCCAAACTCCACCATTATTATTAATGTTTTGAGGTTGCGAGTGGAGCGCAAGCTCGGCAGCTGGCAGTAAGGGAGTTGTCGGAGCATTTCTTTTAGGGCCATCTCTCTTAGCCAAATCTACATGGATGAACAGCCTGGGCACTCAGGCATTCGGAGGTAGAGGGCCTCTATAAATAAATAAAAAAGATAAAAACTACGGACATCAATAGCAAGAGATTTCATGGCCATTTAGAAAATATCAGGTAGGCATCTCACAAGAGTACATACATAAGGGGTAGGTATTTGAGTTTAGAATGTAGGAGGATATTTGGTTTGTTTTACCACATGCAAGTAATGGCTCAGACGATTCTTTTGCCCTTTGCCATTGGCCTCGACAATTCCCAAACCTTTAAATCCTTCAATATGTCACCATACGTATTCTCTTCAAGAAAATACCTAAATTAAATCAATTTTTAACAAAGCTTTCAAAGATTGACTTATCCCTTTCAATATCTCGTATACGAACCTACCTACCTAGGCACATATAGATAGACTAGCTGCGTGACCCGTCCTTCGGCCGGGAAAAGGGGGGGGGGGGGGGATTTCACCGAGCTTCCTTTACGCCACAGATGAGTCTGAGCTTTTGAAGGCTCTGATTGGCTAGCCACACCTCGACGCACGTCCTTTGAATTCTTCGTAAAATCAATTAATCTTTTCCACTACCTCTTAAAAAGATTAATAATTAGTATGGTCTGATAGAGCTCGTTTTGCGTGACCTTTCTATCATATTTGCATTATTCCCAGACTTGGAGCGATAGAATCGCAAAGGAAAAGGTCAAAAAGTGCGGGGCGATTCTAAGTGTCTGATTGGCCAGTGAAATTGTGGCAGTACTAATGAAATAAAGAGAAGTTGATACCTGATAGGAGGTAAGGAACCTCGACCGCGGTAACAAAGCGAGGGTGAGACGGAACCCGGCCAATGAGGGGGAAAACAAGACCTACAGAGGGGTACCAAGTACAATTACCACCTATCCTGCCCAATCTAAACCGCCTAACCATCTCCACAGCTCGATACCGTAGGTACCTACGTGCGCTATTCAATCCTCGCCAGAACATTGAACTTCCAGAGCATTAATTTCCAATTCTTTTCCAGCACGTGCAGTTCAGCACACGCAGTTAATGGAGGCAATCAGAGAGAACTTGGTTAGAAGTGCCAATTCTAATTCCTGTCAGCTGGCGACTGGATCTGATCTGGGCTGGTCATCATAATCATAATCGACATCGTCAGCACCAATATCAGTACTGCTATAGCTTAGGTATGTTATAGCGATAGGTACATATCAGGAACAGGAACCTAGTACGGTTTACAATCTTGTATTGTACAATACAATAACCAGAATACCTAGCATAGAGGTTTAGGTAGGGAGCCACCGAAAGCAACAGCCGCAGAGCCCAACCACAGATCCTCCCGCCCGACGTCGCGAATTCTGCAGGGGCATATCCAACTTTTGACTGCGTCGCCTTTTTTTTATTACGCCGCTTGCGACGTCCACCTCATCAGCGACATCGACGTCAACGTCGATAAGTCGAGAAACCTCTCCCTTTTGTCCCTTCCTCTTCCCTCCCCTCGAAGCCATCGCCATCCCCATCCTGCTCGCACTCCTCGCACTCCTTCGTTACCTGAGCTAGCACCTAGCGGTCGACCCGCCCGTATCGCATCCTCATCGCGACTGCTAGCGGATCCAACATGAACCAGCCAGGCCAGTACGGAGCCGCCCCGAGACGAACTAATACCTATGGCTCTCAGCACGACGAACTCCATATTTCTCCCACCATGAGCCACAGCGGACAAATATCCCCGCGAGACTTCACCACCGCCTCCGGCCCGCACATCAAGCTCGAACAACCCGCATCGCAACCTGTGAACCCGCCTTACCAAAACTCGGGCGTGCCTAACGTTCTGCAGCCTGGAGGATTGGGTCCCGGCCGTCCGTCCGTTATGAGTGCTAATACCGCACCCACCTTGCCCACCATGTCGATACAGCACTCTCCGAGCGAGTACGCCTCGCCGTCGAAGCCGCCGACCTTGAGTCTGTCGTCGCACGCCTACTCCCGTTCTAGTCCCGCCGCGCCCTTCGACACGCCCTCTACGTCTTACTCCCCGTACACCCCTACCACGCCTGGAGGATCTGGCGGTGGCCCGTCCCAATACATGTCGCCGCAAGATCCCAAGTATGGTACCGGCTCCCAGCGAAACATTTCCAATACGCCACTCGGCCTCGCAGACATCAGGCCGCGAGCCGACTCCAGCTTGTCCGACGGCGGCCCGTCGGGTACTCTCGGATACGAGCTCGTCAATACTCAACCGTCCACGAGCAATTACCTGGCCCCGTGGGCACTTTACGCATTCGACTGGTGCAAGTGGCCGACCCAGGGTAGAGGAGCCGGCAAGGTGGCTATCGGGAGCTACCTAGAAGACGGACACAACTTTGTACGCTCGTATTTATACCCGATCTCAGCGTCGTATCATTACTAACCGGCAATGGACTCACAGATACAAATTCTCGATTCCCAAGTCGTCAATACCCCTTCTGATTTATATACCCCCGGTTCTTCCAAGTATAGCATGGAGTTTACCAGGATTGCGGAAGCAACGCATTCGTACCCCGTGACGCGCCTCCTGTGGGAGCCTCCGTCGTCACAAAAACAGTCTACCGACCTCTTAGCTACTTCGGGTGACCATCTTCGACTGTGGTCTCTACCATCGGATGCGCAGACCGCGCACTCGAATAATATAAACAAGTCTAGTCTGGGTGCGCCCATAACAAAACTGACGCCATTGGCGCTGCTATCCAATTCGAAGACGCCGGACCATACGGCACCTCTCACGTCGCTGGATTGGAACACCGTTTCACCAAGCCTAATCATCACCTCGAGCATCGATACGACGTGCACGATTTGGGATATCCCGTCCCTCACGGCCAAGACGCAGCTGATTGCTCACGATAAGGAAGTGTACGATGTTCGATTTTGTGCCAATAGTGTGGACGTGTTCGTCAGCTGTGGACAAGACGGAAGCGTACGGATGTTTGATCTTCGTAGCCTGGAGCATAGTACCATTATCTATGAGCCAACTGCCAAGGACGATCGAGGTATGATATTTCTGATATCCACCCCAGTAACTAGTACCCACTGACAGGTTCCAATAGATGCGAATGGTGGAAGGATAAGCCCTACCCTAGCCCAGCAAACCATGTCACATGCGCCACCTTTACTGCGGCTGGCAACCTCTCCCCATGATACTCAGTTGTTAGCTACGTTCGCGCAAGACTCGAATGTCATCCGCATACTCGATGTGCGACAGCCGGGCCAGGCGTTGCTTGAGCTGCGAGGTCATGGCGGATCCGTAAGCTCGGTGGAATGGTCGCCCGGGAGGAGAGGGCTGCTGGCATCTGGAGGGGACGATTGCCAAGTTTTGCTGTGGGATCTCATGAACAGCACTCCCAGTACAGGCTCGGGCTCCAATGGTACCGGATCAGCAGATAAGCACCTCAACCCGGTCGCTAGCTGGCAATGCGACTACGAAGTCGGCAACCTTGGCTGGGCTCCCCCGCTCCCTAACAGCGATGGCGTTGGTGACTGGCTCGGCGTCAGTGGCGGCCGAGGTGTTTGGAGCGTAAAGATATAAAGCATCGCTCCTAGCGTCAAACGGTTGCCATAGATCGGTACAGGACCACGAAGCAAAACTCTTATGCCAGACATAGGGCTCTGCAAGATCTATAGGTTGGCACTGCCCTTCAGACTGCTATATGCATTTACGAAGCAAGGCGTTTTGGGCCTACGTCGCGTTCTGGGTACCTTGGACAAGCTTGTAGAGTTGCTGACGAGAGGGAATGATGGGTACGACTCGGTAGGTGGGCATCGATTACCGGTTAGAGCAGCCCCCTTGCGAAGAGGGGAGTTGACTTATCTGGTGCAAAGGAAGTGGGAGTAGTCATGCTCCTACAAACTATCGATTGTCGAGAGGAGCTTCACGCTCGAGAATTTTACTTGTATATTAGCAAGCATCGTATGGGAAGGCAGGCGAAGGACTTAATGAGTCAATGGGTTAACGCCGTGTCGTGTTGGCTGTGGCGATGCTTAGCGGACCGTGGTAAGCTGAGGCGTGCTTCAGCAATAGGAGAACAATACATGGTACATGGTGAAAACACGGATTTTGAGCCGCGACTTTTATATTTGCTTCACTCCGCCTTGTGAGTTTGCAGACTTGCTATATTCTTGAAGGTGGATAGATACGGTATTCATCGAATCGTGACCTAATACTGGTGCGAGTAGCGCTTAATCAATCATATATTTGATACTACATATCGAGTCTAGGAATATTCACATGCAAAGATAGTGATATGCTTACAAGGTATGTAGGTATGTACTTTTATCAAAAATGAATATCCCAAGCTCGACTGTTTTCTCTTCGTCCCCCCTTCTCCACCGGTCAGGAATATTGGGTAAAAATCGATTCGTTTACTTCTCTAACCTCTAAATGTTACTGACGCTTTGGTGCAAAAAGCAAAGTACTCACTACCTAACACCACCTGGGCATCGTTTAGGCAAATCAGGTACAGTACCTTCAGCCAAGTGAAAGTTGGACAGGCTGCCTGGTGGGTTTAATGCGACGCGACTTCCTAGCCAACCAGCCACACTCTATTTTAGGTACCTATGTACCTACGTGTCCACCGCCACACATTACCTAATACCAACCATTTAAATCCATCAAATCAATTGAAGGTTGGCACCAACCTACCACTCTAAACTAAGTTTGGCTCTAGCGTACCTGGAGCTTGCATTCTCTCGAATCGTGCTAGAGATTTTAGGATTTAGCACGTTGCTGATGCACGTTGCTGATGCCCGTTGATCATAAAGAACCCATCAACCGCGTCCATTATCTCCTTCAACTCTATTCCTTTTTCAACTTCATTCCCCTCTTTCTCTTTTAATTTTCTTTCCCTTCCAGTTCCTACTACCACTTTTTTCACATTGCCTGCAAACTACACACCATTCGGCACAATGAGCAACCGTCGCGATCACGATCGGCTCGAGTCCGAGGATGAAGAGGACTTCAACCCGCCGCCTGCCGACCTTAGTGGAGACGAACAGGACGACCAGCCAACGCAGCAGTCTAGAAAAGCTTCGCCTGCTCGCAACGGGGGAGGTAACGATGACGGAGATGACGAGGACGAAGATGCCGACGCCGATGTAGGTGGCGGGAATGGCGACGAAGACGAAGACGAAGACGAGGATGATGAAGAGGACGAGATCCAGGTGAGTCATTTCCCCAATCATTTCCTGCTCTCTACCACTGCTACCTTCATCCGTTTGGGCTATGTCTGATTGCATTGCTACGTATAGGGCCATCGTCAGAAACGCCGCCGCGACAGACGAAATGCCTTCTTCGATATCGAAGCCGAAGTCGACGATGAGGATGAGGGCGAAGATGACGAAGAAGCCGCCGAGGAAAACGAAGGATTTATCGAGCCCGAAGAGCCTGGTGATTTTAACGAGCAAAGTCGACTCGACGATAGGCGACATCGAGAACTTGACCGACAACGCGACGCCATCACACAGGAAGATCTTGAGCGCGCCGCCGAAGGTTACGTACGCAAATATGGAAACCGACGCGCCGCTAGGGGAATGGGCGACCCGACTGTTGTCCCTCAGAGACTACTTCTCCCTAGTGTGGATGATCCAAGTATTTGGGGTGTGCGATGCAAGGAAGGCAAGGAGCGCGAAATCGTCCAGGCCATCATGAAGAGAGTAATCGAGCGGCGAAGAACGAGAGACCAGCTAGCTATTACCGGTGCTTTTGAGCGAGGCGGTCCCAATTCGGTCATGAAGGGTCTCATCTATATCGAAGCACCCCGACAGTCCGATGTCCTAGCAGCACTCCAGGATATGATGAATGTATATCCCCGTTCCAAACTTATCCTGGTCGACATCAAAGAGAGGCCCGACCTCATGAGAGTTCAAAAGACGCCTACCCTCGAACCTGGCGCATGGGTACGACTGCGAAAACCCGCCAAACATGCCGGAGATCTCGCGCAAGTGCTCGACATCACAGAGAATGGTCTGGACGCAAGGGTGCGCTTTATCCCTAGACTCGATTACGGAGTACGGGACGAGTCTTTCAATGCGAACGCCGTTGGAAAACGAAAGCGTCCTATGCCTGGCCCCAGGCCTCCGCAGCGGCTGTTCAACCCAGATGAAGCCAAGAGAAGCCACCGAACACCTACGCAGAGTACTACCAGTGGCGTCTGGAACTACAACGGTGACGAGTTCGAAAGAGGCTTCCAGGTCAAAGACATCAAAATCCAACACCTGGCCGTCGAAGATGTAAACCCGACGCTAGAAGAGGTTACGAAGTTTGCGTCTGGAGGCGAAGACGGCGTTGAGAACATCGACCTCAAGTCGCTCGCAGCCAGTCTGAAAGACAGCAATGCCAATGTCGCTTATCTGCCAGGCGACGTGGTGGAAGTTTACGAAGGCGAGCAGAGAGGCGTGGTCGGCAAAGCTACAAACGTCCAGGCAGACATCGTCACAATTGAAGTCACTGAAGGCGATCTTGTGGGTCAGACCATCGAGGTTCCCACGAAGGGTCTTCGCAAGCGATTCCATACAGGTGACCACGTTAAGGTCATCGGCGGTAGCCGTTATCGTGACGAAGTCGGCATGGTCGTGAACATCTCGGAGGATCGCGTTACCCTCCTCACCGACCAAACCAATACCGAGATCACCGTATTCAGCAAAGATCTCCGTGAAGCCAGCGACATTGGCGGGCAAGGCTCGCTTGGTCAATTCTCGCTGCTCGATCTAGTTCAGCTCGATCCCATGACTGTCGGTTGCATCGTCAAGGTTGACCGAGAAACACTAGTAGTGCTAGACCAGAACGGCGATGCGAGACAGGTCATGCCTTCTCAGATCGCCAACAAACTACCGAAACGCAAACTTGCCGTCGCTGCTGACCGAAACGGAGCCGAGATCAGACCTGATGATGTGGTCAAGGAATACGGTGGCATGAGCCGCCAGGGCAAAATCGTCCATATCCATCGCACGTACGTGTTCTGCCACACAAACACGACCAACGAGAACGCCGGAATCTTCGTGTCGAAAGTTAGCAACGTGACTACCATCTCAGCAAAAGGCGGCCGTCTCAATGCCAACGCAGGTCCCGACCTGTCGGTTATGAATCCTGCCAGGAAATTGAACCCAGGTGGGACCGGCAATATGGCCCCCCCCAAGGCCTCATTTGGACGTGATAAGTTAATTGGCCAGACTGTCACAATCAGGAAGGGTGGTCACAAAGGCGCTCTTGGTCGTGTCAAGGACACCACGGATACTCACGCTCGTATAGAGTTGCACAGCAAAGGCAAAGTTATTAGCATTGCCAAGTCTGATCTGACGGTTCGTGATAGCGTTACGGGGCGTGAAATCAAGAATTACGACAACCGCCGTCCCAACCAAGGTGGATTTCCCGGAAGACCGTCTCAAGGGAATTCGGACTGGAATGGAAGTCGCACACCCGCCGGTTCTGCTTCATCTCGAACTCCTTCCTGGAAGACTCCATCCGCGGGAGCAAATGGCGGACGTACTCCGGCATGGAACAAAGGCACTGACGGAGGTCGAACACCGGCCTGGGCTGGCGATGGTTCTCGCACGGTCAATCCTTACGATGGAAGCAGAACCGCTTACGGTTCCGGTAGCCGCACGCCTGCTTGGCAAGCATCTTCGGGGGCCAAGACTCCAGCTCCCGATCATCCAAGTCACGGATCCAAGACACCTGCTTATAGTGGTAGCGGTGGCGACGCTTGGGGTTCGAAGACACCTTACGGTGCCTCCGCAGCCACTCCGGGATCGAGCGGTAACGATACCTGGGGCTACACGCCGGGCGCGAGTGGATCATCGAACGCTTACGATGCGCCAACTCCTGGCGCTGGTCTCCTAGGTGCTCCTACGCCAGGAGCCATGAATGCACCAACACCCGGTGCTTACAATGCACCCACACCCGGTGCGATGAATGCCCCGACTCCGGGTGCTGGTTGGCAAGGGGGATGGGGGGCGGATTCGGCGCCAACACCCGCTGCTGCTGCCCCTACGCCCGCTGCGAGTGGCTTTGCCTCGTCGAGCGGCTATTACGGAGCGCCCACGCCGGGAGCCTACAACGCCGAGACACCCGCCGCGGGACCCCGATACACCGATGACGAATAATAGTGGTTTAGAAAGGGTATTAAAAGGGAAAGGCAAGGCACAGGCTACGGAGTGATAGGGAGTTGTCGTCATATTGCTTTTGAGATGGGGCTATCCCCCCAGTGTACTCTGTTACTTTAGAACCAACGTGGTCGATCCCCCAGTTGATAATTTCAATTGAGGCTAATTGCGTCCCTTTTCCCAACCGTCATCTGTAATTCTCATTCCATACCCGTATTTTTGCCCACCTAATGTGCTATGCTTTATGATAAACAACTTGTTTTGGTCAGTTCTCACGTTTGCCTAAAACTCACTCGTAGGTGCTTTGTTCGTTGGTCCTGGTGTAACAGTTGCAAATCAAGACGCATTAACAAGCATTCAATATTTCATTGTGTTCTTTATGTATCCCTTTGTTTCAAAACACTATTTTTCTGATCTGTACTCGGACCACCCTTATCTTACAGCCATGGATATTTCATGTCCCATCAAGGGCGACAGCGAGCAAATTCGGTGCGACGCTTTAGATAGCCTAGGTACATGCCTACCCCGAGTTCGCAGACCATGTGCCATTATCAGGATATTCACGCCGCCTCTCATCACGAACTCCTAAACTTCGATCTCCTACAGCAGAAAAGCCACACCTGTGAGCACGGAGTTCTAACACGCAAGGAGGGTGAGGGTAAGAAATGTCCGCTCCACTCGTGTTGCCTTCTCCGCCGCGAAATCGTATTTCAGTGCACCAATTCTACAGAGTCCGGGAAGGGCAGATGTGAAAAGGCATATGCAGAGGTTGTATTTGTGCCCCCTGAGATTGAGCGCAAGGAAAGCACGTGTAGCAGTGGAATACTAACATGGGGAAAGAAAGCAAGGTACCAGCAGGGTAAGAAACCGGAAGAAAATAAGCAGAAAGCGCTCTCGGATTCGGTTGAAGTAAAAACAGAGACGCTGACAGTGCCGGCTATGGAATTTTGGATCGAGGACCAGCCAGAGCGGGTAGTAAGAGTATATTTTGAATATGAGCCTACAAAAGACGATGGTGCTCCGAAAGATGAGAGCAGCAGACATAAACCCGAGACTCGGAGCTTCTGGGATGAAATGCTCCATAAGATAAAGCGGAAGAGTTGATATCATGAAAGCCATCAGGTGCTTTGGTTTCTTCGTAAAATGAGGAATTATGATCTATCTTCTTCAGACATGTACAGACATTGATTATTTTTAATGTAAACTAGACCTAATTGCTCCTTGAAGAGGCCGTAACCGAGTAGGATTTTCTTTGAAAATAAAATGAAAATGTTAAAATTCCGCCGAAATTTTGAAACGTAACAGCATAGGAGATCTAAGTATAGAGGGGAATCGATGAAAGAAACAAAAGATTTCCAACCCGTGACGTTTGACCCCTTTCTTTTTTCTTTTTTCTTTTTTTTTCTTTTCCTTTTTCAAGATGTTTGGGCCTCGAATAGTTATCTTATCTTCCTAGTCTTAGACGTTGCTCATTCGCGATATAATTCATGTTAAGATGAAAGATGTTAGATAGAAAGCTTCTATAACCTTGAATGTGTTGAAAGGAGGAGTCCATTCCGAGGCGTAGTTCGCCATCTAGTTCTGTTCGTCCGGCTGCATGAACGGCATTTCAAGGTTCTCGGGGTCTACCTGTGTGGGATATTGGAAGCTAGGCCAGTCGTTGCTCATATTTTCATAAGCCCATTCCAACCCTGCTTGCTCCAAGGTGAGGCCGGCGAGGGCCCCGGACGGTCCGGGTACGTGTCCTGTAGACACTCTTGATAATTGGGTCCCATATATAGGAAAGGTCTGCGATGCGTAGGCCATGTTGACTGCATTTTGCGGCTGAAGCATACTGAATGGCGACTGCGAATCGAGGTTCATGGGTGAGCTTCTGGCATGAAGGTCTGGTATGATCATTGGTCGGCTTCTATGTTCATTGATTTTCGGGCCTGGGACCTGTTGGCGTGTCATGTTCACGTCCTGGACTTCCATCGAAGGCGTCGTAGGCATGATAGTTTGCGTCTCTGTCTGGTCCCCGGATGAAGTGTTTACCAAGGACGGCTCGCCGTTTCTATCCACATGGATATTATACAGCGATTGTACTAGCGAGATTACACGACCAATCATTTCTACTTCTTGCCCTGGCAAGAATTGGATGATGCCTGAATTAGTATAGCGCTGTAGTGACCGCTGGACCATGTTGAAGTAGCCTTGAGCATTGTCTGATGCTGGCCGTCGTATTCTTCCTAAAGTAGTCTTTTCAACCCCTGATGGTGAGACTAGGTAAGTATTCGTACAGTATCGAGTCTCCTAATTCTAGCGTCTAGAGAACTCACAGGGATGTGAAGGCTGAGGTTTATTGGGGAAAAGAACTTTCCATATGTTGAACCATTTGTCCACGTCCGATATCTTTTGCCTTTTCTTGCCTCGGCTCTCGTTCAGCAGGGACTCTTGATCCATGTTGATCCCTAGATTCGCTTCTCTGGGGTTTCCCAAAGCACATGGCTCTGGCTCTCGGCGGTGTTTTGCCAATTCGGCAACGCTGTCCTCCTTCTTCCTACCTTTCTCCGAGAAATTTCTAAAGCAGCGCTCACATTGTATGACCACGTGTTTCCTCTTGATGTGCTCCCTGGGAAATATTAGCACTGTACCATTCAATCTCGTCGTGGACTCGTACTTTACACGCTGAATATTTTTGCAACCTGATTCACAGATCCTGAATTCGTTGTCGGAGATTGAATTGCCGCGGAATCGAGACGGATCCAACTTGTTGAAGGGGCAAGCATATTTACGTGGGACGTTTCCCGATGTTAGACTATCGTCCTGGTTCACCGGTGAACCATTGCCTTCGCCATCATCTCTTTCCTCCCCGTCTCCATCATCAGAGTATCGATCATCCGACTCGGAGACCCGTCGTCTCTTGCGGGAGTTGGAAGATGCGCGACCTTCGTAAGAGCTCACAGATGTCTGTCCTTGGCTCTCCCCTGATCCAGGTGACCCTCGGCAGTTGACAACCCCCTTCTGCCAGCCTCCAATCCTCTGCGCTTCGTTATGGGCCTGATCTCTATGAAGCTCCATGATGAGCCACGCGGCAAACTCTAGGTCTTCCACATTCGCCAACACAGCGGCTTCTATTTTGTCTGGCTCGCCACTCCATTCGTCGTTGTAGAACTCTTCGCCATCAGAATCCAAGTCGTCATCATCAAAATCACTTTCGGTCTCTTCGAGTCTGCCATCACCTGGCAGTCTTATAAAGTCCTTGGTTTGGCCCCTAGGTGCATCATTACTAGCAGGATCTCCCGCAGTGGGCAACTGTCCTTGTACGGCGTCAACGACATCGGAAAGCGAAGAGCCGGGGATATTTCTATACATCACAACAGTAAGTATCCAGTGCCCTGGGAGGCTTGTAAAGAAGCTAATGAAGGTAGCGGAATGGAAGGGTATATAGTTTACCAACCTTGGCTTTGGAATGGGAAATCTGTGTGGACAGGAATGCTCATTGCCAAACTGATCGTTGCTGTCGGAAGGCTTTTCAAACGGCTCGGCTATGTGCAGCTCGGACATAGGATATGTGTTAACCGTGGCTGGGCTAGCCACTGAGCCCGTAGTTGTAGAATTATCGAACACTTCACTCGCGCATGTGCTTGGACTATTTGATCTCGTCGATGATGGGCTAATGGTGGCATTTTTGAGGAATCGGTTTTCAAGAACCTCCGGCTTCATTTGCGCCATTGAGCTATGACTGCCAATATCTGCCAGTGAGTAAACAGTCCCTATAGATCTCTGCCGACAATAATCCCACGACATGTTGGCTTGGTCGAGTTTTGTAGTTAATGAGGATTGAGGTTGACGACACTAGGGAGGGTGGCGATCAAATAGGGGGCTGCCCTATGCTGATTCACGTCTATTATCACGCGTAGCTCTCGTATGTTGCGAGGAGCAGATCACCATTCCAGTGAACCGGCAACAATAGATTGAAGTCCAGTACGAATCTATGGCTAGGACAGGTGAGATTCGCGCAGATGCGCACAATACACATTCACTGCGCAAATAATGACAAGGTCCTACGTAGAAAGTGCAATTTTCTCCTCCGATGGCTGATAATGTCCACCAATAGGCTTGGTTTGCGAGTCTCGCGAAAGACATGGAGGGTCGCAATCGTGAAGCCACATTGCTTTCCAACGCAAATGCGCAGTATTCGGCGTCAAATTAGCAATACTCTGATAATTTCGACAGGTATGAAATCCAACGACAATCCCGCTCGCCAACATGCAACAAATATGGAACATCCGAGTGTGTACAGCCACGTAGGCGTCCCTTAGAGAGCCTGTCTCCGGCACGGGAAAGTCCTTTTCGGTGCAACGGGAATGTAACGAGGAATATGCTCAGGTGACAATTACGGGGCGATTCATGCCAAGTTGCAAGTAGTACAGTGGCCTGCTCAGCCCTCCCGTCAGCACATGTCGGTGAAGTGCAGAAAAGCCTCGCATATGCGCCTACCGAGAGCAGTCAGCCAGAAGCATGACTTCGGGCTACCACGAGTTGTCGAGATACACAATTCCGAGACTGCAAAATTATTGTAGTATAAGCAGAAAAACTTGTCTAGTTTAAATCATATGATCATAATCACCTTTACTACCTAGGCTACAGGTAATGGAATGTCCTCCTTAAGTGATCTGTTGTGGCAAAAGGGTAGCGCCGCTATTTCGAAATATTCTCATAGAGCTTGTATTAATTAGAATATCCGGGGAAATATCATTAAATGTTTATAAACGTACAGGTATTAGAAATACAGGACAAATATACTTCAGTGAGATGATTATTAGCTTATCGTACTGTGATTTCCACGACTTTGGATGAGTTATGTAGGTGCCCCTATCTATATCTACTCGGTAGAGAAGTTCTACCTGCCGTACAGAATGCTAGAAGCTATCGAGTTAGTCGCATTTACAAATTATCGGATTTCTAGCGTGTTCAACTAGGTGGAATTGTAATTGTAAAAATACGCTTGCGATGTCCTGAGCAGGGGCCAAATTCCGCATTTGCGCAGAACTTGGAAGGGTTTGCTGTTGACTGTCCGCGCCTACGTGAGGATCCCTGAGGACACCGGAATGAACTCATCTGCGCAGCGTTCGGTAAGGTGAATTTCGCTGTGTCTGAACGGGCTATATATTGAGACTCGTCCCCTTGGTAGAGCGCTTCCTGAATACTACAAACCAAAGCAAACAACTTTCTTCTCCGACGCAGCCCCTACAAGTTACAAGAACGATCTGATCACTCGTGATAATTCACCTTTCTCCTAACATATTCGAAAATGGCATCCTTCAAGACAGAGATGAGCTGCTACAAGAACGGGGATGGTTCTGACTCTCAGCCACCACAGCCAATCGATCCCTGTGCGTATTAGCCCGGAATTCCAACCAGACAGCATTGACTAACAGACTACCTAGCTTGCGGGAAATAAAAACTCAGCGTCTCGATTAGGACCTACGAAGATGTCACAAACCGGTTTCGTAGGCTTCAGTTTGGACCTAAGTTAGGATATAATCATGTAACTGGGGTGTAACCAGTCGTTGTCGGGGGTAAGGGGGGGGATACTTTTTAACTAGTTCACTATGAGAGTTTAGACGTCGGATTTTTCTATATTGTAATCTTTAAGAGGGCTCCTTACCTAAGGTATAAGCAAGCCAAGTTCAAGCCTGCCTTCCTACGCTGCGTATTTCGTCCATAACTCATACTACGTGACATGATGTTCGTGGCGAATACCTAGATGTCTAGGTCAATTTCTTTCGGTTTAACTTATGTGACGCGGATATACCATACGCCCGTTTGCGCTAAGTTGCCTCCTATGTCCCTCCCAAGATATTATTCCAACCAACCCAACCTAAATTTATGCTTGGTCAAATTTTATAGAGCCCCTTAATACCAAGTCTCACTGTGTTGGATATGGAGAGGTCCTTATCATTAGACACTTGGGAAACGTCTCCAGTAGAAGCACCTGATCCTCTAATCCTCTTAGCTAGCATCACGGCACTATACTGTTACTTCTGCCATACGCAATATTTACAGCCGTGTCTGGAAGATACGACCTTACAGGTTCAAGAAAAGAACTTATTGCTTGGACGCTTGAGCCCTAGGTGATCACGCAAAGTTGTCCCTTCATAGTCCTGACGGAAGAGGCCTCGCCGTTGCAATTCGGGTATCAGGTGCTCAGCCACGTCATCAAGGCCCTGCGGAAGGAAAGGGAAGACGACGTTGAACCCGTCTGAGCCTTCTTGGACGATCCACTGCTCCATCTCGTCAGCGACAGTCTCCACCGTACCGACAAACGCGAGACCCGAATACCCGCCGTATCTCTGGGCAAGTTGGCGAACGGTTAGACCCTCGGTTGCCGCGAGCTTGAGGACCCCTTCACGGCCCGATTTGCTCGCGTTGGTCTCGGGAAGATCGGTCGGCAGAGGACCATCCGGGTCTAAAGTAGAAGCATCGTGTCCGAGTGCAATAGAGAGCGAAGCGATGGAGCTCTCATAGTGCACGAGACTATCTAGCTTAAGTCGCTTCGCTTGGGCTTCTTCGACGGTATCTCCGATGACTATGAAGGCTGCGGGTAGCAGTTTCATGTCGTCGCGGTCACGGCCCACCGCCGCGAGCCGCCCCTTGACGTCTTTGAAGAACTCCTTCCCTGCCTCGAGAGTGCGCGGCGCGCAAAAGACTACTTCGGCCGTCTCCGCAGCTAGCTGACGCCCAGGCTCGCTCTGTCCGGCTTGGACAATGACCGGCCATCCCTGCGGCGGCCGAGCAATATTTAACGGTCCCCTGACGTGAAGCTCTGCGCCGTGGTGATCAAGCACGTGCATCTTCGCGGGGTCGAAGAAGATACCGCTCTCGACGTCGCGAATGAAGGCGTCGTCGGCGAAGCTATCCCACAACCCTGTTACCACGTCTGTGTGTATGGAAATATGTCGCGTTAGCATTTTTCCTTTAATACTTAAGAATCCTGAAGTATTCACAAGGTGAATCATTTCCCGAAGGGGTTTGACGCATTCTTTGCTAAAACAGACATGGAAAGGAGGTTTGGGAACCTGGGGTTAAAAATACAAACACGATATATTTTCGTACATACCGTAAAACTCGCGGGCCCGAGCATAGCGTTCGCCGTGCTCCTTGTGTTCGTCCTTGCCAAAATTGCGAGCGGAATCTGGGTTGGCCGTTGTCACAATGTTCCAACCTGCGCGCCCCCCGCTTAGGTGGTCGAGACTTGCAAAGCGCCTCGCGATGTGGTAAGGCTCATCGTAGGTTGTTGAAGCGGTGGCTACAAGACCTATGCGGTCTGTCACGGCCGCTAGACTTGATAGCAGAGTGAAGGGCTCGAACGAGGTGACGGTGTGACTTCGTCGCAAAGCCTCTACGGGCATGTTCAATACGGCTAGGTGGTCAGCCATGAAGAATGCATCAAACTTGGCAGCTTCCAGCTTCTGCGCGAACGACTTGATGTGCTGGAAGTTGAAGTTGGCATCCGGGTAGGCGCCGGGATATCGCCATGCGCCAGTGTGAAGGGACACGGGACGCATGAAAGCGCCCAGATGGAGCTGCTTCTTCTTTTGCTGTTGTTCGGCCATGGCTGCTAGGGTATCTTGTCTTCTCAGCTATGTCCCTCTACGCTCTAAGGCGGAGCATAGCATCCTTCTTGTATGCCCCCATGAGGTGCGCCGTGTCGCCCGGATCAACTTACTATGGCTTGTACAGATGGCGATGTCGCCATTGATGAGGGGTATGACGATAGATCCGAGAAGCCAACCCCGAGGACCCGATAGCAATCGGTGTTAACCATGCCTCTGATATCAGTAGTGCCTTATAAATCAACGAGATACGCCGGTATCCCCACAAGCGCCGTCTCGGCGACTTTCCATTCGTTATGATCTGCTTACAGTTAGTCGTTATGATCTTGCTTACAGTCTAGTTGACTGTGAGCAGTTCTCGGATCGAATTAATCAAGTCGCCGAAGCTGCACTTAAAGGTAATACGTGTGAAAGTGTCGACACTAATATTTGCTGACATAGCAATTTCTATTTCCAATCCGGCCAGTTATTGGATTGAAGAGGAAAAATCCCCAGGTAGGTACTCATCGGTGCCTACAGAATGATGTGCTGCTACGTAACCTTTTTCATACTAAGGTGGCTAACACGACGCGACAACGTAGGAAAGCTACCGGATGGCGTGTTGCGTTGGTCTTCTTAGTACACCTCTTGTAATCAAACGAGGGCGGGCGAAATGAAACTTGAGAAAAAGATAAGTCCCGTAAGCTTGCTTCATCTACCTCTCCGCGATAGAGCTCAGCTTCACGGTGCAATTAGGTACCTAGGTAGGTACCTAGCTAAGGTTGGCAATAAATCTGTAGCTACCAGCTAAGATAAGCAGAATGGATATCGACTACGTAAATTCAGCATCGTTAGCTACTGAGGTGGTATGTCGGAGCTACGATACGATACGACCTCGTTGTTTTCTATTCGGACGTCTCGAAATCCATGCTCCAAAACGGGGGTAACCCCTTGATGTAAAGCCCATGAGGTAGTTAGTAGATACCAAGATTCTCAACCCTTCGAAATGGGTACTCTGCTCGTGCCTAGGCTGCCAGGCTGCTAGCCAGTGCTACGTAGATAATCTAGAAGGGTTGGTTTTCTTCTAAGGGGCAAACAAGGGGCTAACAGCTAACAGTAACAGGGCAGGGGCTGCCCTGCAGTTTCGCTAGCCACCGGGATAGTGGAGCCAGACCTCTTTCGCTTAGACTAGCCGCTGACCGTCCCCCCTTGTCCCCGATTCTTAGGTAGGTACTTGTCCCTGATTCTATTTGTTCCTGATTCAACTTCTTGTCCCTGGTTCTACTTCAGACGACGCGACGAAATCCCTTTTCCTTCCCTCTTTTCTGCCATGCAGTCTCTCATTGTCTTCTGTAGAAAGTACGATAAAAGTAAAAACTCTTCGAGATGTCTGTTCTCTCACTAAGTGCTTACCTACGTTCAACTCTTACGAATGGCGTGCATGCTGACCGCTAATGTGTACCTTGGGAGGTAGGTAATAAGGACGGAGCAAGGTATTCGTCGAATCCAAGATACCAGGGTGCCCGGGAGCCTCATGATAGCGCCAAGAGCGACTTCAAAACTGGTCGGTATCTTCAGGGCGCGGGTTCACTCCACCATGCTGCCTTCCGTAAATGAAGGATCCCCCAGGGTCCCATGGACACGTCCGACCATTTCCAGGTGTTCGCCTCTTAGGCTCTTTGATTCTATCGGCTAATACTCCGCTGGCCGGGCCTGTGATGCTACTACATAGTACGTAAATGTCGACGTAGGAGAGGAGCGTGGTTTCAGCCAAGAGATTCTTCACGCAAAATGCGTTGCACACCAACTGGACTAGCACAAGTGTGCCATACGCGGCTCACCACGATGCTTCATGCCTCGGTTACGCTTGCCGACAGATGGCGGAGGACCCGGGGATTGTTGAGATGATTTTCTGGTTCTTATGAAAATCATGTCGTATAAGATCTACGGCTTCCCGTTCCCGTATTCGCGAATATCTTCTCACTTCATCCCATCGCAAAAACCTTCTCCCCAACAGCCTCCTGTCTTCCTTTCATTTCGTACAGCTGTGCTGTTCTTTCGCTTCTTGCCATTACTCGGATTCTTTCTTTTCTGCTTCGCTTCGCTAGCTCGAACCAAGCCAGCCAGTCGTTAACAGCACAGCAATATACAAATATAAACCCTCACAAACCCACCTCCACTCCGCCATCATGCGTTTCTCCATTGCTCTCATTGCTGCTTCCGCCGCCGCCGTTCAGGCTGGTGTCTTCACCCAGAAGAACTACGACGACATTTCCATCTCAGGCGGTGTCGCCGGTAACGCAGAACAGGAGGCTCTTGCCGTCTTCAGCGCTCTAGACATGAACGACCTAGCCAGCGCCGACGAAGACGACATTGACTTCCTCAAGTCAGTCAACAGCATCTGCAACGACGCTGAGGACGAGGCATTTAACCCCGCCATCGACGCGGCTAGTGGCGACGAGGCCGACGCCATCCAGCGTGGCAAGATAAAGAACAAGGTTCTTAAGCTTGAAGCGACCATCATCCGTCTCATGATCCAACAGGCGCAGGGAGAGGATGTTTCGGATGACATGGCTACCGAGTCTAAGAAGCTCCAGAACAACATTCAGCAGGACGAGGACGAGGCCGGAAACGAGTCGACCTTCCTGTCATTTGACGCTACTACCGCTTAAGGTAGTTCATGAAGGGATACCGAGAAGGGGAGGTGATTCGATTTATGTTAATGGGCTGAGCGATACCACTTGACTGCTTCATAGACGAGGCAGGAGTAGGATAGATGGATTCGAGTATGGTCTTATAATTTTACTGATGGTGATCGAATAAAAAGAAACAAACTTTTCAGTTTGCCGTCTCATCTTTGAAATGTGACAGCATGCCAATGGTCTGGTCCTTGGATGGGATTAGTTTAACAGTTAGTGACTCAAGCCAGTGAAATCTTGACGGAGCATGTAATAACTACTAGATGCTAGACATATCGCGATTCACGACCAGAACTATGACTTAACCAAGACTTTGCAGAACTTATTTATTCTTATAGCCTATCACTACTACTTCGTACCTGCTCCCGATATGGAGCCTGCCAACCAGCCATGACAAACTAGCAGGTGAAAACAGCCGGTCCGGGGGCGGTGTAAGTGGTAGGTACCGGGTAGTAGATATTGATGAGGAGACCGGGGTCGGTAGCCTTGTAGGCACCTGGAAACGAGACGAGGTTGGTAGGCGTCTTGCTGCCTCCGCCTGTAACGGTGAGCTGAGCGCAGGAGATGTATGTTTGCGCACCTCCAACAGACCCAGCAGAATGGAGGGCGATGTGCTCGACTCTCAGTAGGTAGTCGCCCGAGGGAATGCACGAGGGAATCTTGGTCGAGACAGTGCTCGCGCCCTGGCTGGGCCAAGTCAAGCCACTAGGCGAGATGTTGGGGCCTTGGGAGAAGATCTTGAACCACACGGCACCCGAGCCGTCCCACGAGTCGGCCTTTTGGCCGGTCGGAACCTTGGCCATATAAAACTGCAAAGTGCCCGGATGGGAAACAGAGGCATCAGCTGTGAATCCGACGGTTGAGCCCGCAGCTACGCTCATGGTCTTAGCGCCCTCGCTTCCGGGGGCGAGCTGATAGCACCTGAACTGATCTGAGGTGACTGCGTGTATGGAAACATGTCGCGTTAGCATTTTTCCCTTGGTACTTGAGAACCCTCGAGTATTTCCGAGGTGAATTATTTCTCGAAGCTTTTTGACGCATTTATACTAAAGATAGACATGAAAAGGGGGTTCAGGAACCTGGGGTTAAAAATGGAAACATGACATATTTTCGTACATACCATCGGTCACTGGTCCATTGCTCTGATAGTTGGTCGTCTTCCGAACGTACTCCCATTTAGTCGTAGCCGCGCCGTTCGCAACCAGGGCAGGGAAAGTGTCTAGAGATTTGTCATTAGCCATACAGTCACCAACATGCCGAAGTCTTTCTACTGACAGTGGGCCTGGACGGCCGACACAAGTGCAAGGAAAGCTGCAACGGCCTTCATTTTGATAAGGATATGCTTGGCTGTAAGGTGTTGATTATATGGGTGAGCTTGAAGTTCCGGCTAGTCTCAGCATTGTAGAAGCTAGGAGGAAACCTCAGACACGTCTACAACGCAATTCTTATAGTTCATCTTATCCTTCCATGCGATTCCAAAATAAGCACAGAGAATAAAATAATTAAATGTTTACATTGCCGACAGTCCGAGCTATGCTTAATGACGACCTAACATCTTTGGACGCGGCGAGATGTCTACCGAGCGGTTAAAGAGACTCCGGTTAAACTGTGCTTTATCCCTGTATATACCTCCTCGCAGCCAATCAATCATCTTTTACAAATTGAATTCGAAGGCGTAAATGAAGGCCTGAGCCATTGGGTACGTTTGTGCCTACCGTGTTTGTGGGGTAGTGGCCACGAGGCCGGAAATCCGGGAGGGCGTATCTGCGACCTCACAGTTAAGGGGCAGATTGCAACTCAAGCTTAAAAGTCGGATCAGCTTTCCGGCTGTGAGGGCTAGATTGAACATACAAGAGACGGGGTAACCTGGTATTGGCCAGAGTGGTGGCGTTGAACGGACCGATACCTTATGGGTTAGGCCGGAGCCTCAGTGGTTCCAGCAAGACGATACCTTTCAATGTATACTATTTATGGGTTAGCGAGAGCTTCGATGGACTAAGACACTTCGTACTTCCGCGAAGAGAGCCTAGAAGTTTCAACCCCAGAACGGAACTACCTAGGCAGTCACTTGAACTTCTACCTGGTTTGCTATTGCATGTACCTAACGCTTAGTTAGACTGATGTGAAACTTTAGAAGCAGCTGGGTCCTTAGAGGACTAATAATCCAAGACCATTGTTTGACAACAATCCGTTGTGGTCGGGTTATTACGACAAAAAGGTACCAAAGAAAGTCCGGGAAAAAACAATGAATATTAATCTCATACTCTCACTGTATGAAACTTGCTTAAAGGGAACTGAGACAATACCCTTTCATATTGAGATAACAATAAGCATTGTCCCGAGTCGGTGTAAACACAAGTATAAGAGAGGACGTGAGTCCTCCGTCAATTCCTCATATTCATCAACTCACCACCAAGTTTCACATTGCTCAGTCAAGAAGAAATATTCTGAATTGGCTGACCAAATCTTCACACGCTTACTCTCGACAAGAACAGACCAGACAACTCTTCTCCACAACCGATCTACATATATCTCACACTTCACCATGTGTTTCCACCCGCAGCGTTACTACAGCGTATGTGATCATCGCGAAGACTGCTCTAGCGAGATCATCCAATGCCCATTGGTTCCCGTCTATGGCCGGTGTCCATTGGTGGGACTCGGCGACGCGAGCCCAGAGCATACGATCGTAGTGGGCGGTAAATGCAACACATGCAGACGAAAGTGAGAGCCGAGGTAAGGTATCTACCATGCTTCAGTAATCCGAAGATCCGGAGTTAGTTCTCGAGTAAGTGTAGCCGGAGGGTCAGGACCTTCCTTTCCCCTATCGTTGAACGACGGGGTCAAAAAGCTTGAAGGTGAAGCTTGAAGGTGAGTTGAACATAATACTCTAATCAATATAATACAAGTTCATCATAATTGCAATCAATATAGTCCTTGACTTAGTGCTATGTTTTGTTGAATGTTTCCATGTCGTTTTATCGTGTAGCCTTGAATTAATCTTAACTGCTTTGGAATACTGTGTAATTACAAATTACTGCGAATTAAACAAGTAAGACCTTGAATGTTTTTTTTCCCTAATATCTCGCTACGGCAGTAATTTCCAAGATGGATTAATCAATGTTGTGTGCCATAGCTTGTTACTTTCGTTTCTCATAAGCTCGGACGCAATGACATCAATTTAATCGCCTCATCTTCTTGTATTTGGCAAGGTATACATCTGATGGGATTGGTAACATAGTTCACAGCTTATCATTGAATTTCATTTCACTTAACATTAAAATGTTGGAACAAGGTCATAAGGATAAAGTAGAAAGAATACGTCGTTTGATTTAAGTAGAGAGAATACATATGCCGTTTGATTCAAGTAGTATAACTATATCATATTATAATCTTTACCCTCGTACTCTAGGGGTAATATTTTACCGGCTTGCAATTTATCGTAAGCATTCGATGAGCGCCAAACCCAACCGTTACCCGCATTATAATCCCTCATAACACCAGATTTCGAAATGCCCTTATGACTCCCAAAGCTGATGAGCATCGTTTCGAGGTGACTTATCTCGGAGTCCAACTGGTGCTTTTCACTGGTCAGTTGGTAGTATCTATCTTCTAGCGCGAAAACGTAGTGTCTTGTAGATGCGTTCCAGTGGAAGCCAGGGCCGTCAGAGAACCAGTTGCAGACTTTGAAGTATCTCCTTTTTGTTACTGAAAGTAGTTCCACGAGACAGCGCTTCTCCTCTAAGCTCTCTTGAAGATTTTGAGATACTTTCTCGATAAGAGACGGACTTAACGGGCAGCCTCTTCTCTCGGAAAATGTAATAGGGACGCCATTTCTGCGGTCTTCTTCGTCGCTATCGTAGTCTATGTCACCAACACATGGCACTTGGCGGATGGCGTCGGGTAGTTGTTTGACTTTGCTTTTTATCGAGCAATTACGTTGCGGTTCTTCACCCGCTACATACTTCTGTTCCGAAATCCAAATATCACTCTTAAGCGTTGGTAATGAGCGAGATCGCCTGTGGGACTGGTTCTGAAAAACCTTGCCCCGAGTGCCACCGTATATCTCTTTTCGCAAGCTTGACGCTCGATACATACCTTCTAGGCAGGTAGTTTTGTGTGTATAAAATGGGTGTCTTAGACACGCACTTGCTATACAAGAAAGGACGACACGAAAAACACCGGCATATTAATCATATTAATATAATGTCTGTAGCTACTTTCATTCAAAGCAACACGAGTTCCTTCTATTGTCTTTCCTCTTAGCTATAGAGACAAAGACACTGCTTGCCTCGCTTAGCCGTCGAGTGCTTACACAATGCGATGAAACAAAGCGCATTGGATTTGACAATATTGTATACGGCGAACACAAAGAATTCCTATTTTTATCGCCAAGTACCTCTCAGTATCTGCCACTGGAGCAAAGAGTAAAGTATTGGCCCTGTCTTTTGAAGGATTGTTTAGTTCCACTTCCATACCTTAGGTAACGAAGTGTCACTAGGTACTCGGGACACCACCAGCTTGATTTAACTGGTTGTATCCTTATCATCGCGCCCAGAGAGGTAAGTCTCATATGAGAATGTCATGAGTGGTCTCGATATTGCATATGCTAATTGCTGGTCCCCGAATTCAGCGTGGGCCGCATACCTGCTGTCGTCTTAGGGTCTTAGTCCTTGGCCACCTGGGTGGAACTGTAGGCCTGCCAGGAGGTGGAAGACAGGATAGGTCGCTAAGGGAGAGAAAAGAAGTAGGAGAGGCATCTCTGTTCATAGCTCTTCTGTATACCTAGAGCTGGCGGCGGTTGGGTCCGTAGCTCTTCGCGCAACAACATAGTTGCTTCCTTTATCGCATGGTTGGCCTCGTGACGGCGACATCATTCAGCACCTCAGTTCTAGGGGCCCGGACTACGATGGCCCTAGGCCTGATTGACGAATACTTGGGTAAAAGCCGAGATAGATCAATCTATCAGCTCCTGAGGACTATTTCATGAAACCTAGCCTCGTCAATACACCTTTGATATTCGCGAGTAGGTTCATCTTTGATACAGCCTTTTCCTCTAGCAGCTCGCATTGGAGTTTCAGCATTCGATTTTGTTTGCTATGTTCATTACGGTCCACGATCGTCGTGACCTCTTTGCTGAGCTGCCGGGCATAATCTAGGAGAACCGAGGCGATATGAATAAGGAGAGCGACCTGCATCGACGATGCGGCTGCATTAGTAGCGACGAAGCTTCCTACACGGACTTCGGGGATATGCACTTGTGGCTCGCGAAGATCAGGGGAGCTGAAGGTAATCTGGGTGCATGTTCTGGCACTTATCATCAGGAATCCCATCACGTCGAGGACTTTAGTATGACAAAGCACCAGTAGGTTAAAGAGAAAGGTGTCAAGGTCGTTCCGATCCTCATCCGTAGTTGAGAAGAAGTCTTCTAAATCGCTGGGCAACTCGACCGTATGAAAGCAGTCAGGATCTTTGCATTCCGAAGATTCGGGTCCGTCGAATAGAATTTTTAAGGCCTGTGGGTAAATATCTGTGAGACGCTGGGCTAAGGTGAAGAGTTGCTCAACGCAACGATGAGCGGCGAAGTAATCGATGAATGAAGAATGAACGTCCTCGACTGGTCGATGCTTGGACACATGAACGAGTGCTACCGAGGACATGTCTAGTGATACTTGATCAATCTCAGCAGCCAGAGCGGTAAGCTGGCGAACGGAGCTTGCTCGTCGGTCTTGCTCGGCTGCCTCTGCTTGCCCGATCGGCCGAGCCTCGTCGGGGTGGAACTCTGGCTCTGGCGCAGCTTCTGTAGGGGGCCCTAGAGCATTCTCCCAGTCTAGGGATGGCCAGTCGAGATGCATGCTCAGGTCGTCGTCCACGTTCGGGCAAGCAGGAGGGGTAGGCATGGCGCGTCGAGCAGCTAGCGCGGCCGGGCTGAAGACGCAGGTGGTGCCAGCTTTCAAACATCTCGTGCAGGTTGGGAGTCCAGGCTGCTTCGGACATTTGAGCTTTTGCGAGTGGCATCTGTCACAACTCGATCGCAGGGGGCGCGGCATGATCTGATGTCGTATCTCCCTGCCGCCTCGCTTAGATTTACTTACTTGGTGGCCGAACTGATAGCTCGGTCGTCGTAGTATGTGGTAGGTCTAAATCAAGTCGGGGCTGAATGCAGTATTTAATTTGATTGTGATAGTGACGAAGCTGATGCCTGACAGTGTATAATCTTTCTCCTCTATTCGGTAGCCCGCCAATAAAAACGAGCTACTTACTACCGCGGGGGAGGGGTTGGAGGAGCTGGAGCTGGAGGGGGTGAGGAGATACTACATGAAGACGATCCTCACTACGTACTGTGTGGTAGGTAAGTTAGGGGGCTAGCAGGTTAGGTGCTCCGACAGCCGACCTTGCAAGGTAAAAATACTTCGGGATCGAACCAATGATATGTCGGATATCCCGATTCATTGGATCTACAAAATTTAAAGATTGGGCACTGGATATCAATCGATATACATAATACATACAGTTACATACAGTAGTAATGATATCTCATGCACGCAACAACCCCGTGGAACAAAAACCCTCCCCCCTTTCTCTCCCCCTTTCTTGTCGCTTCGCATCTATTGTTTATCTCAGCTGTTCCAGCTGTCTCACCTATCACACGTGTCAATTACCTACGTACCTACACCTACATTGTGCATTGCAGCCGTCGAGCAAACAGGACGGACCTGCTGACGAGCGCCACGCGCCGTGCATCGCCAATGAGCCAATACGGGATACGGGGTGAGTGAATCAAATCTAGTAGATATTGGTACCTACATGGCAGCATGGCCACAGGGCGAAGGCGATAGGCATCTAATCCCGCCGCTTGCAGAATGTCTCGCGCGGGTCTTTCTTATCTCCTAGACCTCTCTTCCGCTCTGTCGCTCTGTCGCTCTATCGCTCTATCGCTCTATCTTCTGTCTTTTCTCATATTTCACCCTCCCACCTACTTCGTACATGATAAAACAATTTATCACTACACCTACCCGCATCTCCGTACCGTACTCGATCGAATACACCAAGTTAGAGTGCAGCGACGTTGCAACGTGATATATTGCGGGGTTTCGGCTTAGGGCAAGCCAATCGTTTTCAATGCATCTCGACACTGTGAGCAGCATCGTTGAGGCTCTAGCGGCAACCTACACAGCCGGCCTAGAATACTACACCAAGTGGCAGCAACGGAAATGCCGGGAGAATCACTATCAGACCAACTGCAGAGACAAAATATATGTTGGTAGCGCCGATGCTTTGAGCACGTCTTTGAAGTTCTCAAGCCGTAAAATTAGAGAGACTTTCGACGACGGGGCCGATATACTAGGCGACGGATTCGTAGTCGGAGACGGTGAGCATTCTTGGACCCCTGTTTGGCTCATCTAGTCCTCCTAACCCGATCAAATAGAAACGTGCCGAAAAAAACTACGGCACAGCCTCGAATGTCTCCAGGTGCACATATATGCCTTATACAAAGCGACACGAACAGAGAACGGCTCGCTCGAGCTTTTCGACGCCATCCGTGTCTCGGAAAGTGTGCGCATCTCCTGCTTGGCTGCCCTGGCCGACCAATATAGACGCGTCGCAGTGGGCCGCCTATTGCCCCAAGTTCTGCCCAGGTCACAGCAGCGACGACCAAAACTCACTCTCACGATATGTGAAGAAGACACCATCGAACAAGTTGACGATGGTGTCGCCGACGCCGACGCGGCTGAAGATGCGCGAATAGTTCGAGCTAGCTCTAGCAAGTCGCCTTACTCACAATCCGAACCCCCGTCGCCACCATTAACTCCCAAGCTCATTTCCGATGATCTCCAATCAACCTGCACATCCGCTACATCCGGATCAGGCTACGGCCTCCGACCAAAGAACAGTGTCTTTAGTATGTTTTGTCCGGAGGCGATGAAATACCAAGTCAACCTACAGAAGACCATGCCAGAGCGCGGGAACTGCAGGTGCGGATATGAGTGGAATAGGACGCACACCGAAAACCAGGAATCCCTGACGGTAAATGAGGGTTTCCAGATAACGCCCAGGTTCCTGGGTAAATCGCACTGCGAGGGCGGGTTCGGTTGTGTGTTATGCACCTCGAGTGGGAGAACTGAAATCTATGCCAAGGTGGAAGATTTGAGGGATCATATCAACGCATCCCATACTAAGTGGCAAATGCTTCACGACCGGGACATGGCTGGTCGGTAGGCAAATATCAACCAGTTGGCCGGCGGTTATTGGTGAAGGTTCCTCCCTCGTTTATTGTTTGCTCAGTTAGTCGTGCGTCAACGTCGGTCTGGCGTTGTTCCCTGGCTTTGTCGGTTCGCATATGCCTCCTCTAAGATACCCAGCTATATCTAATGTATATGTATATGTATATGTATATGTATATCTCAACCTCCCACGTAACCCAGCCGCGAATATTTCGTGTACCTAAAGCTTCTTGAAAGTGTATCCACCAAATTAACTACATAATGTACATACCTGTAACGCCTATACAGAGGCATTAGCTAAACATTCAGGCATGACATAATATTTTATGGGGGTTTAGCTATATGGGTATGGGCGGAGCCATTATTACTCCGAGTCGGATCATGAATCTGCATTGGTGCCACTTATGGCTGCCCGCAACCTGGAGATGACAAATCCTGTCTTCGTCTTAACAGTTCGCCGTGATACAAACAAAAAGGGTAGCTCTGTTTCCGAACTTGTATAAATCGACGTTGAATTCCCTTGATCCTAATCGACGATGGCACAGTCAGGAGCAAAAAGACACGACTCGGAGTCTATCACATCGGTGATAAAATGGCCGATTTAACAACCCCTGTTACGCGTCCACAGCCGAAGACGGCGTTCGTTACGGGCGCTAACGGCTACATTGGCTCCGCAGTATGCCGGGCTTTCGTCCGCGCCGGCTATCGAACATTCGGCCTGGTCCGGCGTCCCGGGTCAGCTAATAACCTGATCGCTGAAGAGGTCATACCCATCATCGGCTCCATCTCCAAAGATGCAACTTTCCTAGACGATCTATATGAATACACCAAGACTATCGACGTGATCGTCTCGTGCACAGAACAGATACCGTTCGGAGAGCACTTCGAGGGCGTCGCTAGTTTCATCCAGAAGCTATCTACTACTTCTAACCAGAATGGCGTTAGACCGCTCGTCATAGCTAGTTCTGGTTGTAAGGACTACGGCACAACGGGGGTCCACGGGACTCCCGGGCTAGCGCCACATACTGAAGAGTCACCGCTGCAGCCCATGGAGATCCTCCATGATCGCACTTACCGCTCGCTCACCCTCTTCGAGCATGACAGCCTGTTCGACGCCGTTGTGCTGCGACCCACGCCCCTGTTCGGCTACGACAGCAGCTACTACGGCTTCGCGTTCGAGCTCACGGCCGCCGCCGCGAAGACGCCTGAATCGACGCTCAGGCTCCACTTGGACTTTAACACGATCCTGCACAGCTGTCACGTTGACGACTGCGCGGAGGCTTACTTGGCACTAGCCGAGCACCCTGACCGGGCGGCCGTCGCGGGGCAGTGTTTCAACATCTCGGCGCGCCGCTACGAGACGCTCGCGGAACTGGCCGAGGCGCTGACGGCCGAGTACCGCCTGCGTGGAGGCGTGGTGCCGGCTTCTGCTGGCGACAGGTCGGCAAATGGTGCCGACCTGGCGCTCGGCTATAGCCAATGGGTTGATAGTACTAAGATCCGACGGCTGACGGGTTGGACCGACAAGCGGATGCTGCTCTCGGAGAATTTGCACGTGTACCGCATCGCGTATGAGGAGGCGGCTAGGAGAGGACATGAGGGAGTGCTGAGAGTCAAGGAGCGGATCGGAGGCTCTCTGGCAAATGTGGGGAAATAGTCTACTATTCTTGGCTCGTCAAACCCAGGAAGGGATTGCTTTTCGGCATTTGCAGCGAGACCGAATAGACAGGTGATCAAAGGTAGAGATGGAGCTACGAGAAAGCTCTCATCGTCGGTTGGGCTGTAAGGACGAATTGAATATGTCGTGAGAAAATGGTTAAGTCAACTACCGTTACACTGTGGGATAAGGCGAGGTCAACCGAACCGGTAGGTGGCATCTTATACTCGCATCAACACTGGGTTATCTGTACGTTCGCAATTCCCGAATAGGATATCCCAGGTTTCCTATGCCACAGCGTTTTGGCTTGATATACTCATTCTCATTATCAAAGTTGACCAAGTCTTCCCTGAGAGGCTCGAACATAAGAGTGCATCTCAACGCCTCCTATTAATAACACACGGATATATAGGGTACAACTACACCTGCAATAGCATTGCAACAAGACCTTTACCTACAACCTAGCGACACAAATGCCAATGAGGCAGTCGACAGTCCCAAGTATTCGACGATGAGAGACCTGTGATATTCTTCAGACACTGTGCTAAGAATAATTAGTAAATTATGTAAATGTGTAGCGGTCTGAACGTGCCGTGCGCGAGGACGACTTGATCGCAGCGCACTGGTGGCTTGCATAGGTAGAACTGACCTCGTATTGCTTCCTGCAAAGACGCAAGTAATCCCGACCGTAATTTAAGTAAACCATCCTATCTCAGCCTGCAGGTCGGCGTTTCGATTTTTTTTCTCTCGAAATAACATATATCCTCCTGTAAGGACTATACGATAGAGTTTGTGCTTGTGTTATTAAGGACCAAGTCTACTAAGTCTCCATAGCGAAGGCATCTTGACTATGAAGAATCGAGGACAAGTCCATAAACCACGGTGAATGTGTTTGGGACGGTTCCAGATGGCATGCACGTTACCATACCGTCCAGTTATCTTTAAATGTGACACACAATACGTTCCATCGCGAGAATGCCCACAACGCCAGAAAATGAAAAGCGAGTGAGACGAGACTTCCTCTCCAATCCCATTTCCATCGAGAGAAGCCCGAAGAGACACGGCTGCGTGAGCTTCCTTCGTGGTTGAATATGAACGTGTTTCTGTGAAGTGGCATGCCCAAGTCAATCCCGGCGATTCCGATTAGCGGCACACCGACACCAAGGCCGACCATGAAAGGGAAACATGATCTGGCGAGCGACAGCATCTTCACCAGGAACAAAAGAAGACGGAAAGCGAACATGATGGAGTCGGTGTGAGTACGGGCGAAATAGATTAGGCGATGCTGGGCAAGCGTTGCTCGCTGCCTTATCCTTCCGAGTCGGCCAGTGGGGGGTGCCATTAGCAGCGGCGTATGAATCGTAGGGGGTGGCTGCGAGTGGGGGGCCACCGGGGTACGACTGCGCTCCGGAGATGAACGGAAGCCATCATGACTTCGGGACAAAGTCATGGCTTGGGCACGGTGTCGAGGCGTGCCAGGGTTGTCATACTTCTGGAGGCTATTGTGGATGTTTGTTTCAGACAAATGATTCATAGGTGGCGAGTTTTCGCTACCAGGAGATGTGAATCCATCCTCAGACACCACGGGTGTTATAATACCGCCGCGATGCTTTTGAGGATCTGGGACCGGTGTGCCGGGAGGTATAGGCGAGTCGAGGCTCTGAATACGTCGACCATGTAGCCCAACGGACGGGGGACTAGTACTCCTTCCTCGTAACCCTCCGTGGTACGACTCATGGTTCATCACACTCAAAACTTCAGTAGCGCTAGGCCGTTCGCTGGGGCTGAGAGCCAGCATCTTCTTCAACAGCTGGTACAACTGGGAAGGGAGGTCAGGTCTCACTCGCCTCTCGTCCAGAAAGCCTTTCCAATCGGCAATTTCCGCTCGAAGGAGATCAATGTCTTCAAGTTCCTCTTGAACGGAATTTGCGTTTACATAAGGCAGCCGGCCGAAGCATAAGAAGTAAAGAATCATGCCCAATGAAAACACATCAGACTTAGTCGTGAAGTTACCAAGCCGGCCTCCTGCGTCTCTCTTTAAGACCTCGGGGGCGCAGTAAGAAATGGTGCCCGTCGTCCCCGTTGAGTTTCGAACCGCGTTTCCAGGCTGCACTTCACCAAAGTCGCTAATCAAGCACGTGAGCTTGCCATTCTCACGGTGCAGAAGACAGTTGCTCGGCTTCAGATCACGGTGGATATAGTTGGCGCCGTGAAGGTACGCGAGGCCAGATGTGACGTCCTTGAAGAGGGAATATATCTCCTCGAACGAGAGGCGACGTTGAGAGGCGAATATATCCTGCGGCCGCTCGCCGGTACCTTTTGACCTGCGACGCATTTGAGCTTTCAATTGCTCCTTTGTGACTTGCTGAGGCTGGTCTCCCACGACGTAGCGCAACAAGTCCCCGCCGTTACAATACTGTTGGAGAATGAAGGCACAAGCGACGCTTGGCCCAAAGCGATTCAGCTTGACATCCTCGAGCCAGACGTGTCGATAGGACACTAGGTTGGGGTGCGAGAGCTTGGCCAGCAGTTCAACCTCTATCAAGACTTTTTCCAGCCACGCGTGATCGTCTCCGACAGGGACCCGCTTGCAAGCGAAGTGGCCAAGGGCGCATCCATCAATCTCGTGGCGTACTAGAAGGACGACGCCCTTCCCACCTCGGCCGAGCTCTCGCTCTTCGACGAAGAATCTCCCGAAATAGTTGGGACTAAATGCATCTTTCCTTATTCGGGCTCCTTCCTGGGGAGCAGGCGAACTGGAAATGAATTCGGCATTGTCGACGTTCTGAGGTCTGAGGCCGCCGCCGGGTAGTGTGGGCTGGGTTAGTCGGCGGATGGGACTCGGAGGAGGTTGGCGCTGAGCGTGTTCATCCTCGTCATGCCCAGCTTGGAGCATACGAAAGTAGTTGGGGTCGACATAGGATTCGTGCGGCGGCGGGCCATCGAAATGTCGCGCTGGGGAGGGTGGGCGTAGAGGCTGGTGACAAGTAGGGCACTCTGTCAAGGGAACGCCCCTGATCTCGAGACGTTGCGAGGCAGGATCACGGACCACGATAGCATTATGATGACGCCTAGGTTATTATTTGTCTTAGCATGGGTACCTACATGTAGGCAGTAGGTAAGAGTGAAACGCGTTGACACATAAACGGGACCGAGTCTAAGCTCGAGCTTCTTTTCCTCCAGGCTAACAAGACCTTTAAACGCAGGCTAGGGTGGAGGGGAAGAATGACGATGACGTACAATACGATTTCACGACCATCTCGAGATGAGTACGGAATCAACTCCATTGCGCGATAGCTACCATCCAGCGACGGATGAGCCGAACAGAAACGAGGGTCATGAAAAGATGTATTTGTGACAACGCATCGTATACTACATGTACATGTATATAAAAGGACAAGGGACAAGGCTACAATGAAGTGGCGTGGATAAAGGAGTACACGGGAGCAACGTTTCTGTTTTCTTTGAATGATTTTTTATTATTTTGTTTGGGCAATGGGGCGATGTGACGCATTCCAATCAGCGTCGACTGCGTTACCCCGGAATATGCTAATGGCCCCTTTTGCCCCTCCTGCCCCTCCTGTCCCTCTAGCCTCGCCCCTCTTAGGTACCTCCCAGGTGATACCTCCCAGGTGGCTTCGACCCCCTATAGCTCAGTTGAGGCTTAGCGGTTAGAGAAGGGCAACTTTTATCATTATCATTACGAGTTATCCTCCTCTTCCTCTTGTATACTTGCGCGGGTTGATCTGATCTTTGGTGTCAGTACAGCTGTCTAGACCATTTATTCATTCCATAATCAGTTATTCATTCATTCTTTCATTCATCCAATCCATTTCTCAATGATATCCCTAGCCGTAGAAAGAATATTCGACGTGTCGATATCCGCCTTCGACGCTTCCCGTCTGACCGTCTCGTACGGTCTCTGCGAAGCGATATCATCTTCCGAAAACCAAGCACCGTGTAATCCATAAGGCACCCGTTGAGGAAGCTTGACTCTCGCCGCGATATCTCTCATATTTCTTGCGTCGATAATCCAGAGCTCGCTGGCTGCGCCATCGCCACATTCGCCGTCGTCGTTCAATTGTGACTCGTCGAAGACGTAGGTAAGTAACCAGCCATCATCCTCTGTCTTCGGGTTCCCGCGCGATACGAACCGCGGTTCTTGTGCAAACCAACCTTTGGGTAGCTGGAATAGTTTGACCGGGTCATCTGCGTCAGTGCTCTTCATCACCTCATCAATGGTTCGAGTATCAACACAGCCCTTGATCTGTTGCGGCGGGTTGGCGATCCCTCGACTAATCAGCGTTGACGCGTCGACTTTTGCGATGCAATCTATTTTGACCGATTTGCCAAGTGCTGTAGAGAAAGACGATACCCCTGTACTACAACCGTAGATATAGCGAGCTTCTCTCATGGCATGCGTCGACGATAGAGTCGGGAATTCGAAGGGGATGGCCGACAGCGCCCATTGGTTTCGGATCATAGGTCCCTCATCCGATTCCTCTCCCACGAGTGGGAAGCTGTAATAGTAAAGTCGGCACTGCTCCTCTTCCGTGTATTCTGGGGGCGCTGGCTTAGGCACAGGCGGCAGGAGTGCGCCGGCGCCGAACACCACAGCGGCCGAGGTGAGACGGCAAGCGACAAGATGAACGCATGTCTCGGCTCCTGGCATGGTCGACGTTGTCTCCCAACAGTTTGCTGTGTGGAAGATGACACACGGGTTTGTTTCAAACCATTGGATTTTATCTGGCTCATATCGTGGAAAGACGCCGTAGCGCGATCGTGCGGCGGACTCGTACGAAATAACTGGTCGCCCCCTGATGCTATTCATAGGATTTAAGGATAGAGGGAGATCCATGATAACCGTATAGCGTGCCGACACACCAAAGTCGTGCATCATCTTCGGCGAGCTCATCCCCGGGATCGGCACATCAAATCTCGAATTGCGGCTGCTCTCTTTCGCCAAAGCCGTGTCCGGTGACACGATCGAGTAATAGACGAATGGCTTGACGAAGACGGCATGGAATGAGATGAGCTCTTTTGTGATAGGGTCCACACGCGGATGACCCGTCGTCCATTCTTTCATGAATGGCATTGCACCGCCTCCACCGAATCCTGATCTGTCATCCGGACTACTCTCATTCTCCGCCCTTCTCCCATTATACCAACCCACTGTGTCTAGGCCGGGTAATTGAAATCTTATAGGCGGGCCACTTTCACACGTTGCTAAAGCTCTTCCGTCGTGGTATACCACACTGGTGTTGGCGACGCTGATCCTCCTGATGGCCTTTCTAGATCCCGGTAGCCTTGATAAGAATACGAGAATCAACGTCCTAAAAACCACCACGGCGACAGTGATCAGTGAAGCCCTAATTAAAGTTGCGATGCTAGGCAGCAGAGGCCTCTTCAAGTTATAATTGTCCTTCGCGTTTAAGAAGACATCGGTTAGGATGTATTGGTTCACAAACTCAGGCTCGATTCCTCCGCTCTTCTCCCCGCGTCGAAACAAGACGCCGGCTAGCATACCGTCGCCGTCGAACCAATGCGCGTCTCTTCCTAAATCATCGTTGGTAATCGGGTTCGCGCCATTACGAACATATTGTCCACCCGCAAGTTCTTTTGGAATGCGCCCAACGTGAGTGCACCTCGTGAGTGGTCGGGTTTGCTTGATGGGCGCGAAGTTCCCAGATAAGTATCTGTATTGGTCTTTAAGTCCTGCTGAGCTTTGTACTTCCGTCCGAACACTTACGGATGGCGAATTCGACTTTTTCGCTCCATACTGCTGCCAGTTTGACCATTTCAGGCGAAGAGTCCTCAAGTTATGATAACTTGCAAAACAAACAATGGCCTCTTACTGAAGCAGCCCTCTACCGACTTAAGTTTTAGTTTTGCTCTGAATATCTTAGGGTGTCGGGACCATTACCCACGAATATCCCCAGTTCTTATCATCAACAGCACTGGTTCCTTGGTCTCCACTGTCGTCGACTTCGTAACACCAGGGTTGTTTTACGCATTTGCCAGCAATGGTGGGTCTTGCGGGTTCATTGGAAAGGTACAATGACAAAAGGCACCTCGATAATCGTCTACGGAGAAGTCCTTGTCGACTCTTAGGTTCAGTAAGAGCCTTATGTCGAAATGCCGTAACATGCCTATAGGAAAACCTTAAAGGGGCCCTAAAAGCATGGTCGCTTACCTTACAAGAGTTGTAGTCGTCATCCATTTGAATGATATTATCAACTTCGCGGCCTGCTAATTCGGGAACTGAAGGGGATGTCGAATGGCCGCCGGAGGTCCAACCTCACGATTATGATTACCGGCAGCTTTCCTCAAACACGTCGCGCTAGATAGCGATCCTACTGGTATAGTAGTAGTAGTAGTAGTGATTATTAACCGCCAGGGGATCGCTACGTTATAATTATCCCAAAGCCTCCCTTAGGGCATAGTAAGCGTACTAAGCTAGGATTATTTTATATTATTATATATAATAATTTATTTAACAAATTTTATCTAGAAACGTGTTACTAAAAAATGTCTCATATTATATTTTTTTTTATTAATTAAAAGTAATTTTTAATTATTATTTTTATTATTAAAATTATATTTTATTAATAATTTTATAAATTTTTAAATTTATTAATTTTATAAGTTAATTTATAAAAAATTTATTTATTATAATTTAAATAGCTTAAATATTATTAATATAATAAAAAAAAAATATAATATTTTATAATTTTATATTTTTTAGTTTTATTTTATTTTTTTAATATATTTTAATATTTTTTAAAAATAACTTTAAATATATAATTAAAAAAAAAATTTTAATATAAACTTTTAATAAATATAAATTTATTTAAAATAATTTATTATATATAAAAACTTTTTAAAAACCTTATAATTTTTTATAAAAAAATTTAAATATAAAACTTTATTTTAATTTTTAAAAAATTTATATAATTTTTTTAATTATTTTTAAAAAAACGTTTATATTTTTTTATAAAATAATATATAGTTTAAAGTTTTTACTTTTTTATAAAAATAATTTAAATTAATATTTTAATATTTAAACTTTTTATAATATTAAATAAAATTTTTATATTTAATTTTTATAATAAAATACTAATAAAATATTAATTTAAAAAACTTTTATAGTTTTTTAAAATAATTTAATTAATAATTAAAGTTCTAGTTTTTATATCTTATAAATAAATTAATTTTAATTTTTTTTTATTAGTTTTTTTAATAATATTTAATAATTTTATATATTATAAACTTAATATTATATATTATTTATAAATAATTTATATTAATTTTATTAAGTTTTATATTTTTTTTAATTAGCTAATTTATAAATTTATTTTTATTTATTTTATAATAATTAAAATATTATTTAATTTTAATATTATAAATATTAATAATTTTATAAAATTTATAATATATTTATTATAAAAATATTATAATATTATTTTTTAACCTTTAAATAACTTTTATATTATTAAAATATATTTATATTTTATATTAATAAAAATATTAAAATTTTATTAAAATATATTTTAAGTTTTTTTAAGCTTTTATTACTTTTATATTAAAAATTATAAAATAAAAATAAAACTTTTTTTTATTTTTTATTATTAATTTATTACCTTAAAAAATAATTATTTTATAATTAATATTTAATTATTTTTTTAATTTATTTATATATATTATAATATTTATTTTTAAAAAAATAATAAGTTATTTTTTAAAAACCTTAATTATTTTTACTTTTAATAATCTTTTTATAAGGTTTTTTTTAAACTTTAAAAAATATTATAATAATATTAATAATGGTTTTTTTATTAATAATAAAAATTTATTTATAATTTATATTTTAATTTTAAATTTTTAAAAGCTTTTAATATTTTTATTTTTATTTATTATTTTTAGTTTTATTTTAAAAATAAAAAAATATTTATAATTTATTATATATAATTAATATATAAAACATTTTAACGTTATATTTAAAATTTTTTATATTATTAAAAACTTTAAATTTTTATATAATATAAAAATTAAAATAATCTTTTAAACTAATAATATAATTTTAATAATTATTTTAATTACTTTATTAATTTTAATAATATATTTATTTATTTTAATATTAATTATTTTTTTATTAAATTATATTAGGTTTTTTATAAATTTAATTTATTTTTTATAGTTTATTTATTAAAAACTTATAAATTATATTAATTAAATTATATATATATTAAACTAATAATATATTTTTATTAATTTATTTTATTATATATTTTTTAAAATTAAATTTTTTATTAAATTATATATTTAATTATTTAAATACTAGTGCTTTTTTTTTTAATATAAATAAAAATATAAATTTTATAATATATATTTTATTAATTATAATAAATAAATTCTTAATATTTTTAGTTTTTATTAAATAAAATAACTTATATTTTTTAAAAATAAAATATATTTTATATATAAAACCTTATTTTTTTAAACTTTTTATATTATTTATTAATAATTTTATGTTTTTTTATAAAATATATAATACTTTATAAAAATAAATATTATTTATATAATTAAATTTTAATTTTATATTTTATTTTAAAACTTTTATTAAATAAAAAATATAAAAAATAAATAATAAAAATAAACCTTAAAATATATTATATTTAATAATAATATATTTAATAACTATATTTTTAAAACGTATTTTTACTTTTTAAGTTTTTAAAAAAAATTATATTAAGTTTAAATATTATATTAACTAGTTTTATTAATATATTTATATTAAAAAACGTTTTTTTAAAAAAATATTAAAAGCTTTTTATATATTAAATATAATTATAAATATTTTATATTTATTAGTTAATATGTGTTTTATATTATAAATAAAAAATATTATAAAATTTATAATTAATTTTTAAAAAAAAATATTATAATATTATAAATTTATTATATTATATATTAAAGTTATTTATATTATTTTTTTTATAAAAAACCTTTTTAAACTTTTATTTAAATAAAATAATAATATTATAAAATATTATAAATATAATAAGAATTTATTTTTTTTATTTAATTTAAATATTATAATTATTTTTATTTAATATTATTTTATAAGGAAATATATTTTTTATAAATATTATAAGAAAATTTTATATATATAATATTTAATATATTTTTAATAAACTTATAAAAATTAAATTATAATTTAATTTATACTTAAAAAAATATTAAAGATTTTTATTATATATTTTTTTATTTTTTTTATAATAAAAGTTTCGGTTTATAATAGTTTTTATTTCTTTAAATTTTAATTAATTAACAGGTTATAATCTAGATTATTATTAATATTAAAACGCTTAAAGATTTTTTTTTTTAATATTTTTATTTTTTTTATATTATTTTTAATAATTTTGTTATTTATTTTAAAAAAAAAAAAGTTATTTTAAATATAAATTTATATTAATTTATTATTTTATAAAACTTAAAACTTATATAAACTTTATTTATAATATTATATTAATAAGCTTTTTTAACTTTTTAAACTATTAAATAAAAATGTTATTATTTTAAAATATACCTTTTTTTTTTTAGGTTTTTTTATATTTTTATTTTTTTAAATTTTATTTAAATTATTTTATATTTCTTAGTTTATTAATTTATTTATTTATAAAAAAGTTATTTTAATTTACTTATAGTTTATATAGTTTTTTTAAAGATTTTTATAAACTTTTTTATATAATTATTAAGTTTTTTATTAAAATTTATATTATATATTTTTAATAAAATTTTAATATTTATTTATATTAATTTTATAAAACGCTTTTAATTATTATTATTTATTTTATATTATAACTTTTATAATAATTTTATAAGTTATTTAAAAATTATAATTAAAAAAAAATAATAATTAATCTTATTTTAAAACTTATTAGTAACTATTATTTTTATAAATAAAATATTAAAAAATACTATATTTATTATTAAGTTTAAATATTAAATAACTTATTTTAATATATTTATAAAAATTATATTACTAGTTATTAATTAGTTTATTAAATTATATTTTTTATTTCGGTTTTTATAATTAAGTTTAAAATTTAAATAATATATATTAAAGTTTTTATTAATTAAATAATTAAAAAGTAATTTTAAATTAATAATATAATTAATAATTTTATTTTTCCTAGCTTTTTAATAAATATTAAATATCACGTATTTATTAATATTTATTTAAAATATTTTTTATATAAAAATAAAATATTTTAATTATATTTATTAAAAAATCTTTTTTTTAATATAAAATATTATTTTAAGTTACTTTTTTTTAATATTTTATTTATTAACTAAAAAATATAAAATATAAATTTAATAATTTTTTATTTTAATATTATTTTTATATTATATTTATATTATTATTATAATAAAATGTTAAAAATATATTATATATAATATTATTATAATTTATATTATATTAAATAATTAATATATTTTACCAGCGTTTTTTTTTTTTAACGGTTTTTTATATAATTATTTTATTTTATTAAGCTATATTTTAATATTAATTTATTTATAAAAAGGGTTTATTTTAATTTACTTTAATTATAATAATAATTAAATAAATTTTATATTTTATAATATTATTAATAATTAAAATAAGGTTTATTTATATATCTTTTTTTTTATTTTTATTAATTTTAATATTAAAATTTAAATTAATATTAAAAAATAAAAACTTGTTTTTATTATTATATATAATAAAAATAATATCTAATTTAATTATTTAGAATATATAACTTTTATTTTTAGTTTTTTTTTTACTTATTTTAATTTTTTATAAAAATATTTTTTTAATTTATAATATTATTATAATATTATTATTATTAAAATTTTAATTATTTTAATTATTAAATTAAATATACTTGTTTTAATATTATTTAACTTTTATTTATTAAACTAATTAAAATTATTATTTATTAAGTTAAATAATCTAATTTTTTTTTTTTTAAAAGTAATAAAATAATTATTATAATTTATTAAAAAAAACTTATAATAATTAACATATTATATTAAATTTATATATAAATTTAATTTATATAAATTTATTTTTTTATTATAATAAATATAATAAAATTATTTATTATAATATTTAATATTATAATAATTTTAATATTTAAAGTTATATTTTTTAATAATAAATTTTTTCTTTAATAGCTTAAAAAAATAATTATTATTAAAAAACTAAAAGGATTTTATAAATATAAAAAAAAAAATAATTTAAGTTTTTTTATTAATAACTAGGTTTAGTTTTTTATAAAACAACTAATAATTAATAAAATATTATTTTATTTAAATTTTAATTTTATTTTAAATAATTTATTTAATTAAAATAATTATATTTAATTTAATATATAAAAAGAAATTATAAAAAATATTTATTATAATATAATTATATTATATTTTTAAAATATTAATAAAATTTATATTTATTATTTTATTAATATATAATTTATTTTTAAACTTAAAAAGTTATTAATAAAGTTATTTAATTAAAACTTATATTATTTATTTAATAATTATAAATATTATATTAAATATATTTAATAATTATAATTTTAAATTTTTAAATTTTTTATAAAAAATTATATATAAAATAAAAAATAACTTCTTATTAAATTTATATTTAATTAAAAAATATATTAAAAACCTTATATTATTTTTTATTATAATATTAAAATTATTAAAAATTAAAAAACTTATTTTAATTAAGGTTTTTTTTATTAAAACTTTATTATAAAAATTATAATTTATATTATTTTTATTTTAATAACTTATTTATATTATTTTAATTTATAAAACTTATTTATTTAAATTATTTTTTAATTATTTAAATAATATAATTAATTAAAAACTTTAAATTTATATTAATATATATAATAACTTATTTATAATTAAAAATATTATTATATTAAAATAACTTATTAATATTTTTATAAAAAATCTTATTTAAATTTTATATTTAAATAAATAATCTTTTTTATAAAAGCTTATAAAAATATTTAAATTTTAATTAAATTATTTAAAATTTATTTATTTATATAAATTAATTAATTTATTTTATTAAAATAAAATATAATAACTATTAAAATAATATTATTTTTATATTTTAAAATATCTTTTTTAATAAAATTAATAACTAAAAAAAACTATATATTTATAAACTTTTTTTTTATTTTATTTTATTAAATTAAATAAAATAATAAATTATAATAAATTAATATATTAAATATAATTAATAATAATTATAAGTTATAAAAAAGTATATAATATTTTTATTTTTAATAATATTTATATTCTTTTTATATATAAAAAGTAAATATTTCAAAAATAAAGTTTTAATATTTTAAGGCTTTTAGCGTGGCGAAACGCCAAACGTTAAGGTTTTAGGTGTGATACACGCTTATACACTAACAATTACAAGTATATGGATGAAAAATAACAGGAAAGGTAAAAGTCTAATCCTACTAGCATAAGGCCATTGGTCTCTACGTGGTTTCTATACGTTTAAGATGTGGCATACTGCACTGAGAGCGAAAGGATCCAGGCTATTATTACCTTTCAAACCCCGTTGAGCATCTACAACCTAAGGGGCTGCACTTAGTCGGATGGTCCTTTGAGCTGGGAGCTTGTTATATAGATACCATATAGCTAGAAGCGGTCGACAGGCATCTCTCGTCTTATTCCTTGTTTCTGATGTCAGTGGTATGACATTATTATGCTCTTAGTCCAAGTTCGAAGCGCTTCATGAGATAACGAAGTCGTCATCACGCAGCCGTTCGAACTTTCGGTATCTTAGGAGTTCAAATAACCTGACGTCTGTCCGTGGAAATGCCAATCCGTGTATCCATTTTCTCTATATATCGTCGAGAGCTAATAATCATTTTATGAAATTTCTCTTGTCAATATCGCTCCGCAACGGCTACTCGAAACCACCCTGATTTGCCACTGCTTATTCTCAACATGATCGGATCAGGCAATCAAGCACTCAGCGACAACAACGTTGTTGGACAGCATGCAAATTTAGAAATCACCAGCCATGCCTCAGATTGGTATTATGCCGTCTGCGCTGCAATGGGTGCTTCGACACTTATTTTTATGGCACTCGCCTTCAGGAAGCCGCAGAATGACCGTGTCTTCCATTATATCACAGCGAGCATCACAGCCGTTGCATGTATCGCCTATTTTGCGATGGGTTCGAACCTCGGGCAAGTCCCCATTCAAGCTGAATTCATTCGCCCCGGTAACAAATGGGTTCGATCAGCTGGTACTCGGGAAGTCTTCTATGCTCGTTATATCGATTGGGTTATCACTACCCCGTTGCTTCTCCTCGACCTTCTCCTCACTGCTGGGGTCCCTACACCTACGATTTTAGCAACCATCCTCGCCGACGAGATCATGATCGCTACTGGCCTGATCGGTGCTCTGACCCGTACCAGATACAAATGGGGCTTCTGGACATTTGGCATGGCAGCACTCTTCTTCATTGCGTACGAGTTGCTGTTCGACGCACGGCGTCACGCTCAAACGCTCGGGGGAGATGCGAAGAAAACGTTCATGTTGTGTGGTGTTTTCCTCATTTCCATCTGGTTTCTCTACCCCGTTGCCTGGGGTTTAAGCGAGGGGGGAAACGTCATTCACCCCGACGGAGAGGCTGTATTCTACGGTGTCCTTGACGTCTTGTCGAAGCCTGTCTTCGGCTTCCTCCTCATTTGGGGGCATCGCAAGATCAGTTCATCGTCCGTGGGCCTCCGAATCCGAGATCGTAGCCAAATTACTAGCGAGAAGTATAACCACGGCAACACTCAGCAATACGGCGTTCATCCCGAGGGCCCTGGAGCAAACGTCGGTAGCCATCCTGCTACCACCACTGGTCATGCGACCCATACTAATGTTTAAGCTGTCGTCACTCGGAATTCCCTGCCTAATACTTCAATGCGACTGCACGAAGCCCCTATCTGCCTTATTTGGCATATGGATGTTTCAGGTGTCAGAGTCCATGGCCTCGACTTCAACTTGCTACCACCATCTTACTTTTAATTCCGCATCTGCGAGGAAAATGTCTGCGTCTTCTCTCTCCCTTGGCTTACGAATAGCCGGCGAAGTAGCTGCAACTGGTCACCCTACCCACTAAGCACGAGGACGGCAGTGCAAAAAAAGCAATAGTGTACAGTAGCAGTTCCTAAATATCAATACGACTATTATCCATTACCCTAAAGCCAATTTCCGCATACCCAAACCCTCAGTAAAGTCTTATTGCTAGTAACCATCCCCATCATTTAAGCAGCCAGCTACATCCACCCACCCGTTTTTCTCCCTTTTCTCCTTGTTAAGATCCTCCTCTTTGTAAGGCTAGTTTCTCCGCTTGGTTCCACTGAGAACCCCTTTCCATCAAACAAGCTTCCTGGACCAAAATCCGGCTCGCCGCCTAATGTGCCGATGATATCTCCGATATAATTTGTTGGTATAATTCCTTCGTAGAATACAGAGTCCCACTCTGCGACAATGCCTGTTACGATCTCCACTCCAGCTAGGTAGAGATTCCGTATCGCAATTTCAAAGCCATTTTGGTCGAGAAGACGAAGATGCTGAAAAGCTCCAACTGACGGTGGCGGGCGATCAAAGTCGGAGCCTTCCAAGTTATCTAGTCAGCCTTTATACCTACGACATAGCTATTTGCACGGAATAGAGTTGAAATAGGAATTCATTTCGCACCAGTTCTCATCGCGATAGCTCTCGAGAAGTCGACAAGCCCCCAGACGGTAGCTCGCATCAATACTTCCAGGACGGCGCTGTCCTCCTGTGCACTCATGCAATAGGTTACGGTACTCTGGTTGGTCCAAAGTTTCGTCGTGTTCTCGAACGCTTCGCTCAAGAACGTACCGGAGTAATATACGTCGCTGGTGGCAGAATCACATTTGATGACACTAGGACTGGCCGTAGCGGCCGCGTACACCCCACTGCTGGTCACGTACCTAGTGCAGTAGTCGGCACTGTCGGCCGAGTCGACGAGCTCTGCTTGCTGGGCCAGTTCGGCGGCGACATCCCTCAGGTTCTCGCTTAGCTCCATTACCTCGGTGCCGTAGATGATGGATGGGTATTCGTTGGGCGCGTATGCACCATACGGCAGGTAGCCTGTGCTAAAGTTAATAGGCATCTCGCGCGCGTCGATCTCGTATTGCAGCGCCACCTGCACTGAGTACTTGGAGAGCGCGACGCTACCTAGTGTGCCGAGCTTCGGGTTGACACCGGCAATCCCCGCTAATAAGAAATACGTCCTGGTCAGATCGAAGAGGCCCGAGAATACGAACGCCGCCATCGACGTAGCAGCATTGATCTCGGCCTCGCCCATGGTGAGCTGGCAAACCTCGCCTTGCTCGTTGCAGTGCACATGTGGGTACAAAGGAGAAAGGCCGCGAACGGTGATGTTGTTTGCGAGAAGATCGCCCACAGAGCTGTTTAGTGAATTCTCGTACCAGACCTCTGCTTCTGGAGAGAACTGTTTTTATTTACTACGAGGTAAGTAATCGCATTGACATAGGAACCGTTTTTTCGATCTGAGGCGAGGAAGATAGTTGTCAGGGGATGATGATTCAAAACTCACCATACTGACGATGACGACTTTTGGCGATATTTTCCCATAGCTCTGCTGGCGCTCCCTTAGATGATTCGGGGACTCGGCGACAGCCTTCGCCGCCGCCGCTAAAGACCAAGCCCCGGCCAGCAAAGCTATCATCGTGGGCGTGTAGAGCAGCATGATGTTTGATGTATGTACCTTTCAAAGAATTAGCGCGTAGGTAGCATGTGTGAGGGGGATATAGAAGGTTACATTTACCATTTATCAGATGCGACTCCAAATACCAAATACTCAACAAGTCATATGGATTTCGGACTTCCGTAATCCCACATAGATGGCGCCGTGTGTTCCCTTTCTCTATGCAACTCTCGCATTTCTAAGGTACATGACTACATGACTACATGACGAAGTGGCTTGAAGTTAATTCTCCGACTTGACAACGTTCCACTTTTGGTGGTGTAGCGGTGTGGCATCGGGATTCCATTCCGTCACAGAACCAGTCGACTCAATTACTCGGTCCTCACGACCTTACAAGACAATGAATCTTACTGTCACGAGACCGTCCAAGCGATGAGGGTAACTAAGACGTTGTTGCACGAGGAGCTATATACCTAACAGCTACGAGCGTCTTTGTATATACAGGAATGACGGACAAAGAAGCCCATCAGGCAAGGGAACTTCGCCTCCGATATCCCTGGTGGTATAAGCACCCGATATCGCTATTCCAGGGGTCACGATACCTCCTGTGTAACAAGACCCAAGTCCTGACACTTACTGTTTAAATGCGCTGTCCTACATATCTACAGCGCGTCCTCTAAGAAAGTCACGGATTTCTGGTGTAACGAGCATATCGAATCCCATGAAATCCTCTTTAGATGCCTTGTTGACCGTCGAGTGAAACTTCAGTACTCCTATTCAGTACCACCGCATGACACCCCGCCGTGTACTGTGTCAGTTGCTAACAAGCCCTAGAACCTGAAGGATTAGAGACGAAGACAAGTGAAGACTACGAATTCAAGACACTCGGTATCGTGACAAAGCTCTTTTTGCTTAATCCCGTCTGGTCTGATTAATAGTATCCAAATTACGAGCCTAGCCAAGACAAAACTAATTATGTCGCCCAAGACAAGACGCAAACTCCTTCAACAGTTTTTCAGTCCCCATGTCACTTATTAGAAGTAGATTAAGGGCAAAAGAAGTAATAAATTTACAGCTCGAGTTCGTGATCCGACTTTCAACATTTCCAATCATCATCTGTACAACGTTTCTGAAGGATTGCCTGTGGCCATACTGTATCGACTGCTAGTATGCACCTGACGAACAAGAGAGATGTATCCAAGCTTCACTGTGGAAATAATGGCAATTTTCGTCTTGAAACCCTAGTCATGACATCGGCAGCATATCACAGCATGAAACACTCCTATCAAGACGCAACCAAAAAGCGCAGAAACGACGACGTCATTGCACGGTGAGCTATCAACCTCACAGCAAATGTCTGTGGGCATATATACCTAGGCAGGCACTGGTGCCCTTTGTCCTCCGAACCCCCACCCCCTAACAAACTCCGGCGCCATCACGGTTCACTCCCCGTCCAGGGGGTCTGAAGCTGAAAGGCTAGAACCTCGACGGCCTCGTAATGAACGCTGTAGACTTACGGTCTACTGGTAGGAGCAAAGTGGTGCCTATCTCACGCAAGCGTGGTGATATTAGGCGAATGGAAAACACAGTCATCCATTACTTCGTTCAACCGTAGTGTAATAACAATCGTCGTAAAGACACCTCCCTGGAGGCGCTCAATAGGTTTATGCGGCGCTGTTAGGAAAACCTCAGCTCCGAATGCTGAAGATTGCCATATTACGAGGCTGCTCCTCGAGCCAGGATTGTATGCTTCCGCAGATGTCGAGCGACGCTGTCAGTATTCTTGTATATCTTTCCGCATCGAGGCCAATTGCAAGTCATTCGCCCGTTCTCGATGCCACTAGCGGCGTTGTTGTTGTGTCCTTTGAGGTGCTCATTTAACTCAACCTCCGTACTGACAGTCGTATCGCAGCCAGGCCAAAAGCATTGGGTTCCGATATGAACATCACCGACATGTTGTTTAAAAGTTCTGATTGTCTTGAGTCTTAAGTTGCACTGCGGGCACACGAGTGGTTTACCCTTGCTACCCAAGGCTGGCTCATCTAATTGTTGATGTGGGATGTTAGCTGAAGGATCCATACGGCATGTCATAGAAAGTAGGATGGGATGAATCTGGGATAGTTATTAAACGTGAATTAATGGCCTCGAAAGCCCCCAACGTACCTTTAGGTGCGCAACTTTCTGCGATCGCCTCTCTGTTCCGAATGATTTTTAGAATGACACCGACCTGCTTGTCCGTAAGGGGTGACGGCGGATTCGATTGATACGCATCTTCTCCCGGTGGCTGGATTCCTTCTATCTCACACATCAGGGTAATCAGGGAGTTGCCTCTGGTAGGCTTTGGTGGTATCGTTGGCGAACTCATGTTGATTAGGCAAGGATCGTGTTCGTCGACGAAAACGAGACAGCAAAAGAAGAAGATCACAAGCTACAAGCTTATTTATGGCATAAACATTGGGAGCTCCTCCTCGGGAAATTGCGTTTACCTTATAATAAGCGATTACAAAATCGGGTCGATGTCAGAGCCTCAGCCTAGATGAGTTGCGAGCGTATTGTATCGCGTGATTGCAATTAATGTACAGAATCCAGCTGGCTCATTTATTGCCAAGTATATAATGACAACGATTAATGTACAAGACCAATTTAGGTAAGAACCTATTCTCGTCTTGATCTCAGAGTCATTTTATCTACAGTAATAGAGTGGCAAGTTGGTATTTTAGTAGCTGCAAGTTTATTAGGGTTGGTTCAAAACATGAGATAGACCCATCCCCTTTCAATAAGTGCCAAAGGTACTAACATATAAGAGAACAAATAGTTGAAATATAATATGCCTCCAAAATACCACATAGCAGTTGGCCCTTTTAGGCATCAATCCCTCCTCCCTGTCTCCTAAAAAGGTAACGGATAAACCTACCCCTTTATTACGGTTACACAAATGACAAACTGACTCGTGGGTATAAATTGAAGAAATAATACTGGGATAATCTAGGAATGGCTGTACGTTATAATCACACGTGGTTTATGTGACAAAGCCTTTAGATCCTATGTCTGACTACATAATCTAGCTACGCAAAGAGTTCTTATTTCAGGTACTTATAAACACTACAATACCATATGTCAGGACTTAGGTCTTGTCACACAAACCTAGCCCTTACTATCCGGGAGGTATCGTGGCCCCTAGAATGGCGGTATTGGGTGCTTATACCACCAGGGGTATCGGAGGCGGACGATGAGTTCCCTTGCCCGACAGGCTTCTTTGTCTGCCATTCTCGTATATACGAAGACGTTCGTAGCTGTTAGGTATATAGCTCCTCGTGCAACAACGTCTTAGTTTCTCTCGTTGCTTGGACGGTCTTGTGACACCATAGACGGCCAGTTAGCCTTTTGTTGCGCCTCTCTAGCCGACCATCAAGCCCTAGGAGAGATTGGTAGAAGTATGCTCTTATTTTTACCAAATACGGTTTCGATATAGGTACGATGTAGATACCATCGAACGAGTCACCGGCGAAACCGGCTAAGATATTATACGCATTTGGATGGGGTTTGATAATCAATTTGGAAGGGCAAACTAAGTTGTCTAGGGTATTTCAGCTACTATGGTATACCAAAAAAAAAAGACAACATGGACGTGAGTTGGTGAAATTTATGCGCAGCAAAGAGCCTTTAGAACGCATATCATGGCGAGTTCTTATAAAACAATAAGACGAGCATCCGTGGAAAGAAACAGTGTAGTTTGATTAACCGCAACTGACACATGCGAACGGGAATCCTCGTCCTGTTCATACTTAATCTATATCGTCTAGACTACCAGGCAGGTAGGTAACTTATTATATAATCGACAGGCGTCTTCAGCATCGTAACCGCGGAAATCTTCCTCTGTTTTCTCTAGGTACCTGCATAACCTGAGGTACGCATGTGCCTTCAACCTTTTTCCCTTTCTTTTTTTTTTTGTTGCTGAAGACGCACATCAACTACTGTTTGGCCTGCAGACCAAATACACCTACTTTGCCACCCATCTTCTCTCAAGAAAATCGAACTTTGCAGCAGAAACACTGAAAATCCTATCCCCTTCAAGAAAAAGACGTAAACATACCAATAATCGACATGGCCTCTATCTCTGCTTCGACGCACGAAGCAGAAGTGCCAGATCCTCCGGGAGAAGACTACACGTCCGACTACACGTCCGACTCGACGTCCGACTCGACGTCCGACCCGCCTTCCCCTCTAACTAATCGAGAGGCTAAGTGTATCGAGAGATTTTTAAACAACTACGAAAGGATCTTCGGGGCTCCTGCTACAGGTATGTCAAGTTACAATATCGCTCCGAAGAGTTTTGCCCCAATCACGAAAAGCCCCTTGGGTCTCTATTCCTTATATAACAGCACTCCTCATTGACAATAATTCTACTCTGTTATGTTATCTAGTCTCTACCGGGAAGACTGCTAACAAGAACTTCAGTTGGCGACAGCGAGGAGGCGACAACAACGAACCCCAACAACGTAGCCCCACCCGAGCAGCTCACATGCACGCAGTGTAGAAAGGTGTTCAAGTCTACGCGTACGATGCGCCAGCACCTGGGCGAGGTGCACATTGGCACGATCTGCCAATGGCCGGGATGCGCCGCCAATGTCTCCTCTGAGGCGGATTTGAACAAGCACTTAAAGGCGCACAACGACGCCTCCGGCTCGGGGGATAATAGGCCTTTAACTTGCAACTGGCCCGGTTGTGGCAAAGTCTGCACGCTGGCGGAGGGTGTAGCTAGACACCTTCGACGCCACACCATATCCGCAAAGAACACCGCGCCTGTTTGAGCTGTGGGGTTGATCCGATGTTTATAGATACCATAGATGCATAGCCATGAATCAGTATCCGCAATGGACAAGTAAGGAAGCTATGATTTGCTGTTATAGTAGCGCCCGAAGGCCGCGAAATCACAACGCACGCAGAAAGACGAGTACTTTCAGGGGCATTGAAATTACCTACCTACTTATACCTCCTAATACCTCCTCAGAGACGTAAGGGATAGCCACTACCTACCCCACGTACATATCTACGTGTAATTTTTGTGGCGCTGAAAATTTTCGTGTTTGGTAAGACAGGTGAGACGGGCAGGACGGGTAAGACAAGTAGATATCCAGATATTCTCATCGGATGTGGCCCCCCGCTCTCGTACCTCTTTATCCTGGCGTCAGCGGTGTCAGCAACGCAAGGGATACCCTAGCGCTGGGTACCCTACACAGCAAAATACTAGGGTATGTACCTACCTAGGTAGGTAGGTACTATTTAATCTTCGGAATGCCAAGTAGGTTCCGATCTTTAGCGGACCTTATTACCGCGAAGCTTCCAACCAGCCAGCCAGCCAGCCAGCAGACCAGCCAGCAGACCAGCCAGCCCAAGACACATATCTCGTTCGTTAACTTGCTGACAATCTGCCTTGACCACCAAACCGAGTTACCTACGAATGTCGCAAAGATGACTAACGTATTGCAAAAGGAACTTGCGTCGCTTCCTTACCCTCCCGTGGCTCCGGCTTGGGGCGGCAATTTCACAACCACAAGTCGATATGACACTTACGACTTTATCAATCCCCTAACCAAGTCCAATTGCACCGGAAAGTATGTCCTAGTAACCGGCGGAAATAAAGGCATTGGAAAGGGTGTCGCCCTGTCCTATGCCATGGCTGGCGCTTCGCGTATCGCCATCACCTGCCGTTCAGATGCTCCCGAAGTCGTGGCAGAAATTGAGAAGGCCGCGACCGATGTCGGCAGAGAGAAGCCGGTAGTACGCTTGCTACGGATGGACGTTTCCGTCTCGTCGAGCGTCAAGAGTGCAGCTCAAAGCTTGGAGGCCGCGTGGGGTCGACTTGATATCTTGATTGGCAACGCGGGCTTCCTAGCAAAGTACGACAAGATCTTGGACGGAGACGAGGATGCGTGGTGGCGGAGCTTTGAGGTCAACGTGTTCGGAAGTTACCTCGTTGCCAAATCGTTCCTCCCCTTAATGCTGAAGGGCGGCGATAAAACCATCATCAACATGTCGTCGACTGGGGCCATGCACTTCCTTACGGGTGGAAGTAGCTATCAGATAAGCAAGTTCGCTCTCTTGAGGCTCACGGAATATCTCATGGCCGAGTATGCGGATCAGGTACTAATATCCTCGCGCCATAAAGGGTGGTTCGTCGTTCCTCTAACGCTGTCTTAGGGTTTGCTGAGTTACTCGTTCCATCCAGGCGGGTACGTAAACTAGATCATCTTTCGTCGATATGGCTGCGGCCAATCCCGCTAACGGACTATGATAGCGTAGCCACAGACCTCGCCCGGGGACTACCGGAGCAGACCCAAGGTACGTTGCTCTTATGTAACTGCCGTAAAATCGAACATTGTAGACTGATTCAAGGATGGCGCAGGTTGGCTCAAGTGTACACCGGCGTTGAGCGGCGACACCATTGCGTTTCTCACAAGCCAGAGACAGGAGTGGCTAGCCGGCCGTTATCTCTCGGCTATGTGGGACATGGCTGAGTTCTTCGATAAGAAGGATGAGATAGTCAAGAAAGACTCCCTGAAGATGAAGATGACCTTTTGATATTCACATTCGCCTGTCTCTAGAGGATGTTGCTCAGATGGAAATATATTTACTAAAGGTGGTGGTGGTGGTGGTGATCCACCTTTAGGGGGATGGGGATTGGGATGGCATCTACACTATCTCCGACCCCCTTCGGAGCTTTAGCTTGATGACAGAAAGTCTTCAACATTCAAATCCCGTCTTCCGCCGGTGATAGCAGCAGTCCTACCTCCAGTACCAAGGTATAAATACCTATTCGAATTCTAATTTCTCTCTGGGAAGTTGGAACTATCTACTCAATTCTCAACCTCCCATAAAATTAACTATGGTCTCCATGGCTCTCGTAGAATCAGGTTGGCTCCCGGCCAGCTTCTTGGCACCTCTCCACATCCTATCCTTCTCCACGCTACTCGGTACGGAGCTGTACCAATCGTTTGTCATGGTAAAGGTGTGCTATCAAGCATTGCCTAGATCTGCCTTCACGACCCTTCAGAAGCGCGTCTTTCCCATCTACTTCCGTATTCAGACCTTGCTAGTCTTCTTAACAGCCGCGACGATTCCTCCGTACGGGCCTCTAACGCTACGAGAGAGCAAGAGCAACTGGATTCCATTCACAGTTGCGGGAGTTACGGCCCTGCTAAACTTAGCCATCTATGGACCACGGACGCGCCAGGTCATGATTGATCGGATTCACCAAGGTAGGAGCTTATGTGTCGGGATGGACTAAGAGTAACATTTACTGATCGAGTGATAGAAACACGAGACGGACGAAAGGCAAATGACCCGGCCGAGCAGCTGAGTGAGGATATGACCAACCTAAATAGAGCCTTCTCGCGTACCCATGCGATGAGCATTCATATAAATTTGATCTCAATAGGCGCAATGATCTGGTGGGGTTGGAAACTGGCGTTACGGCTGGATGTCAAGTTGTAATAAAGCCCCTTTTCTAGGCTTTTCTTTCAGAGACCGGCAGAGTCGGGAAGCATGCACTCCACGCTTAGGGGAAATACACACCACAGGAGCGACAGCTACCGACCGACAAGCTCCTTCAGCACGTTTTGTAGAATCCGTATAGTATATTCATTCCTATGGACTTTCTTTCATAAAGCCGTCTTTTTTCCTCCCTAGACCCAGGTACCGACCATCAAATCTCGAGGACCAGCTTAGTGCAGCTGACTCCCGCCTTCAGAATATCTAGGCCCTTGTTAATGCCATGTAGACCTCCTTCGACCACTTGTATCTTGGGGCTCGGAACTATTTCGTTCTTCTCCAGCTTTTCCTTCAACCAGGCATTCATCCAGAACGAAAATTGCTCAGCCTGTTCCTCCTCCTCAAGCGAAGCAACGACAAACTTGGTCTCGACGCCTTCCGCAGTAGGCCCATCCGGCATTAAGGGAGGCGCGGAGGCTAAGTGGGCGGTCTCGCTTCCTTTCAACGCTTTCAGAATGTTCAGGCAAGACTGGAGGGCTCCGACGGCGTCGTATCCATACTTGACCGCCAGCCCATCTCCCTTGGCAGCTTCGATTATGGATTTCTCTACGCCAGGATCCTTATAATCAAAAACTCTAGTCGCGCCTAGCGACTTGACGTATTCGTGGTGCTTTGCGCTCGCTGTAGCGTAGACGGTGAAACCTAGCAGCTTGGCGCTCTGTACGACCATACTGCCGACGCTAGACGAAGCGCCCCAGACCAAGATCCCCTGCTTGGCATTAGGTGAGAAAGAGATGTTTCGCGGGAGGCCAATTGTCCACCATCCCGACCAGGTTGTCACGACGGCCATGGGTAAGATGGCAGCTTCGTTGAAGGATATGGTGTCCGGGATGGGGGTGGCGTTCCTTGCCGGGATGATGACCTTCTGCTGGAAAGCGCCGTAGTCGGGTGCGCATCTAACGAAGAAGGTCGGTGCGAAAGCGGCAATACGGGTGCCTGGCTTGAAGGTACTGGGGACGTTGGATCCGGCCTCGAGGACTACGCCGCCGATGTCTGAGCCCAAGACGGCGGGGTAGCTGGCGACCATGAAGCCGAAGTCGCGGCACTTGTAATCAAGGGGATTCAGGGCGAGCGATTTGACTTGGAGGAGTAGCTCACCAGGTCCAGGCTTAGGCGTCTGCCGTTCTCGAACCTCTAGCGGCTGAGCCTTCCCAGTGGCCATGGCTGCCAAGTGCGTTGCCATTGTGCGTAAGGTATGTAAAGTATGGACCTAAATATTTGAGAAAGTGGTAGAGAAGTTTAGGAGTGGATCAAAGGAATGAGGTGGGACAGACGGGTTGGTGTTTGGTAGCAGGTGTGCGGAGAGATGTAGAGCTGTAGAGCTGTAGCTGCAAAACAGAAAGAGGACGGATCTTTGGCCATGGCTAGTTAAATGGTGTTTGCTCTTTCATGTTGCTAGACGACTGGACGGAGAGCGCGATTCGGGCTTGAGATACCTCGGATTTAAGTGATTACCAAAAAGGGTAAAGAACACAATCGTGATTGCCAGATGATCCGACTAAGAGCACCGGGCGTTATCCTACTGGATGCCGACATAACCCTATTGGGCTTATTGGCTGGGATTGTCCGTTTATCTCCGAGATCCTACCATCCAAGACAAGTTTCGTGTAACCAAATTCATCATCACCATCATTATCATCTGTCAAAATTAGTAATCTCTCTGCTAGAACCAACAGTCGTGTGTAACATCGGGGCTTACTTACATGTATTTCTTTGACAAACCCCGAGGACATTATTCCATCAGCCATACGGGATAGATGAATTGCCGACAGGATTCGGGAATGCTAAACCCGAGCGTCATAGTAGGCCACTCACGATTTATTCACCAGCAAGTTGTCACACGCTTCCGACCCACGCCACTTACAGCGAAATAAATCTGTAATTTCGTAATCTACGTGGTCAGATATATATATACAGACAGACAAATCTTTGGTACAATAAAAAGTGCCCCTATCCAAGTTCCTCTACCCGGTGCGTCCAAACTCCTGGCAAGCACTGCTAACAGGCGCAGCCCTTCGCCACCCACTTTCTGAAGTGCCCCGAGGCCCTCCATCAGTATCTTTAGACTTAGGTCTGCGCATCTAGGCGAAGAACACCTCAGCTCTCTTCTTGTTGTTACCTCGGTTGTTTCCGCTGTTAGCAGCGTTGCTGTTGTTGTTATTGTTGTTTCCACGCCCGTTGCCGTTCTTCTTGCTAGAGCCTGTTGCGCTCGCCGAAGCGCTCGCAGCAGCAGTAGTGGTAGCATCCGCGGCTGCTGATGTGGCAGTTGCCGCTACGCCCGTGACAATATCAAGGATCTGCGTGGAGGCAGGCAGGCTAGTGACTGTCTGTCCCAGTAGGTCGCTGACCGCCGCCGCATTCTGCAGCGCCTCGTCTGTACCGGCGTCTTGGATAGCAGCTACGGCGGCGGGAAGATCGGCCTGGTCCTGAGCAACCTGCTTGAACACCTTGTCCAATGACAGGTTCGTTGTCACGCCGGCCGCCGTGTTCTGGCTAGGGTCTACATCTACCTGCTGGACAGGGAAGCATCCACCTGCAGCGTTTATCGTCAGCGATCAACTTCTCAAAGGTTCCGAGTCATGTTAAGGGGTCCAGAACTCCCCATGGAGAAGGCGTCCTGGGAAATTCCCAGAAAAGGGTTCTTACCAAAGGGACCGGCCAGAGCATTGTTCCTGCATCTGACGGTGCAGACGTTGCCTGCGGATGCTACGCACGGCTGTCAGCATGATGCTATTCCTACGAGTGGGGCGGCTCTACTCACATCCGGTGCATGCAAAAGAATCGGGCATATCCACGAGGATATCGAAGTCCTGTGTCTTGGCTTGGGAGAAACCGTTGACACCGGGAACGTTGTTCTGGACAGTGAGGTTTTGAGTGATGACACCGTTGTTACCGGCTTCGACCTAAATGATGTATGAATTAGCCTGCATCATTGCAACAGGTACCGTCGACAGCAGACTTACCAGATCACATGCATAAGGTCCAGCTCCATCAGCGTTAACTTGATCTAAAGTTATGTGTCAGTCGAGAGTCAAAGCGCGATGCAAGTCTAAATAGGGCTCCTTACGGATAGTAACTTTGAGTTGTGTTCCGCTCTGGACTTGGGTAACAGTGCCTGAAGCAAGCGCGTTCTCCGTGTTCTCTCCGATATCAATGTTGCCCGCCAGCTCCGTCCGGCCGCATTCGTTTACGACGTTGGCCGCGATCTCGGCATCTCGAATGATAGTCGTATCCTGTTGGCAGGGGCTGATGGACGTGCAATTCCTTGCCAATTCAGCCTCGACTAGCAAGATTGTCAGCTATCAAGGCTTTGTTTACATAGCCGATCAGTCTTTACCTTTGAAGCCAACACCTTGTGGCGAGCCATCAATACCCTGAACAGCTATCACAACGCCGTGTGCCTGTGCTACAGCCAGCACAGATGCAAAGGAAAGAATAGACGAATAGAAGGACGGCATCTTGTGTATAGGTATGAAAAGATGAGCAGCACCGGGCCGACGAATGAATGATAGGGTACAAGGAAGCTGAAAAGGGAATGAATTAAGAATAGAACAGATCCACGGGATCGTCAACACCAAAGAGAAGTTTAATGGTAAAAGGAAACCGGCCTGCAGAGCAAAGTGAGAGATGATGATCTTTGGCGAGCATCACTTGGCTATATAATAGCCACTGGCGACCTTGTTCCATGTTCGCAGGCTGGTAATTCATTACGAATTAACCCAAACCGAAGTGCCTGCCGAATAGAAGACCCCTAGAATGGTTGCATGAGCCAATATCCAACGCGATCTGTGTCATGCTGGTGGGTTTCGAGCAGCCAGAGGAGCCTCCTCCGAGTGGAGCCTCTCTTCTTTAACCCTTTTCTTTGGTCATGTATATATTAGGTACGTGGTAGTGACGCGAAGGAGAGCCGTTTCGAGTTTCCATTGTGACCTGTGAGTGGATTCGAAGCTGATCCCCACTGGGGCGCCTAGTAGAAAATGGACGACAACCCCGGTTACCGTTGAAATGTCCCGACAGGGTCGAGAAGGAAACGTCGTCCAGGTTGGCAGGATTAGCCAGAATTATTGAGGCTTAAAGAATCTAGCTCCAGAACCATCTAGCGTTGGTCCTAACCTACCTAGGTACACATAGTGGGACTTTGTAGAGATGCCCAAAATTGGGCAAAGGGAGATACGTGCTGTCCGTATTGGTGCTGGCGCCGGCGCCGGCGCTGCGACCTAAGGTAAGGATAATGTCTCGCGAGGTTTAAACTCACCATACGGGGGCCAAACAGACCAAGGTTACAACTATTTACGAAATCTTGAGGGTTAGATGAGATAGCACTCAACAAGTGCAATATTTACTCATACCTCCGGAAATTGTAATGCAGATAGATAACAAAAACCCCTTTATCGGAACTGAGTGTTGATATTGCGCGTTGCTGTACCAGTTAATAGCGGTAACTCGGCTCGAGCCGACAGTGGCTTGAGCGGGATGGCGATCCGCAAGGAATGTGACTGTGAGGCGCTCAAATTTCCATATGTTCTAAGCCCCTAAAGAAAGAAAAAGGAAAGGGGAAAAAAAAGGATCGCTTATGATCTGCCGGTTAGCGTTGATCCTCCCACGTTTCAACCCTTGTGCCAGATCTCGGGCCAAGACGTTTCTACTGTGGATATCGCGGTAATTAAAAGCACCGTTCTGTCCTTCTACATTCTACATACCTAGCCTAGGTAGTAGGAAAGATATGAGGCACTCGACTCCTGAGAAACCCCTTGCTATTTGATCTTGAAGCGGTTTGGCCTGTGTCAATTATGATGCTATGGTCTGCTGATATCGGACGGTGGTGCTATTGTTGGCCCATAGTGGCCGTTTCAGAATGTTTATGCACCAATGACGAACAGCCAGGGCGATCAAATCCCAATACGGACAGAAGGCAGCATGAATTCGTTGCCACAGCATCGAGTGTCTACCTGCCTACTACCTTTTAATAAATGAATCATGATGCCCATAGGTTATGATTGTTTGCGGTTCGAGTCGACCTTTTCTTCTCCAGCACTTATTGGGACCTGGTCAGGGGCTGGTACGCTAAACACGAGTACCTTACCATTGCCAAGGCATAACAAGACTCAGTTAGCGCTTCAGTCCCATTGGAGATGGTTTGCAGAAGGGGGAAAAAGACCTCACGATTAGAGACTGTCTCAATGTTGTACGAAATTCATCTTTTCATGCTCTGCATATCGGCGCTTGTTTGTTAGAAAGAGTATAGTAAATGAGTCGAATTAGATTAAAATTCCCTACATAATCTACGAGACCATATTTTATAAAGGGGTTCCCATGCTCGTCGGAGATTCGATAAGACCGTTCCTTTCCCCCATTTGTAAACAACCCCGATGGACCTATTGAGTCTAGGTACGTATCCGCAATAGTGACAATGGATCCCATAACCTTAGTATGGAGGAAAAGGATAAGGCTACATATACCAGTTACCTATAGCACATTTGCGCGCATAGCAGTAGGTTTGTATGCCAGTATATGATGATCCAACAACCTAGATTTCTCAAGCTGAGTTGGAGCTATTGGCCAGGGAACCAGAATCGAAATCTACAAGAACTTTCTGCCCTATGCCGTTCACGACGCGTGGTCTTGCTACTTCCACTTGCCGTAACCCGATGCCGCATGTGTTCAATAGTACAATATGGGCACAACACAACCCTGGTCCTCACCCTGCTATGAGGCCTTATACTAGGGAGGAATGTCTCGAGACGAAACTCTCATAGGCACCTCAAAAAGAAGACAGGAGAACAGAAGAAGCCGTCAGAGACTTAGAAATCAGCCTACTTCGAGTTTCGCCATGATCTCAACGCCTCAAGCATTTCGTCGTATCCACTGATCCAGGCACATGCCGAAAAATGTCCGCCGTTTCACGTAGAGTCAAGGCTGTCATTTACGAAACGGGACGCGTAATATCCTAGGGGAGGCACGAAGATTTCAGTGTATAATGATGATAAATAGGGCCACGGCCGGCAAAGTGGGAAGTTGTTTGCTTAATATGGCATTAAGGCCAAACAACCAACACCAGCCCTTCTGCCAACCCATCTCACGTGCCCCAGCAGATGAAGAGACCTACCGTTTAAGTAAAACCTGGCAATCGTAATTCATGATTTTAACCAGTGATACTTTCAAGACTACGATACCCCAGGTGGGTGCGAGCACAATTATCGTCATTACTTGATAACCTATCACACAAACCGCGATACCGCACGATGAAAGGGATGGATACCTAGGCATATAATAGTAGCACGCTAGGCACCTATGAGGTATATATATCAATCACAGTGTCAGGTTTCTAGAGTACTCAAATACTCATAGGCGAAATAATGCAATCATGAATAGGTAGGTAGGTAAATATCCTGCTACATTTGCAAAACTACAAATCACCCAGGTACATTTGAAGTTATTTTTGGTAGACTCGCCTTAACTCGTTGACCGGAGTGCCTAACGAAGATCTGGATTCGAGTTACAACTCTGTACACAGATCTAGAACTCGCTGTCATCCTCTCAGATAACATCAGATTTTAATCAAATATTACTAAAAGATCTCGACCCTATTGGCCAAGATCATTATATTTGATAGTAATACTGACAATTCCAATTATATTGATGTCACACCGCGGAGCCCTAGGTGACAGACCCAGTGGTAAAGAATAAGACTAAGACATGGTTGGCTAGGTAGGTATGAAGGTTGACAATAGCTCTCACGCGCATAACATCAAAAATACGAACAGGCCAATAGCCCTGAATATTAGCATAGGTTACGTTACACTCACATGGCCGTTTCTTTTATGTTACGCAGGCAACTTTCTATTGTACTAGAGTGTCTTACATAGGATGACTTACCCCCATACGGAAAGAGCCTAGATCATTAGATCATACCTCACCCAATGTTAACACTATTGACGACTAAACATGCTGACATCATCAATAAATAGTCAGACGTATGGCTACGATATAAGCTGAAAACAGATACTTACAACACTTTGCCTCTTAATGGCCAAGCGGGAAATCATCTCCAAGGCCAGAAAGGAGGTCTGTTAGCCCGTAAGTTAATAGCTAATACTGTCATGCTTCGTAATAGCCACCCATGTCTAATGTCAGAATTGAGTTTAAAATAGGCTATGGCTTTAACATATTCCTCTGGTCAAGATAGCATCGGTTTATTCGCGTCAAGTATATAAGGAAGTAGGTATTACGACCTATTCTATATTCGATTCATCGTGAATTGTCCCACTCCAGTTTGAATACCAGTCTTCTTCGAGTAACTCGCACACTCATACATCAGGCAGATTTCACTTTAGCAATGTCTCCTCCGCCAGCAGAGTCGGGATACAGCCTCGCCTGGTCCGACGACTTTTCGGGCTCAGCGGGATCTCTCCCTAACCAGTCGAAATGGAACATAGTGTCAAGCGGGCCTAACCAAGGCAACCAGGAGGTTCAGCATTACACTCAGAGCAACTCCAACTCCTCTCTCAGTGGCTCTGGCCTGCTACAGATCACCCCGCAGCACAACAATGGCCAGTGGACCTCTGCCCGCCTCGAGTGTAAGGAGGCCTTCAACTGTCCAGACGGGCACCGCATGTTGTTGCAGGCCGAGCTGCGATCCGGAACCTTCCCGGCAAACCAGCAGTCCGGCATCTGGCCTGCGTTCTGGGCTCTCGGCAACGACATTCGTAACGGGAAAAATGTCAGCTGGCCTCAATGTGGAGAGTGGGATAGTGAGTGAACAATTTGGTCTTTTCCGCCCATCCCTTTGGTTTCTCCCATCTAGACAGACCCGGGGTCTATCAAGAATATTGGCAGAGAGGTTTGGTGTATCAGTTCGTTTCTAATTCGGCATACTTCATAGTCTTCGAAAATGCCCACGGTGCTGATTTCTCGCTTGGAACTCTTCACTACGGACGCGGAGGTACCGATCATCTTAGCAAAGGAAGTGCTAGACAGACGTTCCAGGTCGAAAGCTTCCACACCTGGGCCATCAAGGTCAACCGCGGGCCCTCTAACTGGCAGGACGAGACCTTGGAGTGGTGGCTCGACGGGAACAAGTTTTTCCAGGTCAAGGGTAGCGATATTGGAGATGGTGAGCTATGGGGCCGCGTAGCCCATAAGAGCTTTTATCCAATCCTCAACGTTGCTGTCGGCAGCAACTTCCCCGGTAAGAATCCGCAAACCATCCTCCTTACGACAGGTAACTATTTCATGGAGCACCTACTAATATGCAAAAAGGCGGCGGTCAACCCGACGACAAGACGACTACCGGCTTGGGCAGTGGTCTTCAGGTCAAGTATGTCGCCTGCTACCAAAGCAACTAAGACCTCCTAACTTCAAGGTGGACATCTATGTCGAAATTTCGGGACACCATTTTTCTCTTCAAATTGGGACTTGTAATGGATAACGTTTCTCCTAGTCAGGCTAGGATATCATCACCATCATTTTCTTTATCCTATAGAATTCAATCTCTCAAAGACCTTTCAGTCTTCTACTACATCTCCGTTCTTTGATTTCAATTGGGGTTGATGTCAAGTTATTAGACATGTGACACGAAACGAAGCAGAATCCCCAAGCGAAAAACTACCTAAGATAACCTTTTGTAGGCTCTCCTAGGAGGTAGATATCGATCAAAACCTGAGACGGATTACTGAAGTCCCTCTGTCTCTCCAATTCTGAAGACGTATTTTATGGCGTTCGCTTTACCATCTTTCAGGTTTGCCAATCCTGTTTGGATACCTCTCAATCCTCCTGGCACAACTACCTGAGGCTGTGGTCTGAACCATCCTTCCTGCAAACCTCGAGTGATATATCGAAAGTAAACAAAACCAAAGTCCTTAATATCCGAATGTACCGACCCCACAAGAGTAATCGACTGTATAATATGAGGAGGAATTTGGTGTTCCTCCGAAGGCGGCAACACGAGTGTTATCTTTGAGCCTTCAGCTAGGACTCTGCTCAGATTGACATAGCTGTTACTCTCCGACACGGCATCTAGCGCGTACAAAAGCTTCGACCCCCCCGCGGCATCTTTCAAGGCTTCGACGACGGCGTCGTCTCCATTGCGGTAGTCGATGATGACATCCCCCTGGCTACGATCGATTAATTTCTCTACGTGAGCTTGAGACTTTCCAGCTACGCAAATCAGGGGATGGATGTTGCTCTGCCGGGCGAGCTGGATAGCGTAGGCACCCACAGCTGAAGCAGCACCGTATATAACAAGGGGTATGGGCTCAGTCGCCGGTGTCCACGGTTGCGGAAGGCCAAGGCGGGCATAGAGCCCGACAGCAGATGTCATAGCAGCCAACGGAATTGCGGCGCCCTCTAGTACTTTAGTCAGTGCCTCTCTTCTTCATTCCTATGTCTTAGGTACGTATTTAGAACATACCTTCAAATGTGGTCTTCTGCGGCAGGTGAAAGGTAGTGTGCTGCCAAGCGATAGCGTATTCGGCATAAGATCCATGAGGGCTCATGATCTCGTGAAAAGCGGCAACGCGGTCACCAGGCTTGAACTCGGTTACATTAGAACCAACCTCTTCAACAACGCCAGCTATATCATCGCCTTGGTTCGTCGTAACTTTGCGCCAGTCTGGTACTTTCCAGTCCTTCGGGTTAGATCCGCTCACGTGGACCTTGATAAGGACCTGGTCGGCATTTGGTTTTGGGATAGGCGAGTCAATGATCTCGACCGTTAGCCCTTTGTAGTGTTAGCGGTGGTCGAGGGACAAGTTTACGTGACCCAATGCTGACCTGGGGCTACTATGGCCTCCTTCATCATAAATATACCTAGGTACCTACCTAAGGTAGGTAGAGGCCCTATATAACACCTTGGTTGATTTGAGAGCGAATGCCGGGACGAGAGTGGCGGTAGTTGAATATGGGGACCCTTATGGTCACCATTTCAATATTATATAGGTCCCTAAGAAAGGTTCGGATTAATAATCATTTTAGCTACCGAGGAGGAGAAGTAGTGTATCAAGATCAATGCGACGTAGCCCGTCTCTTCATTGGATGTTCTCGTATCTTCAGTAACAAAACGAGCGGGGCTTTGGACGATGGTGAACTACATTGCACTTAGCCTGAGGTACGTACTATGATATCAAATCCGCCTTCAATTACATCATCGTTATACGAGGATGGGGAGTTATCATATATGTATATACTTCTCCCCCCTTAAGCGTCTGATATACAAGGTCTGTGGGTAGGTGTGGAAAGGGTTCGTTTGAGAAGCGGACTCAAAATAATTATATTAGCACGATTCATCACGGGCTTGAAAAAACATGAGCTCTCCATAAGGAGTCCGTTAGAGTATAGCTCGCTCGAGGACGACAGCATGTTCATTCCAGTGGTGGCAAAGCCACCTATTACTGCTTTGAATTTCAGCTACTTGACCAAACTACAAATGCTTCCAAAGTAGGCCGTACACTGTCCACCTTCATTCGGATTAATACCCCTATTCCAACGTAGACCTAGGCGTTTCAAGAGTGCCGTATGCGCCTGACTCTCGAAGTAGGGATGGTTCCATTGAAACCACAGCCTGACTCTACGCATGATGAGACGGTGTGGATATATCGAATCTTGCCCTCCTCGATTCTGAACATATGGCTATCCGGCATTGGCGTCTGACCTTGCGACCGATCCAATCCGGGAAATCCGAGATATATATCGACAACTCCCATAACCTCGTCCACAACAAAGCGGCGATTTGTGACTACGAGCGTGGATGGTAAGCCGGCTAGCGTGCAGGAATCGCCCGTCATATTTAGAGGTGCCGTAGAGGCGCCCCCTTCGAGTCGAGAACAGGGCACACCGAAAGGTACAACAACGCTCTCATTCTGGAAGCGCTCGAAGTATGCATTTCCGGAGGCTTGAATTACTTCGCGCGCGTCCCGCTTGTCCTCGGGGATAGGGTCCCAGTTCTCAAGCGAGTTCCAGTACAGATATCCGGTCGCGTTGAAAGCCCAGTCCCCGTCATCCGTCACAATCGACTCTATCAGCGAGATCTTGTGGTCGTTGACGATCATGCGCGTGCCAATAACGTACTGGTGGGGATTGCTCGCAGCGATGATCTCGGTAAAGGTGGCGCATTGGACAGTGTCGTGGATGCTGCGGTTGTGGTCTATCTTGATAGACTCGGTCAAAACTCCCTCCGTGATAGCCTTTGGCACCTCGTTCTCCGTGTAAGTAACATTCGGTGCAGCTAACTCGACGAAGTCATCGAAGATACCGCTAGCTTGAGCTGCCACATACTTGTCAGTGGCTTCTATAAGGAGCTCCCTGGTGCAATGGGCAGAAGCCGATGCGGAAAACAACAGCAACCCAACCAAGGATGAAAGGGCCATAATTTCAGTTCCTCGTTCCTTATGGTAGCTAGTCGATGTATCGAGTAACCCAACAGTGCCTAGTTGCTGGTAGCACAGGTCACAGGTCGAGCGCGGGCCACGGGGTATCTAGCGAAAGGGGGAAATCCCTACTTATACGCGTACTCGTCGCCTCGTGGAGAACGGTCGTCTTTAAGGCATGACCAGAACAGGCTATTATGATGATTCTATATTACAGCATCACTGCAGGCTGAAATCAGGGATATGTAACCAATCAAGGTGCGTATCCGAGGAATGCTAGGTACCTGCAATAAATGCCATAAATTATGGTCGCAACAGTCGACGCTGGATAATACTGTCTTTTGAGGCTCAACTAGTACTCTCTCGGCGCACGTATCGCCACCCTATAAATCATATGCACGCAGATCTCTCGGCAATTAAGAAACAGTTGGATAGAGGAAGCAGTGAACACTATAACCGGTGCTCGATAGGGGGCTAGATCTAAGTAATGAGATCATCCATTGTCCATGCTTTAACCGAAATCTCGGAGTGCCACACAAAAGGACATCATAGGATCGACGAAACTAATAGTAGGCGCTACATTTATTATACGCTTTCTAAATCTTACTATAGTGTTCTATCCTTCTACGTACCTGTCAACTAAGGAACGGTGTTGGCGTGTAAGGTCAAGACTAGAAATTCATCTATGCACCACTCGGCTGTATAGCAAAAAGGGGCACTGCATAGACTCACAAAGTCCATATACTTTAGTACGAAAGTAGGTAACTGGCCAAAAGCAGTAAATGGTATTAGATGAGGCGCATCGTAGCGGAGAAGCCTCTTAACTTGGAAATCTATTTTAAGGATTCACTCGCACCTTGGGAGGTGGGTACCTAATGGTAAGACTACCTCCTGCGAGTATGGTGCGAGCATACAGTACAGTGCTTATGCAAATATCAGGGGTATCGTAGCCTCCGGATTCAACCCCGAGACTAAATTCTTACTTCTGTGGATGAGGAATCATTTGAGCCTCAAGGCCACCCCATCATCCCGCCTAGAGCTCGCCTCATCGTGCATCTTAACAGGTTGGCCTAGTACAAAGTCCCTTTACGTACTAAGTTGGTATCAAATGAACTTAGACACAACGGAGCATCAGTCTTCCAAAGTAGATTAGGTAATTAAAGGAGTTATGATATACGAGCTCACCAAGGTCAAGCTGAGTGAACGCTGGCGCCATCGTCGGTTCTGTGGAGAGGGATTGGTTTTAATCGTTAAAAGTCGATGGGATAATGGTGAAAATGCGAATATAAAGATGAGTTGAGAACTTCATAGGCTGGATAATTTTCGTCTTATAATCAACTTCGAGATATATATCGTCACTCTACGGATCACAGATCAGCTTTCTTATCACCAAACACCTACCTCCCTTTCTTTCTGAATACGAATATTATATACAACTCTATCTTTTATTTACTTACCTTACACAGTCTCAAGATGAAGAACGTGTTACAGATCCTAGGCTTTACTGCCTTGGCTGCGGGCGCAGCCGTGCCAGCAGCAGCACGCGCGCTGTATTTCCTTGAAAACAACCCATCCGGTGCCAACATTGTGTCTTTGAAGGTCTCGAGCCAAGATGGGTCTCTGAGTGACCCCACAAGAATCTCAACCGGTGGTAGCGGTCTTATCGGTGTCGGTAACACGGGGGCTGCCGTGATGATGGGTAAGTTATCAAACTAGATCCACACCATAGCGAGGTATGGCTGAGAGGACATCATAACTGATAGCATGCAGATACCCTTTTCAGCCAAGATGCCGTAGTTGTCTCAGGCTCTCACCTCTTTGCCGTCAACCCGGGAACGAATACGGTCTCCCTGTTTTCTATTCCCAAGCATGACCCGTGGCACCCTCAGTTGGTCGGCTCGCCTGTTCCTAGCGGCGGCGACTTCCCGATGTCGATCGCCTACTCGCCGCGGCACCGTCTCGCATGCGTAGCCAACTCGGGTGCCATGAATACCGTACAGTGCTACGATGTGACGGTAGCCGGCCTGCGTCCCAGCGGCGAGCCGATGCCCCTGCCTCTGAACCAAACGACACCACCTGCCGGCCCTCCCAGCACTGTGTCAGACATCCTCTTCAATCCGTCCCAGTCGACCCTAGTTGTCACCATCAAGGGTTCCGGGACTGGTCCCGGCTATATTTACGCCTACCCCGTTTCCTACGGAAAAGTGCACCCGTCGCCGCGTGTATCCCGCCCAGCTGCGTTAGGTCTCAACTTCGGCCTGTCGTTTCTCGGCAGTGACTCGAGGGCTATCATCGCTGACCCAGGATTCGGCGGCGCTTTTGTCGACTTCGATTGCAACCTCGATGCCTCCGTATCCAAGGTAATCAACATCACAGGCAACGCCGCAACCTGCTGGACGCAGTATTCCGCCGACTTGCACACAGCGTACCTCCTAGACGCTGCCACCACCAACATTGCCGTCCTGGATGCCGCATCCATGGAGGTCAAGTCGACGTTGGCTAGCCCCGCCGTCACCGCAGGCAAATTCGACGCAGCTATCGGGGACGGGCACCTCTACACCCTGGATGCTTCTGATAGCATAAGTGTTTACTCACTTAACGAGTCCACCGCTGTCCAGACCTTCAACTTGACGGGTTTCGGCAGCAGGCAGCTCTTCCAGGGTATGGCCTTTTACGGAGGGAGCGTCTACTAGGTTTAACTAGCAGTAAGGAAGTAAATAGGAAGAAGCCGTTTCTTAGGACGGGTTGAGCGCAAACCGCGTTACCTTGGCTCGAAGACGGGTGTAATTGTATAGACGGTAGATGGACGGTATATAGATCATAGGTAGACCATAGACAGCGAAATATTTACTTACCTTGTCCTTAAACCCCACGTCGATACTTGATGTATTTGCGATAGCACCAAGGCATTTGGGACCTGAGATGTAAATTTCTGGCGAACCACTTAATGCAATGGCCCCCCTCAAAACTAACACAGACTCAAGTATATACACTCGCAATCTACATTCGCCTATCAATCTTTAATGTTTTCTCCTTGACGCCCCTAGGGGTCACTGAGTAACATACGTCTCTGCCGTCAACTAGACGAGCCGCACCCCTATTCGCATCGTATCCGCATCGTATCCGCAAAGAGACGAGTTATTTAGCGGTTTGCCCCCCCTTAAGTCAAGATTGCCATCTTCGACATTAGGATCAGGTTCTGATCAGTGTTCGCTGGGGACTGGTGCCATCCTAAGGAATGCAGAAGTCGATCCAGCTGCCTAAGTAATCGAGCCGATTGCGACTACTGTCCTGGAATTCGTGCTCTCGATATATCTCCTCAAACTCTTCATAACTCAACCTACCCCAACCCCCTCTATCTCTTGCCTCCTGTTCGGCAAGGTCCAGGCGCTTCCATGTATTTAGCGTAGAATGTGATATACGAGCCGGTGACTCGGGTCTAGGAACCGTCGCTTCGGTAGCCGGGGCAGTCTCAGATGTCCCTGGTCCATTACCAGCCTTCTTATTTTTAGAATCGCCCTCTTCTGTCTGGAGTACGTCGCTTGACGGTGACGTCTGCGTTAGACGATTAGGACGGTTTTGTGGCATAGTAGGGTCGCGGTACTCTGAAGACTCCGCAGGAACTATATCAACCGCCGATATAGCTGTCTCCTTGACGGTGGGGCGAACCTCAACGTCTATGTCCAGCAGGGAGTCCGACTCGAGCTGTCCGTCGTCCTCGGCAGACGGGCCAACTGAGTAACCACTAACCGTCAGTAATTCGCCCAAGCTCTGGTTTCGGATTGGTTGGCCGTCGGCGGGAGCGTGCGCCTGTGGCCTCTCCGGTGACTGGCTTACGGACTCCTCGTCCTCGTCTTCATCGTCATTTTCCACGCTGATAGAATCCAGCAGCTCTCGGTATTCCTCACGCCGTTCCTTGGTTTCCGCTGCACGTACGGCAAGATCTTCCTTCCTTTTGAAGATCTCGTCGAGAAGCTCGTTAAACGCTTGTTGCGTAACCTGGTACAGTATTTCTTTGCCAGCGTCTCGCTCTGCATCTGGAATTTCCATGCCCCCCCACCTCTCCGGCACACTCCGTGAAGAGGTCGAAGGATTAGACCTAGTCTCAAAATCATCCGGATCTTCGGCGAACCGCACTTTAGAGGATGATCTTGATCGAGGGGAAAGGAAATGCGGTGCTGACTTGGAAGGCTCGGCCATGCTGTTCAAGTTCAGCAGCACATCTTGGTTCTCGTCCCAACCTTGTGGGGGTAGGGCGCCTTCTTCTTCGTCCAGATAGAACTGCCTTCGCTTCCACCTCTCGAGGAGCTGCTTTCTCGCCAGTACCCTCTTCCGCCCTAGCCGGTGGCTGTTCGCTACAATAGCTTGGTGCTGAACCCTGAGCTGGCTCTCCGTTGGTAACGTGTTGGTGAATCTGCTGGCATCCGGGATAGCTCGAGTTGCAGCTAGTCCGGCAGGCTCGTCTATCGCGTCAGCCTCGGGCTGTTCAGCCCCGTCGACATCATCGGCGCCTTGTTCTCCCGACTCACTCTGCCGGTCCTCGTCAGAGGAGCCGGACTCGACATTGTCGTCAAGAGATTCGTGGCGGATTGACTCCAGAAGGTCGTCAAGTTGCGTGTACTCACCGGTCAGCAACGATGCTAGATCGACAGTATTGTGAGGGGGGTTGATGATTCCCGACCAGTAGCGAGTATCTCCGTTAGGGGATTGTGGTCTTCTAGCCGACGATCCAAAGGATTCCGTGAAGAAACTCTGACTGCCGTTCCGAGCGAATAAGCTACTGAGGATCTCCTCACGATTCGATGTGTCTGGTCTATCCTCGTTGACGACTCCCTTGCCGTCGTTGACTTCCACATCTCCATTTGATCGGAATACCTTCCCTTCCATCGGTCTTGAGTGATCAGCCGGAGGAACCCTACCCTCCCTACCGAATAGACTGCTCAAGGGCTGCCTCCCATTGATAAGTTGCTGGGCTTCGGTGGTGGTCATCATATGATCATCGAGGCCATCGAGGATATCATTATGCATCTGCTTGTACAGCACATAGTAAGCCCGGAACATGCGTAGGAAATCCCGCCGGCTCACGAAGCCGTCGCCGTCGATATCGTAACCGTCGAATGTCCTCTTGAGCTTATCCTTCCTTTTCCTGTACGAGACGCCGTGCAGAAACTCCTCGAAACCGATCAGGTCATCGTGGTTGGTATCGTAGAAAGCAAACATACGGTCGTGAATTAGATTGGGTGCCGCATGCCGATAGCCACCCGAGGGGACGAGGCAGCGTTCGAAGGTCTTTCGGTCCATTGCCAGGCCAAGTCCGTCCGGATCATCCCTCCACTCGGTGTTAGCCATGAAAGTCCACTGTTCCCAAAAAGCGTCAAGCTCGACGCGCTCGAAACCAGTGTCGCGAGACCATTTAGCGAGCAAATAGCGAGGTAGGTTACGAATGGAGTTGTCGGGATCGCCCGGATACCAAGCCGGTTGTACGTGCCGAGTTCCAAAGGGCGGAGCGGGCACCTTGACTTTGTAGAAGACGTGTGTCTTGTTGTGCAGACCCTGGGACTCGCACACCTCGCATAGGTCGAAGTCGGCACAGTTGGCGCAACGATAGCGGATTCCGCGTATGGGCACCATGCCGCAGCCATTACACTGACAGCCTCGGTGGACGTAGGCGTTCCGTCTCGCGTTATCCTCCGACACCCGGAATAGCAAGGTGACTATGTTCTCGCCTGTGCGTTGGCGCGGGGCCTGGCTGGCGTCGTTGTACCATTCGTCGGGGTTCTGATCATCGGACTGGGCAGGCGCGCCTTGGCTAGGAACCGCAGTGTTCGCATCAAGGTTCTCGTCGCCGTGCGACTCGGACTCGGAGGAGTCATCGTGGCGGTGGGAGGCTCGACGAGGTCGTCTTAGGGCGTTCCGGCGCTGTAAGCCAGGTCCCGTGGAGGTAAATTCGGACTCCGAGGTGCTGTATTGGCCAGTTTGATAGTAATAGTAGCCTAACGAGGCGGCCGTGACGACAGAGAGCAGAGCGATGGCTACTCGCGGCCGAGTCAAGGTTGAGGCCGCGGCGGAAGAGAAATATGCCATGATAGACGGGTGAGGACCATGGCGAAATGGGTTTTAATATTGAATAGATACAAGGCAGAAGCTCAATATACGTGCTGACGAACATATATACCGTAAGCGATGCGTTACGCGACTAAGTCAGGAAGAGTATAGCCATGGGGTATGACTTGAAGTTGTTGATGCTTCGTCCACGAAATTTATCGGCGGGTGTCCAAATAGGTTAGGTACAATACAAAGCAGAATAGGGCCTAGTTGGCCTAGCTCTCAGGCGGTGACGTCGGGTTGCTAGGGAATAACCTTAAGTGTTGCACATACAAGGTACATTGTGCATAGGTGCCTTCTAATGCCTGAACGCTTGCATGTGGGGCACCCGCGCATCAAGAAATAATAACGTACGCGTACTGGTGACTGGCAACTCTTTAATATCTATCTACAGCGAATTTATATTATAACGAAGCATCTTTCCAGATCTTTCGTGTCGAACTCTACATCTACATTTGAAAATAATTTCAGTCCCAGCTGTGTATTCCATCTCTTTCCTACCCCTCTTACTCGTCATTTTCCATGGTACTTATGACCTGTTGAACAACAACACATCCATAAGCTCCCTCCATCACACCAACTCGGCGGTAAAGTTCTGCGGGCCCGAGTAGACTTGCACTGTTCCGGTTGGTGACTGCTGGTTCGCCCAGACAATCTCGTCCTTCGTAATGGTATGGATTGCTTGCGCATTCCCGCTGAAGAGGCTCAGATCCGCACCGCCGTCGTCCCGTTTCGTCAGGCTGAAAGCAGTGGACGGCGCGCTGCAAGAAGTCTTCCCAACCGAAGGGAAGGATTGGTAAGTTCCGGGCCTCGCTGAACATCTAGTCTCGTTCTGTCCCCTAGACCAGCTAAGCTCGATGCTATCGAAGAGGTCAGCCAACAGCAACAGTCAAGATGGTTTCCGGTGCGTCAATAGCTCGCCAACTTACTATCCGATCGACGAGTGCGGAGTTGCACCGGCCGAGAATTTAGAAACAGAAACGATGCCGTAGCCTTGAACGCTGGCGAGACTGGCAGCAAGGATGACACTGAGCGATGCACTTGATAGCTTCATCTTGGAAGTAATTATTAGGAGTAACTAGTTCCGATTTATTCTGAACGAGTGTCTTACGTAGTTGGGACGAAGGGATTGTCGATAGGCTGCGATGATGAGGATGGAATGGATGCTTCGGTAGGTTGTAACTTGATGAGATTCTTTCCGGGATATATATAAGATAGTTGGTGTCCCTGAATGCCTATGAGTTATGGCTGGCCCCAGCAAGCCCCAACAAAGGGGATCAATCCATCCCAACTCATCATTTCTTATAGCCTTCCGCCCATGATCTACACTTTCCGTCCGGGCTAGAATCGCATAGGACGGTATGCGCCGACCCAGATACATGGAGACAGCAGCCTGCAATTGGAAACTAGTAAAGGAGATCCTCCCGACCGCCGTCACTTACCCACGTTCAGAACTACTCTGGTTCGGTTACAATGGGCACCACGGCATCACGGCGGAGGCCTTGTCTGCGAATCTTCATTTACCCAGCCCCTTTAGCATCGCAACACATTTAAGACATACATATACGGACGTTCTCGTAATTACATACTCAACGATAGGTATACAATCGTGCTAGGTCAATAGCCAGTTAAGTCTACGAATGCTACCTCAGATGTGGCGGTATACTTCTTGGCCCTATCTTTGAAAACGTACTGAAGTTTTACCCCTTGCCCTCTAACAACAGGGCTAGGTTGTCCAATCACAACTGATTAAATGTCTCAATATGGAATATACTCATTGGCTTGTTATTTAGTATAGTCGGCTAGACCAATTCCTAGCTCATTGATCAACATGATGGTCCGGGAGAAAAACTACCGCAACGTTGCAAGAGTCGGCCCGTCAGTCAGTATGCCTATGAACTATGAATAGCCAGACTGGAAGGTATCAAGTCTACTAAACCGTACTTCGTCTATGAGTCTCGAGGCATATCAAGGATAAATGCCGACTCTAAGCTCAGAATCATTTCGAGTCATATTCCCTATCCATGAGGAAGTTGAGTTGGCTACATTAAGGGAGTTCACTATAAAAGATAGTATATAATTCTCCTTGCTCCATCATTGCCTCTCCGACTTTGGTCGAACGATTAGAACGATTTTTGCGGAAGTTTATAGTCGATTAACTGGCAGCTTCTTGCCGCCCTTGAAAACAATACAGATCTACTGTATAGATACAAGTCCGATTAGTTGAAGAATTGCTCTCGGAAACATCGAATTCGCGATGGCGTTTTTAGATATAAAAACTCAAAAATATAAGTCAGGTACGGAATTATGCACCCAAGGTAGAGCTCGCATTAGCGCGTCGGGATCTAAAATTAGGGGAACTCCACTGTATTTATCATACCAGCACTTCCATTAAAGGTCACCGCCACAAGTAACGAGGCGCAGCAGGCTTGCGTTATGCTTTGTCTCAGCTTGCGAGGTGTAATAGGGCGACTAGGGCGACCAGGGCGACAAACGCGTGCCTCAGCGCAGGTCGATATCAGCCCATATACGTACACGTCAGCTAGCCACGTCTCGATCCTCTTGGAGTTTTAAATCACATTTTCGCAGACACCTCCAGCATTTCAGCATCACAACCTCTCGGTTCATAGTACCTACAATGTCTTCGTAGCTTGTGAATTACATACCTTATCAGAAAATTGCCATACGTTCGTTCTTCCATTCCCATTCGTTCGATTATAAAGTCCTTAGAGCATGGCTCCCGTCTATCAAAGATCCGACCTTACTGAGCATCTGATTCGGAGTGCCAGAGCCGCCGTAGTTGCAGCCGGCCCGGAGGTCGCTCGACTTGCTCGCCGAGATGTCGTGTCCCGCCGCGACTTAACCGTCACCAGCGATGCCCAAAAAGTTACGTTAGGCATAATCGCCGTCTATGTCGTTGTCATCGCCATCCTGTGGAACGTGCCCTACGTGCGCTGGTCGCTATGGCCTTTCAAGGTATGTTTCACCGACCAAGAACCCATTCCCGCTTACCTTCGGGGCTCCTATTTCTAACCATATTTGGTAGATGCTTGTGATCGCGTTTCATGAATTTGGCCATGCTATCACAGCCTGCTGCACCGGGGGTCGCGTAAAGTCCATTTCCCTTGATCCCCGCGAAGGCGGCGTTACCCACAGTACGTGATCCTAGCTTCGCCTCGAGAGTCGTCGGTTTGTTCTTAGGAACGAGGCCGTTTTTTTTGGTGGTTTTTTTTTTCTTTCTTTTTCTTTCGCTTTTTCAATAAAAATATTCAAGAGTAATTAATTGCTGACCTTTGATGTTCAGTGGTGGGTGGAAAGAGCGCCATCACATTACCCGCTGGTTACCTGGGCTCCTCTCTCATCGGCGCCTTGCTCATATTCTGCGGCTTTGACATCGTCGCAAGCAAGATCGCTAGTCTGGTGCTGGCTGTTTGCTTCTTGCTCACCTTGTGGTGGGGTAAGAGGGACTGGCTTACGATCGTAACGATTCTCCTTGCTATTGGGCTACTGGTGGCCTGCTGGTTCATCGTTCACGCCGAGCCGCTAAGGTTCGTTGTTCTTTTCATCGGCGTGATGAGTTCGCTATACAGTGTTTGGGATATTGTGAGTTCCAATCGTGGATCCCGTCTAGGTTGCCGGTGCTAACTGATCTCTACCTAGTGCGACGATCTGATTCTCCGCAAGGTCAACAGTTCCGATGCCAGCGTGTTCGCCCAGCGCTATGGTGGTTCTTCTCAGTGCTGGGGTGTCATCTGGTCCATTATTTCAGTTTGCTTCATGGCTGTTGGTATTATTGCAGGTATTGCCGCATTCCCACAGTCGTTCGCGCAGCAAGAGGAGGATTCTAAGAACTTCATCCCAACTCGTTGAGCGACCAAGTTGATGATTGTGGGAATATGAGGCAATGATCGTTACGGACGCTACGGAGGTTCTAAGCTGTATACCCCTTCGGGCACAAATGGCGTATTGGTGTGATTAAGTTCTCGGTCTGGTGTAGATACCCTTTTGTAAAACCATCCGAATAATGTTATTATACCCAGTTTTGCTTCACGGGGAGGTACCTATCCTACAAGGCGATGATGCAACGTTTATTATTACTGTGGCGCACAATGCTGCATGCTATGAGTGCCGCTAAGCCCTGGGCTATGTCAGGAGACAGCCACCTCCGTCGGCGTTGTAATTTATAGCTCCTGTCTGAACACGAAATCCTGCCGGAACAACACGTCCATAAATCCCAGAATTGCCTACGAAACACGGAGCTATATTGTTATACGCTAAAACTACCACACACATATATCGAACCCGTACGTCTAAACGAGTCTAAGTATTCCTTGACCTCCCAAGATGCCTTTCCGAGATCTAATTTCGCGCTTGGACTCGAAAATCGGGAGAAAACGACAAGATCGAGGCGAAGAGCTTCACGAAGGCGAAGATGCTGATAATCTTGAAGCTCCATCAACACAAGGCGAGCACTTACGTACAGCACAAGACTCATCCCAGCCATCAAGTGTGGATGTCTCGATCTCGAAGCCGGTGAAAGGACTGCGCAAAGCTACAGTGTCGAACAGACGACAATTGACCCAGGCGTATCAACGCCGATCTACAAGCAATACCGAGCCGTCGGATTATCTATATTTTGGCGAGGGTATAAAGCCAGCGGATGTTTCTCAGTCTTTGCTAAACCGAGACCGAAGGAAGTCAGCGAACGACGCCCCGGAGCAGCTACCTACCAGAACACATAGCAGCAGCCCTAGCAGTGGCCAGGATGGCAGTGGGTTCCTTAGAACTGAGCTGAATACGCATACAACACAGATGGGATACTCGTGCCTTACGTACGGGGGATCATTGCAGTACGACTATGCCGAGACCCAGGGATAGTAGGGACCGTACGGGGAGAAGTCGGAGGAGAATGGGTGTTTAACATGTAGACTTCGTTTCGTAGTATATATATACTGTACCTGGGTATCTAGGTAATTAATTTTTACAAATAAGGTCTATCCTCGGTTCTATTCCACATCGTACAACTTCCCCACTACATCTTTTTCCCCTGGTGCCCACTGTTAATGCGGCAATAGCCGGTCAATAAATAACGCATACAACACCCATACAAACCTAACCAACAACCCATCACGGCCTTAACACTACTAAAAACCTTACAAAACGCCGCCCTCTCAACAAAAGATTCAACATCTACATCGACGACGACGTCCTCGTACGGAGGGTAATGGAGCATTTCGATTGCTTAGGAAGTCATTACAAACATACAAGCTCAATACCTGCCCAGAAATCAAATCCAAACGCCGCTACAACTGGCGATTTAAGAGACACCATTACCGGCTCGTTCAAGCCGCCGACAATCCGAAGCCATTGCTAAGTCAGAGAAGGTCCATGGTACAAGGCAAAACAACAACGGCAAAGTAAATCAAGGGAAGGAATGGCGCAAGGGGGTGGAAGGGCGATAAGGATATATGTACGCAACTAAGAGGATTTTTCCCTATTCAGCGAATAAATTTTTACCTCTCGCCATACGCAACGCACTATAAAAGTAACAGCTTTAGGTCTGGCCGTAATCCGCGAGTAGGGATCGCAGACCAGGGAATAATAAGTCTTATACGGCACGGTTTGGCATCATAGTATATACTAGAGCTTGCCACGTCCTAATACCCCTAGGGAGGTCGCGATTCAGGGCTTCACAGTCATCTCGCATACTCAACGTTAAACAAATCAATCAATCAATTATTCCACATCATATCACTTTAAATACTAAAAGTCGAATATCAAAAGTAAAATAAAATGCAATTATGCGAGACTTGTTTTTTCCAAGTCAAGCGTGTTGATCAAATTGGGGTACGTCCGAGCCGAGGCATTCTCCAAGAACCCAGTACAGTCAAGTACTCGCTTCGATAGCGTCGAACACCACATCATCAAGAGGCGAATTAGTTACGTCGAGTCAACAGTCCCACTCAAACGTGAGGCTGGGGCTGAAACTGTATAAGACATGCAAGCAACCTAACCTAGCCTACCTATGCGTGCTGTCTAATATCAGCTGTTCAGTATCCATCCATGTTACATCCCCAAATCCCCTAATGTAATGCTCGAATTCTGACATTTCAACTAACCAACGTAACTAGGCCACCCACAACGACCATGGCGGTCTTCCCCTCCGTCGAGGAGGTAACCAAGAACCCAGCCTTTCCTACAGCGACATGGCAGCTTGAGCCACACCAAAGCGGCCTCTTGCCAGTTGCTGCTGGGAGAGGAGGCCCACTGAATATCAATTGGGAAGTCCACGGCGATGGGCCCGTGAAGCTTATAGTAAGTATGTCCCGCCGGCTGGTCTGAGGTCGGGGTGGTTCAAGACAAGCGAATTCTCTCAAAGAGCGACATGAGATTTACCAAGTTCTCGCTGCAGCTTATTCCTGGCCTCGGATTTTTTAAAACGGCTTATCAACGCCAAACAATGTATTTTGGGCACATGCGCGGGTCGACGTACTCGGTCCTCATCATCGACAACAGAGGAATGGGGGGTTCTAGCAAACCCCTAATGCGATATAGCACGTCGGAGATGGCCCAGGACATACTAGAAGTGGCCAACCACTTAGGTTGGACCTCTCCACGGCAGCTACATGTATGCGGCATTAGCATGGGCGGCATGATCGCTCAGGAGTTGGCTTGCGCGTCACCGGAAAGGGTCAGCAGCTTGAGTCTCATCAGCACTGCTGCTAAAATCGAGAACACGACAACCTTCACGGAGAACATGGTAAATCGTATTACTATGCTACTTCCAAAGAGCCCGGACCGCAGCATACAGTATGCCGCCAGAGCTAGTATGTACAACTCATCGCCCTCCCCTTACTTCTCGCAAGTGAGGTTGCTCCGTTAACCCTCCTCTCTCTCTGTCTCTCTATAGTCTTCCCCCCGGCTTACCTAGCCGAACCCGACGGCGCTGTCGTGCCCGATGAATCAGTACCGAGGTGCAAGATTCCAGCTGGCGGTTACGGCAAGTTCCGGAATAACTACGAGCGCTTTGCCGCCCAGGAAATCACAAAACAGCAAGACAAGGAAGCCTTTACCAAGAAAGGCTTCTTGCTACAGCTTATTGCGGCCGGTTGGCACCACAAGAGTCCCGCGCAACTAAAAGAATTGGGCGACAAGATAGGACGTGAGAGGATCCTAGTCTTGCACGGCACCGCTGACAAGATGATCTCAACTCCTCATGGCAGAAAGCTAATAGAATATCTGCATCCAAGCCAGGGCCTGATTGTTGAAGGACTGGGGCACGCACCGATTAACGAACGGACAGAATGGTTCAACGAGTTATTAGAATCGAGGTGCTCGTTGGGAGAGAAGCTGAGCGGCCGATGAAGAGTCGGAATTTCATGTCATACGCATTAGGCAAAACTACCTAGGTACACTGTCTTACACTACACTAAACTACATACCACTAGAAACCCCGAGACGGCTTCTCGTTGGTACTAGTCTTGCAATAATTTGCATGAGGACGTATAGACTACATATAGCCTGGTGTAGTCCCTTTGCCTCTTTTAGAATGCCATATCCTTAACTCCGCCAACCTAGGTATCTCGTCTCGCAAATCTCTCAATTCCCCAAGACATTATCCATTCCATTCCTTATTCCTAGGAAATCCCTTTTAGGCCAACCAGGTCTTCGCCTAGATCAGCATCTGTATGTAGGCACCTTTTGCCTATTTTCTCACCTCTTCAACGAGATTCGTTGCGCGCCAAGCGACATATTGAAGAAAGCCGGCGTCAGGAACAAAATCACTTAAAGAAGGTGTAACATCACTGGGATCGGATGCAACATCACGCTCGGGAGTTCCCAAGAGACACCAGCGCAGATAGTCTAAAGCAAAACCAGCCCTGTCTTTCTTCTAACTAACAGTGGTGATGAAGCTCTGATACTGCTCGTCCTCGCTCAGTTGTCTTGAAAGAGCTTTCTGCGGGGGAGTTGCCCCAGGATACGCCTTGCTTGTCCACAAAACCCCCGACTGCTGAGTCTCATGCATGGAATCTGCTTTCGGCGTGTTGGTGCCATCCTTGCCTTCGTCACCTTGATCCTCCTTGTCTGCTTTCGGTAGGCGCATCGCTAGGAGGACATACTCAGCTCGCGTCATGTTGTCCATGACATCGTCCATGTAACGTCGCACGTCATCTTGAGGAGCTACGATCCTCGCCAGGCTCTCGAGGTGTTTGCCCGAATGTGCATATATGCGCATTGTCACGGGTTGGTAATAATCCAACGCCGGATCTCCCCCGTATTCCAACTTGCTTCCCTTGCGCACGATAAGGAACGACGCGATAACTTGGGTAGGGTTAACATATTCGAGAATGCTGTACTTGGGAAATAGGTACCGATCTCCCGTACCGCCAGCGAACTCAAGCACGACTGCTGAAATGTCAGGCTTGGTAGAGGGTGGCGGCCCTTTCGAGCGTAGGGCTTGCTGCGACGTGGCCGTGTGAACAGGCTGCCCGGGTGCTGCTAGTGACGATTTTCTCGATGTGGCACTATTAGGCACCGCAGGACTCTCTGACCCGTTGGCAGATGTTGCTTGGGAAGGACCCGATGTCACCTGATGCGGCTTCTGGGTCTCCTTCACTACAAGGTCTTTGAGCTTGTCAAGAGTTGCCTTCAAGTCGGTCGTATCCGTAAACTTAGTCTTGCCCTCGGCTACCCTGCGGATTATGTCTCGCGTACTTGCGTCGTCCAAAGCCTTCTTCAGAAGGAGGAACACCAGTGGATCACCTCCCGGCGGTGGTCTCAAGTCGCTTGATCTCTGGTGTAGATTGGAAGTAAGAACAATATCGAGAATGGTTCGTACCTCGTCCGCAAAATACTTTACTGTCCTCCCATCCACAATAAGGCGATCTGCTGATGGACCCTGCTGGCCTCCTTTTCTCTTGTAGTCGGCCGTTATCTGATCAATAATCTTTTGAAAATGTGCCAATTCATGAGGCGCGGCGTCACCAATAGCTACGCGCTTCATGAGATCACGGAGCTGAGGATCTTCCGATGCTTTCTCCGCTAGGGTGACTATAATGGGATCAGCGCCGGGCGCCGTCGGTGTTGCTGACTTCGTGGCGGGCGTTGACGGTTTGGCCCCCGAGGGTACTGCCGGTCCGGGGCCAGCCGTGGTTGGTGTGGGACTTGGTGCGTGCAGTGGTCTGTGGGTACCCACGCCTGATTGGGGAGGTCCTTTTGCTGGATGCGGTGATTGTGACGAGCCTGCGGCGAGAGGGGGTGCTGATGGGTGCTGGGGAGCGGCAAGAACTGATTCTAGACCTCGTGGCGTGGTTAGTGGCTTGTTAGATATAGCGACAGATGAGGGTGGCCGCTGTAAGTCTGCTTGTTGTGTCTGCAGTTGTGGTTGAGGTTGAGGTTGAGATTGAGAAGGTGGAGGTTGGACCTGGGGTTGCGTCGGCGGTTGGGGGGCCGCCGCCGGTGGTTGGAGCGGCGCCTGTGAAGGCGAGACCGAGGGTGCGGTAGGAGTAGAAGGCGTAGCAGGTTTAGGGGGAGGAGGCATGACGCCATTCGGAGGCCCATACTGCAGGATAGGTCGGAAGGTGGAGTTGGTAGTAGGCACAGGTCTCGGATCTTTGACGGCGTACATGGTGGCCTCGAGAACATGAGGCTCGACAGTGATTGTGACTTGGCCAATCTTTGACATACTATCCTTGGGCGGATTGTTGGGATCTTCCTTGACGACACCTTTTCGCTTCGTAGGCTTCGACCAGTACTTCTCAAATACACCCTCGTGAATCCATTTTTGACGCGACCTCAAGAGCGATTCGGCCAAGACACCACTAACAGCAGTTAGATAATAGCATAGCTAGTATTTCTTAGCGATATATCTACCTCTCTTGGATGGACTGGAAGTCCTTGCTGGACAGATCATCGGACTGCGGGTGCTCAACAGTTGGCAGGGGATTACCAGCTTGGATAGACTTTGGCAGAGGTGCTTCTTCGGGGCCAGTCTCAGCCGGGCCGGGAGTTGGTGCTTGGGCGGGTGCTGGGGTGACAGATCGCTCGGGCGGTGTCGAAGTTGAGGCGCGCTTCTTGGAAGCCTGGTCGACTCTTGCAGCTGCCCGCGCGGGCAGCTTTCGCTTTCTCTCCATCTAACGAGATGGGTTGTGCAACAAGACTCGAGCTCGGTGGGTAGGCGGTAGATGGCTTGTTCACATTACTTGGGCGTTCAGAAATGCTAGAGCATATCGATAATAGTGACGATCATCTAGAATGACTGCGATAACGGGAATACGCAAAGGTCAGGTAAAATAACGGAGGTAGGCTCATATGGTAATGGGATACGTTTGAATAGTAGGTAAGGTATCCGACAAGCGACCACTGTGCCCAGGTGATTAGTAGTAAAATTTGTGATTGTAAATTGGATAACGTTTATCCGTTGGCTTTTTGTTGATGACAATAAGACAAGAAGTGGAAGTTTGTGTTTAGTACCACAGTAGATCAGTAAATGGAGACGGCGGATCAAAGGTAGGGGTCGCGGCGGGAGGTACCTAGCTTAATCATGCATAGCGTTTAGATCAATATCTCTAACGTTTAAATCAATACCCCTATTTTTAAATACATATACCTCCTATAACCTCCAAGCACATGCACATGCACGCAGATCATCTTACCTTATGTACTTCTGTTTCTATTTCTATTTCTATATACTACATTAGGTACTTCTATCTTACAAACAATTGATAAAACCGATGTCCCCCCCTCCCTCTGGGTGAACACAAAAGCTCAAGTTTTAGGAGCTCTGATTGGCTATCCCCCTATCCCCCCCTATCCCCAAAGCCACACCCAAAGCCACACCCAAAGTTATACCTAAAGCCATAGCCGGTTGTTGCGCTTAGGGCCGCCGGCTCCTTGTGCGTATTTTTGCGGCAGCGGCGGCTTCGCCGCCGCCGCCGCCGCAAAAATACGCACTTGTTACACAACGCCCCTTCGCGTTGTGTGACGTTTTATATGTGTATATATGTGTAAAATAAAGGTGTGGTTGTGTATATAGCTTTTACGTAGTAGCCTATGCGCGCCTGCTTATATAAATTACCAAACTTGGCATTCTAAACCTGGCATTTAAAAGTATGGGCGATCCATACCTGGTTAGGTAAGCTTGGTTAGGTAAGCAAGCCCCAAATCCAAATCTGGAATCCAAATCTGGAATCCAAACCTGGAATCTAAACCTGGCACTCAGACCTGGCAAAGCCGGTCCCGACCTACTGCTTATATAAGCCTGTCCTAATTTGGAATGCGTATTCTCCACCTTCCTAATCGGGACTAGAGTTTGACCACCGACACAAGAACTCTCCTAAAACTCGAGCACTCTCCTAAAACTCGAGCAAACAGGAAGAAGAAGAGAAGGGAAAAAAGGGAAAAGGGGGAGAGAATGGCAATATCAACACGACCTTCTCAGTGGGCTATCCCCTTAGGTGTTAGCCTAGGTGTCCCAATTGGTCTTTATATCACTTTCATATTACTAGGTGCCTTTCCATTCTTCCAGCGACAGTAAGTCTTCGAATTTCAATTCACAAACCCTCATATAAAACAACTATTATATACTAATAATTAATTTTATATAAAAAACTAGCTTCTTATACGCCCATCGAATCAATACATTATTCTGGCACAACCTCAATAAGCCGGAATATTGGGGCTTTGCCAGTTCGTCCTCACTACGCCTTAGAAGAAAGAAGATAAGAGTAGCACTGACTGATCTGGTCAACACCAAGGAAACCAAGTGACTCCTTTCTCCCTAACTACCGTCGACGAAGAAACCATCTATGCATGGCACATTCTACCACTTCCAACTTATGTAAGGCACGAAGACAAGCTCCAGGCTCAGCAACCCGGCTTCTCCGACGACATTACCAAGACGGCATCCTTCAAGCTATTGAAAGATGACCCTGAAGCCCGACTTGTGATTTACTGTGAGAAACATGCGGGAGCTGCACCTATCTCCCCACTTTCGAAGGCATTGGCTAACGGTCTGTAGTCCACGGGGTGAGATTAGACCCGAGAGACCGTCAGCCCCGACCAGGCCTACTAATCGCGCAGCGCAACAGAATGCCGGTCACATCGCTCAGGGGTTCCGGTCTGAGAGCTACCACACGTTGACTGATTCTTCCTGCTATCACGTCCTAGCCATTGACTACCGGGGATTTGGTAAGTCGACAGGAACGCCCTCCGAGACGGGGCTTCTCCACGATGGCGCAGCCGCCGTGGACTGGGCAATGCATGTAGCAGGCATTCCAGCCAGCCGAATTATCATCATGGGCCAGAGCCTCGGAACTGCGGTCACAAGCGCCGTTGCGGAGCACTTCGCTTTACAAGGTGTTGAATTCGCAGGCGTGATCCTCATCGCCGGCTTCTCGAGCCTACCCACCCTGCTCTCGTCTTATGCGGCTGCTGGTTTCATCCCGGTTCTTTCGCCGCTGCGTCTAATCCCCCCGCTCCTCCGCTTCTTCCAAAGCTTTATCGTGGATAAGTGGAAGTCTGCAGACCGGCTCGCGCATGTTGTAAGCCTGACGCAGACAAGGCTACGGCTTACTTTTATCCACGCCAAAAACGACTTGGAGATACCGTGCCACGAGAGCGATGCGCTGTTCAAGTCCGCAGCCAGTGCCATTATTCATGAAGACTTAGATGACGACAGTTTCTCATCCTGGAAAGAATTACGAACTTTACGAAGAGACGACGGAACGTTCATAGCAACCGCTACCGGTGACCCAGATATAGTGATCCGAGAAGAGTTGGTGCCATACGGCGGTAGGTAGCATCTCGCCAAAGAAACGATAGTCGGAGACAGTACTAATATATCATGCAGGACATAACGAGGTGATGATGTCCGCAGCAGTCTCACTTGCGGTTATGAGATCGTTTGGACTAGATGCTAGTTAGTCTTCCAGCCGTATCGAGAAACTCGTAGGATTATCGAATCTTTGAAGAAATAGAGACTAGACACTGATAGGTATAGGTTCTTCGTAGGCGGGCAAAGCTACCTGCCTGGGTAGTCAACCCATGGATGCGAGGCCTAATAATCCAAAGCCTCCTTAATACCTGAGTTTCCTAGGTTAATGAATATAGAGTATCCAAGATGAGACGAAACCTCATTCTCTACCTAATATGAATCTGTCCATCTCTTCTATTCAAGGTGCATTATACACCTAGCCTTCTAACGCTAAGTACATGTATGCTTTGGATACATATAATATATATAACGAATAAGACATGTAGTCATTTAAAGGGGTTAGGAATCTCTCTCCACTCGCCTGACCCGCCGCTTTGCCCCGCGCTGCAGCCCTGTCACAGATCAAATCAATCGATAGCTTCCCTTGACGCCCAGGTCTGCAGGTTTGACCAAACCCCTCCAATACTTGTACTTGACCTTTCTCACCTTACCTACATACATACCTAAGGTACCTTACCTTACCTTACCCTACCATTTCTTACCTACGGAGACTGCGAGTTTACCCTACCTGTTGCGCCAACCATGTCGGAAGAATCAAAGCCGGTCAAGAGTAAAGGAAAAGAGAAAGATAAGGAGAAGGAGAAGGAGAAGGCCGCCAAGAAGCTGCACAGAGCTATCGATGGCCTCTCCAAGGAACAGGTATCCCAGCTCCTCGACCTAAATCCCGCCCTCGCGAACGAACTTGGCAGCGGGAGCAATGACGATCCAAATGCTATCTCCGAGGCCATCCGGCGCCTGAATCTCCAGGACATCATGACCGGACTGGCTTCCAGCGGCAAGAACGTCAAGGACATGGGCGCCTACAAGTTTTGGCAAACCCAACCCGTTCCCAGGTTTGGAGAAGACGACGATCCCGGCAAGCCTGTTGAGGAGGGTCCCATCAAGACTCAGACCGTTGACGAGATTCCCAAGGAGCCCTCGCCTCTGTTGGGTGGCTTCGAGTGGTCCACCATCGACTTGCTCGACGATAACCAGCTCAAGGAGGTGTGGGAACTGCTGAACGGCCACTATGTTGAGGATGACGAAGCCATGTTCCGTTTCAACTATTCGAGTAGTATTCTAAAATGGTAGGTTGCCACCTCCTCTCCCATTCCTATCTCAAATATATGATACTGACCAATCCGCGCTCAGGGCTATGATGCCACCTGGGTGGAAAAAGGAGTGGCATCGAGGAGTTCGAGCTACGCAGTCCAGAAAACTCGTTGGCTTCATCGCTGCTATACCCGTCGAGCTGCGCATTCGGGACAAGGTCCTTCACGCCTCCGAAGTCAACTTTCTTTGTATACACAAGAAGCTTCGTTCCAAGCGATTGGCGCCAGTCCTGATAAAGGAGATTACGCGCTTGTGCAACTTGGAGGGAGTTTTCCAGGCCATCTACACCGGGGGCATAGTTCTCCCAAGACCTGTGAGCACATGTCGATATTACCATCGGGCTATCAATTGGCAAAAGCTGTACGAGGTCGGATTCAGCCCCTTGCCGCCGAACAGCAAGCCCCAGTTCCAGATCAGGAAGTATGCCGTACCTGATCGAATCTCGACTAGGGGCCTAAGGGAGATGCAAAAGAAGGACGTCGGTGCCGTTCAGGATCTTCTTACTCGGTACTTGGCTAAGTATGACATGGCTGCCGAGTTTAACAAGCAGGAGGTCGAGCATTGGCTGCTACACAACAAGAAGGACGCTCTGGAAGAGCAGGTCGTCTGGACTTACGTCGTCGAGGTAGGTCGAGTTCGCCCGCTTTTGTATTCCGTGTGCTGATTAGATCAACAGGACGAACATAAGAAAATCACCGACTTCGTCTCATTCTATTGCCTCGAATCTTCCGTCATTGGCCCCTCCAAACACTCCAATGTGAAAGCAGCTTACCTCTTTTACTATGCTACCGAGACGGGACTTGCCGCCCCTATCGACAGAGAGGCCTTGAAGACTCGCCTCAACGCTCTCGTGTCGGATACTTTGGTATTCTGCAAACAGTACAAATTTGATGTCTACAACGCACTTTCCCTCATGGATAACGGCCTCTTCTTGGAAGAACAGAAGTTCGGCCCTGGGGACGGCCAGCTGCACTATTATCTATTCAACTACCGGTCAAATCCGATATCCGGTGGCGTTGATAAGAGAAACCGGTTGGACACCGAAACGCTGAGTGGCATTGGGTTTGTCGTGCTCGATATGATAGGAAAGATAATGATTGCTAACACTTGCACAGAAAGACACAAATTTAAACGGCTTCGGGTACTTCAACGATACGGTTGTGATGGATGCTGCATGGAAGTACTTAACATACTGGCAACATGTACCCGATTTGCAGGTGCTAGGGGCAGTTCCTCATGCCAGGAGTTCGTTAGCTGTTGCATTGACCTACCACGACGTACAACAGACCCTGCATGGAATTCTCCGTGTCGGGTCTACGGTGGTGCCGAACCTCGACACTCCATCCTGCAACGGGTAGGTAGAGCTGCTTGTACCCGTTCTTCGGAAGCACCTTGAAGCAGCAATGCGGCAAATATTCGTTCGGGTAGATGCATTTTCTAAATGATACCTGACGTACAGCCTGAGAAGACTTGATCACTTCTGAGCCAATCAAATCACTCGTGCTTGTCCCGATATTATCACCCAATAAATTAGGAATCGAGAAGATGCCTGTGCTTTCGCCATGTATATGCAGCCAATTGATGAACCTGTCGCCTTATATAAAAATTTTTTATTTTTGGGTGTGTCCTAACCATGAAAAGATTTGTCAAGTATTTCCCAAACGCCTGATCTCACTCGTACTCGCCCGCACACGTGGCAAGAGTCGGACGATATTCACCAAGCTTCGTTGGTTAGTCGATGTTTCTAGGGACGACCACGTCTCGCAAATCAATGCAAACACCACAAATCAAAACCAAGGGCCGCTGGCCTGTGGCGTTTCTTGAGTAACATGACCCAAGTTAGCTCAGAGACTCCCGGAAGCGGGATAAGACCGAGGTTTCACGTTCTCGAAGGCTAGCATCTCTTCATCGTTGGCAATACTAGTGAGCACCCGTCCGACGATGTGTGGGTACATGATGTTGAAGTGGTATTGCGAGGAGTGCGGAGCAGTATGCGTTTCCAGATACCCTTACCCATACCCCCCCCTATCCTATTACACCGGGAAAGCCTATATACCACGTCCGGGTATCGAGAGTTTCCTGTGGATATGATGGCTTGAAAAATGCATCATAGAAACTCTACTGACAAGCGGCAAAGCTGACTGCTCTTATCGCAGTGGTACACCAGCGATGAGGTCAAAGTGGAGGATTGCGAGGTGTTTGACGATACGGGCGATTGCGATCAGAGGGACGTCGTGAGAGAGGAGGAGTCGGACGCCGGCGGCCTCTGCGATGACTGCACGCTTGAGCATGGTATAGACGCTTAGGACAGGTCTCTTTCTTGAGTGTCACGGTGTCATGGCAGAACACTACATACCTAGAACACCCGGGACAGTAATTGTCAGTGCCGTACCTCAACTTCATAATGACCCATGTCCGGAGGCTCCTCAACTTGCAATACAGACTCGAGCTAACCCCTGAGCTGTTGTCTGCTCCATTGCTTGAAAGCTGCCTACTAATACTTTACAGGTATTAGGTCCAAGGCGCCGGAATTTTAATAATCAAGCTTGGATAGACAAACAAAAAGGAGCATCAATTTCTCGAACAAAAATGGGTTGGCATTATCTTCACAGGGGTGTTCGGCAGTCTGGTGCCTTTTGGTTAATCGTGTAAAATAGTCGGATTCAATCGTACAGCCCCTTTCCCCGGAGAATGATTAGGAGACTATGAGGATATACTTACTCCCCTATAAGCTATGTGTCTCGGCCGAACGGTGATTGTATCCACATGTATGCCCCCTACCTATATTTAGCAAGCGCTCAGGAATCGTAAATTACCTAGACTACATGCATATAGGATATGCTTGGCATAAATCTTTGGTGGGTTATTTGAAATTAGCACGATTCAGCCTTTAGGCTTTTATGAGGCCGACGAGGTTGCTCCTTGGCTGCTTAGAAGGTAGATCTAATCTCATTGACTATCTACTTACCTCCAAATAAGGTAGTAGTAGGTGTGTAAACAATACATCGCCGAGTTTTCTATGCCCCCTCAGATAGAGAAGTTTTTTATACATGAAATACTGGTTGTATAGCTCAAGCCAATGTGCTGAGCCACGGGCCTATATCATTTGCCAACGTAGTCTTCAGATTGGTGTAACCCAGTATAAATATCTCAACGTGCTTTTATAGTTTACGATGACTGTATTGAATATACAAAGTATCTGCCGTATACCTAACTTACAGCGAGGCCGTGTACGGGTCTGTGTTGGAAATGTTTGAGTCTGAAGGAAGAACAAATTTAATTTGATGATGGTAATAGATATTAGTAGTTAAGATTTATGAAGTGCTTTAAAGCTTCGTAATTTTTCTTCTACTGAAATAACAATTAAGAAATGCTTATACTGTTCAGTTCTATGTGAAAAATGCTGCAAACATATCACAATAGACTTCATCCCATCTTCATTACATTTCGTGGAAACTTATGACCCGTCGCTAACATAATGTGACATGCCGCATGAGATGCCTTTGAATCGTTTACAAGAAGATTGCCACAGCAGCCATTGTTGTGGCGCGTCTTAGGAATATGCAACGCCGCTACGAGTAGGTCAAATTCAACTCTGCGGGAGCGTCTGAGCTTCGTTGAAGAGGACGTGGTGGTTTCCGGGGATTTATATATACCTAGGTACTGTACGATATTCGTGAGCTATAGCATCCATCTTTACTGCAACCTACCGAGGTACTCAATGGTGCTTGAGGAAAAGGACCTCTGGTGACCAGAGTATACGAAGGTTGATATTGACGACAGCCTGAGAGCGCCTGAGAATCCAAGAGGACCAATTAGCCATTCTTGAAAGTGTTTCATACGAGTAGGCTAGGCCTAAATAAAACTCAAGCAAGCAAGATACACTGAAATGTTGGACGAGTAGTTTCTGGCACGATACGAACCTATCGACGTAGGAGCAACAACGTCGTTGCGAAAGGAGCTCTTAACCTAAAGCTGAGAAGAGACGACACAAGGACAAGCCTGGCCCTCATGAATACCCAGGTACATTGGCTTGAAAGAGAGGTCAAATCGTATATCTCATACTGAGTACCGGGACCGATATCCGTTGCTAGAGATAGACAGATAGGGGGCTGAGAGGGTAGCTGACCGAGAGCCGGTATTAAGACCAAAGTGGTGCGAAGATGTGGGATGGTATCATCGTAGGGCTTGAATGACATGATGCGGAGAAGAGCAGAAGCTGGTAGCCAACCAGAAGAGCTCTACATCACGCAATCCGCGCCCATTCTAGAAATAGACTAGTGAGGGGTTGCCTTTTCGACGACGCGGCCTCTCGAGTACGGCCTTGGGAGGCGTCGCGGGGCAAGTTGGTATAGTCCCCCCTCTCCTATCCTCGAGTGTTCGACAAGAAAAGAAAAAGAAGAAAAAAAAACACAAGACAGTCAATAAATTGCGACATTGACCAAAACAGTTTGCCAGTTTCCGATTTGGGTTTCGATAGCCGTAAAATGGACATGGCCATTGGTTGACTTTCGATCCAAGGTCATCGATCGTCTTCCATTGCTCTCCTCTTCCCATCCCCTCCCCTATCCCCCCTCCCCCCTATCCCTGCACTGTCGTCTGTCTGCCTACGCGAACCGTAGCTGATGGCGTACGGCTGGATTGCTAGTAAGGTACAGTAGCTATTAAATACTTGACGTCGTGCCGCTGGCCGGGCCTCAACCCGGACCTTTCCTCCCTTTTAACCATCTTCACTTTTTTTCATTTAGATACCCCAACTTCCTATCTTCATACATTCTTCTACCCCCTCTAACTATTCACTGTGCCAGCTTCATACCCGTAAATACAATGGCTGACTCGAGACCTGCACCGTAAGTACCCTCCCTCTCTTAACGCCTCCATACTAGCTCAAGACCTGAGCTTCCTTTCGCATTGGCCACCTGGCTCACCAACCACTTTAGGCTTCGTCTGGGTACCGTGGCCCCCAACTTCCAAGCCGAGACAACCAAGGGCCCCATTGACTTCCACGAGTTCGTCGGCGACGGCTGGGTTGTCTTTTTCTCCCACCCCGAAGACTTCACCCCGGTCTGCACCACCGAGCTCGGCGCCTTTGCTAAGCTCGAACCCGAGTTTACCAAGCGAGGTGTTAAGCTAATCGGTCTGTCCGCCAACACCCGCGGCAGCCATGAGAACTGGATCAAAGATATCGACGAGGTTACCGGCGGCCACGTCGCCTTCCCCATCATTGCTGACAAGGAGCGTAAGGTTGCCTACCTCTACGACATGTAAGTCGCCATCATCCACCCTCAGGAGCTTAGACGTGTTAGACGTGTGGCATAAGGTCTGACAGAAACTCTTGCGCGCGCTGCTTAGGATCGACTACCAAGACACCACCAATGTGGACGAGAAGGGCATTGCCTTCACCATCCGGTCCGTCTTCGTCATCGACCCTAAGAAAACCATCCGAACTATCCTATCGTACCCGGCTTCCACCGGCCGCAACACGGCCGAGGTTCTGCGCATCGTCGACTCTCTTCAGACTGGTGACAAGCACAAGATCACCACCCCGATTAATTGGGTGCCTGGTGACGATGTCATCGTTCACCCCAGCGTCAAGAACGAGCAGGCCAAGGAGCTGTTCCCCGAATTCCGCCAAGTCAAGCCATACCTTAGATTCACCCCTCTACCCAAGGAGAAGGCTACCATCTCGTAGAGGGTTAAGGAGCCTTGGAGGAGGAAAGGTGCCGTACTGGCTTCGACGTGTGGAATGCGCGTACGTAATGCGATCGGATGTAATTCGGTCTCTTCTATTGCGGACTTTACATCAGAAATAAGATAATAAAAATTTGAAGAAACAAACAGCCCCCATCTTCGTCCCCTTCCTTTCTAGGTATTGCGTAGGATTAGAGTGGACATGACCGCCCTTTTATCTACAGGCAACCCGAAGGTATATACAGCTCACGCTTGTGATGGACACTTGGGAAGTTGCAGTTCTGATTTGACGTGTCAACTGTAAATGCTGCGGTTTTCAAAGTCCTTTAGGCCTAATATTTCCATCATCATGTATGAATAAGATGTATGAATAAGATGAAGTTACCTGGCTCAGCATTATAAGGTCCATACACATATAGGATGCATATGTACATATGAGAGTGAGAGAAGCACGCATGAATGAGCGTGCGCTAGCTATCCCTATCATCCCAAGATACACACCCTAGACCTTGCAAAAAAAAAAAACGTGGCCTACCGGCTACCAGGTTGCCAGGATGGGTTTCCCGTTGAAACAATAATATACAGCATCAAAATATCACACATACATCTTACTGCCTGTAGGTAGGGTGTCTGAGTGTACTCGTGGACCTACGTTCATATGTACCTTATGCCCATACATATAGATATATATATGTACATACCAGGATATATATCTCTAAGAGAGAAAACCCCACGTTAAAGCTGCCTTGTAATGTGTACATATATACATGTATGTACCTATGTATGCTAGGTACATATATGTATATATGCTAGGTCTAGTCACATATACCTACATCCTACATACCTAATCAGTATTAGCACCTTATAGCCCCTTGTTCGGCGGGGGCCCCGCCCACTCTTAGCGCTGTCCTCAATGCTTCCAGACGCGAAGCGAGAAGAAAAAGCTCCTATTAAATTCATTAATTCCTCTCCACATGAGCATTAAGGAGTCGATATTACTCCTCAACCCCAAACCCGGCCTCCACCCCCTTTCCGCCTCTCCCCCTTTTACAGCGGGCTCCAAACCATACTCCCAAGCGACAATAATACGAGCGTCTGATCATACGGCCCATCTTCCAAGGCTCTCCCTTAAGCGCTCTGCGTAGGCAGTAACAAATTCGAGACGAAGAGGAAAAAGGAAGACTGCGCATAGGGCATAGGGCATAGGCGAGGGGAAAAGAGGCATAGCGCAAGAGAGAGCGCAGCGCGTACGCGCGAAAGATCGCAAACCGAAAATATAGCGAAAAGCCGACAGAGAAGACGCGTCGTTGACGGAGTATTTAAGATTGCCAACTGCGACGTCAACCAAGGGCCCTTTTGCCTGCTAAGGACTAAGGACTAAGGTATGTATGTATATGTATGTCATTGTCATATCGAACTATCGTAGCCGTCGGTACTTGTCGTCTCCTCTTCCCGCACCATTCCGCCTTGACCACAAAATCCCCATGTCTCTCGTGGCACCCCTGCCCGCCCGGAGCTGCTTCCATGGTTTCTTGGTTTCTTCGTTTCATCGTTTCGTTTCGAGGCGAGAAAAAGAAGACATCCCCCCCAGCCTGCGCACAGTCCTAGCGCGATATCTCCCTTTCTATGTAATACTATTCTTCGGGCCCTGCTCCCCGGCTGCCCCTAGTATCGCAGTAGAGTAGTACTCGCTCAGCCTTCTGGTACCACATCTTGCTTCTGAGGCTCTTTCGTCCTCGTCCTTCAGCTTTTCTCTTCAGCCTCAAAGATCGAGAGGGAGGGGGGTTAAAATCATGTCTATATCTAGTCCTAGTCTAACGCCCGGTCAACCAGACCGCCAAGATAGCCCGCATTTGTTCGACGACAGTGATCTGGACGATCAAGACCGTCGACCGCCTCCCTCGAAATCTCCGTCCGACCTTCTCTCCGACGTCTATCGAGGCATCAAAAAGGCGATCCCGACTCGGGAAGAGTCGTTTAGATTCGCAAGAACACCCTCGAGACTGGCCTTCAAGTTTGGTACCAGTCCTGGAACTTCTGAGGTTGACTCGGCACCTGTTTTGCAGAAACCTCTACCGCAACATGTTAGGAATCTGAGTCTGCAGAACAGCCTCGAAAAACCGCTCCCGGCGCCGCCACCTCCCTCACTATCCCCTTCGAGTCCTGTAACTCCCTTGATCCCCTCCAGCCAAGTTCCAGACAGCCTGAGTGCGATTGTTGACTGCGATATCACCGAAGAAACGACTATGGACAGCAGGACGAGCACAATGGATTCGAATACTTCCATGGTTCCAAATCATATGTACAGTGGTGGACTGGATATGAGTAGCAGCCAAAGCAGTGTGGCAAGTTCTTCCAGAACGGACGGCGGAGATGGCCAGAAAGATAGTCTGACCCCCCGAAGCAACGGCCCTCTATCCGCTGGACCCTCTCCTGCTGCGTCGACAAGCAGGATCCCGGCTCTCGGCACTGCCGTTGGTACACCCGCCACCTCGGGGTCGTCGGCTCACCTATCTGGGTTGATGTGCAATGTCCACCGAACCACCGGCCAAGAGCCTCATCCCCTCGTTGGGGCGACAACCACGATATTAGGGGACAAGTTATATGTTTTTGGCGGGCGGATTCTGTCGCGAAGTCGGCCAGCCCCCCTTACTTCAGATCTCTACGAGCTAGATCTCATCCGGAGGCATTGGAGCAAACTTGAGACTACCGGCGATATTCCGCCGCCTCGCTACTTTCACTCTATGTGTGCCCTGGGTGACACGAAGATGGTTTGTTATGGCGGCATGTCACCTACCGCTACTCAGCCCTCGGCCTCCCCCGACCAGCAGCCTGAAGTTACTGTAATGTCTGATATATACATTTATGATGTCCCGACGAAGAAATGGACCTATATTCCCTCCCAGGATGCTCCACAGGGCCGCTATGCTCACTGTGCGTGCATCCTGCCTTCTTCTGCAACGTTTTCGTCCAACAGGGCACCTTTATCTGCTCTCCAGCACAATCCGTCTAGCGGCAACCCGAACGAAGGGAGGATCGGCATCAATATAGATGGTGCCGGAGGCGCTGAAATGGTTGTGGTCGGCGGCCAAGATGGAGCAAATCATTACATTGAACAAATTAGCGTCTTTAACCTTCGCAGCCTAAAATGGACCTCGACGCAACCGCTTGGAAAGTCCTGCGGTGCTTATCGCAGCGTGGTCGCGCCCCTGCCGCCGAGCGTGACAGCTAAGATTGGCAAGGCGAATACCAGCGGTTCGCGTCAGGAGAGTGGGATCAGTCAGGAGGCTAAAGAGCCAGGCTCGTCGATGCTTATCTACTCGAATTACAATTTTCTAGACGTGAAGCTGGAGCTCCAAATCCGAGGCTCGGACGGCTCACTTACTGAAAAGCCAATGTCGGGAACTTATTCCCCCCCGGGACTGCGTTTTCCAAACGGGGGCATCATCGACACGTACTTTGTTGTCAGCGGCACATATCTCACCAGTTCGAAGCAAGAATACGCCTTATGGGCTCTAGATCTGAGAAATCTGACTTGGGTCCGCATTGACACTGGTGGAAGTGTCTTCAGCCAGGGTAGTTGGAACAGGGGTGTCCTATGGAATAGGCGAAATATTTTCGTGATCCTAGGCAACCGCAAACGGAGTCTGGTTGACGACTACAATCACCGCCGGATTAACTTCTCTAATGTCTGCATGGTCGAACTAGAAGCGTTTGGCTTCTACGACAACCCCCGGAAAACGTCCCCTCTATCGGGCTTCGTATCCGCCAGCAGCCCCTTTACGGCCCCTGGTCTTAGCATAGCTAGAAAAGCTGGCTGGACTGGTGGGGGGAGATCGCATACCCGGGCGGCCGAGGAGCTGGGTGAAAAGGCCTTCGGGCTGCGGGAGCTGGCAGACATGGACATCCTGTGTTTCCATGGCGAGCGTATACCCATCAACTCCCGTATTATCGCGCGGAGATGGGGACCGTACTTCGTGCAGTTGCTGCGGGAGGGTGCTGCTACGCAGGATGGCAGCGATTCGGCAACGTTAAGGACGGGCATGTCGGGGCAGGCCGGTGCACGCATGTCTACCATAACAATCACACAGTCTAACAGGAGCACCGGCGATAGTAGTCTGTCGATGGCCACCACCCTCAATAATCCCTCGTCTGCTGGGTCTCTCAAGCCGCCCAGCACAGCGGGCACGTCTGTGTCAGGCGGTAGCAACCCGACCGACCTCAGCACCATCAATTCTGCACCGACGCCTGCGTCGCTCCCGCCCAATTCCCGACCGAGATGCTTATACCTCCCTCACACTTGTCCTACGGTCCAGGCTCTGCTCCACTTCCTCTACACATCGGCGCTTCCGCTCCCATCGTCACCTCTCTGCACGCCACAGATTCTTTGCTCGCTGCTGCAGATTGCGCGACCGTATAAGATAGACGGACTGTTGGAAGCTGTGGTCGAGCGTCTTCACGCCCGTCTTGACTCGCGTAACGCAGCAGCCGTATTCAACGCTACGGCTATGGCGGCGGGCGGAGGCCGGGGAATCGACGGCAGCGCGAATCCCAACTTTTACGTGGCTGGTGGCTCTTCTTTAGCCGGGGGCTCCGTCGGCCCCTTTCATAGCCGGTCGATGTCGGCGTCGCAGTCTAGCACCGATGAGGCAGCGGGCGGGTTCGAAGGCTTACGGATTAACACAAGCGTGTCCGGAACCCGACCGGAGCCCGAAGAGCTCAGCGCAACAACGAGCGTATCCGGGAGTGAGTGGAGCAGCGAGGTCGGGGATAGCGAGCGCGGGGCTATCAGAGAGGTTTGGAGTGGCGAGCTAAGTAGTGTCATCGGGCTACAGAAACGAGGATTAAGAGGCTTGATGGAGGGGCGACGAATGAGGGCAACTGTCGACCGTGAGCGTGACGGAGCACAGAGGGAAAGATTCGGGTCAAGGGTAGGATTAGGGATTGCTGGATCTTAGGACGGGATCAGCTGGCCCTTTTCGTCTTAAACCATATAGGGGAAGAGGTGGTGTGGATGGCTTCATATATCTTCATTAAGCATATTCAGGCACGAGACACGATATCATTGGCCGGATTGGAGTCGGTTTTGGCAAGGCTAATAGATGTGTGTGGGTGTGTATAGAATTTCAAGTTGCCTAGAGAGGAATTTAGTTGAGATACCAACTGATGCTATATCATTTATATATGTACTCATCAACTATCTTGTTTTGTATTCGACGCCTTTGAAAGAAATGCCCCTATCTCTGCGCCTGGTTTGGCATGTGGCAGAACCCGTACCTACTGTTTATCATGCATTTATCCATTTATCATATCTAATATCATAAGCTAGCGCCGGTAGATTAAGACGATTAAGATACCTACCCACACTTTAGGCATACGCCCCCTACTCCTCTACACCGTAATAAAACTTGGTACGGAATATTCGCTGAGGGTTCTGGGCTTGGAATCTTTATCTGGTCCACATCCATTATCGACCTCCTACGTAATTCAAGTCTCACCCAGTGTACGGAATGTGAAGGCTTTGCCCAGGGACCAATTGCCGGCCATCTTGTCTATCACTCGCTTCGAAATACTGCCCACCTTTAGATATACATATTATTTCAATCCTTGCTAGCTGGCTGAGAGGTATACTCGCCATGTGGTAGTTCGACCCAGTCACCCCCCAAGGCTCACCGAGTCTACCATCATGCCTTGCCTTTTCTTACACCCGAGGCAATTCAAGAATGCTTCCACGGCCCAGTCTGAGCTTTACGCTCCCTAGTATATATGATAGTACCAAACTCGACTGTCGCGTCTACCATCCAGCCTGCCTAGATGGCTCGTTTCGATCTTCACCGTGGCGGCGGCATGCCGCGGTCGTTGCGCATCCATATGCGCCCCTGGGAGGATGTTATGATGACCCAGTCGTGGCCGTAATCGCCAGCACGTTGCTTCAGCTAGGCTTCGTCGTCGCGACATTCAACTTCAGGTCCGTATCCTACCAATCAAGATTACAGAGATACCAGGCACAGGAGATATGATAGTACTAACGAGTCTGCCGAAACGACAGAGGAGCCTCATCTTCAGACGGCCGCACCTCATGGACATCGAAGCCTGAACGCGCCGACTATATGTCCGTCGCCAGCTTCCTCGTTTACTACGTACATTACTTGCGCCCACCCCATTGTCCACCCGCCACCGCGATCCGCACTGCGCCTCCTCCGACATTACTACTCGCCGGGTATTCGTACGGTGCAACAGTAACGATTCAGCTGCCCCCTCCTAGCTCTTTCCTGTCGCAATTTGTCTCGCCTCCTGCTCACACTGCCCTCGCGGATATCCGACTGCGAGCGCAACACCTGGCTGAGCAGCAGGCCATAATGGATGCTACTCCTACTTCCCCGAGGAAATCGTTGGGAATGCGTGTCGGCGGCAGTGAAGACACGTCATCGCAAAAAGCCCACGAGAAGCTAAGGACTCATTCTCCTGATCGAGAAGAAAAAATAAGGAGGGGGGTTAAAGACCTACTATCGCGGTCCCACTTGATCCACAGGAAGCACGATGGTAATCTGACAGGCCAGCACAAGGAACTCGAGCACGAGCACGAGCACGAGGTACCGTGCCTGGGAAAACTCGACAACCTAATCGAATTCCGCAGCGCCTACCTGGTGGTGTCGCCTCCCGTAGGCATAGTGACCAACCTGGCAACGTTGAATTTCTCCAACCCCTTCTCGAGCTGGTCGAGGAGGAAAGGGGGCGGGCCCTCATCAACCAAAATTCACGGAGGCGAAGTGGCAAAGGAAGAGACTGAAGCGGAGGCGAAACTGAGGAGAAATCCCACTTTGGCTGTATACGGGAGTCAAGATGGCTTTCTGTCGCTGAAAAGAATGCACGATTGGACTGGGCAGCTAAGCAGCACCGATGGTTCTCAATTTCGTCATGTTGAGGTTTCGGGCGCTGGACACTTCTGGTTAGAGGAGGGTGTCCTATATAAGCTTAGAGAGGCGGTTTTCTCCTTCGCATCTGGGCTAATAGGGGGTTGACGGTTATACAGCCAGTCATCTTTGGTTCCCTGCCAACACAACTTGTTTGTCGAGGCTCGAAGTTACCAAAGGTGGCTTCACTCCTTATTCGTAGAGCTTACCGTAGAGCTTACTAGTGCAGTTGGGGTTGCTCGATTACGGCGACTTGGCAACCCCATGGGGAGCCAAGACCATAGGTAGAAATTTGAGGGGACGCACGAGGAAGCTCACGAGGCAGCTCACCTCAGCTGAGCAAACGGAAACATGTGAGAGGCGAGGGATATGATGGATAATGGTTGCATCCCAATATACGACTTGACGATTCAGCCGCATAACTTATATCCCCATGACTCGGAATAGACGGGCCTAATGCTAGCTCTGTTTTAAATCACCACCATTATTCCATTCTCGCATTTGTAAGAGGGTAGAAGGGGGTAGTCTCTATATTACGATGGCTTTTTGAGTATTTCCTCTGTATTGTCCTTTTGTCCCTTCGTTTCCCCGCCCTCTCTCTTGTCTCTGTCTCTGTCTCTGTCTCTGTCTCTGTCTCTGTCTCTGTCTCTGTCTCTGTCTCTGTCTCTCGTCTAGCTCTCATCTGTCTCTCTCCTCTCTCCTCTCCCCCGCACGAACCCCACATCCTTTCAATAATATCACCCCCTTCCCCCCCCCCCCCCCCCCTAGATCAATACCCCCCTTGTCTTATGACCCATCTTAATCTGTTCTCATTGCTCACATGTCCCTCCACATGCCGCATATCATTCCATGCTTGTGACGTCTTCCCGGCCTTGTTGCAAAGACAGGAAAGAAGAATCTCCTTGGCTCCCAACCTCCCGGAGCTTCCTATCTTCACCCTTCCCTATGTAATGTAATACTTTACCATATATACCTACATATCTATGCCTACCCACCTATCACCTATATCCATCCAATGTAAGGGACGAGTGTTGAACGGGTTACTCTCTTTCCTATAGGTTCATTGCCTTCGTCCTATACGCTTAACTCCTTACTTCTCATGTAATACAACCAACCACTCGAGGTCGGTCCTGGAAATACCTCGTTCAACACCGCAGCTAGCCCGAACGCGGTATAATATAACTCCTAAAGATCCGAACTCAATCTTCTGTCTCGTCCCTCCGCCTCCTATCTTGTATATTGTGCCGTGGTGCCAATCGCCTCTGCCAACCGGCAACCACCGCAAGCGCATACCTACCGCATACCTTTCACACGGATAGAATGGGCTAGGATGCAATACTTATCTAGCTCCGTTGAAGCGACGGCGCCTCCTCTCGAACTTGCATCATGGCGTATCCTACTCTAGACATTCTCCCGTCCGTAGCCTCGATCCAACCACCGGGCGTCAAGAACTCGCAAAAGGCCAAGGGGCACACCGTTTTCCCAACCTGCCATACCACCACCACGACCCCCTTATCCACAGTCCTAGACGGTCTCCTCTACCTCAAGGATGGCCTCACCCACGACGAGAGGGCAGAAAGAAGACGACTTGAGGAACGCAAACAGATCTTGTCGGCGCGGCTACAGAGCGCCGAGTCCCACAGAGAATGGGACGCGGCAGCGCACGAGCTCGATATCCTCGAGGGTAACGAAGAATGGAAATTGGACACGTCGACTGGCGAATACAATCCCGACCTGCTAGAAGAACGCTTGCGAGAGCTCGACGATGCCCGCACCAATTGCGATATGCGGGCCATGATGCATCTCATCAGGACCTCTCTCTCGCGCGACCTTGGCGGTATGGGCAACATCGACCTCTACCGGCATTCTTACTGCGGTACCAAGAAGTTGATTGAGCGATACGTGGATTCGACTCTGCAGACCATCACGGCCCTAGTAGAGAAGAGTGCGCACCGCCTCCCGGATGACTTGGGACCGAAGGACTTACTGGATGGCATGTTGTACGCCCGGCAGAGCTTCGGCCGTAGCGCACTCCTTCTCAGCGGCGGAGGCACTTTCGGCATGACGCACATTGGAGTCTTGAAGGCTTTGTTCGAGGCAAAGTTGCTACCGCGTATCATCTCGGGCGCATCAGCCGGTTCCATCGTCTGCTCCGTGGTTTGCTCGAGGACGGAGGACGAAATCCCTCAGCTACTAGAAGAATTTCCGCATGGCGACCTGGCCGTGTTCGAGGAGGAAGGCAACGAAGACGGCATCTTTGGCCACCTGCGGAGACTGCTCACCGAGGGCAGCTGGTCCGACATCAAGCATCTGACACGTGTGATGCGCGATTTGCTTGGCGACATCACCTTCCAGGAAGCGTACAACCGCACTAGAAGCATATGCAACATCTGCGTCTCCTCGGCGTCCATATACGAGCTACCGCGGCTTCTCAACTACGTCACGGCACCCAACGTTATGATATGGTCTGCTGTCGCAGCGTCTTGCTCGGTCCCTCTCATCTTCAGCGCCGCGCCGCTCCTCATCAAGAATCCTCTAACGGGCGAGCACAGTACGTGGAATCCCACTCCGCAGATGTGGATCGATGGCTCCGTTGACAATGACCTTCCCATGACGAGACTTGCCGAAATGTTCAACGTCAACCACTTTATTGTCTCGCAAGTTAATCCTCACGTCGTCCCTTTCCTTGCCAAAGACGACGCTCCATGTCCGTCGGAGAATACACGTCACGAAATAATATACAAAGACGAGTTCGACTGGCTTCACACCATCACTACCCTAGCCAAGAGCGAAGCCTTGCATAGAATGCAGTTCCTGGCCGAGATCGGCATCTTCCCAACGCTAGTCAGTAAATTGCGGTCAATCCTGAGCCAGAAATACTCTGGCGATATCAATATCCTTCCGGCTATGGGCATTTGGGATCTACCGAAAGTGCTGAAAAATCCGACCACCGAGTTCATGATCCGCTCGTGCTTACTGGGTGAGCGTGCAACCTGGCCCAAACTGTCTCGCATACGCGATCGCTGTGCGATTGAACTGGCTCTAGATCGCGCTGTTCATGCACTACGAGCCCGCGTTGTGTTCAGTAGAAGCCAAGTCAACCTGCGGAGGATGGCGACCGGATTCTTAGCGAATACGTATGAGCAGCTAGCACCGCCTTCAGCCCAGGCCGGAGCCCCCTCGACCAAGGATAAGCTAAGACAACGCCATCGACGGTCAAGTGGAAGCAATCTATTAAATCCTGTACACCACGGGCTCATCAGCGAAAATCCATACAAGATAACAGACGACGATACAGACGAGGAGGAACGTCTTGAAATGACAGTGCGCCACGCTCGCGCAAAGCCGAAGATCAAGCTCAAGCGATTCCCAAGGAGCCATTTATTACAGACAGGACCTAAAACCAGCCCCGTCCTGTCTTCTACTACAGAGGCCGACTCTTTCGACTTCTCTCAGCCCGTAACGCCGCCGGGAGCTAGATATGCGAATGGGCCGGCTTCCAAGAAATCTGCACCTGGGAGTACCCTTGCAACAACGTATACGGTACCTAGCGACGACAATGCGAGAGACATGGCTACTGAGACAGCCTCCATGACTTCGCCGCAGCAGGCGGCTCGCAACGACACGGAACTCGAAACCAGCGACTTACACACCTCGGATGCCGATGTCGAAAGTCCCACCGACGAGGACGTTACCCAACCACCGTATCATCTGCCGGGTCTACGCAACGATGTGGCGAGTGATGAACGACGGCATTTAGTGAGCGCCCTCGTCCAACGCCCGCTATTGAAGGACAGTCCGGGTTCACTAGCAAGGCAAGATTACAGGATAAAAGGAGTAAAAGGAGGATTTAATGGTGCATCGAATATCGGCCCGGGACTCCAAAGTTGACATCCGACAGATAATTGTAGTTCTAGATAAAAAGAAGAGGGCAGCACACGCGTAATGATAGAGGATATTAGATGGCAACGCCCAAGACGGGGGCGATGGTAGTCAAATAAGTAGGAGCAGAGGTAAAGCATTCCAGTAGAAGCCAGGTCGGTGCTCTCCTATCCAAGCTGTATAGGCTTCGGACAGCAGACTGTCTTAAAAGGCATACCGATATTAGACTAGACAGGACGCATTCGAGAGCTGGATCTTTGCATCTACATGTAGCCTGTCGACAACACACATTGTTCGTCTTCATCGCAGAAATACGTCGTCCTTCTATCCTACTCTTGCGTCCGCTAGCTCTCATTTAACCCCTTAAAATTCTTCGTCTGGTGGCCGGCCTGACATTCCATGCATATCTTCAGTGCCAGCGAATCCCATCCAAGGATTGAAAATGAGTCCCGCATCCTCCTGTCCGGCATCCAGACACGTACCGGACTGTTGTGCCTGGCCATTCAGTGATTCTACTTGGCCCGTCACGCCCCAAGTTTGGTTTCTAGGAGCAACAGTTACCTCGCTTGACCCCGATACGTAAGTTGTCCTAGAATTAGTCTGCATGGCGTTAGCGGTGGCCTGGATCGCAGCCCCTGGCGCCGGACCCGCGATCTCGTTGCTATCGTCGACAAAATCTGATTGCAGCAGCAGGCTCTGGACAGAAAGTCGCTGGCGCGAACTTGCATACTGTGAAACCTTCGTCGATGGTCGCGCTGACGGCGGGTCCGGCTCCGAGAATGCTTCTTGCGTCTGCAAGGCCAGTCGGACCGAGTAGCTCGCGATCAATCGCTCCAAGTCTTTTCGCTGCGGACGCATTTAGCATCTATCCGAAGGATCGTGTGAAGCTAGCTAGACTCATAACATACCAACGGCTGAGTCGAGGCAGAGTAAGGAAAGAATCTCGTAATCAAGTTTAGCGATAGCTTTGCCTTATTTATAGCCAGGTCCAGGTTCGAAGGTGCCCCTGGTATCCGAGAGCTGAACATGACTAGACGCGCGCTCTCAAATGCGCAGACTGCAGCATCGCGCTCGAGAAGGCATTCGCCATTCCCGTGGGTTGAGAAGTCAGACACGATCCGAATGATGCTCTCGGCATGCTCGAAGCACTTGAACTGCATGGCAGTCCGCTCTCGCGGGTGGATTGCCATGAGTATCGGCGAAGGAGCAGCCTCACTATACCCATCCAATCCTAAGCGGTATATGTCACAGTGGCACTGATGCCACGACATATGCAACATTATGAACTGTGCTTGCCACCTGCAAGATGTCAGGTTTGATACCGAATATTGCTCGAACGGGCTCAGGTTGGCCATGAGTGAGTTCAGCTCCTCTTCGAATCGCCGCATGCTCCCACCGATCGTCGAAGACAGTTCCTCGCCCAGCCCGACCCGGCGATTAAACCTATCCAGCGCTACATAAGCCCCAAGGCGCAGACTGTTGGGGAATAAGGAGGAATAACTCACCTCATAACGGCCCGTCGCACAGACGTCAGGCGGAGGTACACACCGCGTAGGCCAACAGTCGACACGTTATCGGAGGGTCCAGGTCGAAGCAAGCCAGTGTGCACATATCGGCCTGCTCCAAAGTGGTCTTCGTCACAAGGCAGCTGGAGATGAATGGTCTCCTCCGGGCATAACTCGAATTCTCTAAGTCCCACGCAGAAAAAATCGTCCAGCAGGTAGACAGCCCAAAACAATCGTCGTCGCGCCTCCTGCGCAACTTGGGAGAGCTCGGGGCGCTCGTAGTTCAAACGAAGAGCGAGGGCCGTTCTGGCAGCCAAGGCAGCGAGCATGAATGCCGTAGGAAATTCGCCGCTCTCAATCCTGTAGCGGATCACGAGGAGGAGTGCTTGTAAGTGGAAGATGGACGCTCGACCTATCTGCTGCAGTATCGACTGCTCGGCCTGCTGGACCCACAAGTCATGGCACAGCGAGCTACGCTTGAGATGCAGCGAAGTGATGGCGCAGATAGCAAGCTTCAAGGATTCGTTCATGGTCTGGTCCCTGCATCGCAGGACGACGGTCGGCTTGTGGAGGAAGGCAAAGGACGGAAGAGGGTAGAGGTGGTCAAAGTAATCCAATACCAGGGCCGTGGTCGTCTCGGCGTCAGGCGCAGATCCTTCTCCGTCTGCCGCGTCTCCCATATCCATATCCATATCCATATCCATATCCTCCTGGCTAGGGGATGCATCTTCGGCGCACTCGTCGTCGAACCCGACAGCTCCGGTCAAGCCATCAGCTGCGGAGCCATGGTTTTTAGCTCTGGGATAACTGCAGACCCGGTTCCTTCGAACGCAGCTAGAACAGCTCGGCAACTCGCCAAGACAGCGGGTCTTCTTGGAGTGACACGGAATGCAAGCCTGCATGCGACGACGACGCTCGGGCAGTTTCACGACATATTGACCTGGCGATTTACCAGGCAACTGCTGGAACGAGCATTCAAAGCCAAGCCGGTCACAGTTTTGACATAGGTTCGGTCTCCCGTCACAGCGCACCTATGAGACACACAAATATCAGCACCGGTCTCCCTCCCATCTTTGCCATTTTACCTCGCCGTCTACCTACATACGTAGGTCGGATCCGATTAGTAGCTATGTACATACCTTTCTAATTCTGCATTGGGAACAAACAGCACGCTTCTTGGGCCGGTCTGGTGCAGTTATAGACTTGGATATCGGTCCGGACTTGGGCTGCGAGCTCTGCGAATCGTGGGAGTCGCTAGAAACCTGCAGAGGTCGCAGAGGTCGTAGAGCCTCGGTCATTGGTGACGACGATAGTCGCGCCGTAAGATGGTGCCGTATATGTACCTCTCATTAGCACCGCTTACTACAAGCCAACCAAAAACAAAACCCCCTCTGCCTCGGCAAGCCGGGTCACAGCCAAAACAACGCCGTCAGCTAGGACGGGGGACCAATTCTGAATAATATCTTGCTGTCCCCGGATCCGAGCGTATCTGAAATCAACAGGTGGTTAACACACCCAATCATCAATTAGAGAGACCGACAGAGCCGACAACCGTAAATGCAAACGTTCCACTTGGTTGCAACCGCATGGTGGTGGAACTAGTCGGGGGCTCTGTTTAATTTAAATGGAAGAAAAACCAGCCAGGGTCCTTATGGGCTTGTGGGCTTGTGGGGATGGAGTCGTCTGTGGGGTATAGGTATGGATATGGATATGGATATGGATATGGATATGGATATGGATATGGATATGGGAATGGGAATAGGAATAGGAATGGGAAAGGTAACTAACCTAGCTGTCTCCATTTACATATCGTGACATACGCTTCTATATATAATATATAATATAATATGCTATATATACATACTGCAGAACCGACCCAATCTCTCGGGACGTTTGATGAAAACGTCATAGTATCACTGTATTCGAGGCCATCTAGTACTAGTATATATTTAATCTCGCTTTTCGCCAATGTACAAGAGTAACCTCTACGAATCTTACCAGCGCCATGCCAAGCGAGCAAATTCAAGCACGCAATTGGTCAAGGGCCTGAAGGCACAGGGGTTCGAGCTCGCAATCCCTAGCGCGGATGACACAAGATCTGAGTGAATCCTCAGGCCACATGGCACATTTACACTCAAGCAACGCGTAACGTCGAAATTGAATAGTGAATAGTGAATGGTAAATAGTAACTACGGGTCAATCTGCTAAGAATTTCGCCGTACGTATTATCCAAGGCCTGCGTTCCTTGTTGGTAGTAGGTAGTAGGTAGTAGGTAGCTACCAAGCTAGGTAGACAAGCTAGATGCATTCTCCTACAGCCCATCACGATCGTCTAACGCTGATAGCTTTCAAGCGCTAGGTGGCCTGGTAAAAACTATAGGAGTATGGACGAGGCTATAGATTGGTTTACTCGCACATATATATTCGCTTGACCATCCTCTAGATTATTATACCCTCCGTCGTCGTTCAGCTGCTCTTAAGGTCCTTGAAAAACACGCATCTATCCAACAAGGTACGCCTCAGCACTTAGTCAGAGTTACATTGGTGTTGGTGGTTAACAGACTGCTGAATACACCGCCGCATCGAGCCCCCATTCAAGAGCTACATCTAATTTCTTAGTGAGCTTGAAAAGGTCTGCTAAAGCTATGGGCAAGAAGTTAGGCACTTTCCGGGCCTGGTACTTGGTTGCCCTCTGCTGTACGGGCAGCTTTTTGTTCGCGTACGTTCCCCTCAAGGGACAGTCTGTCTGTATCCCGTGTCTCATTAAGCCATGGCCTCTGACTCCCACAACCTAAGCCCCTTACAAAAACGGTTTTCTAATCCCAAGTCTATAGCTATGATACTGGTGTTGTCGGCGGCGTTCTCTCCTTGACGTCCTTTCAAAATGACTTCCGTGTTACCAAAGCGAATCAACCAAGCGTCGGGTCCAATGCAACGAGTCTTCTCCAGGCCGGCGGTAAGCTCAGATGAGGCCTATCCAGTCATACCACACCCGCTACAGTTGAAAGAAAGCGAGCCAACTAACGGTATAACTATCAGCCTTCTTCTCGTGTTTCTTCGTCTGGCCGTTCACGTCCCGATTCGGACGTCGTTGGTCGATTGCATTGGCCTCGCTCATCTTCAGCATTGGAGGCATCATCCAGGTCGTCAATACACACTCGCTGGCTGCCTTCTACGTAGCGCGAGTCATCAGTGGCATCGGGGTCGGTATGGCCACCGTTATAATTCCCAGTGAGTGCATTTTGGCCAGTTTTATTTTCAGACCGTGTTGGAACCTCTCTGGGTCATTCTCTCGCTTGCCATCGTCCTCATCCTAGACATATATGTTTCAATGAGCGACGAAGGACCCGTTCACTTGCACATGACGGCTGCTAACTCTCGATGCTGCAGTGTATAGCGCGGAAATGGCACCGAAACATATCAGAGGTCAGCTAGGCAGCATGTTTCAATTCTTCTTCACCCTAGGTGTCATGACATCGTATTGGGTCGATTATGGCGTGTCAGAGCACTTAGGTCCGACAACCCAACAGTGGCAGATCCCCATTGGCCTCCAGGTCAGTCCCCAGTCTCCTACTGACTCTCGTAAGGCGGTCTAGGGGCAGTATTTGATCCGCTGCCACTGCGCTTCTCTCGAAGACTTTAAAAAATCTTGTCCAACTAACTCAATAGTATGAATAGCTGGTGCCTGGCGGGATATTGGGGTTGGGGATGTTACTTACGAAAGAGAGCACTCGGTGGCTTGCGAAATCAGGCCGGACCGAAGAAGCTTTGCAGTCACTCATCTGGGTTCGCGGCGGTGATGATGCTGAAGTCCGGGAAGAGTACGACATCTTATCCTAATCGCGGTACCTCCTTATGGCTAACAAATAGCGGCAGATTTGCAGAAATACTTGCAGGCATCCGTGAAGAGGAGCGCGTTACTGAAGGCCTCACGTGGAAAGAGTGCCTTCTTCCCGTAAACCGCTACCGTTTCATCGTCGTAGTCACCCTTCAGATAGGTATAGTTTGATCCGCCCATAGCATCGACTCGACGGCCGCTAACCTGGAGATACAGGAGTGCAGCTGACCGGCAACACCAGCTTAGCCTACTGTAAGTTGAGAGATTGCCCTCGAAATGGCGCTGAGTGTACCTAACTCGCCTAGACGCCCCCCAAATCTTCAAAGCTGTCGGCGCTGGCGACCAGAGCCTCCTAATCAGCGGCTTTTTTGGCGTGGTCAAAGTCGTCTCCTGCTTGTTCTTCCTCCTTTTCCTCGTCGAGAAGATAGGTCGTCGTGGCTCTCTCCTTGGGGGAGCCTTCCTCATGGGCGCTTACATGCTCATCATTGCTTGCTTGACGGCCACCCATCCACCAGTCGCCGGTCAGTCTCTAACTAGCAACGGCGCCGCTGCTGTGGCCATGGTCTATCTCGAAGCAAGTCAGTATCCCCTAGTATGAGGTCGTCAGAGGTCAGATCACGATGGACTAACGCCACTTGGCTGGCTGACTTAGTGAGCTATAATATATCATGGGGACCGGTACCTTGGGTAAGCAATGCCGTCGAGTAATCGTCATCTGGGCACGAACTAATGCTGCATCTTTACCTAGCTCTATATGAGTGAAATATTCCCTTCCAGAATACGCGAGGCTGGTGTTGCAGGTACATCTTCTCTGCTCCCCAACCACATATAGCTAGTACTTACATTTCGCTCACGTCTCCAGTCGGTACGGCCACGCAATGGCTATTCAACTTTGTGTTCTCGCAGATCACTCCCCATGCCATAGCCAATATTGGATGGAAAACATTCTTGATGTTCTGCATATTCAATTGGGCCTTGGTTGTTTATGCCTGGCTCTTCATCAAGGAGGTGAGACGACACGGCTAAAACAGGACATGGTGAATTGGATATGCTAACCACCTAAGCAGACCAAGGGAAAGTCTCTGGAAGAAATGGAAGCCCGTAAGCAGCTCGGTAGCAATTTTGATATTATCGGTCGCTAACGTATGCTGTCTTAGTATTCGGATCTAGCGAAACCGCCATCGACGTGGGAAAGGTTCACGAGCAGGCACAGAATAGCACAGCTCATACTATGGAAGAGAAGCGATAAAACCCCGATTCACATGCAAATAGTGTTGTTGCTGCTGCTAACAGAACTCGGAGGGGACGAATGGTATGACTGTCAGTCAATATGCATAGAAAGGTTCCCGGCGACCTGGATGGAATGATCTAAATACTACCTGCTTAATTTAGAATTTCAAGCCGCGCCGGCACTAGTGCAGCATTGGATCCAGGATGCTTCGAGATGGATGGCCACGTCGTGGTAAGTTTCCACGAGCCTGAATAACACCGCTCACAACAAACTGCCTAGGGAGTTTACTATATTGATACAATATTTTTCTTTCATGCCTATGTGTGTTATAGGGTGGGTGTTTTTGGAATACGTACCTTCCGTTAAAGCAGCTGGAGCTCCGTTTTTTCCTAGTAGAGATTTATGGCCTTATATGAGGTTTCTAGATCTATCTGTGGTAGGCTTCTTACTGGAGTTGGAACCATGGACCAACCAGATATCTATACCGGGATCTAGGTTCCAACGCAATGCTACCAGACGCGCCAATCAGGGCACGTCTTAGATTAGGAAGGTCTACAATTTAAGTCGGGTCGACATCGCTGAAGGTATTACCCCTTGGTGTTTTCTGGCGTATTTGTTTCGGCGACGGCATTCGCTTAGGCGAGTGAACTACATACTCGAGTCGCTTCATCTTATAACTATATTGCAAGAAGGTTCTAGCGATTAAACAGTGTCGACCTGCCTCTTCCGTATAGACATCGGCTTTTACATCCTTTATCACATCGGACCATTACGAGATGGCTATTGGCCTAAGGTCGAATCAGCACCAATACCTGTACCTGACTTATCCTCCTTCCTCCCTCCTTCCCCCCCCCCCCGGGAATATCGAGTTATGACAAGGGTTATGTAATCTTATAACTTACGTAGTTCATATAAACTAGACTAACATCTATTCTCCTAGAACTGGATCGAACCTATCAGTGTGTTTATGTGAAACCCCCCAAATCGTAAGACTGGGCAGCTCTCCCGTAAAAGCGGAACTTCCCGCGTCTTCAAGATAAGAAATTACCTACAGACCGCAGAATAGAAAAGCGATAGATCATTTCATTCTTCGGTATTTCTCATACTTTCGAAACCGATTCTATTGGACCAAGGTCATTCTAACCGCCTGATGTCAACCCCCTGGTTTCTTTTGCATATTGCATATGCCGGCCAAGCGTGGGGAAACGCCCTGGCTAAGGATAGGTCCGGGGCACCAGCTAGGTTAGTCCGGGGTCCGGTACATAAGGTAAATGATTTCTTCTAATGTAGTGGGTGTGCTGGCAGGTTGGTTGTAGGTTGTTTGCAGGTTGGCAGGCAGGCAGGCAGGCAGGCAGGCTGGGAGGGTTGACTAGAATCGGAAAGATCTACAACATCCATTAGTCGGACCGATTAGTCTTGACATTGTTTCTGGGATAACTGATATCTATCTGACTTCTTTAATCTTCACCACATCGTCACACCTTCGCACAATTCTGGAAGGCCATCAGGTGTGTATAGGGGCTTGTCACTTCGCGTGGAAAACCACAAAACTGCAAATCGCTTGCCCATGGAAGAGGGACCATCTTGGCGAACTTGGCCCTGCCTCGGCGCTGCTTGTGAATCCTTCCTTAACTGCTTGGCGGCCTTGCGAACAAAAGCTTGTTTCGACATCGCCATCCATCAGGGAGGTTTATAATACATACCTACCTAGGTAGTAAACCAAACTTGTTAGAAATCCATATACTGTCCTATTCGCCTATTCGCCTAATGATCCATTCTTGATCCATCCCGCCATCTTATCAGATCACATGTGGCATTGTATCTTGAAACACTCAATTCCTTCTCGAGTGAGTGCCGGAAAAACCCGCCCCTCCCTCTCCTTATCTTTTCCCATTCCCACGCCCACGCCCACGTCCACGACCAGGACCACGACACCAGGACATGCTTCTCACGCGATTGGGACTTTGGACCCTTGCCCGCCCTCCCCCATGCCTTCCTTTCCCTTATCACGAGTTATTTACCACTCCCTATTAACCTAAGTAATCACCATACCTCCCGTGTTTTCCATCCACTCACCGACTTGCGTACTCCCAGCCGCGGGTGCGCATTTCATCTAGATCTTTGAGGAGCCGGCTGGGCAATGCTACCTTCCTGTATGGCCAAGGCTTACGTATCTAGCCCCGGCCAATGATTGTTGCCGCACCGCATCTTGGCACATTCCCCGGTTTATCCAACGTAGCTTTTCGACCCGCAGTCGACCTTGGTTCGGAGTCGCATCGCTCATCCGGATTAGCCTTCTCCGACAGAGTTGGGAGTTGGTATGGGACGTAGGCTGGCATGAGATGGCATGGCCAGCCGTCTGTCTCTTTGTGACCTCCAGCCGGGCATGGCAACCCTGGAGGACACGAGCGCCCAACGGCGTAGCCTGCCAGGTCCAAGTAGGCAGATGATGCATAACTGCCACCATGTCTCTCACGATAGCTAGGCAGCTGAGGCGGCACTCCTAAATACATCAGGAAGGTGCCTTTACTTCTCCTGTCACGACCACATCCTAACACACCATATCGCGTCTAATGCGGGTGTGATGATGCCTTAGGAGAAAACCCGTGTCGGGTTCCTATCGGTGTGTGGTACTACTTGATCTTGTTTACAACGCTCGGCCTATCTAGGGTCTTGAAGCCCAAGCCTACACCTATATATAATACTGCTTAATACCCTCATCTCCTATCATCATCACCATCAATAGCTCATAGAAACCACTGCTACCCCATTCTTAGAAGCCGGTTCCTAGGTCTCCTGTCTCGTCAAGCGCGTATATCCCTCTTGTCTCTTGTTAGCTATCCTCTTTGTGCAGTTCAAGATGCAGATCCCTACCATTGCGAGTATCCTCCTGTGCGCCAACCTGGTGGCTGCTGCGCCAGGTACGGCTATGCGCCGCCAGCGCGCGGTGGAGCGTGCGGCTGAGAGAGCCTCCCGCGCCTCCAACACCCTCCAGCCTGTTGAAGGTGAACTTGGAATTGCCAGTGGCAACGATACGGCGCATGTCGACTACAGCTCCAACTGGGCTGGCGCCGTTCTCATTGGCAGCGGTTACAAGTCCGTCACTGGCACCATCGTCGTACCCACGCCCAAGGTTCCGTCCGGCGGTAGCTCGTCTACCTCTTACAGTGCATCTGCTTGGGTCGGTATCGATGGTGATACTTGCCAGACCGCGATCCTGCAGACGGGTGTCGACTTCACCGTCAAGGGATCCTCTGTGTCTTACGATGCTTGGTACGAATGGTATCCTGACTATGTGAGTATGAATTCGCACCCGGTCGATAAAGACCGTTTCCTCCTCGTGAGAGGATAGCAATATGGCAGTAGTAGAGTGCAAGCTGACCTAAGGTTATAGGCCTACGACTTCTCTGGTATTACTATCAAAGCCGGTGACACTATCACGATGGTAAGTGCAGACTCGCTCCCGCGGAGCGTGTGCATTTTCATTCACCTGAAGCCAGCTACTTGCCCGGTGTCCTGCATATTTGTACCGTGCTGCACTGTAGAAAGGGGGGCTTCTCGAGCTACACTCCGACTTGGAACCAAGATGTTAACAGATACGCAGACTGTTACTGCTACTAGCAAGTCCGCCGGCACGGCCGTCATCGAAAATGTGACGACCGGAAAGACAGTGACGCACAGCTTCTCTGGCGAGTCAGACGCCCTGTGTGAGACAAACGCTGAATGGATCGTGGAGGACTTCTCAAGCGGCGGCAGCCTGGTTAGCTTTGCAAACTTCGGAACTGTGACTTTCACTGGAGCATCTGTGAATAGTGGCACCGGAGTCAGTGGAGCAACAATTATTGATATTCAGCAAAGCAACAAGGTTTTGACATCTTGCTCGACCTCTGGCTCTAGCAGTGTGACTTGCTCATACACTGGCTAGGCAGTTATATAGTTACCGTAGTAGAAATATATAAAACCCCGGGACAGTTTTATACGTTATATTATAACGTAGACTTAAATATCCGTGTTTTACACGCGTGGTTTACGTATAAACGTTACTTTATTAATCTAAAGGTTAAAACTAAAACTAAAATATATATAATATTTTAAATAAATATATATTAATAAAAAATACGTGATTTTAAAATAAATATATATATAACTTATAAATTTTTTTTTTTTTTTTAGTTTTTTATATTTAAATATATTTATTTATATTTAAATATATTTATTTATATTTAAATATATTTATTTATATTTAAATATATTTATTTATATTTAAATAATTAAATTAAAGTTTTTTATTTATTTAAATAATATATAATATATTAAAAAAAAATTTATATATATAAAAATTTAAAAAATATTTTATAATTTTTATTTATATAATTTAATAAATTAAAATTTAATAAATAATTTTTTTTTATAATTTAAATTTTTATTTAATAAATTAATAATTTATAATATAATTTATATTTATAAATACTTTTAAATATATAATATTTATTAATTTTTAATTTAAAAATTAAATTTAAAAATATTTATATTTTAATAAAATTTTTAATTATATATTATAATTTTTAATATTTTTAAATAAATTTATTATAATAATATATTAATATATATTAATTAAATTTTTATTTAATTATAAATATATTTAAAATATTTATTTATTTTTTAATAATAAAATTTAAATTATAATTAAATTAAATATATATTAATTTAATATTAAAAATTTAAAATTTATAAAATTATTATAATTTATTAATATTATTTTATTAATATTTATTATTAATAATATAAATATTATATAAATATTTTAAAATATATTAAAAATAAAACTTTATAATATTTTTTATAATTTAATTTTAAAAAGTTTTAAATATAAAAAATTTATTATATTTTATAATAAAATATAATAATTAATATTTAAAAAAATTATATAATTATTTTATAATTAAAAAAAAATTAAATTTTTTTTTTAAAAAAGTTTATAAAATTTCTTATATTATTTAATAATTATATAATATAAAAATAAAATGTTTTTATAAAATAATTTTTTTTTTTTTTTTAAAATAAATTATAATATAATTATTATTTAAATTAAAAGTTTTTAATATAAAAATAAACTTTTATTATAATTAATAATTATTATAAAATTTAAACTTATAATTTTAATTTTTAAAAATTATATAAATTTTAATTTAATTAATAAAAACTTAAAGATTTTTATTTTTTATTTTATTAAAAATTTATTATTAATTTTAAAAACTTTTATTTTAATATAAAAATTAAATTTAAATATAAAATAAATTTATATATAATTTTTTAAAATATTCATTTTTTAATTTTAATTTATATTTAATTTTATAATTATATTATAATTTAATAATTAAGTAAATTTAAAATATAATTAAAATTATATATTGTTTTAAAAAACGTAATATAATATAAATAAAAATTAAATATATTTATTATATATTATATAATTAATTTAATAAATAAGTTTTAATATATATTATTATTTTAAAAATATAAATATTTTTTTAAAATATATATTTAATTTATATATTTAAGTATTTTATTTTTATTTTATTAATATTATAAGTAAATTAATATATTAATATATAAATATATTAAAAAGAATTTTAAATATTATTTATTTAAAAGTTTTTAATAAAGATTTTAATTTATTTTAAAATAATTTATATTTATAAATAATATAATTATAAATAATATTATAAAAAAATTAAATTTATAATAAATATAAAAATATATAATAAATTATATTTAATATAATTAAAAAAAAATTTTTAATTATATTAAAAAGTTTTTTTTATAAATAAAAATAATTTTATATATTAATATTATAATAATAAATTTTTATTTAATTAAATTATTTTTTTTAAAATAAATTAAATATTTTAATAAATATATTAAAAAATATAAAATAAATATAAAATGTTTTTTTTTAAATTTTAATAATTATAAAAATTTTTATTTAATAAAATTTAAAAAGTTTTATTTTAATAATAATATTATTAAATTATATATATATATATTTTTATTTTATAAGTTACAAACTTTTAATATAATTAAAAATTATATATAAAAAAATATTTTATATATTTTAATAATAAATTCTTTTATATTTAATAATATATTTATTTATTTTAAAAAACGTAAATTAAAAATATAATAAAAAATACAATTAAATATAATAAAAGAAATTAAATATAATTAATAAAAAAATATTTAAAATTTTAATTTAAAAGAAATTTATATTTAATAAAAATATAATTTAATTTTAAAAAATAATTTTATTAATTATTATATTTATATATAAATTATATTTTTATTAAATAAAAATTAAAAGAATTATAAAGAAATATATTTTAATTTTTTATTATAATTAAATTAAACTTATTATTATATATTATTTAAATAAATAAAAAAACTAAGTTTAATTATTTAAAAATAAATAAATATATTTAAATATAAAAAACTAAAAAAGGAAAAAATTTATAAGTTATTTATATAATTATTTTAAAATAACTTATTTTTTATTAATATATATTTTAATTTTAATTTTAAGTTTTAAATTAATAAAATAACGTTTATATATAAATTATATATATAAGTTATAAATATTTAAATTTATATTATAATATTTATAAATTAATTAAATTTTTTTAAATTATAATTTAAATTTTTAAAATAAATATTTTTTTTTATTAAAAATAATATTAAAATTAAATTTTAAAATATTAAGTTTATTATTTTTAATTTAAAATTTATTATATTATAATTAAATATTATTTATATTATTTATATATTTTAATTAAACTTTTAGTTTTTTTATTATTTTCTAAGTTTTTAAAATATTTAAAAATTATTAATAATATAGTTTTATAATTTATTTTTATAAAATTTAAATTTATAAAATATTAAAAAAAGAATTTTATATAAAAAGGATTTTATTTTTTTAAAAAGAAATTATTTATTTAATAAATAATAAATAATTAAATATAAAAATAAGTTATTTAAATTAAAAAATAAATAATATTATTATAAAATAAAATAAAACCAAGGAAATTTATTTTTAAAAAAATTAAAATTTATAATATTATAATATATATAAAAATTTTAATTATAATATATATATTTTTTAAATAATTATAAATATATTTAATAAAAAAATATTAAAATATTTATTTAAATTTATTTTATATTTAAATATATTTAAATATTAAATTAAAATATATATTAATTAAATTATTAAATTATTACATATAATATTTTAATATTATATTATAATATAAATTTAAATATTTATAATTTATATATATAATTTATATATAAATATAATTTTATTAATTTAAAATTAAAATTAAAAATAAAATATATATATTATTTTATTAAAATTAAGTTTTTAAAGTTTTAATTATAACTTTAATTATAAAATTTATAATATATATTATATATTATTTAAATAAGTAAAAAAGCTAAGCTTAATTATTTAAAAATAAATAAGTGTATTTAAATATAAAAAACTAAAAGAAAAAAAAATTTATAAGTTATATATATAACTACTTTAAAATAACTTATTTTTTATTAATATATACTTATTTAAAATATTATATATATTTTAGTTTTAGTTTTAACCTTTAAATTAATAAAGTGGCGTTTATATATAAGCTATATATATAAGCTATAAATATTTAAATTTACGTTATAATAATATATATAATAAATTTTATATTTTATATTAACTTAGATTTTTATTTTATTTTTATTATATTATTTAAAGTTTTTATATTTAAATTATAATATTTAATATTTTTTATTTAAATTAATTTATTACTTTTTATATTTTATAATTAATTTTATTTTATTTTTTAAAAAAAAAAGTTTAATTAATAAATTAATTAAAATATTTTTATTATAAAATATATAACTTTTTTATATTTTAAAATAACAAGTATTTTAATATATTTTTTATATTAATATTAAAACTTAAAATTAATAAAATTTATAAATATAAATATTATAATTATTATATTAATAAAATTAATTATTTATTAATAAATTATTAATATTATTATATTTTTTAATTTATTAATATATAAATTTTTATAAAAATTTTTATAAAATTTTATATTAATATATTTATAAAATAAATTTATTAATAAATATTTTAATAAATTATTAATATTAATAACTAATTTTTTTATTATTTTTATTATTATTTTTAAATAATTTTAACTTATAAATATATGTATAAATTTAAGTTATAAATTTATAAAAATATTTATATAAATTTTTAATTTTTTAATTTCTTTTTTTTTTTAAATTTTTATTATATATAAAACAAATAATATAAATTTATTAAATAATTAAAATTTATATATATTTATAAAATACTAGGAAAAAATCTAAATTTTAATTATAAAATAATAATAAAAGTTATTTATATTATATATATTTAAAATTTATATAATTATTTTTATAATTATAATTATTTTTATATAATTAAAAATTTTTTATAATTAAACTTTTTTTTATAAAATAATAAAAATAATTATTTTTATAATATTTTTTTAATATTATATTTTTTTATTAAAATTAAAAATTAAAAAAAAATATTAAAATTAAATTTTTAAAGTTTTAATTATAATTTTAATTATAAAATTTATAATATATATAATAAACTTTATATTTTATATTAATTTAAATTTTTATTTTATTTTTATTATATTATTTAAAACTTTTATTTTAAAATTATAATATATTTAAAAATATTTATATATTAAGTTTTATTATTTATATTTTATAAAATTATTATCAAGTTTTTATTTATATTTTAATATAAAAATTAAAAGTTTTATATTATAATTTAATTTATAATTTAAATATTAATTTAATTTTTATATATAATAGTTAATTTTTTTTAATTAATTTATAATTTAAATTATTTAATTTTTTTAAATATAAGTTTTTTATTAATATAAATATTAAGTTAAAATAAAGTTAATTAATTAAATTATAAACGTTTAAATTATATTTATTTAATAAAATATAACCAGTGGTTTAAAATATATAATTTTTTTTAAATATATTTTTATTTTTAAATATATTATAATAAAATATAACTTTAATATTTTATAATTAAAAAACATTATAAATAATAATAAATATAAAAGATATATTAAAAATATATTAATTGATATAAATATTTAATTAATATTAAAACACCGTATATAATAAAAATAATATTTAAAAAAAAAGCTATTTTAATATAATATTTAAATAAATTATATAGTAAATTTAAGTTATATATAACTTAAAGCGTTATATAATATTTTAATATTTTAATATTTTAATTTTATTATAACTTTTTTTTATAATAATAATAAATTTATTAAATTAAAATTATATAAAATAAATAAATAAACAAATAAATATATAATTAAATTTATAATTACTAAGCTTAAATAAGCTTTAAAAAAAATTTTTTAAAACGCGCGTACTAATAGTTTTTTTATAACTTTTCTTTTTATATTTAATATTTATATTTTATAATTTTCTTTTTTATATTTAATATTTATATTTTATAACTTTTTTTTTTATATTTAATATTTTATAGTTTTTTTTTTTATATTTAATATTTTATAACTTTTTTTTTTATATTTAATATTTATATTTTTTTATATATAATAAATATTTTAATTTATTTAATATTATTTTAAATCCTTTTTTTAAAACCTTAAAATTTTAATACTTAAAATTTAACTTAATTTAAATTTAAACTTAAACTTAAACTTAAACTTAAACTTATAAATTTAAATTTAAAAAAATAATTATATAAAACTTTTTAAATTTTAAAATTATTATTTTATATTTAATTTTTATTTAATATTTTATTTTATATAATATTTTAAATATTTAATATTTTTATAATTAATATTTCAATAATTAAAATCTTATAAATTTTAATTAATTAATATCTTATAATTAATATTTTATTTAATATTTTATTTAATATTTTAATTAATATTTTATTTAATATTTTATTTAATATCTTTTAATTAATATTTTATTTAATATTTTATAATTAATATTTTATATAATTAAAATTAAGATTTTATAAATTTTAATTAAAATTAATAAACATTATATATAATTAATAATAATATATATAAATTAATTAATATTATATTAATTTAATTTATAAATATTATAAATAATTTTACTTATAAATATTTAAAAGTTTTTTAACGTATAAATGTTTTAATATAAATGTTTTAACGTGATAAAAAAAAAAAAAACCAATAAAAAAAAATAAAAAACTCTAAGGCTTTTATATTTAAAAGCTTATAATATTTATTTTAATCGATATAATAACAAGTTATTATATTAATTAAAATAAATATAAAATAAATATAAATAATTTTTTTAAAACTATAATTATATAAATTTAAATTTAAATTAAACACTAATTATAATAAAATATAACTTTAATATTTTATAATTAAAAAGTATTATAAATAATAATAAATATAAAAAATATATTAAAAATATATTAATTAATATAAATATTTAATTAATATTAAAATATTATATATAATAAAAATAATATTTAAAAAAAAACTATTTTAATATAATATTTAAATAAGCTATATAATAAATTTAAGTTATATATAATTTAAAACGTTACGTAATATTTTAATATTTTAATATCTTAATTTTATTATAATATATAATTTTATAATTATATATTATAATAATTTATAATTTATTTTAATAAACTTATATTAAAAAACATTTTAAAATAAACTAAATTTTAAACTTATTAAACTTAAATTAATTAAAATATATTAATATATATATTATATAATATTTTAATTTTTTAAAATTAATAAAACTAATAAAAGTTATATATTATTATTATTAATATAAATTTATAATAATAAGTAACTTAATAATAAGTTATTATATATAATTATAATTAATATTATTTAATTTATAATTAAGTTAATTTTTAAATAATATAAAATATAAAATTATATAAGTTTATTTAATAAAATTATTATAATATATTTATTTTTATATTTAAATACTATTAAATATAAAGCTCTTAGCTTTTATATTAAAATATAAATAAAAACTTAATAATAATTTTATAAAATATAAATAATAAATTTTTATATATTAATAAAATAAAATTATTTATTAATTTAAAATTCTTAATTTATATTTTATTATTATTATTTATATTTAAATAAGTTATAAAAGTTTTATAAATTTATAATATATATATAAATTATATAATTAAATTTATAAAATTTTAATAATTAAAATTAAATATATTAATTTTTAATTTAATATATTACTTAAAATTAATTTTTTAATAAAATAATTATTATAATATAAACTTAAATCTTTATAATTTATATATATAATTTATATATAAATATTATTTTATTAATTTAAAAATTAAAATTAAAATTAAAATATATATAATATTTTAAATAAATATATATTAATAAAAAATAAGTTATATTAAAATAATTATATATATAATTTATACAATCTTTTTTTTTTTTTTTTTATATTAAATATATTTTTTTATTTTTAAATAATTAAGTTTAATTTTTTTATTTATTTAAATAATATATAATAATAATTAATTTTTTAATAAATTTTAAATTAATAATTTATTATATTATTTTAATTAATTTTATTATATATGTAATACTTTTTTTTATTTTTTTTTTAAATAATAAAATTTTAATTTTAATTTATTAATTTTTTATTTAAAAATTATTTAAATATATTTAATAAGGTTTAAATTTAATAAATATATTAATTATTTAAAAGTTTATATTTTATAGTTTTTAAGTTATTTTTAAATTTATATAAATATATAAATTTAAATATTATTTTATATAAATTAATTTTTAATTTTATAAAAAAATAAAAAGTTTTTTTTAATATATTTATATAACTTTTAAATAAAATATTATTATTTTTAACTTTTAAATTTTTTTTATATATAATAATTAAATTAACATCGCTTTTATTATTATATAATTATATTATTTTTTATATTATAATTAAGATTTTAAGTTTAATATAATTTTAAATATTTATTAAATTATATTAATATATTTTATATAAATATTATATTATTTAAATATAAAAATTATTTAAAATATTTATAATTATATATTTATTTAAAAATAATATTAATAAAAATTCAATTAAAATAACTAGTAATTAATATTTATATAAAAAATAAAACATTTAAAAATATTAATTTTTATAAATTTAATATATTTAATAGTTTTTTATAATTTTAAAATTTAAATATATAATTATTATTATAAAATTATAATATTAATTATATATATAAATAAGTTTTATATTTTTTTATATATTATATAAAAGTTATAATAAATTATTATAAAGATTTTTTTATTTATTATTTTTAATATAATATAATTATATTTATTTTAAGTTTTAAAATATAATAAATATTAAAACTTTTAACATTAAAATTAATTTATTATTTTATTAAATTAATATTTAAATATAATAATAATAAACTTTTATATTATTTTAATTATTATAATATTAATAATATTTATTTTAACTTTTAATTTAAATTTTTAGTTTTTTTAATAATTATATATAATTTTATATTTAAATTCTTATAAATTAATTATATTTTAAGCTTATAATAATAAATTAAAAATTTAATATTATTATTATTTTATTTAAAATATAAATTAAAAATTTTAATATAATAAATAAACTTATTTTATTAATATATATATAATTTATAAATAAAAAAAAAATTTAAAATTTAAATATAGTTATTTATTTTTAAATAATTAAACTTAATTTATTTTTTATTTAAATAATATATAATAATATTTAATTATTTTTTTATTTAATTTTAAAAAAAGAATTATAATATTTAAAAAAATTTTATTTTTTAAATTAAATTAATTTATTATATTAATATTTTTAATATTAAATTTTTTTTAATAAATTAAAAATAATTAAGTTTTTTTATATTAATATTATAATTTTAATAATTATTAATAAAAAAACCTTTTAAAATATTTATTTTAATTTTTAAACTTTTTTTTAATTAATAATTTAATATTTTTATTTATATTATTAATTATTTATTTTAATTAATAAAATTAATAATTATAAAAAGTTTAAATAATTATTTTTATATTTAAAATAAAATATAATATTTATTATATAATAATATTTAATATTTATTATAATATAAACTTAGATATTTATAATTTATATATATAATTTATATATAAACGCCACTTTATAAATTTAAAAACTAAAATTAAAATTAAAATATAAGTGATATTTTTAATAAATATATATTAATAAAAAATAAACTATTTTAAAATAATTATATATATAACTTATAAATTTTTTTTTTTTTTAGTTTTTTATATTTAAATACGTTTATTTATTTTTAAATAATTAGGTTTAACTTTTTTACTTATTTAAATAATATATAATAATATTTAAAAAATTAATTTAATAAAATAAAATTAATTTTATAAAAATAATTTATAATATAATAAAAAGTTTTTAAGTTTAATTTAAATAATTTATAAATATAAATAAATAAATATAATTAAATAATTTATAAAAATTAATAATTTATAATTTTAAAATAATAATAAAAAATATAAAAATATTTTTTTTATAAATAATTTAAAAACAATTATTTATAAAACTAATAAATATATTATTATTATTATTATTATTATTAATTATAATATTTTAATATATTTTATATATATAAAATTTTATAAATAAAATATTAAAAAAATAAATATTTATTAAATATATTATATATTAAAAAAAAGTTTAATATTATATTTATTTTATTTTAATATTATATTTCACGTTTTATATTTAAATTTTTAAATTAAAAGTTTATTTTATTTTAATATATAAAATATTATATAAATTAAGATTATTTTTAATTTAATATATTAAAATTTTTAAGTTTTATTATTTTATTTTTTAAAAAATATAAGTTTTTAATTATAATATTATTTTATAATAATATTAAATTTATATTATTTTAATGATTTAATTTAATAAAACTTATTAATATTTATTAGTTTATATATATATAAATATATATATTTTAATTAAATTTTAAAGTTAATTTTAATATAATTTATTTATTTTTATAATAATATAAATTTATATTATATATTATTATTATTATTATATATTATTATTATTATTATTATTATAATATAAATTTAAATATTTATAATTTATATATATAGTTTATATATAAATATTATTTTATTAATTTAAAAATTAAAACTAAAATTAAAATATATATAATATTTTAAATAAATATATATTAATAAAAAATAACTTATTTTAAAATGGCTATATATATAATTTATAGATTTTTTTTTCTTTTAATTTTTTATATTTAAATATACTTATTTATTTTTAAATAATTAAGCTTAATTTTTTTATTTATTTAAATAATATATAATAATATTTAAATATTTTTTATTTTATTTTTAAAAAGGAATAATAATATTTTATAAAAAAAAATTTAATTTTAAAATTTTTTTAATTTAATAAATTAATATTTTTAATAATTATTAATAATATTTTTAATATTTTTAATATTAAGAAACTTTAATAAACTAAAAATAATTATTAATAAATAATAATTAAGCCTTTTTATATTAATATTATAACTTTAATAATTACTAATAAAAAAAACTTTAAAATATTTATTTTATTTTTAAAAAAAAGTAATTAATTAGTGAAAATTTATTTGTTAATTTTTTAGTTAAAATTAAAAAATTAAGTTTATATTTAAAATAACTTAATTTAATAAACTATTAAATTATTTTTAATTAATAATTTAATATTTTTATTTATATAACTAATTATTTATTTTAATTAAAAAAAATAATAATTATAAGAAATTTATATAAACTTTTTTTATATTTAAAATAAATTATAATACTTTTAATATAATAATATTTAATGTTTTAAAAATTAATTTAATAAAAAAAATTATATTTTATTAAAAAACTAATAATGTAATAAACATTTTATAAATTTAATTTAAATTATTTATAAATATAAATAACTAAATATAATTAAATAACCTTTAAAAATTAATAATTAATAACTTTAAAATAATAATAAAAAAATTAAAATTACTTTTTTTTAAAATATAATTTTATATTTTAAAATAAGTAATTTTAAAAAAATAAGTTATAAAATTAATAAATATATTAATAAATATTATTTAATATATAATTTTCTTATATAATTAAATTATTTATATTAAAAATAAACTCGCTTTAAAAAAGTAAATAAATTTATAATTTATATATAATTAAATAATTAATAAATTATAATTTATTTAAACGAAAAAAGCGAAAATAATAATAAATATAACTAATTAATTTTATAAAAATATTAAAACTTTTAATAAAAAAATAAATATAAATAATATAATAAAAAAATCCTTTTAATAAATAATAATAATATTAAAAATATAAAATACTAGATTTTAAATAACTATTAAAAAATTATAATAATATATTATTATATTTAAAAAAATAAATATTAACTTTTTAAAAATAAGTAAAAATAAGAAAATTAATATAATTAATTTTTATATTAATAAAATAAAAAATATTATATATTTTTAAAAATAATATTAATAAATAAAGGATTAATTAAAAGTTAATAAAAAAGATTTTTTTTTAATATTATAAAAATCATAGATATTAAATTATATTTTAAAAAAAAAATAATAATAAATATTTTTTTATATTTTTAAAAAAATTATTTAAAACTAATTTAAATATTTATTATTTTTATAAAAAGTTTTTATAAAAAATATTTTAACCTTAATATTTATAAAAAAATAAAAAATAAAATTTTAATTTTTAAGATAAAACTAAATAAAGAATTTTATATATTTAAGAATAAATTTATTTATTTTATAAAAAAATATTATAAATTAAAAATAAAATAAATATAATAATTTTATAAATAATTTTTATTAATATTATAAACTATAATAATATTAATATATTTAATATATAATAATAATTTTATTAAATTTATTAAAATAATTATATATATAATTTGATAATTAATATAAATAAATAAAAATAAAAGTATTATAAAAATTAATTATAATTAAATTTTTAAAAATGGTATATCCAGTTAAAAATTTATAAATAATTAAAACCAAATTTAAAAATAAAAAACCTAAATTTTAAAACTATTTAAAAAAAAACTTATTAAATTTATAATTAAAAAATATTATTTTAAATATATAAAATAAGAATATATATTTTATAATTATTTTAAAAAACCATTTTATAATAAAATAAAAGTTATAAGTAATAAAATTAAAAAAATAAAAATTATTAAAATAATAATTTAATAAATATAATATTAAAAATTTAATAAAAAAGAAATATTTAATTATAAGAAAATTACTTTTAAAAATAATAAAAATTTAACATTTAATAATTTAAAAATAAAAAATTAACTTTAAAAAATATAAACTTTATCTTAAAAAAGAAATTTTTATTTAAAATAAATTTTAATAATATTTTATATAATTTTC